>CM070534.1:46587067-47187067 GCA_036346415.1 Raddia guianensis | reverse complement strand
TGGTGGATCCAAAAGAGACGGTACAAGAAAACACGCATGCGAGAACATGCTATGTTTTATCAGTTTTTCACCATGTTTTCATCATATTTTCCCATGTTTCACCATGTTTAGTCATGTTTCGCTGAATAAATCTTTCTTTTTTCAAGGATATTAACATCGATGTCATGTTTATATTTTAAAAACATTTTTTGAAAAAAGTACATCGAAAAAAACGTTTCGATTTTTTTTTTTACGGATTGGACACGCAACCCCAATCCGCGGCACTACCCTATAATTAGCCCAGTGAGCCCAGCGTGCCTAATGTAGCCATCCCTACATCCAACACCGTCCGTGCCCCATACAGATTGATGTCTCCGCAGGATCAAGGATTCAAGATGATCACTCACTGACTTGTCTCCAAATCGCTATGTATATGTCGTTGCCATGTTCGAAGTCACTACTTCCAAATTCCTATGATCTGGCACATAGAACGAAACCAGAAAGAAATAAACATATGAAAGAACGATGGAAGGAGCAACAAAAGATGCTAAAATCTTACTTGCTTCCAGCGACTCAGCTAGCTATAGCCTCCGAGGCCACGACGCTCTCAAGCTCATCCGCCTACGCCCCGGGCGCGGCGTCCTCCCTGCCGCGCGGGTACCCGCCGCCGTAGTCCAGTGCTGCGTAGTAGCCGCTCACGCGGCCCCGCGCGTCGACGGCCACCCGGTGGCGGTGCGCGCTCACGGGGTGCCGCCCCGTGAGGTGCCGATGCGCCCACGTGCCCGCCGCCAGCGCCACCACGGCGACGACGCACGCGGACAGCGCGGCGCCGCCCGCGAAGAAGAGCACCGCGGCTGCCGGCAGCCAGAGCGGGCAGGTGAGAAGCAGGAGCGGGCTGAGGAAGACGAGCGCGACGGCGGCGGCGGCGAGCGTGGCGCCCGCGAGGACCAGGAGCGCCGCGAGGGTGACGGCGAGGGCGAGGAAGCCGATGAGTTTGGTGGTGGCGCCGGAAGCGTGCGGCTCCGCCCGCAGGATGCGATGGCAGGGCGGACGTGGTACGGGTTCTCGCGGGCCGGGTGGCCAATCCGCCATAGCGAGAAATTAACTGAAAACCAAGAGATGGCTCGGCAGGGAGGGGGAGCTGGGACTTGGGAGATGGCGGCGAGGATGAACTAAGCGAGAGCCGATTCCGGGAGACGTGTAGGTCTGTGCCTCTGTGGCAGCACGTACCGGCGCACGGCAGCGTTGCAGGCCATGCATAGCGACGTGTGGCGGGGACGAGAACACAGCATCAGCATGGACACAGCACAAATGCACAACAGACAACACAACTTGGAACAATGACTTTTAATAAAGAAAAAAAAATCAATATTACACCTGAACCATGACCCTTCATCTATATGAACCTCTAAACTACAAGACCAGGTATTTTATCTCGCAAAACCAAAGAAAAGATGTAAATAAACCCCTGAAAGTGGTTTTGACGGTGGTTTTTGACACGTAAGATGTACACATGTGTATTTTTTTTGCCACGAAATCGCCTCGTGCACACATCTTTCTCTCTCCCTCCCGCCCCCTCTTTCTCTCTGCCACTGGGGAGGTCGGTCCTCTCTCTCCCATCGCTTTTGAACAGCCCCTGCCCCTACCCCCCATCCCTCTCCCATGGCTATGGGGATGCGACCGGGTAGACACGACGGTGCGGTGCCGAAGGCCGGGGCAGGGAAGCCGAGGCGGCGAGGGGGCCTAGGACGAGGTTGAAGCTGAGGCAAAGCGGCGCCGAAGGCCGGAGTGGCGAGGCGGGGCGGCCTGGGGAGCAAAGACGCAGTGCCGGGGCAGGGTGGCGAGGCTTGGCGGTCCTGATGGGAAACCTTGAAGGCCGGGGCGGCGAGGCGGCTAGTATAGGGTTGATGGCGAGGTCAGGCAGTCAAAGTGGCCCGCACGCTGAAGGCCGGGGCGGCGAGGGTGGTTGGTACAAGATTGAAGGCGAGGCCGGGTGGCGCGGCGTCGGAGACCGGGGCTGCGAGGCACGAGCGGCCACTCCCCTCTACCTCCCCTCCCTCCCCCCTCTGGCCGCTCCCCTTTGCCTCTGTGATGCACACAAATTCCGCACCGAGAACGCGTTTGCGGCCGTGCCAGTGTATTTATCAAAAATACACAAAATAAAAGGGGAAGAGGATGTTTATATTTCATCGTTACAATGAAGTACAACTCCTTGTTGGTATTGCGCTCCGTAGCCAGGTTGGTTAGGTATCTGTAGCTTGGTAGGCTAGACTTCTTGCTCAAGTGATCGTCAGGTTCTAGATCCCGGGACCCCGGAAGGACACACGGTTAATTACATCCGCAAGCCAGCTTGCGGAACACCCCCAATTAAGCTGATGGGGTTGTCGTCTTCTTCTTCTCGATGCTTCGTGGTTCACCGTGCAGTTGGTGGATGGAGTTGAGATGGCGATGACAGAATACATGAGGTAATCAGGGCCCATGTAATGCCTAGCATAGCTGTTGACATTTAGTTATGTCCGCCCGTGTCGCTTGAACTTCTCCTCGTCAAGCTTCACATTGGAGTAATTTGATTAGGATGAAATGCACGGTTAGCACTCGGCTTGGAGTTGAAGTTGACGGCTTTGCTGCGTCATCGAGGATGTTCCCGCTTGTTGGCTTTTGGACTTGTCATTGATTGGTTTTGATCACCGAAGTTGATGTAGTTGAGATTGAGGTTCTCCTTAACAGAATATTCTCATCAGGAGCACTAGCTGGCATCGTGGAATTGAGATCTTCACAATACCATGAGTCTTTGATAAGAAATTGTTGAGGATTTCCTTGATGGAATGTTCATCATCAGGAGAGTTGGTTGGCACCGTGGAACTGGGATCTCCATGACACCACGAGTCTTGGGGAGGATGTGGTTGAAAATCTCCTCGATGGAATATTCATTATCAGGAGAGTTGGTCGGCACCGTGGAACTGGGATCTCCATGGTACCCTTGATGGAATGTTCGTCATCAGAAGAGTTGGTTTGTATCGTGGAATTGGGATCTCCACGACACCATTGATGGGATGCTCACCATCGAGAGAACGTCGGTGATATCATGTAATTGGGATCTCCACGACATCGCGAATCTTCAAAGCTTTGTTCACCTTCGGGACTCGGTTTGTTGTTGCTGGCTTCCTCCTTAACGGGGTATTCGTCGTCAGGAGGGTTGGCTGACACCATGGAGTTGGGATCTCCACGATGCAGTTGATGGCATGTTCATCATCAGGAGTTGGTTTGTATCGTGGAATTGGGATCTCCACGATACCGTTGGCCTTCGGGGCCAAGCTTGTCAGAACGGTGTTCCGTTTAAGTCGATGTGGCGGCAGGTTCCGACGATGTTGGCAGAGTCGTTGGAGGAGGTCGCCGAACGGCCTTCTTGATCGTTGGATTCAGCGTTTCCACGATATCGTTGACGGGATGTTCGTCATCAGGAAAGTGTTCGTGATATTGTAGAATTGGGATATCCACGATACACTTGATGGAATGTTCGTCATCGGAGGAAGGTGTTTAAGATCTCCTCAATGGGATGTTCGTTGAAGGAGGATCAGATGGTGCCGTGGAAATGGGATCCCCACGATATAGTTAGCCTTCAGGGTCTTGTTCGCCTTCGGGGCTGCTTTATTGAATTTTCTCCTCCCTAACAAAAAGTTCATCGTTAGGAGGTATGTCGGCGTCGTGGAATTGGGATCTCCACGATACCACTGGCCTTTGGGATCTTGTTCTACTTCGAGGCATTGTTCGTTTGACGGGACGGCATCCCGTTAAGGTCGATGTGGAACTTAGTCTCGCAAGTGTTGACGGGGTTGCTGCAGAAGGTCGTCGGACGGCTCCTATGATTGTTGAAAGAGTCGTTGTCGAACGATCTTCGGTTTTCTTGAGCGGAACATGATTCCGCTAAAGAAAACTTAACAGACGGAGATGGAAGATGATTCTCCCAAGCGGAACGCGATTCCGCTAAGGAAATCTCACTATTTCATGTGATTCATCCGGAGCTTCTTCGTTCTCGGCCACAGATAAGTAGGGGCTGATTCTCCCTAGCGGAATGCGATTCCGCTAAGGGTGGAACAACATTTTATGTGATGTCGTTCGCCATTCTTCTTGTTCAGTCTTGGGTGGTTTGTTTGGTCAGCCTTGGACGGTTCGTCATTCCAGTGACTTTGAGGTCAGTGTAGATGACAGTGCACGGTGTCGTGTAGGGCACCGACCGTCATATATTGCAGAGAGGATGTTCTGCTGGTGACGTCGTGATGAAGATTCGTCTTAGCAGAAGTGTGATAGCATGTCCAAGTATGTCAGGTGCGCCGAGCTATAGATGAGGCCGGGGTGCACGCCTATCGGGCGCGGCCTTGCATGGTGAAGAAGCAAACCGGTCTCTGCCACTTAGATTGAAATATGGGAGGAAGCAGATGGCCGCCACGCGCTGGTGCTGAGGGTGGCCGAGGAAGCCATGTCGTCGCGTGGATCTAGAGGAGAGGGCCACGTCGAGCCTTGAGATGCCAAAGTGGAGGTGGCCGAGCCATCACCGACCGCGCATTGAGAAGATGAGGAACATGTTCCCGTCTTCGTCGGCCCGGGGACGATGCCATCGTTGTTCTGGTTAGGGCGCGGCATCCAGCTGTCATGCGTCAGGTCGAGGTGAAGCGGAGGCCGCCGCCGGCCCCGCTGGAACTTGAAGCCGGGACGTCGCCGCTTGCACCGTGTCATCCTAGGCGCCGCCGTCGCCCTTCCATGATGGGCGAGATGGGAATGATCATGGAGGGGAGGAACACGTCGGGATTGCCACCTACGCTGCTCATCAAGGGTGTTGTCACCGCGTGGGTTGTTGTGCACGCTGAGGTGGAGAAGGGACCGGGCGGTGTCGATCATGCCGAGGAGGGGAATACGCTACCGGCCATTTGTACTGCCGTCGTGGAGTAGAGGTGACATTGAGACGGTAGGGGCGGCGCCCGTCGCGGACGTGGAGGAAGAGGCAAAGGCGGCGCGACTAACGGATCGTGGGGCGGCGCCGACGCCGAGGAGGCCGGGCGGCACCGGCGGAGGGAGGAGGCCGGGCGGCGCCGAGATGGCAGAGGCGGGCGGGCGACGCCGGATGGCAGGAGCGGTGCCGTTATGGCGTGGAGGAAGAAGAGGGCGGACGCCGCCGCCTCAGGCGAGAAGGAGATAGCCCGGCGTGGAGGCGATGGGGGACGCGCGTCGGCCTGGCCGCCGGTCGAGGAGAGGACGGGGGCGGCGCCGCCGCCCAACGCTGGAGAGATGGGGCGGCGGTCGCCTCGCCTTTGCCGAGAGAGAGAGAGAGAGAGAGAGAGAGAGAGAGAGAGAGAGAGAGAGAGAGAGAGGAGAGAGAGATGGGGGAAGGGCGGCACCAGCCGCCGCCTCCCCTTTACCTTTTTTTTTCCTTCCTTCCCCTTTTTCCTTTAGGGTTAACCACAATATTTATAGCTGGATATTAGGGTTTTTCGATAACGAGCCTAAATTAGGCCGAGTTGATTGCGAGCCAGATTAATCCACAAAAATTATTAATGGATATTTCCGAGGTGACGGGCCGATCGACGTCATCGAATTTTTTTTTTTTATCAAACAGCCTCCAATCCTACCTTTCCCCTTCGGCAGATTTGGCGGCGACGATGAGGCCGCAGTGGGGAGGCGAAGGGGAAGCTGAGGGAGGACAAGCCGATGGATTCGGCCGCAGCCGCCGCACGCCTTGGGAGGAAGAGCAGTGGAGGGCGCCACTGGGGCATCCGCGCCGGGCCGCCATGCCAAGAGGCAGTGGCCGACTGGCCGGAATGGCGGAAGGGAGCAGGGGCGCTCGTGCCGGGCCAAGACAGAGAGAGGAGAGAGGGGAGAGGAAGATAGAGGAGAGAGATTTACAACGGGGCACACATTTTTTAATTTGTGATTCGTCTGCCACCTCATCTGTCACATAAGCAAAACCAGCCTCAAAACCGCTACAGGGGGTTATTTGCACCTTTTCTTTGGTTTTGCGGGTTAGAATGCCTGGTTTCGTAGTTCAGGGGGTTATGTAGACAAAGGGTCATAGTTTAGAGTGTAATATAGACATTTTCCTTTTAAAAAAACTTGCAACGAGAACTTATTAGTTTTGGGAAGTTCGGAGCTAACAATGTGCAATATCAAGTACCAAAATATCTATATATTGTAGGAGTATATCTGTGCAGAGCTATATAAAAAAATACATACATAAGAGCGGTATATAAATTTATAAAGAGTAATTTATAAGATAAGACGTGACAATTTAAGTTAGAGATCATGCTAAGAAATATCAAAAGAGGATGAAAGAAACACATGGATTAGGACCACATAAAATTATAAAGGTTTATAAGGTTTGACAAATGATGACATCCGACTAATGGTGCAATAAAAGTGCTATACAAAAATAGATAATCTCATTGCACATAGTGTGAATGAAAAAAAAAATCACTCTTCGTTGTTGATAAAATGAAATCCTTATTCACTCCTTTGGGTACCCTTTTTCCCCGTAAGGATATTGAATACCACAAACTCTCTTTAGTGTTACTATAATTTTAAAAACAAATAGGTACCCACCAAAGGTACCTATGTATTTGCGACTTTGGAAGCTTTTGTTCTTTGTTTAGAGTTTGTTTTAGCGCCTACAGTTGCAATTTGGGGCTTATATCTATTATGTTTGTTGAGATAGTGAGATGGTATGTTGTGCAGTGCAACATAATGGTTTGCTTGTTTGTGTCGGTTGTAAGATCTTGAGACTAGGCTACGGTGAAGCAGGAGCTAAAGACGGATGAGGCAAGGTGGTGGACTTCATTGGGCTAAGCCGTGATGTGGCAAGAATCCAAAGACGGATGAGGTCAAGAAGTGCCGGACTTTACAATACATACTTTAGAATACAATTTCATATTGGAAATTATTTGTTGCCTTAGCGTGATAACTTTAATGAAGCTCACAAGTAGACGTCAATGCAAATGAGAAAAATATCCGTAAAGCTCAAACTAATATGATGGCAAATGAATAAAAACTAGATAAACCATTTTGTTCCCTTTATGATGCAAAAGAGAAATCAATAAGAGACAAACCATAACTGAGCAAAATGGTGTAAAATCAAAATCAATGTCTTTTATATAGAAAACATAAATATGTTAGCTCCCCCTAGATAAAGGGTCCTCTAAAAGGTTGCTCTTGTCCCTATTCTTGACACTTCTTGATTGAAAGCTCTCTCCATGATGAATCTTCTCCTTAAAACATTTTGAACATTTTGAGGTAATAACATTTAAATCAATGAATGATAGTAGGAGTATCAATGTCTCATGATCAAAGAAAGATAAGATTTGCAAATACGAATAGATAAGACAACTAAATGAGAAAAAGATTAAAGACCAAACCACCTTAGAGTTACCACTTGAAGGATGGTCAAAGTGGTAAATAGAAATTGAGAATTAAATAAAACCAAGATTTGTTCATAGCTTCAGATTTTCAATAAATTCATAAAACATTACTTGGAGCATTTCCAACAAAGATAGATAATCAAAAACCCTAAAAATAGTTCTCTTTTTTTTTAAAAAAAATGGCTTTGGAAATAAAGTCCATTTTTCATAAATCACCTCAATTTTGCCAAAAGAGCATGGAAAGGGTGTTTTAGTTTACAAATGGTATGCATGCCTCTCCAATGCCCTTTTCAGCCAATCTATATCAAGAAACTTAATTCAAATGGCAAAACTCACTTAAGATAGAATTTTGATTTTGGCCAAAATAGGTTTTAACATAAACTTCAAACCCTCATAGCTTGGAATATGTTGGCCATGTAAAAATTGATTATGAGAAATGCTTACAATGCTGACTTTAATTTTTGTGTATTGAATATTTTCTCAAATTGGATTTAGAATTAATTTTGTGGAATATACCAAAAATAGGCAAAAACAAGACGATAGTAACCAGATTTTTTTAAACTTGTTTTTCATGTAAATAGTTTTATATTTAGTCAAGACCTTTTAAAAACATTTGGAACGTTTGGAACTTTTTTTAAAAATTCTCATGTTTCACTTGAAACTATCATTTTGATTAAAATGGTTTATTTTGAAATTTTACACTTGCACTTAATAGATATGACACACTTAGAAAATGTGATATACATAAATATGAATTAGCACTAACTCTAAATGTGCCCCACCAATTATTAAGCTCATAAAACAATATTGGATGTTTGAACACAAGCATATGGATTTTCCATGCAATGGAATTACTTACACAAGGTAAAAATGTGTTTGAATTTAAATTGTGACGGAGTGGCATTAGTTCATGATGATGGCTTGAATATTCTTATTCTTTGCCTAAAAATGTTGATAGTGAACTCCACCTCTTTATGCACATGTCAAATCTTAACATTTTTTCTAAGAAGGGGTAAAGATTTTCATTCTTCCAAACCCAAACCATTTTACAGATAGACCCATTACAAAACATAAAATTAACAACACATCCTTACAGAAGGACCAAACTGCAAAATCAGCATAGCACACAAGACCATTCCATTAATCACCATCGCCACTAACGACCAACATGGGCAGCACCACCGCGATCTTCGCTACCACCAGCCAGAACCCCATCGGGGGATAACATAATCAAAAGTAGTCATGAAAGAACACAAACTAAAAAAATTGAACATTCGCTGCCAACCATCGTAATCGCCAATAACAAACTCCTCACTATTGAATTTTGTCAATGTGCAACCCAACTCCTTCCTCTCCAAATAGCCCACCTGCGCAAGAATCGACATTGTTTGACCTAGCCGCTGCCTAGAGGCCGGAGCAGATCCCACGTCGAGGCTCCTTCTTCTCCTCATCTGCACCATCACTGCTTTGGAGAAGTCTTTTGTTGACTTTTTACCCAACTCCTCTTTTGCAAAATCCTAACCTTACTAGTACTATAGAACCACTGGCGACACAGATTGCATGGAGAGGAAGTCGTTGGTACATGAACATGAGGAAAGCGACGTAGACAACAGCGACAAATAACCACCACAACTCCGATCGAGCCGCCAGCGCCACTCCCTCCCTAGACAACGTTGCCGCACTCGCCACCCGACAACCGCCTTGTGCCCTGACGATCGCTGATGCCAGAGACGAGGACGGTGTGAAGTCGAGAATCGGACGAGCTCAGTTTGACCGCTGGCAATGACCTCTTCCACCCGTAACGTCCATCCTCGTCTCCTTCAGTGAGACGGTACCACCAACGTCAACAATACCTTCATCCCTTATTTTATTGGCTTCTTTAGAGACTCAACGCCGTCGGACTAAACCCAACAGTCAAAAGACACAAATATTATCCCTACCTTACAGCTACCCCCAATGGCCTGGTGACCGCTGTCGACGAGGATGAAGCCAGATCTCCAGCGGTCTTCGCTTCTTCTCTTTTTGGCCTGAGCTCTCAAATCATTACATATTAAGCACTTCAAGTATGTTTCGATGCCCTTGTGTAAGATCATCTCCAAGGGAAGAAATTCATTCGCGAAGAAATTCTAATACTTCAACAGAATCTCGTCGCGGTTCTCGTCAGAAGAAATTTCTTCCTGCATTTCCTTTAGAACGAGATTCTCTCTCCGTTTTCTTCGTAAATTTCTTTAAAGGAATACTGTTAGAGATGGTAAGAAATGAAGGGAACGAATGTGGGGAAAAGAATGGGGAAGGATATGAAATGAAGGGAATATGGTTGAAGATGGTCTAAACAGCACAGGTGTACCATTGTACCTCTACAACAATGAAGATGCTTGGAAGCTGCCGGGATATATATCAGGCATGACGTCAGCGAAGTCCAAGTGTGCGTTGGGCCTCGTAGTATAGCCCATTGGATTTGTATGCCGGCGCCGTATGGCAGTGTCCCAGTCGCAGTGCCCCGCGTGCGGTGGCAGCGGTGCGTCCAAACTTCCCTGGCTCTACTCTGTCACCTCGCGTGCCCCGAGTCCCCGACCGCCCCGCTCCCTCGTCCCTACTGCCCGCGGCCCGCGCTCCCGCGGTGGTCGGGCGTCCACTGCCCACGCGCGCTCCAGTGGCCGCGACCTTATCCCGCCGTACGTGTATGGCCCCCGTCGCCACTTCCACCGCGCCTCCCTCTCCCCCCTCGCCGTCTCCGCATCCCCCCACCTGGTGGCCACCATCACTACCTGCGGCGGCGCCGGCACGGTACACCGCGCGCACCGGGGTGGCCACGCGGCGGAGCCCCAGGAAGAGGCCGACGGCGTGGGGTAGCACTGGAGGGCGTTGGGTTGAGTGCGGCAGGCACCATGGATGCTGCGAAGGTGCGGGCTTCGAACCCCCATCCCGATTGCGGTTCTGTTCTTCGGCTGTTTCGTGCCTGGGGCGCGGGTTGATTGGCTCGGGTTCCGCGTGCACAGGGCTCGGGGGAGGCCGAGTTCTTCACGGAGTACGGCGAGGCGACCCGGTACGAGGTCGGCGAGGTGGTCGGCAAGGGCAGCTACATCGTTGTGGCCGCCGCCGTCGACACTCACACTGGCGAGGGCGTAGCCATCAAGAAGATCAATGACGTATTCGAGCACGTCTCCGACGCAACCCGCATCCTGCGCGAGATCAAGCTGCTCCGCCTCCTGCGCCACCCTGACCTTGTCCAGATCAAGCACATCATGCTCCCGCCGTCGCGCCGCGAGTTCCGGGACATCTATGTCATCTTCGAGCTCATGGAGTCCGACCTCCACCAGGTCATCAAGGCCAACGACGATCTCACCCCCGAGCACCACCAGTTTTTCCTCTACCAGCTGCTCCGTGGGATGAAGTACATACACACCGCCAATGTCTTCCACCGGGACCTCAAGCCCAAGAACATTCTCGCCAATGCCGATTGCAAACTCAAGATTTGTGACTTCGGCCTTGCTCGGGTGTCCTTCGACGACACCCCATCCACTATATTCTGGACGGTAGCGAAGTACAGATGCTGTTAATTATGGTAAGCAGCCAGCCAAAGCTTTGTTTTTTTATTTTTGCTGCGTCCGTTTGTCCAGGATTATGTGGCAACAAGATGGTATCGCGCTCCAGAATTATGTGGTTCCTTCTTTTCCAAGGTCAGAGAAGCTTTTATCTTAGAGCATCAGTATATTCATCAAATGTGATCTAGTTCATTTCATAAGTCAAATGCCATGGTTCCTGAATTGTTGACGTGCGTGTTTATATTACCACATTAGATAATGTGCTGACCTAAAAGAACATTTGATAATTTGCATTGAACTGTACTTGGCTGAACATTTGCTTTTGCAGTATACTCCTGCAATCGACATTTGGAGCGTAGGATGTATATTTGCTGAAATGCTGACTGGAAAGCCACTTTTCCCTGGCAAGAACGTGGTGCATCAATTGGATCTCATGACCGACCTACTTGGCACTCCTTCATCAGAATCCATTTCTAGAGTGAGTTCACTGCTTTCTAAATTAATAATAATCAGTTGGAGCCTTGTCTCGTATATGATTTTCCTTTACAAACATGCTTGTGATGGTTGGTGGTATACCATTTCTCATGTCAGGACAAAGTTCCTGTTATAGCAGACTGAACAGTCCTTGTGAAGTTCAATTTTATTAGATATTTGATCCTTAATTTATTATGGTTTGGAATACTTGCATGATATGCTGTGATTAATTTAATTCCTTTTTGCAATGGGAAAAAAATTCAGAATTATGGTTTGGTCGAAGAATTCACTCTGAGCAGGTCTCTGACTCCCGTCACTTGGATAGTCTTCTACTCTCAATGCTTACAGTCCCTACTGATATATAGAGCTTGTAGTCCTTAAACCTCAGTCAAGGTTAGAAAAGGATTTTGGCCATTGAGCTCTAACAGTACAAATGATACTTGATTTGTTACAATGATTCATTATAAGGAGCAGCCATGTTTTCTAGCTTATGGCTTATTGTCGAACCCGTTTCTCCAAAATCTCGAAGTCCTTTCTATTAAGTGGGCAGGCTTCTCGAAGTCGCTTCTCAAAGCTCTTGACATTCAGATTTCCAGCAAATGATCCCATTCTGCAACATATGTATTTTGAATAAAACAAATGAGAATGTCTTGCGCTTGGATAATTCAGTAATATAGCTTGCTTTCAGTGAAGTTATAAATTATCTGCAGCTCGATGAAACAATCATTGGAAATATACATAAAAAAATATGCGCGCAGTATGCACCCTAGGGTTATGTTTCATGTGCCCTTTTCCACAAACTTCAGCTTAGGTGAAGTTCTATCTGTTTGGCATAGCTTTTACGTGAATGAATTAGGCATATGTTAAGCTGCCAAAATTATCACATCTGTTTGGCCTTGATTAGCGTTCAAGAAGACCATATGATGAAGGTCAAATCAAAGAGGTCCCATGTGGCAAGTAATTCAGCCACAGATTATTCGTTTTGTTGATCCAAGTTTATATGACTTTTGCATTGGAACTTTTGGGCAATCTTCAGCCTTCTAATTATTTGTGTAATGGGCGCATCAATACTAATAGTAAATTAGAAATACAGATAGTATCTACTAGTTTCTTCTGACAATCATTTTGTTACTTAGAATAATGCTTGACCTCCAAATCTGTATTGGTTGTAGATTCGAAATGAGAACGCTCGACGATATCTGGGAAACATGAGAAAAAAACATCCAGTACCTTTTTCACAAAAGTTTCCTGGCGTAGATCCAATGGCTCTTCATTTGCTTGAGTGTCTACTTGCTTTTGATCCCAAGGATCGACCAACTGCTGCAGAGGTAGGAATATAGTCGGCATAAAGCAATAGCTCTAGAAAGTTCGATTATTTGTCATCCTCGACCTCAATACTAATATTAATGTAATTCAAGGCATTGTCAGATCCATATTTTACTGGATTGGCAAATTCTGAACGCGAACCCACAACACAACCCATCACAAAACTCGAATTTGAATTCGAGAGAAGAAAGCTGGCCAAAGACGATGTCCGGGAATTAATTTACAGAGAGGTATTGTTTGTCATTTGTACTGGAGATTTTGGTAATGCGTTTAATAACACCTGATGTGTTTCTTCAGATTTTAGAGTACCATCCTCAGATGTTGCAGGTGTATCTTCATGGTGGTGACCAAACAAACTTTGTGTACCCCAGGTTAGTTTGCACTATGTCATGTTACAAGCAGTATGTACAGTCTTCGTAAGAAGTATTCAGATTATATTTCTTGGCATGACAGCAGCCGTGGCCCTGTAGCACCAGGAATTGACTAGCTGCTATCCATTGGAGATTGGGATAAAATTAGTTAAGAGATTTGGACAGGATTGGAGTCGATCTATCTATTAGGGGCCAGGCCTCTATATAAGGAGACTATGTATTCATTATCAATCAAAAAAGAAGAATCAATTTATAAGTCTTCGCTAAAAGAAGACTAAATTGCACTCTTGCCCCTGGAAGTTGGACCAAAGTCTCACTTAGCCCCTTAAAATTTGAAATTACTTTGTCGCCCCCTGAAAGTTGGCACCGTTTGCACTACAACCCCACATCCGTTAGGTTAGCCGTTAAGTGATGAGGTGGTTGTTAGTTGACCGTTAAATGCTAAGGTGGTAGCAACACTTGTAGTTTTTCAATGAGATTACGTCCATGTCACCTAAAAAATGGAAAATTTTAAATATGAAACAATTGGAAAACTTTACAAAAACAAATATAAAAGTTTTGCAATTTTCAAATCGTATCTTAAATTTAAATTAGATTTTAAAATTTTATTTTTTAGAAAAAACATAAAGTTTAAAGTTTTTTGGGCTCAAATTCATTCACAATTATATTTGAATCTTGCAAACAATCAAATCTGGCTATCTTGGTTTCATATTCATTTAAATATTTTACATTCATATTTTAAAATTTGAGTGCGAATGTTATAATCTGTAAATTTGATATTTTCCAAAAAAAATGTAAAATTTTAAATTATTTCAAATTTTAAGATACACTCAACATCAAAGTTTGAGTTTTCAATTCGAATTTCAATTTTATATTCAAGTTGAACATTTCAAATCTTTCAAATATGTTTTTCATAGTTTGTTTATATATTTTTTTGAATTCATTCAATTTTTCTGATTTTTTGAGGTGACGTGGATTCCATCTCATTGAAAGATTGCATGTGTGGCTGCCACATCTCCATTTAACGGTCAACTAACGACTACCTCTTCACTTAACGGTTGACCCACGGATGTGGGGCTGTGATGCAAATGGTGCCAACTTCTAGGAGAGACAAAGTAATTTCAAAGTTTAGGGGGCTAAGTGAGACTTCGGTCCAACTTTTGAGGGCAACCGTGTTATTTACTCTAAAAAAACTATAAGTCATCCTAGTCCATGGTTCATTCTACCTAAAGCAGCTGATTTCATCCGCAATCCTCCCGACGGTGTTTACCCTCGTCATATGAGCCAGTTGATGACATCTCCATTTATACAAGTATTGCTACTAGGACCAAAAACTGCAAGAATAAAGAAATGCCTATGCTATCTATCCAATTTATCTAATCAATGGTACAAAACTCTGTGATCTTTTACATTATAGATTGATTGGTAGTACAATTGTAGGGCAGATGAGAAAGATGTTAGTGTAGATCATGGCTGTTAAATTCTAATAGTTACAGAACATAACAGGCAAACTATCGTGACAAAATACCTATAATTCCACATTGTTTGGTTAAAATATTCTTTCGATTACTGTCAGAAATAATATAAATAGACATGTTGAAACTGTTCAGCACCAATCAGTTGTGACTTGTGACATGCTGATGAAAGTTCTCTGTTAAATATGTTTTCATTGTATCATGATATACTTGTTTCTTCATGCATCAAATATTGTAAATAAAACTTTATCTTCCATAACGAGAATCCATGCTTTTGATTGCTGGCAATTCTAAAGCTAATCAGAATATAAAGGTATCGTGCAACTGATCATGCCTTATTCATTTGATCACATTTGTGATGTGACAATATATTGCAAGTATACTAATGGTTATGTTATTGACAGTGGAGTAGATCGTTTTAAGAGGCAATTTGCTCATCTTGAAGAAGGTGGTGTTATGGGTGAAAATACTAGCCCACAGCTTCGGCAGCATGCTTCCTTACCAAGGTAATAGTTCACTCTAATATTTTTTGCAGAAGACAATTTCTACATTTTATAAAGTAAAGGAAAAAGTATAGATTACCCCCCTAAACTATTGCAAGAGTATAGAATACCCCCTGAACTCTAAAACGGATAAAATACACCCTCCAACTATTAATACCGGTTAGAAAAGGACCCTAAACTTTTATGAGGCATAGATTACCCCCCGGGAACAAGTAAAGGTGGTATTTCAACCAAAAAAATCTAGAAAAAAACTAAAAAAACCAGAAAAATCTTAAAATATTCAAAATAATCCTAAAGACCATAAAAAATCTTAAATATTAAATTCAAAAATAATCATAATATATTACTTTTTCCTTTTTATTATGAAAAACCAGAAAAGTCTTTCTTCCTTAAAAAATCATTAAAAAAATATTTTCCAAGTTTTTTTAATTTTTTTTTGAATTTTTATGATTTTTCTAAGTTTTTTGAACTTTTAAGTTTTATTTCTGATTTGTTATGATTTTTCAACGGTTTTCTTGATTTTTAAGATTATTTTGAATATTTTAAGATTTTTCTGGTTTTTTTTAGTTTTTTTCTAGATTTTATTTAGTTGAAATACCACCTTTACTTGTTCCGGGGGGTTAATCTATACCTCATAAAAGTTTAGGGTTCTTTTTTAACCGTTTTTAATAGTTGGAGGGTGTATTTTATCCGTTTTAAAGTTCAAGGGGGTATTCTATACTCTTGCAATAGTTCAGGGGGGTAATCTATACTTTTCGGCAACATCCTTTCCATTCCACAAATTTCAAGAATGAAAAAAAGATAATTATTGATTTAGATTTTGCTCTATGAGTAAGAGTTGATCACATATGTCTTATGCAGTGAATCACACTTTTTTTTTTGAGTTTCTACATTCGTTTCACAAAAGACTAAGCTCTATAAAAAACAAAAAGGGTGTTGTTCAATCGTCTTAATTCATTGCATGTGACGCTGGAAGTTTCTCTTGAACTAATGCATCTTTCATCTGATCTCAGGGCAAGAGTGATCAGCAACAGTGATGAGCTAGAAAGGAGCAATGCAGATTATTGCATAAAAATGCATGTAGGTGAACAATCCGGACACGTGTCAGTGACAGATGGCCTGAGCAAGCCACTCTTAAGTGCTCGTAACTTATTGAAGAGTGAAAGCATCAGTGCTTCCCAGTGCATTGTCGTCAAACAAAAGCGACAAAAAGATGTAGGTGTAATAATGGAATCCTATCATTTCTTATTTCTATAGAACAACTATAAAGGATTATCCTTTTGACTTTAATTTTTAAATCACATTATCCATGAGAAAGAACACTTGAAAAGTCCTTATATAATGGTTTGATTCGGAACTCTAATATGAATTGATGTTAGTTGTCAGAGTAAAATGTCTTATTATCTGTTACTTCCCAAATTACATGGTTCTAATATGAACTGTGGTTCCCATAATCCTATTACTGGTTAGTGGTTACCGTCATAATTACTCAGTGTACCAAAATCAACAATACTGATAACACCATAACACAGTAATGCCCATGTAGGCAAGTGCTTAAGGAAAAGTTTGCGCTTGACTATTATAGTTATTCTCTTATTCTTATATAAAAATCAAACAATACTGTGTGTAATTGCACTATTATTTTTGTTCCCTTTCTTTTTATTAGAAAAACTATTTGTGCAGGTGTAGCCAATATGCCACCACGACTCCACGAGGGTCTGGTGCGCCCCAGCTTTCAGAAAATTGTTTCTAGGCCGTTTGAATTTCATATGACAGAGGCATTCAGTCTACATAATATACATTGAAGTACATGCTCACCATGATCTGATTACTTATTTTCTTTCCCTGATGTTGTACCTTCTAACGTTAGTATCAAATGATCTATGCTCTGTATTTTGCAGGAGGAATCTATGACGGAGTTTATGAATGAAGTGGCTGATGGGGTGCCGCAGAAGATAGCTCAACTGAAAACATAACCATCGTATGGGAATGGTCAATCTGTATAGCATAGCAGCAGATGCATAACTTTTAGATGACTGGCGCAGGACACGACGTCGAGATTAAGCATAACTTTTGGATGGTAATTTATGTTGTTTTTAACGTGTGCCCTATCTTGTTTTTGAAGGAGCTAAGGCATATTTTACTTCAGCTCCTGGTTTTCCTCGATGAATTTCTGTCACCCTGTGACAGCTATCTCGTTAGTTACTTGAATACATGTTTTCACCCCCACGTCAACTCTCATACATGTAGCTAGCGAGCACATTGCACTCAGCAGTCAGCATACACATGGAATTCGCTAGTTCTATGAAGTTTCCTCGACTGAGTTGATTCTCCTTTCTCCCAATGTGACCAAGCACAAACTGAACTGTAACAGTGGAATTTATTTGACATAAACGAGGATCGCAGGTAGTGGCATTGCTCAGACGGTGCATGGCACAGCTTAGTAGGGACCGTGATTCTGTGAAGCACACGAATACCTGCAACTGCAAGGCTGCAAGCTTGCAATGCAGGCAAAGAACATCATTGATTCATCGTCGTAGTGCTAAGAACAAGTTACACACGTTGGGATATTTTCATTTGTACCAGAGACACGGACACACATACACGATGACTGAAGGCGAGAGAACCTTGGGCTTCCTCGTCCAAGCTAGCTAAGCTTTTGAATAATGGGCCCATGAGCTAGTATGTCCCAGAACCCGGCCCTCTGCTCGTTCATCCCTGGAAAAAGCGTTGGGGCCGAGTCGCCGGAGCCCCTTGGCTGGTAAGCGGAAGCAATCTATCTAGCGTTTGTGCTTTCCTACAAATAAATACTCCGTATCACATTATTTCTATTGCATCATACTTCATTCTACTGCATCCTATTTAATTTGTTTGGCGCACACGTCTCAGCTCCAATTCTACCCCTTCACACTCGATTGTGTCAAGCTTCCCACAGCGCCGCTTGATTGTGTGTTTTTTTTAATCTGTATCTTCTAATTTCTGTGATGTTAAATAGACTGAAAGTTTGTTAAAATAAAATGCCATGAATAAGGAAGCTAGATAAATATGATGATTTGTTAGAGATGATTGAAAACTACTAAAATACAGTGCACTAAAATAAGAAAGCGGGTTCAGATAAACAGAAAGTATTCTTACTATGTTTTTTTTAAGTAATTGGCAGGAGCACTGCCTAAACCTTTATAGAAGAGAAAAAGAGTCCAACAACAAACAACACACACTGTGCAAGAAAAGGAAAAAGTGACGTGCAAACCACATCAACACAAGGAGAGCGAAAAGAGGATTAAAGCAGCCCGCTCCCTTTGGACATAGTTCGATTACCGGGCACCCTCGAAAAAGACAAGAACAAGTGACCCTGAGCCATGATCACCGGCACCGAATGCTAAAACCCTATTAAGCATATATGTTCTTATTAGAAGAGCATCCTCCTGAATTGAGTAGACATCTTGGAAGATCCTTCTATTCCTTTCTTTCCGGATGTTCCAACATGTATAGATAACAATGCCATCAAAGTTTCATCTCGCAACTGCCTAAAACTTACTTCTCATGTACATCCACCATTCACTGAAGGTTTGGCCGGCTACCGTAGTGTGGAAATGAAATACCGAGAGCTCGATGAATATGCATTTCCAAACAGTTCTAGTGAAGCTGCAGGAAGCAAATAAGTGCTCCATCGTTTCTTCATGAATACCGCACAAAGGACATATATGGGTGTTCAGCCAACCTCTTCTAGCTAGGATATCCAAAGTGAGGATTTTCCTCTGCAAGGCACCACAGATTAAAAAAAAAAACTTGCATTCAGGCTCTGTGAACGCCTTCCAAACTGCATTGTGATGACGATCTTGGATTGAACCCTGGAACTTAGCAATATAAACTGATTGCGCACTATATTTGCCATGCGCAGTACATCTCCAAACTGCTTTGTTATTAATGCCTGATTGGAGGACGACCTGCTGACATTTCGTCCAAAGAATTGTGAACTTCTAAATCTTAGCATCAGTCGATAAATCCAAATCTGCCACCCACTCACCATCAAAGACGGCTTGCCGGACAGTGAGCAAGTGCCTTGCCGAGTGGGCGAAGCAGGAGGGTGCTAAAACCTTTGGAGAGGTGCCCTGAAGCCAGACGTCCTTTCCAAAGTTAGTGAGTTATATATAAAAATTACAATAGTAATTAGTGGTTGAAGTTGCATTTTGAAGGTCATATCGGTGCCCGAAATGTTATGTTTTTGTGATATGGAGGAAGTAATTTCCAAGGGGGGCAATTCATGACAAACAGAAGACATGCAAAACTAATGTTAAGAATTAATGTCACTTTGCGCTGATCATCATGCTAATTATATGCCAGTGTAGCTGATGTCTCGTTGTCAAAAATGTTCAGAACGTCAATGCAGCTCATGCATCTCGCTAATCATATTTCCCACTGCAGCTGTTATTTCATTCTGCAAGATTGTTAAGAATGTAGATGCATCTATGTTACTCATGTATGTCACTACAACTCATGTTTTGTTCTGCAAAATGTTAAAAATGTCAATGTATCTACCATGATAATCTAATGTCACTGCAAAGCTGATATTTCCTTGTGCAAAAACTATTTGAGTAAAAAATTCAAATGGGGTTTACTGAAAATTAAACGTTTCGAAATTGAAAATTAAGAAGGCCGTCCTAGGGCCTGTTGGTTAATTTCCAATTGAAATATAATTTTTGAGTTTTGTTGTGAAGTATAAGTGTATTGTTCATTTTTTTATTAGTTTAGATTTTTTTTTTATTAATCGATTGGTACGTGCAACTTAGACCTTGTACATTTCAACTTAGCGTAGCGTACCGTTTCATGGTTTTAATTTGAGAGTCTATAAAAAGAAGTTTAAATATTATAAAATAATTAAAACATAGTTTTAGCATCTTTAAGAGGACAACTAAAAATCTGAGAAAAATCATTACAAATCATTACACCAAATAGACTATATAAAAAAGATAAATTTTGCTACAATGAAACACTACGTTACGCTAAGCTGAAATGTACAAAGCCTTAATAGGATTAGTTAAAATTGGCCTCGAGTTGATGTAGGAACATTTTCATATATGACTAAATGGCCGTCAAAATTTGACTTAATTGATTTGTAGCCAAGTTTCAATTTAAAATTTTCTTTTGTCAACTAGGTTATGATGGCAAAGTTCGGAATGGTCGGTTTAGATCAAAAATTAACTGGGGCGGATGCGATTCCATGGGATTCATCATCCATGATCCGCTCGCCCACGCACGCACGGGGTGGGGTGGGTACAGAATTTTTTGTCTTCCATATAGTATATCATCATGATTCATGAGGAACCATACAATGATTAACATGCACACGGTTTGTTTACGAGCTCCCCTTGTGCTGAGGGGGCAATGATTTCAGAACTAGGTAGCCATCGCGCCTATCAAGTTTCAAGACGTGCATGGCCTCAAATTCAGTACTGTGTTGAAAAACATATGAAGTAGGGGCCACCTAGCTGTCACTGGCATGCATGCATTTCCGCATGGACAACAAACAGTTGGCCACGACATTGGCTTGACGACATCCTTTTCGTTTGACTGAAAACAGTAGCGACATGACCTGTGTATACACGTTTTACATAAATTGGCACACGGTTGATCAAATATAAGTTCAAAATAAATTTACAGAATTTATTACAACATGGTAATTAAAATGAATATGACTTGTTCATTAGTTCTTTTTATCTGACGGGTTAAATTGATTTCGTCTTATTACTACGGGTGTAGTTTTTGTACTACTATAATTCAGTTTTGTAAAAGATACCCTACAAATGAACGGTTAAGTTTAAAATATGCTATTGTGTTATTATATTGTCTTGGGCATCCTTTGAAATTTTGTGGCGCAAACATTTGCAGATATAGTGAAATTCTCACATGAATTGGGGAAATAATTCATGCATTTCAAACTTTCCCTTAACTACGCATGTCTATCTATCTAAAGAAAGAGAATTATTGATGGTTTAGATTGATCCAATGGTCAGTGATCTCTTACACCTTGGTCTTTGGAGTTAGATAATGAGTACATCTAAACCGTTCTTGTTTGATTAGTGGTATAGAAGTTTGTGAGTTTCTACCTTGGTATACCATATGAGTGCGATTATATTGATCTATCTGGGAACACGACAAATTTTTCAAAAACTTTTACCATAACTAATACACTACATTGCGAAGTATAAAATGTCTTCATGAAACACATGTGAATACAAGTACACATAACACATATTAAGACAAAATCAAAGATGCACCTCCTTTGGCCAACATTTACTGTCGTTGCTTCCTGTCCAACACTTGCTCTTACGGGAGACAGTGGGCGTCAAAAAATTCCTGAGAGGGGATCATGCCTTCACCTTCTTTTCAAAAAAAGTTGGGCCTATGCTTCTTCAGGAAGACTGGAAGAGTGCTCCTACGCAAAGAGCAAGACCAGCAGTATCGTTCAGCGTCAGCCAAAGACCGAACTCCTTAATTGGAGAGAGAGAGAGAGAGAGAGAGAGAGGAGGGCGACAAGGACGTAAGTGACCGGTTCCATCAGAGGAAGTATTGCAAGCTAGGGGGAAGCATTCAATCAAGTGGGGGCGAGCGCATGCATGCACGCGGTGGCGGTGGTGGTGGCGAGGTGCAGGCAGGCAGGGAGGCGCAGGCATGCACGCATTATTGTTTCGAGCGGAAGTGAGGTGAAGGTGGTGGTAGCAAGTACTAGCAACTAGTAGCAAGCATGCACCCCACGCTCACGCGGACGATAGCAGCAACAAGCCAACAAGCAGCATGGAAGGGAGGCAGCCAGAGCCAGCATCGCAAGCCGCTGCAGCAAGCATCCAGGAGCAGGCGGTGGCCGGCATCGATCGGCACCTGCACGCAGGAGCTCGGCAGAGGCGGCAGCGGCTGCGAGCCTGCGAGTACGTACAAAAAAAACAGCAGACACCGGCGCGAGAACACATGCATGCCCGCGCGAGCGAGCGCTTGCGGCAGATGATCGGCGGCCGGGCCGGGTGCGGGGTGCCGACCACGGCCACCGGCGCGTGCGCTACTTGCAAGCGCTAGCTAGCCCCTCACCAGCTACGTCGGCGTAGGCCTGCCTTTCCCGTCCATGCATTCAGGCGCTCGCGCCGTGCCCGCCCTCGCGCGTGCCATCCCAGATTCAAAGTTGATGAGTGCTGCACTGCATGCATCATGCATGCAGTGTGCTTACTAGTAGCTGCTACCGCACCGGCTAGCTCCCTGCAGCTGCTCTGCTGTGTGTAATCTCGACGTACGGCTTGCCAGCAAAAGCATATGTTTACCAGTCTACCACGCATCATAGCCGGCCGGGCCCTGTGTGTGTGCGTGTGCATATATATGCATCGGTGTTTCACGGCGCGCTAGTGAAATTTGCTGTGAAAGTACGTACGTGCTATTGAAATCTCTGCCAGTGAGAAGAGAAAGTTGCACGCTTCCTGTTGAAGACATGCATGTAGCGGACTAGCTCTATGATCACACATTTTACTAATAATTAATGCACACGGTTTCCAAATTTAGCACTGCTCGGCTGTTTTCCTTTATATGTAGGCATGAGCTTATTCTTTGCTGGTACTGCTCGAACTCGAAGTACTAAAACTTGAGCATGATCAGCTTGTACGAAGCGTGCTGCCGCCGTGCGCGCTGGAGTACTTGGTTGAAGAGAACCGCGGGTATGATGCTCAAAATTTTACCGCAAAGTCCAGGAGATCCTCCAAGTACATGATCACCGATGGTTACCAATAGACGCACGGTGCAGCAGAAAGAGAGCCAGGTTGATATCAAGGTTGTTCAACGATTTGTGTGAAGTCGTACGGGCGACGGCAGTAGCTAATATCATAGATTATCATAGAATAATATTAAACACTTCAGTGATGAAATTATATAACAGAATATTAAACACTTTAGCGGTGAAATTAATCCGTAAAATGCATAAATGGCCACGCACAACACTAAGGACACAACACGTCACTAGATCTCTAGGGTCTAATCGTCCATATCAACCTGAAAACGCGACACCTTTATATAGCAGGATCAGGTCTTAATTAGATAATCAACATAAAAGATAGAAACTGACTCGTTCAGAGCATAAAAACTAACTCGTTCGCTAGCTAGTCCACCCTAACTTCAACCATGTAGCTCCTTCCAGGAACAACGCCCTCCAATGATCTTGTTGTTGAGACAATACCGCTATTGCTACCACCTTCTACTATCGTGCTCCCATCGACCTGACTTCCCTCTAAACGCACACTGAATGTGGTATAACCGTTAACCTACCCATGTGAACCAAAACAATGATCTGGCGGCTATGACAATGACACGTGGAAGCAAAGTTGCGACAACTACGTGCATATTGTTTCGTAGGTGGAAGAAAGCAAACTAGCTAGGCCAAGGAGCGGAGGGAAAGCAAAGCAAAAGATCGATAGATCAAATGATCCTAAAATTGACTAAAATTGTTTTGTAGTTTTAGGCAATTATGATATGGATCGGGTTGACATCAGACGACTGAGAGTTACTTAACTCTCAATCGATGGACCATAGACCAGACATCTTCATAGGACATATAAAAGAAAGGGAAGCATCTATTTGTGAGAAAATCGACTCAGGCCTTATTTATTTGAGTCGAAACTTGTTGAAAATTTTAATCTACAAAAGTTATGACTCCTCAAAAACATATTGAAGAGTTTAAAAATTATGAAAAATTATTTTATGAATTCTAAAAAGAACTATGTAAAACAAAAAAAATGACTACAAAGTATTACATCAGTTGGTTTATAAACTATAACAAATTTTCATTTAATTTAATTTGATTTAATTTAAGTTTAAACAAACAAGACCTCAGACTTTTTTAAAAATTAGTCGCATGATGATTAGCAAAAATGCTTTGATAATAGACATTATTTACATGATGTGACATATAGAAATTTTATATTTGGTCGAACAATCTTTATCGGGGCTAAGTTGATGCTCGGAAAAAGCACTTGAGTACGAAAATCGGATATGACTAACTCGTATCTTTCATTGGCAAGGCGTGGGGATTCAGCATGTCCGTGTACTATTATACAGTAATCATGGATTCATGGTGAACTAATTTCGATTTGATTGCGGTGTTTGGGGTGAACATTAATCAAATCAGATTACCTCGAATCACGTAGCCGGTAAAGCATCTGCCATAATAAAGAAGAAGGTAGGAGAAGGAAAAGAAAGGTGCAGGCAGAAATGTGCCTATAATCTTAGATTCTTAGGCTGGCGAAAGGCTCGACCCTTTATAGGGATTCAGGACAGGCAGGAGGGTAGGCTGGCAGACGCGACGTGGACACTCTGAGCCAGGCACTCCTAAACCCGGCCCGCGAAAAGAAAGAAAGCGAAGCGGAGGAGCAAGCAAGCCTAGACACGAGGCGTTCCATGCCATAGGCAGGACCGGAGCGAGCGAGCAAAAGATGACAAACGACATGATTTGATGCGTACGCTGGACGCGACAAACCCCGCGCCTCACTTGTCTCCATCCGCATGCATGCAGTCCACGCTGCCGCTGCCGCTGCCCCTGCCCCTGCCGCCGCGCGCGCGTGAACGTAAACGTGAGCGCCACCACCCCACCTCTCTCCACCGGGCGAGGCAGCCGGCGACTCGATCCCCTGTTCACCGCCGTCCGCTCGCTTCGCTGCTCGTATACTGCTCCAAACTCCATGCATGCGCTGTGGCGTGACCCGCGTCGCGTCCAGCTGCCCTGCTCTTCCGCGCCGGGTGGATGGAGCTAGGGGCCGGGGCCGGCCGGTGATGGGACGTCGGTTTGCGGTGGCCGGCGCCGGAAGGGGAGATCTCTCGCGGCGCATGCAGGCGCCAGTGACGCTAGCTGTGCGCCTGTGGCGCGGTAGGGTGGCCAGTGGCCAGCGCAAGTATCGTTTCCTGAGCCGTTCTGTTCGAACATACGTGCATACGCACGCACGCATGGCGGGTGGACCGGTTGCTTGCACCGTTGCAAGCACAGGAGCCTGACGTTACACATCAGGGGGTCAGGACTCAGCAGTCAGCAGCTGCATGATCGAACAACTCCTGATTTCCTGCCGTCCTGCGTAGTCTATCGAGCCCGAGAATTTGCGTCTTACGTGAAAAATGTGTTGTGCTATGTACGCCACGTAGGATTTAATGGCAACGTATATATCACGTGCACACATATTTGTCGTGTACACGTGTACACCAACTAACAAAAGTCATAAAAATTTAAAAACTACCTATGTATTCAGAGTTAATAATAATAATTTAAAGGTGTCATTATTTTTTTTAAACTATTAGTATGCATTTAATTTGAACTTATAGTTGATATGTTGGTAGGATAAGTTCATGAGAATATCTATATTTTTTTTAAAAAAAAACACAACTTATTTTAATTGGTATACATGATGCGTACATATATAGAAAAACATCCGTACATAAAGGATATATTGCCACCACCAATGCAAGCTTCTCTGCAGGAAATGTATGCAAGCAAAAACTTGGGGCTAGATAGGTCCAGCAAGCTTTATCAATAACAGATCGATCTACTACAAAAATGGTCTTCAAATTATAACATTTGTAAAAAAATTAAGATAAAATTCATTCATAATACGAGTATTATGTGTCTTGAGACTACCTACTATTCTCCTCAGCACATCTTATCTGATTTATCTACTGATTAAACTTATCTGTTTGAGGTAGCCTCGAAAGTCTAATCCACTTCGTTCAACTTGTGTTTTAGAGTTTTTATACAAGTCTTTGAGATAAAAAAATTGAAAAATTTAAACTAAAATAAGTAATTAAATAATTAGATAAATCAAATAAGTTAGCTAAACTAACAAGAACAGCCGCTAAATGTTTAAGAGGACATAAGGCTACTCACAGGGCTATTACTTCGTATCTTATACGTTAAATAGCATGTCATTTATGATTTTTTTTATGATGTGGCATAGAATTAAAGATAGGAGAGAGAAAACAATATCTTAGCTAAGTTACCATTTTTGGCAACATAAAAAATAGGCGAGCGCCAGGCGTGTCCGACGCCTGGCACTCGGTCTGGACCAAGCTGAGGCGTTGGACCACCGCTACCTCGCCGATCCTACGCACTGCGCGCTCCCGCGTCTCCCGCGTTGCGTTCCCAGGAAGGCAGCTAGCTAGTCATTCTTTTATTAAAAATTCAATTAAACTTCTGATTTTTGTACAAAATTCAAGCAGTGTTCAAAATGCGTGGAATAAATTTCATAATTATTCTAAAATCGAGAGCAACCCATTTTAAATACTTTTTGATTTTTTTATTTTTTTCAATTTTTTTGATGTGAACTAGGAGAAGGCACTTATGAAACTTACATCTATACTAGCGAAACTTGGCCGTGTGCTGATGAAACTTGACCGTGTGCTGATGAAACCTGATGAAACTTGGATGAAACTTCGATGTAACCTGCTGAAACTTGGATGAAACCTGTTGAAACTTGATGAAACTTGAATTGATCTAATGAAACTTGAAAAAACTTGGATGAAACCTGATGAAACTTGACAGTTCGGCAAAGTTTTACGAGTATGAAACCTAAGTTTTACTAGGCGAAACCTAAGTTTCAGTAGACGAACCCTAAGTTTCACCAGATAAGTTTGAAGAGTTATATGGCGACATATATCTTGTTTTGTTCGTAAAAATACGAGGAGCACGTTGGTGCAAACGGTTTTTGGATTGGAGCATTCAGTCAAAAATTATGGCCATTTAAAAAAATTGATGTGGGACCCACTGCATGCGGCTGCACTGGCTCGTTTCTCGCGCGCGCACATGAGGCCAGACGCGCCGGCCGTCCGGCCTCAAGCGTTTCCGTAAAAAATATTCGATATTTTGTTGTCTTTTCTCTCGCAAGTCTTGAAATCCTAGAAAACAACCATAAGATATTTTGCATCAGAAAAGATATTTTTATACGGTATCTTATTGCTCTTTTGCTTATATGGCAACTTAGAAAATATCATATCAATAAGAAACAATGCACTAGAGTAGCCTATTAGCCAGTTAAAGTTTCAAAAGTTTTTTGATTAGAGGTTCGTTATTATTAAGAAGAACATATTTGTTTTTTCGCCACGGCTATCTCGCAAGCTCATGTATACGACCAATACGTGTAGGTAATTTTTGTTCCATTTTTGTTTTTCACTTTTCTCTTTTAGGCTTTGTTTATTTCAGATTAATGTTGAGCTGCGTTTTACTATAGCAAATTTATGATTCACTCGGAATACGTTTTAAAAAATTCAAAATATTATGAAGAAATACGTTGCGAACTCTAAGAAGAACTATTTAAAACCCTACAAAAATAACTACAAAATATTACGACATTTGGCCCATACAAAAATAACAAATTTTCGTTTAATGTAATTTAATTTAATCTAAACAAACAAGGCCTTAAAAAAATGTATTGGTAAGTTTATAAAGCTTAAGTGAGGTGGATGGTTGTAGGCCACAGCGGAGATGATGGCAACTACTCGTTGCTCCTAAGATTTTTTACAACTTATTTCTAATTTATTTTAAAATTTATTTTTGCTAGTGTTATAAAAGTAAATGTTTGGATTTGCATGACGTCGATGGTCAATTTGTATCCTTTGATGTTGCAGTATACATTGTCAAAATAGAATCGAACCCACATGACAGTAGTTGTAACTGCACGTGAGCAGGTATAACTGAAATGACGGAGGATCCCGGTTGGACCGTGGCTGCTGCGTCTCCGACGAAAATCGGGTCCTATACGGTGGCATACGTGTGCATGCCGGACCGCGTGCGCATGAGAAACGCCTGCACGGTGCGTCTCCGTGCACGCGACTATTTTTTTTTTCTGAATCAACGAGATTTCTAATTTTCTACCGGACCAAATCAGAAAATAAGCTAACGTTTTGTTATCCAGCCTCTAGGCCTCTACTGACATGGATATCACACGTACGTACGCGGCTACGCCACGTACAATTATATCCTCGTCCTCTCGGAAAGATCAGAAAGATGCCCGTGGACATCTTTTATCTGTTGTGTGATGCGGTGTTGTCACTACGGATGCCTTCATCATTCAAGTGGTTCCCTGAACTTAGCACAAAACCAATGGAGTAAACGGTCAATTCGGTGGCTGTACAAGCGTGTCACATCCTTCTCTGAAAGTTGGACGCTGTGATTAATTTCTTGGAATGCCGTACGTGTAGGCATCACGTAACAAGAAAGTTAACGGGACATCGACTCCCATCCCAAGCAACTCGATGGATGCATGGCGGCACATCGGGCCATCGATCGGTCGATTGGTCACAGTCTCCACCGACGGGGACGAGCTTGCTGCCATTCGGACCACGCCTTGGGTTGGCTATGCACCTGGGACTAGAATGCATCGAAAACAACGATATACTCCATATCAACACTGCTGTTAGAATAATTATGGGGTTGGCCCATTTAATTATTTTAATAGAAATTTCAAGAGACCCATTTAATACTAAACCGTTCGGAAAATTGGGAGGAGAATATCTCAACTTAAATAGTTGGATTGTGGTTCTCCCAATTAAGAAAAGAGAGAAAAGAGAAAGGCGTGGGCGTGAGCGTGACGTGTTGAGCACGGGCGAGCTCTCCCCGAGCCGGGCGATCTCTTCTCGGGCACGGGCGAGCTCTCCCCGAGCCGGGCGATCTCTCCTCGAGCACGGGCGACCTCACCCTGAGCACGGGCGATCTCTCCTCGAGCACGGACGACCTCACCCTGAGCACGGGCGACCTCTCCTCGTAACCGACGACTTAATGGCTGGTGTAATGACGTCCGTTACGTAACGGACGACTTAATGGCCAGATGTAATGACGTCCGTTACTAGTGCTTGATGGTGTTCAGGTTCGACGAACTTCTCTTCCTGGCGCCTATAAAAGCATGAGCTCCTCGCCCTGTGAAAAAGGCGCTCGCTCTCAAGAGCTCTCTCTCCCGCACATTCCATTCTTTCATCTGTAGCGCTGTCTTTTTGCGTTCCCGCCTCTGTTTCCTTGCGCGCACAAGGAGCTAAGGGAGCAGGCCTCCGGAGCCTCGTCCTTCTCGAGATCCTCCTCGGGATAGAAGGCCGATAAGGTTTTTGGGGAGCGACCACGCGACTGCTCAAGTTTCCCTGCTGGTTCAGCTTCATCTACACAGCATCGACGTTCGACTGCACCGACCTCTCCACTGCATCAACGGCATCTCTGCACCAACTTGTGATCGTCTACACCGACCGTCATGGCGAACAACAATGAACAAGTCATTGTTCCGCCTGCGCCTGTGCCAGTGGTGGCACCGGCTCAAGGGTATATTTGTTTATACCGTGCCCTTTATTTGGCTTGTTTCTTGTTCATTAGCCTTTGTGTATGAGATAGATAATTCGTTATTATCTAGTACCTTTGGTTATGAACTTGAAATATTCAATTGATTAATTATGATTTACCTAATTTTGTGGATTAAGAGCTTGAGAAAATTCCTAATATTTTCAACAATCCAAAAACCTTATCCTAGGAATTTTACAACTACTGGTTTCGCTGCCGCACTTAAGCCAACTGTATTTGACGGCGCAAATTACAAGCGTTGGCGCGCCAAGATGATTTTATGGTTGACTGCCATGAACGTGTATCACGTTGCGCAAGGCAAGCCACAGCCGGAAGGAGGGCTCTCTCCTGAGCAGGAGAGTGTCTTCACGGCTGCGGATAACTTGTTTAGAGGCGCCGTGATTAGTGTTTTGGGAGAAAATCTTGTTGATGTGTATATGATTTTGTCTAGTGGTAAAGAAATGTGGGATGCACTTGAGGCAAAATTTGGAGTTTCTGACGCGGGTAGCGAGCTCTATGTCATGGAGCAGTTTCATGACTACAAGATGGTCGATGACCATTCTGTAGTAGAACAAGCTCATGAGGTGCAAGCTCTCGCAAAAGAACTTGAGAATTTTAAATGTGCATTGCCCGACAAGTTTGTGGCGGGATGCATTATTGCAAAGTTGCCATCTTCTTGGAGGGATTTTGCCACTTCTCTAAAACACAAGAGACAAGAGTTCAGTGTTGCTGGTCTCATTGGGTCTCTAGATGTTGAGGAGAAGGCGAGGGCAAAAGATACACGTGGGAAAGGAAGTTCTAGTGCCAATGTGGTACAAAAGAAAACCTTTCAATTCAACAAGAATAAAAACAAGTCTGAAAAGCCTGACAACAAGAACAAAGCCAATCAAACTACTAGCTTCAAGAAGAAGAAAAATAAAGGAAGGAAGCGCTTTATTCAGTAATGGTGCGATCATTGGGCTAAGAATTGCCCCGATCGTAAAGACAAGCGAAAAAAGTCCGCTAACGTTGTTATTGGCAATACTTGAGGTAGGAACATCTGGGTATGTAACAATTACCTCATTGTTCTTTCAAGATGTCGTTCACTTGATTGGTGGATTGACACAGGCCAATATACATGTTTGTGCCGATAGATCCTATTTTCTTCTTACCGGTCGCAGGGCTGCCTCCGTGTTGATGGGGAATGGGTCGCAGGCAGTTGTACGTGGAGTCGGCACTGTTGACTTGAAGTTTACTTCAGGCAAGGTCGTGCGACTGAGGAACGTACAACATGTGCCCGTGATAAATAAGAACCTTGTCAGCGGATCTCTATTATGTAGAGATGGTTTTAAGCTAGTTTTTGAATCCAATAAATGTGTTATTTCCAAGTTTGGAAATTTTGTTGGAAAAGGCTATGAGAGCGGAGGCTTGTTCCGCTTATCTTTGATGGACATGAATAATAAGATTAATCATGTTTGTGATCATGAGACTAATGTTTGGCATTCACGACTTTGTCATGTTAATCTTGGTTGTATGATGCGGATGGCCGGTATGGATTTAATCCTAAAATTTACCCAAGTCAAAGGTTCTAAGTGTCAAGTGTGTGTGCAATCTAAGCAACCTCGCAAGCCTCACAAGGCAGCAGAGGCGAGAAACTTGTCACCATTAGAACTAGTTCATACCGATTTGTGCGAGATGAACGGGGAGTTGACCAAGGGTGGTAAGAGGTATTTCATGACTCTGATTGATGATTCTACTAGATTTTGCTACGTGTATTTATTAAAGTCTAAATATGAGACTTTTCACTATTTTAAGATCTATAAAGTTGAAGCTGAGAACCAACTTGATAGGAAAATCAAACGGGTTAGGTCAGATCGTGGTGGAGAATATTTTTCTAGTGATTTTAATAAATTCTGCGAGGAACTTGGAATAATCCATGAAAGGACGCCTCCCTATTCTCCCCAGTCAAACGGGGTTGCCGAAAGAAAGAACCGTACTCTAACTGATATGGTTAACGCCATGTTAGAAACATCGGGACTTTCCAAGGAATGGTGGGGTGAGGCTATATTGACTGCTTGTCATGTCCTAAACAGGGTTCCTGCAAAGAATAAAGAAATCACACCATTCGAGGAATGGGAGAGAAAAAGATTAAATCTCACTTATTTATGTACTTGGGGCTGTTTGGCTAAGGCTAATGTGCCTGTCCCAAAGAAGCGTAAACTTGGACCAAAAACCGTTGATTGTGTCTTCATTGGTTATGTTTTTCACAGTGTTGGATATAGGTTCTTAATAGTGAAATCTGGAGTACCTGATATGTATGAAGGTACAATCTTAGAGTCCAATAATGCCACATTCTTTGAGGACATATTTCCTATGAAAGAGACACTTAGCTCATCTGGCCAAGAATCTATCTTCTCTCCTAAACCTTCCACTCCTATACAAATTGAACCCACTTTTGAGGAAAATCCAATAGATAAAGACAATGAAGTAACTCGAAAGAGTAAGAGACAAAAGACCGCAAAGTCTTTTGGTGATGACTTCATTGTATATCTAGTGGATGATGCTCCAAGAACCATTGAGGAGGTTTATTCATCTCAGGACGCTGACTATTGGAAGGAAGCGGTCCAGAGTGAGATGGATTCCATCCTGAGCAATGGAACTTGGGAAGTTATTGATCGTCCATATGGGTGTAAACCTGTAAGATGTAAGTGGGTGTTCAAGAAGAAGCTGAGGCCTGATGGTACAATTGAAAAGTACAAGGCAAGGCTTGTGGTCAAGGGTTATACCCAGAAAGAAGGCGAGGACTTCTTTGATACTTACTCACCTGTTGCCAGATTGATCACTATTAGAGTACTACTATCCATGGCTGCCTCCTACGGTCTGATCGTTCATCAGATGGACGTAAAGACGGCTTTCCTTAATGGAGAGTTGGAAGAGGAAATCTATATGGATCAGCCAGATGGATTTGTAGTAAAGGGTCATAAAGGAAAAGTGTGTAGGTTGTTGAAGTCTTTGTATGGTCTTAAGCAAGCACCTAAGCAGTGGCACGAGAAGTTCGACAGAACTTTAACATCTGCCGGTTTTGTTGTGAATGAAGCTGACAAATGTGTGTATTACCGCTATGGTGGGGGTGAAGGAGTGATTACGTATCGTATGTTGATGACATATCGATCTTGAGACGAACCTTAATGTGATTAAGGAAGTCAAGGACTTTCTGTCCGCGAATTTTGAAATGAAAGATTTGGGAGTAGCGGATGTCATCTTAAACATTAAGTTGTTAAGAGAAGATGATGGTGGGATAACTCTTGAGCAGTCCCATTATGTGGAAAAGGTGTTCAATCGCTTTGGCTTTAGCGAATGTAAACCTGCTCCAACGCCATATGATCCAAGTGTGCTATTACGAAAGAACCAACGTATAGCAAAGGATCAATTGAGATATTTCCAAATCATTAGTTCACTGATGTATTTAGCTAGTGCAACAAGACCTGATATCTCGTTTGCTGTGAGCAAACTTAGCCGGTTTGTTTCAAATCCGGGAGATGATCATTGGCATGCTCTTGAGAGAGTGATGCGCTATCTAAAGGGGACATCAAGTTATGGTATTCACTACACCGGGTACCCAAGGGTACTAGAGGGTTATAGTGATTCAAATTGGATATCCGATGCTGATGAGATAAAAGCCATAAGTGGATTTGTATTCACATTGGGTGGTGGAGCTGTTTCCTGGAAGTCTTGTAAGCAGACCATCTTAACGAGGTCTACAATGGAAGCAGAACTCACAGCATTAGACACTGCCACTATGGAAGCCGATTGGCTGCGTGAACTTGTGATGGACTTACCGGTGGTTGAAAAACCGGTGCCTGCTATCCTTTTAAACTGTGACAATCAGACGATGATTGTCAAGGTGAACAGTTCAAAGGATAACATGAAGTCATCAAGGCACGTTAAGAGGCGGTTGAAGTCTGTCAGGAAGATGAGAAACTCCGGAGTTATAGCATTGGACTATGTCCAGACGGCTAAAAACCTGGCAGATCCCTTTACAAAGGGACTATCACGAAATGTGATAGATGAAGCATCAAGGGAGATGGGCTTGAGACCCACATGAAAGTCATGTCTTAGTGGTAACTCATCCTATTTGATCGGAGATCCCGTGAATTAGGATGTTGAGACAAGCTAGTGACTGGCTGAGAGGAGAGTACTTTTGTACTTAACCCACTCCGTTTGAGATGCACTATTCTCCTATTCTGTATGGCAGGTTGGTTATACCTTAATGTGTTCCGAGTGGCTTTTAATAAAGCAGAGATGTTGTCCTACAGAACATCTTATGAGGAATACACCTATATGAGCTCGACTGCTAGTCACAGTCTATGAGATTGGGTGATCTCTAGAGGCTCATGAAAGGCAAAGGAGTATGACTTATACGCTCCAAACCGAGAGGATGCATTTAGCAGCCTAGTATCAGTAAAGGACCTTGGTGAAACTCGTTCGCACAAAACTGTCAATTCAAGGCTTAGTCCATTGTTCAGTTGTGGATGAGTGTAACCTTTGTTCTAGGTGGAAGTTCAACTTAACAGTCTCCATCGAAACACTGGTATATCAAACTACAGTGGAACTGAGAGTATTTCAAATGTGCCTATGAAATTTGGTGGGGATTGTTAGAATAATTATGGGGTTGGCCCATTTAATTATTTTAATAGAAATTCCAAGAGGCCCATTTAATACTAAACCGTTCGGGAAATTGGGAGGAGAATATCTCAACTTAAATAGTTGGATTGTGGTTCTCCCAATTAAGAAAAGAGAGAAAAGAGAAAGGCGTGGGCGTGAGCGTGACGTGTCGAGCACGGGCGAGCTCTCCCCGAGCCGGGTGATCTCTCCTCGGGCACGGGCGAGCTCTCCCCGAGCCGGGCGATCTCTCCTCGAGCACGGGCGACCTCACCCTGAGCACGGGCGACCTCTCCTCGTAACCGACGACTTAATGGCTGGTGTAATGATGTCCGTTACGTAACGGACGACTTAATGGCCAGATGTAATGACGTCCGTTACTAGTGCTTGATGGTGTCCAGGTTCGACGAACTTCTCTTCCTGGCGCCTATAAAAGCATGAGCTCCTCGCCCTGTGAAAAAGACGCTCGCTCTCAAGAGCTCTCTCTCCCGTACATTCTATTCTTTCATCTGTAGCGCTGCCTTTTTGCGTTCCCGTCTCTGTTTCCTTGCGCGCACAAGGAGCCGAGGAGCGAGCCTCCGAGCCTCGTCCTTCTCGAGATCCCGCCGGGATAGAAGGCCGATAAGGTTTTGGGGAGCGACCACGCGATCGCTCAAGTTTCCTATTTGGTTCACTTCATCTACACAAAGATCGACGTTCGACTGCACCGACCTCTCCACTACATCAACGGCATCTCTGCACCAACTTGTGATCGTCTACACCGACCGTCATGGCGAACAACAATGAACAAGTCATTGTTCCGCCTGCGCCTGTGCCAGTGGTGGCACCGGCTCAAGGGTATATTTGTTTATACCGTGCCCTTTATTTGGCTTGTTTCTTGTTCATTAGCCTTTGTGTATGAGATAGATAATTCGTTATTATCTAGTACCTTTGGTTATGAACTTGAAATATTCAATTGGTTAATTATGATTTACCTAATTTTGTGGATTAAGAGCTTGAGAAAATTCCTAATATTTCCAACAACTGTTGCTATTGGGAATAACGTTGCCAAAATCTTATATATCATAATCACACTGTAGCATGAAAGCATGCATAATGGTGGAAAGAGCAGTTGTCCGTGGCGATATGACATACCTTGTTGGTATGAGCCAAACAATCAATTTTTAAATGGCTGTCTTGCATAACGATTTGGCAAAACATGCGAAGCAGATCGGGGAAGCAAAACTAATTAAGGCCCTGTTCTTTTGAGCTGATCTGAACGGCTGAACGGCTAAAATAATTGAACTTCAAGAGCTTCTCAAGGTAGTCTCGAGATTCGGTTACATTTCGTTTGACTTGCTTTTTAAAGCGTTTAGACCCATCTTCGAAACAGCGAAAAAACATACTAAAAAAACTCAAAGCACATGTGTTTCAAAACGTAAATAAATCGTTAAGCTGTTAAGCTAAAAAGAACTGGGCCTTAGTCTAGAACTTGTTGCCGTCTTTTTTATTATTTTAGAGCCCATTATTTATAATAGGGGGCAATTTATGCATTTTTCCAATAAAATCCCTCTAACCAGAGGCAAAGTAAGGGCCAATAATTATTTTTGCGGAAAAAACTTCTTGGCCCGAAAAAACGCCCTAGAGCCCAGGGCAATGATCTAAATTAATGCCCTCACCGTCTTAACTAAAGTAGGTTTATAAAGAGAATTACAGGGGTACCTGGTTGTTACGGTCAGTACACGTATCCTCCTACCATGTGGATACGATTTCTGACGCCTGCTGGCGCCTTGTACTTCTTGTCCCCTGTCCTTTTTGGTACCTACGAAACCTTCCCACCTTCGCATCTTGGCCTTGGGCCATATGGCCTCCCCGCGGGCTCCCGCGAGATGCTCCCTTTATACTGCCTCCCCTCCTTGATCTACCTTTGCCTCACCTAGAGACAATTGTTGTCTGTAGCAATATCGCATACAATAGTTGTCTATAACAAAATCGCATACAATAGTTGTCTATAACAAAATTACATATTGATTGTCCTTATAGTTGTCTTGTTTTTTTTAAGAGTCGGCTTTCCATAAAAAGACATCATTTTTCTCTCACTTTTCTCTTTCCTTTACATCAACACAAATCTGATATGGCACATCTTATAGATGGCTTGAGACTGGTGACACGTACCATTATATATGCTCTAGAGAAAATTGCATCGTTAGGCTCTAAACTTTTTTCGCCTGTGCACATAAATCCGTATGTATCGAAACCGTTTATTTAAATAATCAAACTTGCGAAAACGATGCAATCAGTTACATATGTTGGTTTTTTAGACTTTTTTTAATAATGTATACTGGCATGTCAGCACCTTTGTAGATAGTAGATTTAGGCCTTCTTTGATAGCTTGTTTAGTTCTAGTTTAGTTGTGGTTGAAAAAATTTGATCATCTTTGAACATGCTATAAAAGAGCTAAATAAATTATTAAAAAAATATTCTTGAGATCTTTGAGAAAATCCCTACAAAGTCTTAAAAAAATATTTCCAAAAAGTAAAGTAAATAGTCTATACAAAAATAACAAAAATTGCCACCCACAACTAAACTAGAACTAAACAAGATATCAAAGAGGGCCTTAAGCCGGCAAAGAACGCGGCCTAAATGATGATAAAAGTGGGTATTATCAATTCAAACAAACGGGCAACGAGTATCTTTCCAACTGTCAGCCCATATGTCACGCGCAAAACTTGGGAAACAGATTGCGCGCGAGTAGCTCGGCACGGACGGACGGATGCTGGTGTAGGTCTAGCTGCGGCGCAATGATTACGGCGGCCGACCTGCGAACCGACAGGCCGACTCATCTACCCCCGAACTGGGGGACCTGCCGGCGATTCCCCTGCACCAGCCCATGCGCCCCGCCACGTGGCGCGCGGAGGCCGGGCCCCTATCTCCGTGTGGGCCACCCCACCGCCAGTAGCCCAGTACACAACCAAACCCGGGTAAATTTGACATGACGAGTCAGGTGAAAGCCAGTGGGCCCCACGCCCGGGACGCACATCTGATTGATCTCATGCTTCAATTAAAATGGAAATTTGTGGGTGCATCTCCGTTATTTGGTTATTTCTGGACTTTAAACTTCCATAGTTTTAAAAATACAAGGCATTGACAATTCAAAACTTTTAAAAAATCAATATTGGTTTCGAGAACCTTTTCCTTTGAACTTAAAATTAGCAAAGAAACAGCTCCTTGAAATGTTTTTATAATTAAATAATTCAAACATAAGGAAATTTCCAATATTAATACCATTCATTAGCTATAATAAATGACCATGTCATCTACTCTAAGGCCCCGTTTGGATCTCTAGAAATGAAAATCATTCTAGGAATCAAATTCTCGGAATGAGATTCAACAAGAAATGGAATACCCAGAATCTTATTCAATTCAATTTTTTTTGTTTGGGTGCAGATGGAATCCTTTTCTAGAATTAGTTTGAAATTGCTATTTGGATGATTAAAACTATGTAATCTACAACACGGAGATGTTTCATCCGGGTCCGGTTCTCGATCCGTGTCGTGCAATGCCGATCTGGAATGCAAAGCTCAGGGAGTAAGCTGCATTCAATCGCACCCATTCTTGGGCAGCAGGTCGCAGCCGACACGGCGCATATCCATCCACGCACACGGCACGCTGCTGCCAATACAGCATCACCTCGCGTGATCCTGGAAGTTACCTGAGAAGCTCTTTGCGGACGGCGGGTGACGCCGCGTCCAGGAGCTCCATCCTATCGCCGCTTCTGCCCTCCAACTCCAAGTCTGCAGAGACCACGCGAAAGCACCTATCAATCCACCGCCGAGCTTGACGAACGGACCCGCGGACGTTGGAAGAAGCCGCGCGCTGCGAGAAAAGCTGATGTTTCATCCGGATCTGGTGGTGGGTGGAGGGGGAGAGGGTGGGGGCTATGGAAGGTCCAACACTAGGAAACCCTAGTCGCCATGGATGGCTTGAGGTGAGGGAGAGGCGAGCAGAGCGAATCGAGAGGACGCGTTCGGGGAAGGGCCTCAGGGCGTCGGGGGCAGAGACGAGGAATCGGTTTCCAGTTTTTACCCTAGGAAATCTGAACAGGCCACGATTTTGGGCCTTAGAAAGTGGTGGAATATCGGTTTCCAATTCTCCAGAGCAGCCAAACAGATGAGGTCGGAATGTGATTCCAATTCAGCCCGTTTCCAAGGATCCAAACAGGCCCTAAAGGATTACCTATAGCATAGTCTCTAAAATCAATGTAGATTCATATTATATAGTACTCCCTCTGGTGTCAAAAAAATAGTTGTTTTAGACACAATTTAGAATACCAAGGCCCCTATAAAAGGCAATGAATTTATGAAAACTTTTACTCCTGTGCAAGCCATGGCATTGATTTTAGCCTTTTATCCAAAGTGCCAAAAAACTAGTCGTTTTAGCCTTTTATCCAAAGTGCTAAAAAACTTATCGTTTTAGCCTTTCATCTAGAGTAGTAATTAGATGAGACCTTTGGGAAGCCAAAAAAAGAGGCATGCAAGTGCATCTATTGGTCCATGGGAAAAGTTTTCATAAATTCATTGCTACCAATTCTTGTGCAAGCCATGGCATTGATTCAATTACATTATTTTTTTACTCCCTCCGTTTCAAATTATAGGTCGTTTGACTTTTTTGATACGTATTTTGACCACTCGTCTTATTCAAATAATTAGTGAAAATATGAAAAAACTTAAGTCATTATTAAAGTACCTTTCATGATAGACTAGATCATAACAAAAATAAATTATAATTATAAATTTTTTTGAATAAAACGAATGGTCAAAGTATGTGTCAAAAAAGTCAAACGATCTATAATTTGGAACGGAGGGAGTACAAGTTAACCCTCCATCCTAAATATAAGACGCGCATGCAAACTTCTTTCATATTTTATCATTAATTTATCTAACAATACGTAGATTTTGTAAAACCAAATAACACCATCTATTTTTATATTAAACCAAAGTTAAACTGAGCTACTATGCTAATCCTAAAATACTAAAAAAACATAGATTAATTAGAGGAAAAAGAAAGATCGACACCGTCGATTATTGTGGGCCTGAATTATAATAGCTTAGATTTAACGAATAGTTGCACATGCACTACTATAATAAAGTAGAAGCAATTAAATGGAGTTCGTATCAAATAAGAGTTTAGAAAAGGAACCCATATCAAATACAAAATCTAGCCGCGCAAATACGGACACCTTGTTCATTGGATTCATATTTGAAAACATTTTTTATTGGTCATAAATTTGTTTTTATGAAATTAATCTTCAAGGTATAGTTTTAAAGATTGTGACAAATCAAACCATGATCTATATTTTGGAACGTAGGAGGTATTCATGTTCATATAGTACATTAGTTGTTCTCGTGCTTTGCTATGAAAAAAGTAAAACTAGAACATGAGGGGGGATAAAATGATAAAAACGAGCATATTACGTAGAAAATCAAGAAACCTTAAAGGTCAAAACACTTAGGTTACGCCAAAAGTTCATGGTTAGCTAATACACCGTTGGTCTTAAGATACTCCTAATGGGTGGTAGAATTTTCGGTGATGTGACAGAGAACTAAAGAAGAGAGACAGTACTACTTCCGTTTTAATATAGATGAGAAAGGTATATTTAAAATTGGCATATATATTAAAAAAATTATTCCAAATTTTTTTGTTTATGTGAAATCTTTATTTTAATCTAATCCATTATAATGCAGACCCACAAGAATCCATGATATAGATCTTTTCTTTTCTTTCCGATAAACATAAGATTTTTTGAATTTAAGGAGTAGTGTGGCGGCTCTATTGAGCCTTAATTTAATTACATAATAGAAAACTACATATTTCCCTCTGAAAGTTGTGACTAAATCTCACTTAACTTACCGATGTTAAAAGTTACTTTTTTAGACCCCGAAATTTGTTGTCATTTGCACTATTACGCCAAAACCGTTAGTGTCACTATTAAGTGCTGATATGGATATCTAGGTGACCATTAAATACTGAGATATATGCTATATAATCATAACTGTTTACATGTCAAGCCACAAGGACACTTAATTACAGAAAATTTCCAAAAAATTCAACTTCTTGAACTAAAATTAATGAAAATCTAAAAACTATGTTATGAATAGCTAAATCTCTAAATTTTGACCTTTTTAATATAAAAAGTATGAAATAAAAATTTAAAATCAAATTTAAGAATTATATATTTTGCAAAACATAAATATTGGAAATGCAAATTGAAATAAAATTTCATGATTTATTCAAGTTTTTGATTTTTACCAAATTTTTTATCATTTCAAAATCTTGGATTATAATAAATTCAAAAATTGTTTTAGTTTTTAATTTAGAAATCCTTTTTAAATTATAAAATTTCTAAATTGTTAAAAAATTTAAGTCATAAACTATTATTTTAGAATTTTAATTTCGTGTTTCGTGTTTTTCAATATGAACAAATTCTGAAATTGTATTTTTTTTTTATTTTAGAAATTTAGTTATTTTTAAAAAATTGGTAAATTTGTTTCCCATGATGTTATTCGCTTTGCAAAATTTTTAGTGTCAAGTTGAATTTTTTAAAATATTTTGCTGAAAATAAGTGCCAACAAGGCTTCATTCGTAAGCATTTGTGATAACGTGGCATATATCTCAGCATTTAACGGCTGTCTAGACGTCCACATGAGCACTTTAAGACAACTAATGGTTGGGGGCAATGATGCAAACGACAACCACTTTTAAAAGCCAGAAAGTAATTTTTAACTCCCTCAAAAAAAAGTAATTTTTAACATACGGTAGTTAAGTGAGATTTGATCACAACTTTAGGGGGAATAAGTAATTTATCTCTTTATATAATAATGAGCAAGGTGTACTACGCGTTTGCGCAACTAGATCTCATATCTAGTATGGGCTCTTTTTTTAACCTCGTATTTAATATAAATTGTTTTAAAATTAGTGGCTCTGTTTAACTCTATTTTAATATAATAAATAAATAACGGATAAATAGATTGCCCTCGCTTCGTTGTTTTTTTTTTGAGCAAGAGGCAAAAGATCTGCCTTTGTATTAATAAAGAGAAGTTATAGAGTGGGGGAGATAATGGCCCCTCTCCCGTGGGCCCGAAAGCCGGTCTAACTAATTACAAAGGGGACGCCCATAGCCTCCCAAAGGCGCAGGTCATCCAGGAGCAGATTAAGGAAAAAGGCGATAGGTCTGTCGGCCTGGCGGAAAATCCTATTGTTGCGTTCAAGTCAAATCTACCAGATTGTGGCTGAGGCGATTGAGAGCACCCTTGCAAAAGCGCCGCCCTAAAGGATGTCGTTGGACCACCAGGCATTGAAGCAGTCGGTGTTTGCCCACCCAGCGGGGTCGAGGGGTTGGGCGTTAAGCAAAGACGCCAGCCGGGCCCAAATGAAGTAGTTCAAGGTGCACCGGAGAGAAAGGTGCTCGGGAGTCTCCAAATTGCGCCTGCAGAGAAGGCAGAAGTATTCATTCGCGAGCTACCGGCGTAATAGGCCGTCGGCCGTGAATACTCGTCTATGCAAGAGCGTCCAAAGCAAGAATTTGCACTTGGAAGGGGCCCATAGTTTTCACACCCTCCCGAAGTCCGGTTTGTGCACGCGGCCCGTGAATTGGAGCAGGTATGCCGACTTGATAGAGAATTGGCCGTCTGCAGTGAAGCGCCAGGGAAAAAGGTCCGGTTCCTCCGGCGTTAGTTGAACTTGAGATATCTTGCGGAGGAGCGAGGCTAGCTCCGGGATTAGTTGGGAGGTGAGATTGCGCCACAGGTCTGAGATCCAGGTGCTCCGCTTCATTGTTTTCGATTTCCTTTCACCAAGGGAAGTCGAGTAACGCGAAATAAACAAGTGTTCGCGAAGGTTTTTGCGAGAAATCAGAAAAGTGAATGATAGAATTTCTAAACTTTATCTTCGATGAGACAATGACACGAGATAACCGAACATTTTTCATTAAAATTTTCAAACAGTAATTTGGTCGTTGGTCGTTGAGTGAGTAACTGTATTAAATTAAGTCGGAATAAAGACCATCAATTTAATAAAGAATGGAGCAGGTTCAATAACCAGTCAGAGCATCCGTAGCAGGCACTCTATAATACTGTAGCTTTGGATAAAGTATCTGATGTCAGAAAGGAATCTTTTAGAGTGCAGTGTAAAGTCTGAAGAAAATTTAGAGGGAAGGATAGAGGGACACTCTAATAGTGAAACAGAGGGTGGGGATAGAGTAGCAGATGTGGATGCTCTCAAAGAAGAAAACCCCCATCATATCTTCAAATAGTGTGAGGCTGTGAGCCTGATAATTTCTTGCCGGACAAAGTACACCCCCTGCTAGTAGCAGCGCACAATACATCATTTCCCCTATATAATTTCATTTCCTCCCCATTAGTACTGCCACTGTTAAATAAAAGTTCCAATGGGCTAGCAGCATCCCTCTACCCGGACCCTTTATATAACGCCTCCCCAGACATCTACTCCTTTCCAATCTGTCTTTGTCTCTGCCTTTGCCCCCTCCTCTCCTCTCCCATCTTCTTCCTTGCCCTTTTCCTGCTCTTGCTCTCGCATTGGTTTGTCACTTGTGATGGGGGCCACTTCTCCTTCAGGCCTGGAGCTCACCATGGCTGTCCCCGGCCTCAGCTCCTCCTCTGGCTCAGGTAAGCCCAGGAGACGACCCGGCAGCTCTCTCTCTCTCTCTCTCTCTCTTCCATCCTACACCTCCAAGTACGTGATCTCCAATGTGGAAGTTCGGCCAGTTCATCGCCTAAAGCTTGCCATTTGCCATCATATACCAATACATGCATACTGTTTCTAATGCATAGCACAATGTTTCTAGGGGAGCTAGCTGATGCCTTGCCGTGCTTTCCTTGGCAGAGGGGTTTGGAGGCGGCGGCAGCAACAACGGCGGTGGCGGCGGGAACATGAGGGACTTGGACATCAACCAGCCGGCGAGCGGTGGCGAGGAGGAGGAGTTCCCGATGGGCAGCGTGGAGGAGGACGAGGAGGAGCGCGGCGCCGGCGGGCCCCACCGCCCCAAGAAGCTCCGCCTCACCAAGGAGCAGTCCCGCCTCCTGGAGGAGAGCTTCCGCCTCAACCACACCCTCTCGCCGGTCAGTGCCGGCCCCTGTCCCTCCCAAGATCGTCGTGCGCACGTACGCGGTACTTGCACCAGGATCTCCCTCGCAGCCTCGCTCGTGCAAGTGCAAAAGCTATAGCCGATTTGTTCTTCTTCTCAGTCCACACGGATGAATCCTGAGATACTGGATTCGCCTCGGTGTTTTTTTAAGCTCACTAGCTAGTTTGTTATTACCCAACTGGGCATGGACCACTCGTTGATCATTGAATGGCACTGCTCCAGTGTGAAATCCTTGGATCTTTTGACGATCCATACAAAGCCAAGATCATGGGTAGTATATATACTATATAGTACTACTATTCCACTAGCTAGCACTTACTATTAAGGAGGCCTTGAAATAGAGGGGACCCGGCCGGTACGTACACACGGTACAACTTCTGATCGCCTGGCGCAGTACGTGGGGGCGCATAGAAGTCTATAACGTTGGTCTTTGCTTGCTGTGCAGCGCAGTAAGTAATGGGCCTCGCTAGCGATGGCCAGCCAGGGAGCGCAGTCAATTCTAATTACTCCATGCATGCATAGGTTTGACTAGCAGGGGCCGCCGGTGCTCATGCGCCGATTTACTCCGATTTAGTACTGCTCATGCGCTTGCAAATGCAATATGCTCTGAGAGGGGCCTGTGCCGTGGCCAGCGGTTTTAATGGCGTTGGAAAATGGAACCCCTCTTGCATGCAGAAGCAGAAGGAGGCGTTGGCTACCAAACTGAAGCTCAGGCCCAGGCAGGTGGAGGTCTGGTTCCAGAACCGCAGGGCAAGGTAAAAAATGGAATCCCCCTCTTGATGCTATGTTACTCTTGCATTGATCCATCTACTACAAATCTATGACAAATGCTAGTTCATATTGGTATATCTATATAGTCATATATGCTCTGCACTGCACTGTTTAATCTTCGAAATGATCTAGCAAGCTGTCCTCACGGCTCACGAATGCCACCGTCGGCTGGGCTGATATTTTCCTTGCTAAAATTTTGCAATAGCCCCTCTGTGTGTCAGACACTCAGACTCGAGCCGCACCCGCACACACATGGCCAAAGTTTCACGTGCTAGTACTACACTCCCAGTCTCCCACATACTCTACCGAAAAAAACTTACAAAGACCGTGCGTGCATGCATGCACCATTCCGCGGCGATTATCATGGTAGCCAGGGATTAATTAAGGTCGTATAATTAATAAGCTACCTGCAGTCCATCATATCAGTCCAAGAGACCGACGGATATGCGAAGATGTTATGGACACATAGAACACTGTACATTGGGAATGCTCTTTGCTCCAAAGTACGAGTAGATGCAATTAGCGTTAATCCAAACTCGAGTTTTGCAACAATGCTGCTCCAGTGGCTACGAACCCATCTGACTCCAACATAGGCCTTGTTTGTTTCAGATTAAATTAAATTAAATGAAATGAAATGAAAACTTGTTATTTTTGTATAGGTCAAATGTTGTAATATTTTACAGTTATTTTTATGGGGTTTTAAATAGTTTTTCTTAGAGTTCGTAAAATATTTTTTTTCATAATTTTTAAAAATTTTTAAAACATATTTTGAGTGGGCCACAAAGTTGTTGCTGTAAAACGCAACTCAACATTAATCTGAAACAAACAAGGCCATAATCATGGATCGTTCCCTCCATTAAGGTGGCATGGATCCGTGGCCATTCGTCTTGAACCTTGTACCTAAGATATGGGACAACAACAACTAGGTAGATTCTCTAGCTTGATAAAGTAAGGCTGTTCCATCTTATTTTTATGATACTGATCACGTCTAATAAGATTCTCTAGATATAATTGAACAATGAGCTAATCTCGTCCGAAGGCTAGCATCGCCACGTGGACTAATCGGCACGTGCTAGTTGTCATTTATTAGAGTAGTAGTGCTGCTACAACTTGACCCTAGTTGAGATGGCTCAACAAGTCTCGTGAAGACGAAGTGACTGATTCGTATGCCCATCCCATCTCATCCAGGCAAAGTGACCGCTCTTCACTCTACGTCGAGGTGACAATGTTCTTGGAATGGGCGCCAAGGGTCAAACTAAGTAAAACGTGTAGTACTCTAGTTCATGCTATTTTAAACTCCCACAGTTACTGATTAACACTCCTAATTAATCTCCTTTAAATACTCTAGTATGCAATTTGCTCCGTATGAATAAAATATATAGTTGCCTGTGCCTAGCTAGCAGCTGTAGTAATCTTGTCATGTTCCAACATTGCACCGTTAACTTCAGCGAGAAAGAAGTTCCTCCATCAATCATGTGACCAGGAGACAATTGCTACTATAATTAAACCCTTAATTATGTCTGCTCTTTGGAGTTTGCACTTTGCACATGCATGTACAGGTGAGTTGCTCACTTGCTCTAACAGTCTAACTTGAGCTATGTACGTACTTGTGCCGTTGTGCGCGCAGGACTAAGCTGAAGCAGACGGAGATGGAATGCGAGTACCTGAAGCGCTGCTTCGGGTCGCTGACGGAGGAGAACCGCCGGCTGCAGCGGGAGGTGGAGGAGCTGCGCGCGATGCGGGTGGCCCCGCCCACCGTGCTGTCGCCGCACACGCGGCAGCCGCTCCCGGCGTCCGCGCTCACCATGTGCCCCCGCTGCGAGCGCATCACCGCCGCCACCGGCCCACGCGCCGCCCGCCCGCCGCCCTCCGCCGCCGGCCCCTTCCACCCTCGCCGCCCCTCCGCCGCGTTCTAGGGCTCAGGGCTGACTAATGGTGGTGACGTAGGCCAGGTGGCGATGGGCCGGGTCAGTCTCGTGTAAATTGAAGGAGAAAAATTAGACTTGGGAAAGCGTAGGGCTCGTGTGGGGTTTGGATGCGTCCCCCATGGGCCGTGGGTCGTGGCCCGTTTGGATCGTGGACAAAAAGTTTGTAGTTTCTTGCTTGTTGTGGTGATGGATCGCGTGGTGTTCCCTCAGAAAGAAAATGCTTTGTGTTTTGCCTTACCTGGGTACGTTGGAGTTGGACCGTTCTTTTACGGTTTTTCTGAGTTCTGATTGTCATCTTCCGGGCCGTGGCTGTGAAGCTGCGCCCCCTTGATCCAAATGTTGTTTTTGGGCCTAAATTTGTAGGCCTGGTCTCGATAATGCAAATTGTGATTGATGGATTTTACATGTGATTATGCGACATTTTTGTTACTTGGAATAAAAGGAATCGGCGTGTGTAGATTGAAAAAAGGAAAAGGTCTAACATTATATCCTAAACTATGACCCTTCGTCAACATACTCCTCTGAAATACGAAACCAGTATTCCACTCTGTAAAATCATGAAACTGATGCAAATAACACCTCGCAATGGTTTTGAGTGTGTTTTTTTCCACGTGGTGGGTGATGTGGCATTCTAGTTAAAAAATAAAACAAAAATAAATAAATCTCTCTTCTCTCTCCCCTCCATCTCCTCTATCCTCTCCACACCTTGGTTCCCCCTCCGCCATCTCCCCGAGCCTCCCCTGCGGCATCCACAACCTCTCCTCCCGGTGCCTCCCTTGCAGCCTCCTCTCCCCCACAGCGCCATCTCCGCCGCTGCCGCCATGCCCGGTGACATCCCCGCCGCTGTCGCCCCTCCCTGCGACCTCCTCCCCACCACCTCCCGATGCCTCCCCTGCGGCATCATCCCCGCCGTCGTCCCTCCTCGTGGCATGCACATCACTGACGCCCCTCTCGGTGCCATCCATACCTCTGCTGCCCCTCCCCGCAACATCCCTACCCCTGTCGCCCCTCCCCACAGAAAACCTTGTTTCGCCGCCACAGGCCCGCACCAGCAGCAACAGATGGAGGGCGGCGGTGGGTTCCAGGCGCAAACGACGGAGGAGAAGATGATGGCTGAGGCGGACTCCGACGCGACAGCTTCATCAACCTCCACGAGTTCGTCGCCCTCAACGCAACCGAAGCAGGCGACATGGCTGCTATGGAGGAGGACCTCGGCCACGCCTTCCGGGTCTTCGACGCCGACGGCAATGGCACCATCTCCGCGGCGGGGGAAGCCGTCGGTGGGGGTGACTAGAGGATGTTGTAGAGGGAGGCTAGCAACAACAGGGGCGGCAGGGGAGGGTGGAACGAGAAAGGAGTATCGGGGAAAGAAAGAGAGAAGAAGAGATTAGAAGAGAGAGAGAGGGAAAAGGGTGTGCGTCTTACATGTGGGCCTGTCACGGCCATGTCATGCTCCGTGGCCAGCTTGCACGTCACGGTGGCAAAACCACTCTCGAAACCACCTCCAAGAGGTTATATGTACCTTTTTCACGGTTTTGTGGGGGGTAAAATACTTGGTTTTATAGTGTAGGGGGGTATGTAGATGAATGGTCATAGTTCAGGGTGTAATATAGACTTTTTCCTTAAAAAAATAATTGAAAAAAACATGTGTCTTGCAAGAGCTGCCTTAAGTTTAACGGGACGAACTTCCTTCATCTCAAAAATGAAAAACTCCCTCTTGTAAATGCTACCATTCCATTTTGAAATGAAATGGCAAAGAGCTTATCCCCAGTAAGCTACGATTTCCTAGTCAAAATGTTTAGACCGAGCATGTACAACAGTATACATCAACCATCTCAAACCCATATACAAGGTTTACCATTTAGGATGTTCGATGATGTGAAGGATAGACTGAGAGTGTGCATAGAAATTTAGGTTGTTTTCAATACAATACAAGAGTTGATTTTATAAGCGAATTTAAAAAAATTATGTATGAGTAAGCTGTCTAAAAAATATATGACCATCTCTACCACTATATAAGTTGTCTCCAATGCTATTTACAAGTGACATGACAATGATTGGGGATAACTGTTGTCTCAACCATTATATATGGCCTTACATGACGGTAGCCAGTTTCTAACGTAGAACTACATGTAGCCTACTCCTTTCCTGAATTATTGAGTCATTTTTTCCAAGAAGTAGAGCCTTAGAGCTAGGCATTCTGGTTTGCTTGGAATCAGTTCAGCAGCCGTTAGTGCCGCACAACAATGGCTTTTCATAGATGGAGAGGGTCGTGGCTTGTGGGGCTCCTCTATAGTGGTTGGGTTCTCCTCAGGGGCAAGCATTGGTTTGCCGCTAGACCATGGTGACCATGGAGAGGTCGGATGAGGCGACAGGAAAAGAGGGATGCGGTGGCTAGCTCAATGGGTGGACAAGGATGTGTTGACGAGGCCGCTGGAGAGGGCAATGACAAAGAAGAGGAAGGGGATTGTTGAGCCACGCTGGATTTTGGGAAGAGGCGGTGGAGATCTAGGAGTGTGTGTGGTAGAATAGGGGCAAATTATGTGTGCTTGCTGTAATTGTCAACGAGGCAATTCCAACGCAACATTTCTTACGGTGTTTCTTAGAGGAGAGAGTGTATTAAATGAAGGCTTAGAAAGAATGACCATAATACATAGTTTCTTTTTACTGTTTCAAACGTTAGTTAGCATTTCAAGGTGGTTTAAATTGTTGAAATGAAAACTACCTCTCCAATGCTAAATTCATCGTTTCTTTGTCTTCAAACTTTGTGAAGAAACCACTTCAAATAGTAGAAACACCGCCTCTCTCTCCACATTAATTCATCTTCAACTCAGCAAATATGCTTTTGTGCCATCATAGGAAACCCTCTAAAAAATTATTAGAAAGAATTCTCTATATGCCACTGGAAAAGTTTTAAATTCCTTATCTACCATTGAAAATTCTCTTCCCTTACATGCTACCGGTTTAAGTTTTTTGTTCCCTCAGTGCCACTCAAGCTGTAGAGGATATAACGGAGTTACAAAATGACCATTATACCTCTGCCTTTTTAATATGTTACAAAGCAGAAAAATTTATAAAAATAATATAAAATTCATAAAAACATGAGAAAAATTTACAAAGATTCATAAAATTATGTATAGCCAAATTTAAAAGAAAAAATTTAAAAATTTTGGATGTAAATTTTATTTAAAAGTTAATCAGACCTACCATGCCTCATGAAAAAGGAGAACAAAAGCCGAAAATACCAAATGTTACAAATATTTGAATAGCAAGTTGTGCATGATTTTACATAAATTTATAAATTTGAATTACTCAATTTGGAGTTAAAATGAAGTAGATATGATTTTTTAAAGTTTTAAACTGAAGGGGCATTTTAGACAATAATGAACTTTTTAAACGACTAAAACTAACGTACTTAACGGCAGTGACACTAAGGGAAGAGAAAACTTGAATCAATGGCATGTAAGAGAAGAGAGAATTTCGAGTGGCAGATAGAAAATTATAAACTTTTCCAATGGCATACATGAAATTCTCTCAAAAAATTATGTTGGAACTACCCTCATGAATATGAATCAACACACCTAATCGCATGATACCAAGGAAATTCTTTATATACGTTAGCTGTTGGATTTTCAATTGTCTCACTCTCACACACATATATACACATATTACGTGCACCATCAGTAATCTATGCTAGTTGGTAATTAATGTTGGTGTATCTAGGCCCTGTTTTTTTGAGCTGATCTGAACGGCTGAACGGCTGAAATGACTGAACTTCGAAAGCTTTTCGAGATAGTCTCAAGATTCGGATCCATTTTATTTGACTTGTTTTTTAAAGCGTTAGGACCCATCTTCAAAACAACGAAAAAACGGACTTAAAAAACTCAAAGCATATGTCTTTTTAAAACATAGATAAGTCATTAAGCTGTTAAACTGTTAAGCCGTTAAACTGAAAAGAACTGGACCTAAGTTTTTGCAGCATATTTTTTAAAGAACTGGCACTAGTAATCTTATCTGGGCTGGTTCTAGATGCATCGTTACATATGACCTTATCTATGACCTTTGATTTAGGGAAAATCGTAGGGAGGGCTACATATATTGTATCATTGTACATGAGCAAGAGTTTAATCAATAAAAGATGACATATCTATATACTTTGTCGTGTTCTTATAATTGCTGGTATTATGTGTTGTCGTATTGATGAATTGATCTACTCGTCAGCAACGTGACGACTACGGATTTCGAAGCGGATTTATGAAAAAAAATCGCTTTTGCAGCTTGCCTCGCTCAAATGTTGAAGCGGCACTCGTCTCGCTGCATGCCGACCGGTATTTAGGGGTTGGTCGCCGCTAGAGGGATGAGTATAACTCTGTGTAACGATTTACGTGAGACATATAATGCATCATGTTCGATCTAGACTGCATTATACTATATACTACAAAAGAAAAAAAACCGTACCATCACATTAATTCACATGGGTGATACCGCGAAACAAACTGGAAGATAGAAAGGCCTAGTAAGTAACATGCATGTATGGTCCATGCCGTCCAACAGAACATCTCTTCGTCACGCGTGGGCCGGTTTGCGATGGTCCAGTCTCTAAACTGGACAAGGTACTGGCCTACTCCCTCTGTCCTACAAAGAACGCATTTCTGATTTTTCTCAGACAGATTAGTGTGAAAGACAAATGACTAATCTGCCCCTAATTAATTACATGCACAGCGTGCTGCTGTTTTGGTTTTCAACATAATTAAATGTGCATGCATCTCTTTTGGTGGGGAACGTATATAGAGAGATGGGAGTGGGGGAGTTAATGGGCTGCGTCTTCTTTAATGGGCCCACGTCTAAACATGCACTCTTTGTGAGACAATTTTTAAACACTAAAAATGCACTCTTTGTAGGACAGAGGGAGTATATCTTAGCGGACTAAGGCTAATCGGTCGTGCGCCACTGCTGCGCCCATACACCAATGATGTGCCGCAGTCGTCCTTACCACAACGACCATGACAAGAATGATCAAGATCATCGCCAAGATCGACAGATTTGCGATCGAGCAAACAAAAAACTATATAGATAATTTTGGTCGGAATGTATCGGTACGTACGAACATCAAACAAACACATGCTAGCTGGCTATTACGCACACTAGCACATAAAATAATTAAAAAAAACTATTGACTACAAAGTCATAGATTTTCTCGAGAGTTACAATTTTTATGTAAATATTGTTTTAATTCGACTTTGTTTAAATAAATTATAAATTTTTAAACTTGTAATAAATATTAAATATCTAAAATGATTCAAATGGAAAAGATATCAACTACAAAGTGATAGATATTTTTGAGAGCTATAATTTACATATAAAGTTTTTTCATCCGAACTCATATGAATAAGTTATAAAATTTCAAAAATATATAAATCTGTAAAAATGGTATCACTGACCGTTCTTACCTGAAATAACCGGTGATAATAGCATATTAATTACTAGCGGTCCAGTTACAAAACCGTCGGCGATACTAGTAAAAGTATCATTGATAATTTTTTAACATAACCACCAGTGATATAGTACCTTATCACTAGCAAATCATTTATTGACCTGTCAGTAAAAGTATCACGGGCGGTTATCAGAACTGCCAACGTTAAGGTATTATCACTGGCGATCATTATCACTACCGATTTTTTCAGGAGTCAGAAACGAGACAGAATCGACATCAATGCATCATCACTTATGGTTTTTGCCACCCTTGTCTATCACCTATCACTAAGCTACAAGCCCATCAACATGCATGCTGTTTGATACTAGATGTCAACAAACCACCACGAGACGAGATAGGACGGCGGGAGCTAGTGTGTGTACGTGCTCTACATATGCACATCCACTGTATCACTCACTGGTACGTGCACATGACGCTGTCCTGCTCATCATCTAGCTATGAAATCTACTTCAGCACTTGAAAAGAAAACGGAAAGGCGGCCTACTGCAGGCCTTGTCCTTGGATGCTCTTCATCCCCTTTTCGTGCTGATAATCTTTTGACGTGGCATGTACTACCTCCGTTTTTTTTGTTTGACGCCTTTGACTTTTGAGCATGCCTTTGACCAGTTGTCTTATTTAAAAAATTAGTGCAAACATGAAAAAAAATAAGTCATGTTTAAAGTATGTTCATTAATAAAACAAATCACAACAAAATAAATGATATTTACATAATTTTTTTGAATAAGACGAATGGTCAAATATGTGTTCAAAAGTCAAAAGCGTCAAACAAAAAAGAACGGAAGGAGTAATATGTATGATGTATGATTGTATGTTACGGATAAATAGGATTGTTGGGTTCACCTGAGTGCCTATTGGCAGCCACAGCTCACAGGTACTCATCAATTTTCACTGCATTCCAAATGTCAAAGGCATGTACATATGGGTATGGAATCTAAAATTAAATCATTCTATTATACAACGCGAGAGCGTTGCTCCTGCCCGTCTGCCACGCGTCGTCCGCCACGTGCCCTGCTGCGGTTTGCTCGCGCCATCTCGCCCTTGCACCGTTCGCGTGCGCCCACATCGCGGATCGGACGGCTGTGCGTCGTCGGGGCAGCCCCAAATCGTTGCGCCACCGTTTTCTTCTCGCGTACGCCTCCCTTTCCCCACACTGGCCGCCTGATTTCCTAGGGTTCAGCCACCACCGTGTTGCTCGCCTCGCGTGGTTCCCGCCGCCGCCTCACCGCAGTGGCCGTGGTTCGGTTCCTCCTCTCACCCTACTTGCTGCCTCGGTACTCCGCCACCTCGGCTCCCACCTCTGCTTAGCACGTTACCGCCTCCGCGTGCGCCTCAGCAGATTTGTGGCATCGTTGGCTCCGCCGCCGCCCAGGGCCGCGCCCTCTCCCTTCCCGTCACTGCCTCTTCTGCCCTATAGGCACCGCTTCTCCTCTCGTCGGCGCCCCTCGCGCCATGGCTAGATCCGGTGCCCTCTGGGCTAGATCCAACCTTCACGCCGTCTCCGCCGTCTCCACTCGCCCTAGTCTGTGCCGACACCGCCTTCCAGGTTTGTTGTCTTCTCTTGTCTGCCCTCTCCCCTTTTTCCTCTTCGTCTTCTTCGGTTATATATTTTGCTGCTTGGTTAGATTTATTGAATTTTGTTAGCGCCCTGCTTTCATGTTTAGGATATTTCATTGCCCAATATCCTTTTATTTCATCTGTATACTAATTGCATCTTATATGGTTAACCGGTTAGTTCCTTAATGAAAATGAGTATTAGCCCTTAAAAACCATGCAATTTAGTGCGTACAGGTTATTAGGTGTTAACTTCCTGTGTGCCTTTTCAACGACATGTCTCCGATCACAGATTTAGTTCAATAGTTCCAATGCGTGGTCTCCCATTTTACTTTAGGCCATGGAATTTGCTGGTGCGCATTTTTAATGCGTATTTCAGGAAAAAAGTATTTTCATGTATGTGTTATCTGTTACTGAAAAATTTAGCTAACTGAAAAGATGTATTCTCCATGACTAGGTAATGCAGATTTTAATTGCATCTGTACAACTGCATTTTTAATCTTGGTATGTGTGCCAGTAGTCTACCGAGGACGGTAACTATCCATTTTTGCCATGTTTGTGCTCCTTCCTGAACCATGCATATATTTTCCCATGTTTATGCTCCTTCCTGTACCACGCAGATTGGATTTCGTGCAAAATGCATCCAATGGTCACCAGTTCTCAACCTAGCCGTTCCTTTTGAGTAAGTATTCCAAACCATTTCTAATTTGTCTGCTGACATTCAGAATAATGAAAAAGAATGAGTTACCAAGGCGCTAACATATGAATTGGTTCGACATCTAGATTTGTTATCCACCTAATACAATGACTTCATGTGAGAATGGAATGATGTTGTACTGCGCAAACAGTGAACTGATATGATATCAATACCAGTTCTTTTTCATTATCTCACTGTCCTTTTCCATTTATCGTCACACTTATCAATTGATTTTCGATATAGTTGTCTGTAGGTCATGACAAAACTGAAGACAACTATGGATGCTATTTTTCTCTAGATGCAAATCTCACTTGACGGTGAAGATTATCATCTAAAAAATGGTAAGATGCTTCTTTTTAATTGTTAGTTTTGTTAGAATATCTTCATTAAAGCTCTATGCAAATGTTTAAAAAAATTGAGCTAAACTGAAAGTATTTGAAATTGAATATAAATATTGTTAATGCTTCACGTTCTGTATCTTTATATTGTGCCATTACTCATTATTGTGTCTTTATATTGATTCAATGATATGCGCTCACAGTTGTTCATCCTTTTGTGTAAAACTGATGTGCGTTTCGCGGTTGATACATTGCCTCTAGCTAATATATTCTATTTGTCATTTCTATAGATAGGTTTTTTCATGCTGAAAATATTCACTTTGGTTTTACACATCCTATATGAAACTGATTTAGTTTGGTCTTATAGGACTATGCAACATGGTTATTTCAGCCCACTCTCTGTCTGCTGCATCTTCTCGCTCAATCCGTGCAGTGTCGGTATTATTTACTCAAAAAGTTTCTGTTCTATCATGTTATTAATTACTTATTTTAGTTTTTGGTTTAGCTAAATGGATGCTCATATTTGCGGCTGTTTTTATTTGTTTCTTATTCGGCAATTGTTCCTCAGCAATGTGCAGTATATTTCAATTATGGGCTTTCAGTTTTCGGTTCAGCATAATCAAACATCCATGATTTTGACCTGTCTTGATTCACATCAGCATATGTTTGTTCGTGACTAATATAGATTATCCTTATGCTCTAATTTTTTCTATGTTCATTTCTAGGCTACCACAAATTTAGAATATCACGTATCTATATGCATGAATGAAGTGCACCAGCGATATTATCTATGTATTATGCTTGGTACGGATTCAGAAAATATGATAAAAGTTTGCATGGATACGACTGAAAATATTTTATCAGTGACTCTTCATAGTCCTACAGTGTATTAGTTCTCATGGTTATTGTTTCTGTTCTACCTTCTCTTTTGATAAATGTCCTCTGCTGCAAGAAAATGTTCTAATTATGAATTTTGTATGACATGGCCATTAGGTTATGCTTCTAACCCTCTACAAAAAAAATGTTCTAATCATGATTTCTTTGACATGGGCGTTAAATTTTATTTGGATCTAATACAAGAAAATGTTCTAATTATGATTGTTATGACATGAACACTAAGTTTACTTCCAGCCAAGTAAAGAGCTTAACCTATGTATATTTAATATCATGATTGTGTTCATCGTTCATCAATTTATGAAATTACTCATCATTTCGGTCTTCTAATCAAAGTGATGATAATCATATATACTAATAAAGCAGAGGCTTCTCATTTGATAACTCTTGTCGGCTGCAACATGCAAGATTATAAAGTGATATCCTTCTCATGGCTTGAGCATTGAATTTTCTCTTAACCAGGTAAGGCCTTTATTTTCTTCTCGACAGCTAAATGACAAACTATTTGTTTTCAGATTCTTAGTTTTGATCACAGTTCATTGATTTACAATGCTGACCATTTCTCGGATGGGCTTCTTTGCATGTGAACTTAGTGTCTAGTTTGCTTGTTTTGAAGCTCCTCGTATTATCAATATTATTTTTTAGGTTTTATCAATATTAATTTTCAGGTTTTATGATTTGCGCTCACAGTTGTTCATCCTTTTGTGTAAAACTGATGTGAATGCATGAAACTTATCAGATTTTAGTTAATTATACTTTAGTTTGTTTAGAAACATCGCCATATTCTATTTTTATTCCCTTCAGGCTCAATTTGCGGATGAAAACATGTTTGTTTCAACAACATTATAGCAAGACAATTAGCTTTTAGTTGTATTAATATGGCTGATACAATTAATTTCTGTATTGTGGTGCAGAAGCTACCGCTTAATGAATATTCTTTTGGTTTGTACTTTTCTTTCATTTGCTTTGGACATTTTTTTTCTCTTCCATAGGTTTATGTTGACTATTGCATTTATTTTTTCTCTAGGATAGACAACCGATACCTTCTAGTCCTTTTATCAATGGGCTACGGTCTATCATATATTATTTCATTTCCTTTCACTTCTGAGTTCTTACCGCACCTAACAACTTTGAACAGAGCATTCTATTGGAGGTATCTCCCTCTCTCTCTCTCTCTCTCTCTCTCTCTATTCTAATTTTTGCTCTCCTCCTCTCTTAAAAAACCTAAATTATTATTCTCTTACACGTGCTCGCTTTTTAGACAATTTAGAAAAATTACTCCATCTTTTGACAAGGTTTATTTATACATGGTGCTATTTCTAAAATAGGTCTTCTGAAATGCCTTTATTTTGGTGTCTATTTTGTTTATTGGATTTGCATATTTGCTACGCAGAAGGCCTACATTTGTATCGTTGTTCATGAGGCAGCAGGTAATGGCTTGAGCCAGTACCCAGGTGAAGCCTTCATGCATGCATCCATTTGTTCTCAGAAGTATAAGGATATGGATGAATGGTTATATCAATTGCGTCGTACTTCTTCAAAGACGTATCATGCTTGACTTGTTCGTCTGCTCACAGCTCCAACAATTATCATACTTTTAATGCTTGACTTGATGTTGTCAAAAAAAAAAAAAAAACAATGGAACGGACGCTCAATTTATGATATTGAGACAACTTCTGTAATCATACATTTATTTGATCTACATTTTTCTTCTTAGTTGTAACTTCTGATTGCAGAAAGTTAATATCATCGGTCATGAAAGTTGTTATTTTTAAAACTGTAACACCTCTAAGACAGATCGCAATAGCTACTTCAGATGGAGCAAGCTCAAAGTAACATACCATGATTTACTTGCCCTAGACAAATGTTGATAACTGCATACAAAGGGCCAACTTTTGATAACTTGTGTACGTCGTTGAGGTGTTGAAGTTATAAGAAACGAAGATGTTACCTACGTAGCCTCTTATATTTTTTGGTTTATTTGCTCAAAGTGTAGTAATTAGTCTCAGTCACATTGCTTACGGCGCGCCGCGGGCGTGCTGACCATCCTAGTTATACATATTCTTGGCCACGTACGGTTATTTGGCAATCGTAGCGCAGAAGCACGTCCCACGAAGAAACCCGATCGAGCTCAGATCAGGTGACTAGGTGAGGGGTGAGCCACATATTATGCACGTTAAGACAAGGGAAACCTGAGCTCAGATCTGCAGCGGTTTAGCCGCGCGACGATGTTCGCCGACAAGGCCATGCTGAACATCTCAATTAATTGCCGTGCCCCCCATCCCCATGGATGGCGTGACAAGGATAGGCACTCGTGCAACACCCAATGAACGGTCCCCGTTTCACCGGCCGTACGGAACCAGTCGAGTAATAGGTATAAACAGAGCCCACTGCCAACGGCGTGCCCAACATGCCCCTTGCACGGGACAAGACCCCAGCCGTGCAATATTACCCCTCAATTAATCTTTTAATTTCGCTTACGGGTTTTCCCCTAATAAAATGCAACCTAAGAATTCCTCAATATTTATGACCACAACTGGCTTTTACCCTGAAAAATATCTATCCATCTGTCTATCTATCGTAAATAGGATAATTCATCCCATGGTCACGTGATAGACTATTCCAGCCAGGGACAGAGGTAGAAATAATTCTTTACAGGAGCTAATTAGAAGCTTGTGGAAATTACGGCGGCCAAATAGAGCCTTGGGTGAGGGAGAAGGAGGGGGTGGCGGCTTGGGTGAGGGAGAAGGAGGGGGACGATGGCGAGTGGGGTAGAGGGAGGTGGCGGCGGAGAGAGGGGGTGCGGTGGCTTGGGTTAGGGAGGGGGAGTGGGGTAGGAGGTGGGGGCGGTTGGGGCAGCGGGAGAGAGGGAGGTGCAGCAGAGGGAGAGAGGGGGCGTCGGCTTGGGTGAGGGAGAGGGAGGGGGACAACAGGAGGGGCGGTTATGCGGGGCGGGGATCGTGGGAGCTGGCGGGAGCAGGGAAATCCAGAGGCGGCGGCTTGGTGAGAATGGGATTGTTGTGGAGATCAAACGGTGTGCAGAGATCAGTATTTGTTGGATGGTCCAGATCGCAAGTTGGTAGTACCACCACCACGACCATTAGATGCTTTAAAGTAGTAGAGATTATACATGAAGATGTACATGTATTTTAGGGCTTCTATATTTTTTTACAATTGTAATATGCAAACTTATATTTTTTTGTGAATTTTAGAAAATCTTTACTATTTTTGTCGTAAAATCTTTAAGTTCTTGAGAATAATTTGCAAAAATACTTAATTTTTTGAGATTTTTCGATAGTATATATATGGATACATATAAGTATGCATGGAGCATGGGGGTGCCAAGGCTCCTGCTCGCACTCCCCTGTCTCCGTCCTTGATTCCAGTACATGTGAACTGTGAAGGAAAAATAAGGATTTGAGTGTTAGAATATGTATGTTTCTTGCTCCCCAAGCCGTCACATGCCTGACTTGCTCCCTAAGCCAATGCTCCTTGCATCGTTGCGCCGCACGCACACACGATCTGTGCTTACCTAGGATAGCTCTCACATGTCTTGTAGGTATCTGTTTCTACAAACCTCTCATGGAAGATATGTATGGTACATCCTACATATATGTAATACATGATAAAGTAATGTGTTGCGTTAATTCTTTACACTTTCATGGTATGAGACGTCGTCGCTGTCGCTGTTGCAACCCATTCCACTACACCCCTACCCTAGCCTCCACCTTACCTGCTGCCGGCCCCAGGGCCAACGATGCCATCGTTCACGATAATGATGTTGTTGATAATGCCAAATCTTCTGCCATCGTGGCCCTTCGTGCACAAAACGGCCGCAATCAACAAAGCCTAGTTTGATCTTGATGTTCTCCGTGTCGCCGTGGTGGTCCTCCCAACCAGGGATGAAAATGGTACGGATAATTTCCGACCGTCCGACCGACCGAGGCATAATAATATCCGAAAATATTGAGCCGGATAATTTTATGGATATCCGAATCCGACAAGGCGGATACGGTATGAATACAAATAATATCCGATGGATATTATCCGAGCTTTTCTTGGATAATATCCGATAGATAGTATCCGATTAGCTAAATCCATCTATAAACTATCTCTATTATATTTCTATAGGATAAATGACTAACACATATAACAACTAGATGTATGTGATTTTACATTTTTTTTGCTTTATCGGGTATGATACTTACACACCATAATTTTCATGACTATGAGCTATAAAGTTTAGTCACAAAGAGATAACTATATGTATTTGGATATACTTATTTCTTTAGTATATGTTTTCGCGTATTATCCGAGAGAGTATCCGCGTCCGATCCGTATTTATATCCGATATTATTCGTATCCGTATTTGTATCCGGCACTATCCGTATCCGATGAAACTAAATGGATCAAATACAATATGAGTGGTTTCCGATCCGTATCCGATCCGTTTCATCCCTACTCCCAACTATAGTTGCGCGGCACTCTATGCATCTACGATCCCATGATTGGCACCTTCCAATTCCAAGTTTGGTCCGGCGTGTCCCCCCCAGGGTTTCAAAAACCGCCGGTTAACATGATTAACCACAACTAACTTGCGCCTCATGGGAAGCTTCGATAAACCGTGGTTTAGGGTTTAGGGTTTGGTTAAAATTGTTTAAATAAATTTTGAATGTAAAATATACATAAAATTCCTAAAAATACTATTAATCATTCTAAGCATTTTGGCTTAAATAAAATTTAAAAATTCAAATTTTTAATGTATATTTTAATGAATTTTAGTCATTTTCATTGATTTTGAAATTTTTTTCGTCGCAAACCGCGGTTAACCGCGAGAAACCGCCGGTTAACCGCCAAAAACCACGGCTAACCACGATCAAAACCGGGAAGCCGTGGTTTTGAATTTAGGGCAAAAACCGTACGGAACCGCCGGTAAACCGCGGTTAACCGGCTCCGCGCCACTCGCGGTTCGAAGAAGCACCGCGGTTTTGTTATCCCTGGTCCCCCCCGCATTAAGGACTTGGCATCCTTGGTCATCTGCCTCCATGCTCAGACTCCCCATTAATTACCGAAGCTCAAGTGCTCGTCGTCGGCACTTCCCCTTTGGGGCAGCAGCATGTACAACCCCCATGGGGCACCAACCAGTTTGGGGACAACAGCCGCTGGCACCACAACCCCCTACACCGACACCCTAGAATCTTGGGAAGTGGGACCAACAATCGTTGGGAAACTCCTTCATCACCATGAGACCACACCATCCAACACTGAGTGGTTCATGGGCACGGATGCCACTTCCTATATGGCATCTGATGTTGGTATTCTGTTGTTCTCATTGCTAGCACTAGCTTCACTATTCTTCTTGTCGTACTAGTGCACTAGGTATACCCTTCATCGCCTTACTCAAGGTTGAGTTTATAGCCTCCAAATAGGGGAATCGAAGACTAGATCCCGCCTTGTGGGATTTAAGATTAAATTGAGGGAGGGCCAAACCCTAACAAGAGCTAAGAAGAAGGCAATAGACTCGAAGGGAGGTGTGTCGGGGGTCGGGGGAGGATTTGCATGACTCAAGCCAACAAGTTGTGCGAAGAGAAAATAACCCACCCATCCTAGACGCACTACGGGGGCCATGCTGCTTTTGAGGGTGACCAAGTGGGAGATAGCACTCTACTTCTCTCACCCACCGGCAAATGGGAGGTAATGCCACGCTTCTCCCACCCATAGCCCAATTGAGTGGTAACACTCCGATTCTTCCAACCACCAACAATGTGAAACCACCCTCGCTAGTGTCAACCTAAACCAAGCATGGGGGGCAACCCAATACCCACCCTGTGTGACCTAGATCAACGCGGAGCTAACATTAAACCCACAAAACCAAAACCCTCAGGTTTCAACCAAATTTGAGTGCACCAAAAATAACATAATAAGGGAGTTCATGGAGAAGAAAAGAGAAACAAAAGCCACTATGGAGGGCCTCGCTAAGGAAAATGAAGAGCTCCGCTTGTGTTTGGCTCCATAAAGGCAACTAGATGAGGTCGACTAGTATGTGCCAAGGGGAGATACAGAGTGCAGTCGCTTAAGGGCACAAACAAACAACGATCAAGTTTTGACCCTTCGGCAACTAATGCAGTAGGTGCAAGGTGGTAAAGAATAAGTTGCGTGTGGAGCTTCAGAGAGTGAAGTGGCCAAATGAGTTTAAGATGGCAAATATTTCGAAGTTCATAGGCAAAACTAGACTTGGATGATCACGGAGGGGAGACGGTGCAAAGACAGCGTCTCGCAGGAGCCTACAAGAAGGCCATATGCCCCCAAGGCCAAGATGAGAAGGTGGGAAGTTTTACTAGGTGCCAAGAAGGCCAGAGGATAGCAAGTACATGGCGCCTGTAGCCGTCAGGAATTGTATCGCATGGCAGAAGGATATGCGTATTGACCGTAACAATCGTGTCCCCCTGTAATCCTTTTTAGCCTTGATTTAGGTAAGGCGGTAGGGACATCTAGGTCATTGCCCCATGCCCGGAGTGCCCCCGAGCCCCTTCCCCCGGGAGCATGTTAGGGTAAAAAGACTTCTTGGCCCTCACTTTGCCCTTGGTTGGAGCGGTTGCAATGAAAAATGTAAAAAATAGCCCTGCTATAAATAGGGTGGCCCGGGATGATGAAAGGACAAGCAACAAATTTTAGGCTAACTACTTCGTCTAAGCTCACCTTTTCTGAGCTGCTTCGCATGCTTCGTGAGACAAACTCTTAGAAATTGATCGTCGGACTCTAGCCAACGACACCATATTAACTGATTCGAATACAATAGAACTTGACTAATCATTCTTTGATACATAGATTGAAAAGAAAATTGGCTACTATATTATACTAGATTTATGATATGAACTGTATTAGAGCTTATTATTTTTTAATAAGATCGCATACACCGTTATCAATAGAAGTATGAAGCCGAAGTGCAGCTTCTCCACCTCGCCACGTGGCGCTTTTTTGCCCCCGCACAGGCCATGTCGCCCCATTTGTTTCCACCCGTTAGATTGAGCAGCGGGGTCGATCCAGCGGCGAGCGTCCTCCGTACGCCCGGCCATCTACAGTCTCCTCCTAGCCGTGCGGATTTGCAAAAAAACCCTGAGGTTACGGATTTTCCGTTGAGGTACCAGGAATTCATGTGTAGGTCCCTCAGCACGGCAAGCCTCTCGATGGAAAATTGCGTCCACGTCCTCCATGTTCTCCGCCACTATCTATCCAGCCCTTTTCGCATTCGTAAGTGCATTGAAAGTTCTACTAAAATTACCCACATTTGCCACCATATATAATACCGTCGCTCACCCCTCTCCTGCCTCATTTCCCCTTCACTTCTCGCGGAGAGAAAGTTCTACCGCCGCTGACTCTCTCCAGTGTCCACCCGGCTCACGCTACCACTCTTCCTCACGGCGCCACCCTTCCTCTCCGTCCACTCGCGCCGCTCTGTGCCCTCTGCTCGCCGGTACGCTGTCGTCCCTCCTATGCGGCCGCCAGATCCGGTCACGGCGGGACCTGGGCTGACCGGATCCGGCAGAGCCGGCCCCGGGAGGACCGGATTCGAGCCCATCGACCTTCCGTTCCAACGCCGCTTCTCCTCCTCCTCAGGCCGGCTCCGCCACCGCTCGCCGCCGTCGCTTCTCCTCATCAGCGGCGCCGGCCAAGCCGCCTCTCTCTCTTCCTCGACAGCGCCTCAATCTATCGCCCCCTCCAGCTCCTCCTCCTCCTCCTCCTCCTCCTCCCGGCATCTCATCTACCAGCAACGGCAGATCTGCCCAGCGCAGCCCTTGAGGCTGGCGTTAGCCCCGACCGTTGCGTGATGCTCGTCGGAGTCAGAGCCCCTGCCAACGCCCCTCCTCTGCATCAGCGCGCCTCCCCTTCACCGCCGCTTCCTCTAGTGCCAACCCCGGCTCCAGGATGTAGCTGCCCCCGGCGGACCCAACTGATCGCTACCTCGACGAGCCGCTCCATCTCCTCATCCTTCTGTGGACACCAGGGCTGCCCCATCTCCTTCTCAGCCACCTCGGGTGATTGGCTTCGGTTGTAGAATCATTATAGAAATTGATTTCTCTATTTATTTGTTATCATGCATAGCAATTATATGATTCTTGCATTCCATCTAATCAATGCACTCATGTGATCTCCGATCTTTGTTGGTTCCGCGAGTTCCTCCAAACAATTTAAGAACAAAATCCTCCTAGCAAAGATATCGACAGAAAAATTTGCAAATTTCAGATGATAGACTAGCATTATTCCGCTAATATTCAAGTGAATCTTGGAATGTTTCCCTCTTTACTGATGAATTATTGGCCCTAATTATGTCAGCTATATCTTAATGCTAGGTTTCTTTAGAACACTGAAGTTCTTTTGATTTAATGAATAAAAAGACACAATTTCATACTAACACATCTATGATGCTTTGCGTATTCCATTCCGCAAATAACCAACCAGTTTTACCTACGACTACACTGCCACAAACCAATGTAAACATTTCAGGCTTTTTACCATGCCTGATGCCCTCATGCCTTTGCCAAGCGATATGGCAATGATCTTTCATGTGGTATCCACATCAGATACGCAAATTGTGTTCTTCTTTGCCCAGGCGACACTATGGTCCTCTGTATTTATTTTACTAGGCCAGTTACCGTGCATTTTTGTATTATAGTTAATAGGTTTATGGTAGATTGTCTCCCTTAACCAAACCAGCAGCATACATGGCTCGGTCCATTTTTTTGGCAGAATCATTGTAGGCCGTGGATTTGACGGTTTTGCTCTTCGTGATATAAGAGAACAATAGATAACCGGGGCCTATAGGTATGTTTGTCTCAAACTCGGTGCTTGGCTAATTGAGTAAGAATGCCTTATGGTAGATTCTCCATGAACCAAACCAGCAGCATACATGGCTCGGTACATTTTTTTTGGCAGAATCATTGTAGGTTGTGGATTTGACGGTTTTGTGCTTCGTGATATAAGAGAACAATAGCTAACCGGGGCCTATAGGTATGTTTGTGTCAAACTCAGTGCTTGGCTAATTGAGCAAGAATGCCTGTATGCGATGTGTCTATTTAATACTTGAATGCCTTTACATATTCTTTCCAAAATCAAATTGTATTTGTTCTTAGGGGAACCAAGAATGCCTGTCCAGGTATTCATGGTCTAAAGAAATTCTGATCTTGTTTTGTGAGGACTTCTACGGCTTCAAATTTCAAAAAAATTCCAAGCTCATTCTTGCTATCGCTGTTCACGGAAAAGTATTTGACTGCATGTGTGTCATGCATTTTTTTTTCTAATCTTCAATTTTTGTTTATTCATTTTTACTTTGCTTCATAATAGGACATTGTCTTTATAAGTGTTCTATATGCAGGTTGAATCACTGGATGGGATATATTGCTATAGTTCAACAATCGTCACAACAAAAATGTATACATGGTCTTTGAAGTTTTAAGATAGATATGATATGACCTTTTTCATTATCGATGCTTTCATTTGGGTCCTTTTTGTCACAATTCCAACAATCAATATTTCATCCATGGTTTGATTTCTTGACAAGAGGACATTCAACTACACGAGTTCATATCGGGTATGCGCATTATACTTCATATATGATACTATTTATCCTCATGTCATGCTTTAGCCTACCTTTTTTCAGCTTATTTGTTTATTTGCCGATATCTTATTTGTTTATAATAGAAAAACATTTAAGCTTTCGGATCCTTTTTTTTTTGTTTTTCTTAGTAAATCCATTCATGTTTGTTTATATTGAACTAGCCATTGCGCTTGACATACTTTCTTATCTTACCGTTGATATTTTTCTAACAGGTCTTCTCAGGCTCTTCAGGTTGCCTTCTGTGAACTTTGCTTTGGATTCTATTTATGTACACACAACAATTATTTTTCTCTTATAATCTGTATTGTTGCTTTCTGTTCATCATTTTGACATAGGTAAATATCAGCACCTATTGCTTCCTACGAACTTTGATTCCTATTATTCACTTATACATATTGGAATTACAATATGAATGAACTTGAGCTTATTACATCGACCAGTTTCATGACTATTCATTTGTACCAATTTACTTGAAACATTAAATACATATTTCCTCAAAGGCTAATAGGGCATAGCCAATCTAGAATTTTTTAACTGATTTTTTCTATGCGACAAATACTAACACCATTGTGGTGGAATGATATTCTAATTTCAGATTATGCTCGAGTGCATCCAAACATGCTATGCCAGTTTATTTCGGCAAAGCAGAGGCGGGCGCCATGGACGCGCATTTTCATCTAGTATGTATACAAAATGCCTCTTAAACTTATCCGGCAGTACAATTATAAGGCACCTGCTCTTCTAGACCTTCCGTCCAAATTAGCTCGAAGCGATTCTCGTCCATTGTCAGTCCCGCGGATGGCACACCACCAAAAGTGAACAAACAACACAGCAAGAAGCCAAAAAGAAATCGGCGTTGCTATTTCGCAGGGGCCTGCGGCAGAATGCAGGCGCCTGCCGTTTCTCAACGGCGCACGGCAGAATGCAGGCGTGCGGGAAAGTCGATGCGGCTAGTTTACTAGCTAGTTGTATAGATTCATTTTTTTTCCATCTAGATTTCTCTTTTTTGTATCTATTTTATCTGGAGTCCAAATTGCGTAGAAAAAATTTCATAATTCTTCTAAAATCCTAATTAACCCATTTTAAATATTTTTCTATTTTTTTTAATTTTTTTCTATTTTTTATTTAATTAGCACTCAGTTAGTGAAAATTCCACTAAATTTCTACTGATTTTCCACATTTTCATTTATTGGAAAAAATGTTTTGCGATAGTGGAATTTTTTGCGCGAGGTCTGATCTATTATAGATTTATTTTTGTTTTTCGTTTATTATAGATTATTTTGTTTTCTATTTTTCACGTCGAGAGATTGTTTGCTCGTATAATTTGCGAGATCGTGCAGGCGCAAAAAATTCTACTAAATTTCTACCTGTTTTTTCACATTCCATTTATTGGAAAAAATGTTTTGCGATAGTGGAATTTTTCTACCCGAGGTGTGCATGTATATTCAAGCGGCAAGCGCACGAAGCGCCTGCGCACGAGCGAAGGGAGCAGGCGCCTGCGCAAAACCTCCTCGCGCAGACGCCTGCTCATTAGTCGGTCCCAAAAGAAATCGCAGACGTATTTGTGCTCGCCTTCCACCACCCACGCCGACGATGGAATCTAGTACTTGCTGGTACATGCTACTGCGACCGAGCGTCCGAGCTCGCTCGCGCGCTGGATGCTCATCCTCACGGGTGTCCAAACTAACCCAGCAAACAGACGTATGCCCCTGTGGTCGCCGCGCCGCGCACCAGCGAAAGGCGTGTCCACGAGCGGGCGCCGATACGTGCATGATGCGATCGCGCGCGCGTCGTCGTCGTCGTCGCCGTAGCCGTACCAGACAGCCGAGTGGCAGCCCGCGGTCACGACACAGACAGCGGATAACGGGCTGCTGCTAGCTAAACAGAGCGATTTGGCGTTTACATCGTCCGAGCTGTTCTACTCGTCTCCGTCCGAGGCGCATGCATCGACCGATCGGGGCATGTTCCTGCATGCCGGAGGTTGCAGTCGACATGCTGACATGACCGATCCTCCCCCAAGAACCTGCCACTGTCTGTCTTCCCTCCGAGTCGGTGATCCATTGAGGTGATCGATAGCAAGGAGCCAAGGACCCATATTTCGGTTAACAAACAATTCTGTCCGCGGGCGAAAATACCGAATTCATCAGAATTTCGTGAAACACTGAAATTCGTTAAATTTTATAAGAATTTCAATCCCTATAGCGATTTAGTCGAGCTCTGTTTGTAGCTACATTTCGATCGCGAACACAGTTTAACAGAGGACAGGTCACGTACTACCACGCTGTTTGATGGATGACATCTCATTTACACCATGACAGCCTAAACTTATGGTACCGCCAAATATTATATGGAAAGATTATATATGTTAACCGAAACAAACGTTTAAAGAAAGGATTAGTTTGATCTCGTCAGAGCCAAGAAAGGATCCATCTTTCGTCTAGTAAAAAAAATCGCATGTGAGCACACCAACTTTCGTGAAATATGATGTGCATCTAGTAATCTCACTGTATTCTATATTTCAATCGACTTTCGCACATACACATCAGGTAAGTGTTGTCTCGATTCAGTTTGATCCTCTTGCATGATTTCACTTTTTATCGGCTATTTGCATTAGAACCGACCAATAGATTGTTTACCTTTTGTTCTGTTTTTGTCAGTTGATTCAATCGGCTAGCTTATAGTCACTTTACCCACTTTCTTCTGATTTGTTGATTCCATTGGACTAATAGTTTACCCTTACTCTATTATCTAGTTAATCTTATCGGCTTGAATTGATTCAGATTTGGTCTAAACCGATAGCTTAATTTGTTATCCTTTGACCCTACACTAAATGACGGCCTAAAATTATGGTACCTGAAACAAAAGATTATAAGGATCATGTTATGCTGACCAAAACAAATGTTTACAGAACTATCCATAGGGCAGGTGGTAAGATGTTTGATTGTCAAGTTTACCACTGGGTTCAAATCTCTATAGGAACAATAAAAAATCTGGGTCTCACTCTATAGCCGTGGGGCTGAATCGCCGGTTCCACATAGTACTCCTAAAAAAAAACATTTAAAGAAAGAATTTTATATATTAGTTTGATCTCACCACCAGAGTTAAGATTGAACACATTAACCAGTTGACAGAATTTAATCTAATAAACAATTGACAGCTCAAAAATCAAATTTCTAGCAAAATCAACAACTAATTGGTCAATCGACAATTAAATAATTTTTGTCCGTCTATATACATAAATATTTTTTCAATACGATCGAACTAAGTGAAAAATACCGTAAACAAATTGAAAAAAATGTTGACGGCTCGAAAGCAGGCACCTCGTTAACACATCCGGTTGTTTGCCCCAAGGCAACCTAACAAACACGAAACATATATGCAGTGTAAATATTATACACCGGCCGGGGCCGGGGGATCGAATCCTGCCAAAGGTTAAAGCCGGCAAGCTTTTTCCTCCGGCGTGTCGGTACTCTCTTTGCGGTCCTGATGCCCGTCGGTCGTACGTCGAGAGCGAGAGAGGATGGAGCCAGCGAATTGCACCGCCCGGCCGGCTGTTCCGAGATGCCCACGAGCGAGCGAGCGTTCGCACGCGGCACGCGATGCATGGCAGCAGCGCGCGCGCGGTGGTGCGGTGGTCGCAAACCCGCAAAAGCGATCGAGCGCGCGCGCGCCCATGGCGCCTCGACAGCTCACATCACCTTTACCAACGGGGCAGGAGGCGGTACGTCCGTGCTGAGGCCTGAGGTATAGGCAGGGGACACTGAACCTTCGCCGCTGTCGGCCCGGCACCAGTGCACCACGGCCGGCTCCGGGTCTGCCAAACGCAGAGCAGATCATCGCCAACTTGCCTGCGGAGCTTCTTATTAGCTTTATCCCCCTACCATAGCCAGTGACTGGTGAGTTTTTACTATCGTTGGTGGCCAGTGCCCCAGCTAGTGCACGTGCGTACGTACGTACGTGCGCTCTCGCGTGGTCGCTCGATGGATCGATGCCGATGAGGAGCGGCTAGCTAGCGATCTATTCGTGGATTCCGATGCAAATTTAGGCCGATCGTCCGGCCGAATCTGATGCTGTGCTCCGTGCTTGGTCAGTGCATGGACAAGACTTGGGGTTGTTTAGTGGCATCTTAAGATAAGCAATTAAAGGGGCGGCGGGCTATAGTTCGGTTCATGCAACTCGTGGAAAGAAGTGTTGTGTGTTTAGTTACTCCTGCTACTAGCTAGCACGCACACTCACGCACGGCTGCTACGTACTAGCTTAGCTCAAATGGACATGTATGGTAATGGGCTGCTTTGTACGTTCGGCTCATTTTGTGCATGTGTAGGTGTCACGTGATGGAATCATACACGTACGTACAAACATATCTGTACTCTGTAGTGCGAGCGTTCTGCTCATTTCATCGTAGTAAGTTTGGGGCCAGCTTGGTGCCTTGGATTATGTTGAAATCAGATTCTGCAAAGCTCCAAGGGGTATTTCTCCCGCTCCACTTCTGACAGAAATGGTACTTCAGTTACCCATTCCACTTCTTATACCGTGCGTTAAGTCGTTGAGGTGATCCTTTCGGTGCAGCTCGGAATGAGAATATGAGACAATAGACGGGGATGAAGCTAGCGACACGCATGTCCAGTACCGTAGACTTCTGTGTTTGTCACGCACGCACTAACGCCTAGCTAGCTAGCTGGATTGATTAATCGATCAGCAGCTGATATGGAAGAACGTGACACGATTCCCGACAGGCAAAGTACCTGAAATTGAGCCCAAAACCATGACACTTTGGTTGCTCCCCCCAGTTGCCATCTATGGACTTACGCAGCTAGCTTCCGAGTTTAGACAAATGGGCAGGGGGGCAGTCTTAGGTTGCCCAAGCTTGACGTAACATCCGTCTAAATGCCTAGGCTCAGTGCCGGCTATACTCCTCTGCGAGTAACATGGGCCTATTTAAAGAGAGTGCCGATTGATCGATCGCTCACGTTCAGGAGACGTGGGATAGCCGGAAAGCCGAACAGTTTTCGATCTTATCAATCATGCACGATCAGGAACAAGAGTGCAGCGTGCACAACCTGGTAGATTCGATACTCCATGGTTTATGCATTTTTGCATCACAGCATGAATTTAGAAGAGCGCATATCAGTGAAGAGCGAAATTTTTTTTTAACCTTTTTTAAATAAATAATATAAAATTAACCATCCGAAAAAACTATTTGCAGATCTGACCCCTTTGGCCGCGTCAACATTGACGGCGCGGCTAATAGCCTCTGCCGCGCCAGGTCAATTGGCGCGGCAAACTATGCCATCTAGGCACCCGCGGCCGACCAGGCGCTGACGTGGAAGATGCGGGGCCCACCCTTGACGCGCCACATGCTATGGCGCGGCAGGGCCGCCATCGTGAACGCGCCGCAGGTCGTCTTGCGCTGACAGTGGGTCCGCCTTGACGCGCCACCCCGCTTGGCGCGGCAAGGTCGAATACATCATGACCTAGGCGGCCCGAGCCATTCTTTCGGGCATTTTCAATCGACAGCCGCTCGCCCGCCGCCGCCCGCCGCCGCCGCCCGCATCCCGCCCGTCCCCCTCGGATCCGAGGAGGGGAAAGTGATCCTCATCCTCCTAGCAAGGTAATGCCTCCCTCCACGCCCCCGTTTTCTCACTCGATCGTTCGCATTTGGGACTTGTTTAGAGACTAGGGTTTGAGGGAAAATATCGATTTAGGCTCGATTTTTGGATGTTTAGCTCGTTCTGAGTGTCGTGGCATACGTTATGGACGTTCTGTCCGTATTATTCACGTGTATAACTAGTTGTATGTGTTGTTTTCACCTCCAAATTTAGATATAGATAAATATTTGGCTATGACACTTTAAACATGGTATATTGTTTTGTGGGCTATGCGAAACATAAAACAAGGTCTTTAGAATCATTATATATTATAAGTGTTTGCTCTCTTTTGAATCCGGTCACTTATTTGTTCACTCCGCCCTTGTGTTGATTATTTTTAATAGCTAAAATTAATAGGTGAAATAATATTTGTAGCCAATTGTTTAGCATGGAAATGTAAACCGCGGTCAAATGATTAAAATGTAAATATATTTTTTTTGGCAATTCCGAAGGAATAGATGATTTTGTATCGTAGGGCTAATGAAATTGAATTCGTTGTATCAAATTTTGTAGATGGATCGTTTAGTGCGGCTGTTTCAGGGTGGAACCGTTAGAGAAAACGGGGAGTTTGAGAATATGAAGGAAGAGATTTTGTTGTTTGATAGGAGTCCAAGTTTTGAAGAATTAGTTTCCGTTGTCGATGCCGTGATGAGGTGTGGTCTTGGTGAAGGTGAATTGTTTGTGCAAGGCAGATTTGATTGTGGCAAGGCTAGGGCTCACTACGTGTTGTTGAAGATTGCGTCGAAGTCGGATTGGAATAACTATAAGGAGGTTGTGAAAAATTCGAATGTTACTTGTTGGGAGGTGGTGGTCGACATTTGTCGTACGGATACCTCGTTGCCAACTCTCGTACAAGCCGTGCAGATAGTTGAGGAGGAAGAAGAGCCTGCAGAGCACTTGACTCAGGAGGTGGCAACTGTTGGGGCATTCGAAGCGGAGCATTTCGATAGTCTTTTCGTCATGGATGATTTCGATGAAGGACTATTCGAGGAGGAAGAACGTGAGATCGATGTTGATCAAATATCTTTAGGATCAGAGGATGAATCCGTAGATGAGGAGACCGCGGAAGAAGACGAGCTGGGCGAAGAAGATGAGGTGGACGAAGAAGATGAGGTGGAGATGCTAGGGGAACGTGACGAAGAAGGTCGCTATGAGGACGAGGTTCCTAGCCTAGACGCGGTGGATAGACGGCAAGCATTGCACGCAATTTCGGCACAGGAGAGGAGGCAATTGAAGTCAGTTCATGTGGATGTGCCGACCGTAGCTACATTTGAGGATCTGAGCCGATCTCATATGGCAATATGTGATAGCGGTTTGTTCTCAAGCGAGGTCCTTCCCGACTCTGAGAACCTAGAGATTCAAAAGGGCAAGACATTCGACACGTTGCGGCAGTTGCAGTACTTTTTGATGGAATATGCGGTCAGGCACCACAGGCCCTTCACGGTGACTCATTTCGGATTCGAAAGTCAGATACACTGTGAATTGCAAGCAAGGATGTCTTTGGGGCGTGTGGGCTCGGCCCGACAAGTTTACTGGGAGATGGAAGATTACTCGTGTGAGGCAACCGCACACGTGTGGCTCCTCGAAGGTAAAGAGGGTGCATGCTCAAAACACGGCAAAGTACTTAGGCCGTCGTATCGCTGGCATAGTCGCAGTGGATACCAATGTGTCAGTTGCCTCATTGGTAGAATCTATATATGCATTTACCGGGTACCGTGTGAAGTACTCGAAGGCATGGCGGGCAAAGCAACACGCCATACAAATACTGTATGGGGATTGGAAGGAGGCGTACAACATGGTGCCAAGGATCTTGAGTGCAATCAACCATTTCAATCCGGGTACCAAGTTCTATATTTACACGGGTGGTAGTTACAGATTTGATGAGAATGGCAACCTGCGGCATGTGCTTAGACGCGTGTTTTGGTGCTTCAAACAGTGTGCGGAGTCTTTCGAGCACCGTCGGCCGGTCATACTCGTCGACGTCACCTTCCTAACTGGCAAATATAAGGGTGTGTTGATGACGGCCGTTGCTGTTGATCCGGAGGGTCAATTGGTGCCTCTTGCATTTGCCATTGCCGAGGGTGAGAACAACGCGAGTTGGGCATGGTTCATGAAGATTGTCAGGCACGATGTTATCGGGAACGGCAGAAAGATTTGCATGATCTCCGTCACCAAGGTCTTCTAAATGCCGCTATGGAAGAGATCGATGGTTTTCCACCTATCGAGCATAGGTGGTGCATGTGGCACTTCGCGGCCAACATATTGGGAAGACAGAAAAAGAAGGAGGTGGCCGCGAAGCTGAAGGAGGTTTGTTGCGCTAGAGAAGAGAAAACTTTTGAGAAGAGGTTGAAAGAGCTAGATAAGATGCTGAATGATCAGGCTAGGGCATGGATGGCGGAACAGATGGTCAACAAGAGCAAGTGGGCGCTTGCTTTCGACGAAGGTGGTTGTCGTTACGGCATCATGACGACAAACGGCGCGGAGTTTTGGAACAATGTCTTCAAAGGGATTCGTGCCTTGACAGTTTCTGGAATAGTACAATACTCTTTCGAAAAGTGCAACAAGTACTTTGTCGATCGGTGGGGTTTGGCAAAGAATGCTATCGATGGAGGTGCGGTTTGGGGAAAGGCAGGTGCCGCTCATTTGGAGCAGGAGGAGAAGGTGGCTCTAAACCAAATGGCAGAAGCACACGGACCGAATAGAGTGGTGTATACGGTTAAGTCTGCTGGGGGAACCAATCCAGGGGGGAGCGGTTAGGCGGCAGGAACTACAAAGTGGACATCGACAAAGTGGAGTGCACGTGCAAGGTTCATGACTTCTTCGCGCCTTGTTCACATTTCATAAGCGCTTGCGCCGTTAGAGGCGTCGACCACAAAGGTGTCCAGTACATGTCCCCTCTGTACCTGAAGGCACACACGCTCAAGATATGGGAACCTACATTCGAGCCTTACCTTGATCCCACGCAGTGGCCTGAATATAGTGGTTTCGATTATTTGCCCGATCCTACCCTCCTAAAGAATAAGAAGGGCCGGCGCAAGAAGAAGAGGCTTCGAGGCGAAATGGACCATGCCAATGGTTACGGGGATGATAGATACGGAACCGGGGATTTTGACGAGGTTTCTGGAGAGGTCCGATGCTCTAAGTGCCACATAATTGGGCACAACGCGAGTACGCATAACAAAAAGCCTAACACTAGGAGCACAAGCAGGAAAAGGGGTAAGGTTTCTACAGGCGTCACAAAACATGTTCAGGTAATAGGGCCGTCGTATAATTTGTTTGAATATATTCTAGCAGGAAAAAACTTATATTTATGCTGTAAATTGACGCTATCATTTGATTTCTGCAGGATGGCGGCCCCTCGGTACACGCTCCTTGAGCGGACGTACGAGTGGGAGCATCGGGCGCGGCGCATCGCCGACGAGCGGCAGGTTTGGACATTTACTGTTGTCGATGCATTTCAATTGGTTATACTATCGTACTGATCGACTATGGTAAATGTGTTTTTCAGATTTTGACCTCGCTCCGTCCTCGTACGCACGCGCTCGTACTGCTGTGGTCGAGCGGCACGCACGGGTCTGGCTGTGACACCTGGTGGGAGGCTTTCTCTTCGCAGACGCGTCCGGGAACACGATCACCTGGAGAGTGCTACCTCTCCTTGCCGAGCCGTGGGAGAACGTGGCTACGTACAGCTGGGGGTCGGCCACACTAGCCTGGCTCTACCGGCAGCTGTGCGTGGGCTGCAGACGTCAGGCTGTATCCGCCAGCCTGGGAGGATGTCTGTACCTCCTGCAGGTTTGGGCTTGGGAGCGCCTTCCAATTGGGAGGCCACACCGTTCTGCAGTGCCTGTACGTATTGGTTTATATAGGTCCTTACCGATATCTCCTAAGAGTTTCTAACCTCTTTTGCATTGCAGGCGTGGAACTTTCAGGCTAGCAGACCGACGCTGCTGTACCTTTGGCGTGGCATCAAGTCGGTGCGAGGAAACCCTGACAGAAGGTACCTCACCTACACGAACGAGTTGGACTGCGTCACGCAGTGGCAGGTGAGTACTATAAATAATTTGTCGGTATAGTAATGTTAACTCCTTCATGCGCCTCAAACGTATTTTTTTTGAACTAATAGGTGATGTGGACGCCGTACACCCGTGACGAGGTGCAGGGCATGGGACTTAGCCCTCTGTGTTCTCGGGATAGTGACCTCTGGTACACAGTGACGCCGCTGATCTTCTTCCACGCGGTCGAGTGGCACCTCCCGCGTAGGGTGATGCGGCAGTTTGGTCGGAAGCAGGCGACCCCACCTCCTGTTGTCTCCACGGATCAAAGTCTACCCCGGTGAGAACTTGTTACTTTTATACATCGGTGAAACTTTCAATGCATTTTTCTTACACTAAACGGTGAAACATATTTGCAGGTTCGACAGGAGAAAGCGGTACAGCCAGTTGGACTGGCGTGTCACACACCAGGTCTCGCTTGAGCGGTGGGACAACAAGGAGAGGCGCCGGTCTATGGAGCATTGCACAGATGAGGCCTTCGCACCTACGGCTGGCTCCACCGGTCGACAAGACTCTTCCCGAGACCAAGATCGAGCAATGTGCCCATCGGTGACACCAACTCCGACGACGATATCACCGACGAGTACGATCGCCTCACTCGGGAGGGTTTGCGGTCGAGAGAGCCCCACCTGCAGCGGTACATGGTGCGATGATACCGACGAACGACTTCATCGCATCTAGTTTGTGATTTGTGTGTGTTCAATGCAATTTATTAAATATCACTTCATGATTACAGAGCTACGCAGCTTGCGTCTCTCCAATGAGGTGGGTCGCATTAGCCAATCTTTGGTGCGGGAGAGTGGTGTCCTACGCACTCTTGCTGAGGTATGACCATTTTCATATCTCCTAGGATATATAACTTGCAGACTAATACCCTAATTTGTCCCCTCTATTGCCTCTTTGCAGACAGTGACCAGGGTTTGTCGCCGCTTGGCCCACAAAATGAGCTGTATGAACATTGAGGACATTGGTCGAGCGCAAGGCGTCATGGGTCCTCAGCAAACCCCTCTGATACATGAGGGTGGCTCAGATACTCGGACACAAGAGGTTGCCGGCGCCAGTTCCTCGGCACGTGGCCGTGAGACTCCTGCGGAGAGGGCGCATGGGAAGCGGACCGTTCCTACACCGCGGGGCGGCACGCGGCGCTGCGAGAACACGACTCGAACTCCTCCGCCGACGACCCGGCTACCGTAGTACCTTACAATTGAGCGGATGTCGATGCTCCCCGTTGAGCTGCATACGGCCCACCCAAGGAGCGGTGGCGGTGTATGTCCACTTCAAGAGTTCTTCGAGTGTCGCCACTAACTCGATTTTTGTCTTCAATGTAGGGCCCTAGCGGATCCACCCACCCGTGGTCTCAGGAGACAAGGGCGTGGCGCCCCGAGACCAGAGCGGCGTTGAAACTGAGCGTCCTGCGGACAAATCCCGGGAGGGCTCGCCGACCTAGGGCACCTTTCACGCCCGACGGCCCCTGAGCGGTGTTTATGCACCTTTGACACTTTTGATGTAATGGACTGGACTTGTATTTTGCAATGTTTGCATGTTTCGAATACTCGACATGTATTTTGTAACACTCGACATGTACTTTGAAACACTCGACATGTATTTTGGAACATTCCACATGAATGATGTGTTCGGTTGCCGTCTTTGTTATGGTTTATCTCGCGAACTCGCGTAGAACCGACGCAAACTCCGTGTATGAGAGTTGTAAAAAAATTATAAGGCTACACGTTTGATTAAGAGACTTGGATTAGAAACTCACTAGATTAAGAGATAAATTAGAAGGCTACAAGTTTCATTAAGAGACTCGACGAAGAGTTGAAATTGGGTACGCATTGAACACAGCCAGAACTAGAAAAACTTCTGCCACTTTCGTAACAGAACTGACGCGCCTGTGCCCCTGGCGCGTCAAGTCTGCCGCGCCATTGTGAGTGGCGCGTCATAGCTGTCATGCCGCGCCTGCTTCTCAGTGGCAACGGGCGAGTCCGGTCCTCTCTGGATAACCATTGGAGCCGGCGCGGCACCCTTAACTTGACGCGCCAGTACATATGGCGCGTCAAAACTTAACTGCCGCGCCGACCTCTCTGCGGCATGGCGCGAGTTAGGTCCTCTCTGGATTGGCATGGGATGCGGCGCGGCACCCTTACCTTGACGCGCCAGTACTGTTGGCGCGGCAATACTAAACTGCCGCACCTGCTTCTCCGCGGCATGGGCCGATTGCGGTCCTCTCTGGATTGGCATGGGATGCGCGCGACACCTTACCTTGACGCTCGAGATTGTTGGCGCGGCAATACTAAACTGCCGCACCTGCTTCTCCGCGGCATGGGCCGATTGCGGTCCTCTCTGGATTGGCATGGGATGCGGCGCGGCACCCTTACCTTGACGCACCAGTACCGTTGGCGCGGCAATACTAAACTGCCGCACCTGCTTCTCCGCGGCATGGGCCGATTGCGGTGCTCTCTGGATTGCCATGGGATGCGGCGCGGCACCCTTACCTTGAGCGCTGTCAGATCTTGGGCGGCAATACTAAATCGCAGCGCAGACGCTTGCTCGCAAAGCATGGGCCGAGTACGGTCCTCTCTAGATTGCAATGAGAAATGGCGCGGCAGCTTGGTACTGACGCACCAGTATTTGTGGCGCGTCAAGACCCATGATAAATTTGATGACAACACTTTTTATCCTAACACTTCGTACCAAAAATTGTATAGCCAACTATAGAAATTGTATCAAACTTAACTTTGCATTAAAATGTCACCACCTGATGCCATTTACTTTGTGAAAATGGTATTCTAATGCCTCGTACAAAATAAAAGTAAAACATATACTAACACGATTAATCCTAACTCACAAACATAATATAAATAAATTGTTCAAATAACATACGGGAGTGCACATATTACAATTCAACGACACTTAGTTCCGAACCATATGATACATTGACAAAAGGTAGTTTCAACAACACATTACATAATTTTTTTGAACAAACTCGATCTCACTCATGGTCTCCGTCTTCATCGTTTTCCTCGTCATCATCAGGCACAACCGTAGGCAAGTTTCTAACAAGATCCCTCATGGTCTCCATTTCCACCGTCCTCTTCGCCTTGTTGCGTCGCATCGTTTGCAACTGAGCCGGCCACGTATTAGGACGGTAATTGGCATTCTGGTCAATGAGTGTACCCTCAGCCATCTTGTTCCTGTACTCCTCGAGCTCGCGCTCCCTCTCCATCTTATATTGCAGCTGTTTTTGATGTCTCATCTCTCTGAGATCAACACCAGGTGGATACCTCCCCCTACGTCTCCTCCAAAATTCCAGTGTTTCCGAGGAGGTGAAGTAACCACGTTGCGGTACCCCAAGCACCCTCCTCATGTCATTCAAAACCTTTTTTTTATCTTCATCAGACGGCATGAGCACACCATAGTCATGTCTTATCTTTTCTTTTCTCTTCTCCACTTTTCTGTCTTGGTAGGGTTGCCATAGATTGTGAATCTCGGCCTCAAACTCTTCTTGTCCCTCATATCTCTCCCAATCGCACGTTCTTCCTTCCTACAAGATTAAGCGTAACTAATATTAATCTCAAACTGCAATATAGCGCAATACATAAAGAAATACTCCTATGTGTCGTCCAGATATAACGTACCCAGAAATCACAATAAGAGTTACCGCAATACCATCCGTACCCAAGTTCCGATGGGACAACACCTCTACGGGCCAGTATCCCACACTTACAAATAGTGGATGGATATTTCTCACATGGCCAATCCTTTTCTCCGAAGTTGAAGGCCTCCACTTCCTCGCTAGAAAGCCAACAAGATTTGGGCCCATAAATATACTCCTGAAAATCACAAAGAACCCAACCATCCTACAAACACAACACATTGTTATCGAATTATCTCAAAATAAGAGTAATTTACATACAGAGTAGGCTTGCATACACTTACTCCATCATTGCGGGAACAACGGAAGAAAGGGGTAAAGTCCACCCCTGGGTTTGGCCGCACTAATATCGACTGAACATTGCAATTACACATAGGAGGGTTCATCACCCGACTAGCACTTGCCACCGCCTTCTCCTCCGCTGTCAATTCCCTACGGTTTGGCGGAGGAGGAACCCAACGCCTAAAATGCTGAATTGGCTTGGTGTCCCCGGAGCGCCATGGGAACAATCGGATCCTCGGGTCATACATTTCTGGCCCATCGATCCACTCGAAAAACCAACACGGCGGGCTAGAATATGGCATACAGTAATTGAACTTCACACCACAGGTGTAGAAGGCTCTACCGGCAGTATCAGGGTCCCTTGACTGTTGAACCTCCGCAGGAATGCCGTGCTCACAAATTGGAACCGAAAATGGAGAGGACCGAACTGGAGCATCTTTACCCCTAGGGTAATCCTCATACTTGAGACGTGCTTTACCGAAGCCATCGTTTCTACAATATCGTACAATACAAATGAAAAATAAATTATTATAACAAAACATACTCAACAAAAATCAATATATCATTCGTCATAATTTCTACCAATAAAACACCTATACATAAATCATACGAAAACATTACCGTAAATCATTCATCATTAATAGAGACAAATCCACTACGCAATCAACATATCTTGATGCTACTTGTAATCCTAACCCTAACCCTAACCTAACCTAACCTTTATTTCAATCGTGCCAAAACTTATATCCAAAACACACAAATAGAGTGGGGTTTACCTGCCATGATGAAGTGAAGCCTTTTCCCCAAACAAATCCGGCCGGATCTTGGCAATGGAGGAGGATAAGAGTGGTTAGGGAAGAGGGAAAATGAAGGGGAAGTGAGAAAATGAAGAAGAGACGTGGGAAGAGGAGCCCTGGGGTTCGGGTTATTCTGACCTTGACGCGCCAAGCGGGGTGGCGCGGCAAACCGGGCCAACTGACAGCGCTCGACCACATGCGCCGCAGCCATGGAGGCGGCCTTGCCGCGCCATCTCATCTGGCGCGTCAAGGTGGGACCCGCACTTTCCACGCCAGCGGCTGGCCGGCCGCGGGTGCCTACGTGGCATGGTTTGCCGCGCCGTTGGACTTGGCGCGGCAGAGGCTATTAGCGCCGGTGAGTTAAGCGCGCCAAAATCGAATCTGCAAATATTATTTGCCGAGGGTTAATTTTATATTATTTATTTAAAAAAGGTTAAAAAAAAAATCGTGAAGAGCATCCGGACACCATGCACCACATTCATGGTGGGAATGTGGGTGGTTATGAAGCCCTAGCTAGAGTTCCGGCTACTGCTGACAAAAGAGAACTTCGTTTCAGTACTATTGCCGGCGGCGTGCCACTCCCAAAGTGGGCAGTGTTTCAACATCGCCATACGTAGCCGTGCGCCCCGTGCCACTGCCAGCTTAAGAGAATGGCGTCGTAGATGGGTTATTCTATCGAGGGCCCTTTGGTCCTCGGTTTTGTTCTGTTCGATTTGGTTGGGCTAAAAATTAAGAAACATCAAATAACAGTATAAAAAATTAAAATTATGTAAAAAGTATTTTTGAAATATTTAAATAAAATCCTACAAAGTTTCAAAAAATTATTCCAAAATATTGCACCGAATAATTTGTAAAAAAATAATTTTTGACCCAACCAAACCTGATCGAACAAAACCGCGAACCAAAAAGGGCACGAATTTTAGGCATCCATCGCTACGTCATGGTTTTGCTTGTGATTCAGCTTAAATTAAAATTAAAAGGTAACACTGATTTTTTTCCATAAGCCAAATAATGTAGTACTTTGTAGTCAAAAAGGTTGTTAGAGTTTTCCAATTAATTGTTTCAACTTTTTAAGACCTCTTTCAAGAAAAACAAACTTTTATTATTAAAATTTTCCGATATTTTCTGCTCAAAAGAACAAGGCGTGTGCCTGCAGGCGAGGCGGTCAGCGCCCGTCGGACCGCTACTCCGTCCGACGCCTTGCATGTTGGCCGTTGGATTCGATCCAACGATAGCGTTAAATCTTGAGCAAACATTTGTTTTTTGTTTAGCCATGTAAAAAATTCAAAAAAAATCAAAAAAATCATAAATATTCTCTAATCAATGTAAGGTACCACATGTATTTTTATATTGATATAAACATTTATAAAATTTGGTTATTCTTTAAAAAACGTTTATAAAAATGAATATTGGTCGCGTTAATGTCGAATAAAATATATGTTGTACGACATTGATTAGAGAGTATGTGTGATTTTTTTATTTTTGATTTTTTTACATGGCTAAACAAAAAACAAATGTTTGCTCAAGATCTAACGCCGTTGGATCGAAATCAAACCACATGCGCGCTGGACGGGAGCAAGGTCCGACGGGCGTTGGACCGCCCCCGCTTACCTGTGTGCACACCTGCATATCTCACTGTATATATAGGTAGCTAGCTAGGAGATAGGCACTCGCTTAGTAGCTAGTTAGTGCTATCTCCAAACTATAACTCCTTTTGAATTTTGTAATGCCATCGGTTTAGGTACTTTAACATGTATTAATTAACGATCAATCTTATATGACCTTGAGGGCATGTCCAAATGTTATTTTCCTTTATTGTGGATGTTTGAGGGCAGTAAGTTAGGGATTAAAATATAAGATAAAATTTATACGGAGAAATAAACCGATAATAATAAAAAAATGGATGAACAGTGATGGAATATGTAGTCCATATATGAGAATAACATTGGAGAACTAGGATGCGGGGGGGAGGATGAGTATACATAATTGAGTGATACCCCACTACAGGAAGCTGGATTTGGGTCGACGGCCAAAGCCGACGACATAATAGCAAATACCAATGACAAAACGTTCTGTCGTCAGCCATCGACGACAAAAGTTCGTGGACAATGAATCGACGACACAAGTCATTTTTATCAGCAGCAATACACAAGACCGACGACAAAGCCGCCTCCTAGGCCGAGCGCCTATGGAAGCTCTATGTCGACAGCCCATGTTCTGGCCGCCCACACAACCACACCCGGACAGTGTCGGTGGTGTTTGTGCCGCCGACAAAAGTTTTTAAGCCTCCCATACAGTTCTCGTTTCCTGTAGTGCCCACTATATAGAGCACACCAAATTTTGATGGCCACCGTTCTCACTCAATGGTTACGAATCAACCATTGATCAAGACGCTAGTCTCCACGGCCAACAAGTAACCGTTGAGAGACGCAAGTCTCTCTCGACGGCCATTGACTAGTCTATGAGAAGAAATTGATATACTTTAAATGCGAATCAGACCATCCCATTTCATTTTTAATATTTTTCATTACTTGCTTAGTTCCTATATTTGTCTTCACCTCGCATCCTTGCCCAGCTTGTTCCTTCCTCTTTGGCACGACCTTCTTACCACCGAAGCACATACAAACAAACAACCTGCCCCATCCCCTCTCTGCCCTCACACCATGCACTGTCTCCTTTGTGACAGGGGACAATGCGTGTAGGATCTATCATGACCCATGAGATAATTATAGAGGAAAAAAAGAAGGAAGAAGGTGACTTGATACACAGTATTTGTTACACATAGTGTTGCCAATAAGCTCATGTTAATTTGGCACAGTAAACATCTTGTCTTCACTGTCAGATTTCTCTTTCATCCACCAATTGCAAATTGCAGCCCTATTAAGTATTTCTGGTAAACAGATTGCCCAGGTCGTTCAATCGCTTGGTCTTGATTAAGCTTAAGCTAGGGCGTATGGACAGCACTCATACATACATACATACATACATAGCGTGCACCCCAGAGCACGGGTCTCTCCGTGCTTCCAACATGTTTTCGAAATCTGAGATGCCTAACAACTGATCCGAACAGTTGATCTTGTTAAATCTCATGAAATGTAGCCGGTGACCAAGTTTCGTATTTTTGAATTTATTTCTATTTGTTTCTATTTTCAAAAATCAGCCTTCCAATTAGTCGTAATGCGCCCAAAAAGTTCGATTTTGAAAATAGGAAACAAATAGTAAATAAATTCAAAAATACTAAACTTGGTCACCTGCCACATTTCAATGAGATTTAATAAGATCAACGGTTCGGTTTGGATCGATTGTTAGACATCTTGATCGAAAATCGATGAAGACGGAGAGATCCGTCTTCTTCACGCCAAGATTCTCTCTCTCTCTCTCTCTCTCATATATATATATATATATATATATATATATATATATATATATATATATCTCTCTCTTAAAACCCCAGAGGGATTAGAAGTAAGCAACATGATAAACTTCAAGTCTGCAAGACTAGTGACCAAAGGGATTCTACAGGTGTACGTGTGGGCCTGTGGCTCAAAATTACAAGCCCCCATCCATGGACTAGGCCCAGCGGCGTAAGTGCAATTGTAATCTCTTCGATATGACGTACTAGCATGTCTTCTACCTCCCGTGAGCCTGGAGCAGCATCCTAGATCATAATCCCAGAATGATGTAGTAGACCAATGTGATTGGAAGAGCTATCAGCATGCCAAAAATTACCCTGGAAAATTTACACTGACAAGTTAATCTTGACGAATGCGCAAACCGGACACATCACAATTATATGTTACTTACGCAGTGCTGAGGATGGCCGGGTGGACATTGTATTCCTTTGCGAAAACAAAAGGCACAATCCCTTGTGGTAGAGCCGCCTGTCGAATTGACACCGGGAAGTATCAAACATCAACATACATATATACACATGCATGAGTTCATATAATTCACAGGGAAATAAATTGCTTGAAACATAGTAACAGGCAGCAGTGGCAGCAGCAGCTGCTGCTACTGCTAGTACAACGTTGCAATGAAGAAGCTGATAAAGCCGGGGCCTGACAGATAAGAACCGGCCATGCTCGCGCATTTGGTAAGCCGGGTGCCCCACACATGATGAGTTTGTCTATTTGGTTAATTAATGATTGGAAAAAGAAAAATGTTTCACTCTTACTCCTAGTAATTTACATGCGTGGCATGGCTGCGGGCTAGTTACCTGAACAATGGCGACATGCAGGAGCGTGCCACGGAGGCCGATGGCGACGGAGGCCGCGGCCATGATGGCGGGGCCCGCGAGGAAGCGGACGGCCATGGAGACGGCGGCGACGGAGTAGCCGCACGCGATGATCCTCGGCTGCAGCGCCATAAACAATCCTGTGCACGGGAGGGTTGACAGTGTTAGCTCGGGGGCGCGGGCCAGGGGTGGGGGCGTGGGCACGAGTGCGAGGGGAAGGATTAATTGCGGAGCAATGCGGTGTAGGGCTACGGGAGGACAGCCGCACAAGGGCTGTGGGGGCACCCACCTAGGCTAAACATGGCCATCCCGAGCCCGGCGTCCGAGAGAATGGAGATGGACTTCTCGACGATCGCTGGCATGGAGACGTGCCACCTGTGCCATCCATCACACACACATCGCCACCGTCAGTTCCAATGCCTATCATAACGCCATTGCATCATAGTGCTACTAGTATTAAGAGAAGATAAGGCATATATATGCCAACTACGATGATTACTGCGAGTTAAACTCCAAAACAAACGGATCAATGATGGGTGCTCGTGCGCCGTGCGAAGCCACGAGCTTTTCCGCTTCAACAGTTTGCGAGTGGCGCCGGCCGGGCCGGCGGTCCGCGGCGTGGTGGTCCGGCCACCGGGAGGAAACGGGAGAGGTTCTTTTGCAGTCGACTTCACGGTGACATCGTCACTGACGTGTGGACCCGGTCCCACGCGTCAGTGACGGGGTGACTGCAGCGAATCTCATCCCGAAACCCCAGCCCACCACCGCCGTCTGGGGATCCGAAAAAAGGCGCCTTTCGGTTATGCACAGCTCGTACTGGATACTGCTCGCTTCGCTAGCTAGGTTACGCTTTACGCGAGCCATGGATCCATGCCGAACTTGTCGCCTCGCTGCCGTGTAAAATCGCGGCCTAGCTAGCTTGATCGGGGGTAGTACCGTAGTATAGCACGTACTGAGAGGGGTGGTGGCTGGCATCATCAGTGAAGCAGGTCACGTGGTAAGAGTAGAGTTTTGTTTACATACCGGAAGGCGACGAGGGACCAGGTGAGGCCGATGAGGCTGGAGTAGGTGTTCGGGTTGCGGATCAGCTTGCGCCACACCATGATGAGAATGAGCCGCGTCATCACGCTCGCCGGCGGCATCTGGTGCTGCCGCGCCCGCCGAGCGTCCGCGCCTCCGCTGCCGCCAGCGCCGTCCACGTCCTTGGGGTGCAGCTCCGCCGTCGAGCTGGACCCGAGCTTCGTCAGCCCGCCCGGCTCAGCCTCGACGGCCTCGCCGTCCTCGACCGTCTTGCCGCCGCCGAAGCTGAAGTCCTCGCCTCCGCCCACCGCCACCGGGCCGTAGCCCTCGTGCTCTGCAAACATTGAAGAATCTGCCACCCAAAGTTTATGTCTACACTTGCACACGGAGCCCGTGAGGTTATGGGCGTACAGCATTAATGGTTTCGAGGCGGACCTTTGCCTGCGCCGTTCTGCGGCAGGTCGGCGGGGACAATCATGCGGATTTCCTTGGCGCCGACGTCGAGAGGGGAGCCCCCGCCGTACACCGGCAGGCCGCCCACTTCGGAGACGGGAGAGGCGCTCGAGCTCCACACGAACATGTGGAGCTCCTTGGCGTCGTGGCTACTGTGCGCCGCCGTGGTTGCCGGCGCGGGTCTTGGCCGTGATGAGTGTTCGTCGAAGTTGGACTGCCTCGGCGTCGGCCCCCGCGACGATTGTAGCGAGTAGAGCTCGGAGGTGCCGAAGCTCGAGCCGCGTACACCGGCGGGGGTCGGCGGCGGCGGCGCTCCGCCGACCATGGCGAAGAAGTCGGCGTGGTTGAAGTTGGAGCCGCGTGGGGTGGGGTTCCGCGACGAGCTCAGCGAGTAGATCTCCGCCCCCGTCAGGTTGGAAGGCCGCGGCGTCACTAGCAGCGACCGCCGCGACGCCGAAGAGCGGCGGACGGTGACGTGCAGCCGGCCGTCCGCGGCGACCTCCGCCTCCGTCTCCGCGCGGCCGCCCTCCAGGGACACCACGTCGGGATCCACGTGCAGCGACACGATGGAGGCGGCGGTGTCCGGGAACTGGTCGGCTATGAGCATCCGGGCGGCGCGGAACTCGAAGAGGAAGAGCAGCAGCGTGTACCAGATGATGCACTGGAGCACGACGATCTGGACCATGAGGGAGCCGGAATAGGGGCCGTACATGGCAATCAACAGCGGGATCCCCATGACGAGCGTGTTGGGCAGCGTGGAGAGGGAGAAGAGCGTGATGGACCAGTCGAGCCGCGGCGCGCCGGCGCGGGACGGGAGGCGCGACCACAAGGCGAGCCCGGCCAGCACGAGCAGCTTCTGCAGCGTGTCCGCCGCCAGGAACCGGAGGTTCATCTGGTAGGGGTTGTTGGTGGAGATGAAGTGGAACGACAGCAGCGGCACGGCGAAGATGGCGACGAAGCGGTTGATGCCGGAGCACTGGTCCGGGGTGAAGATGCCCCACCACCGCACCGACCCGTACGCCAGGATCATCGCCACGTACAGCGGCACCACCGCCGCCAGCACAGTGTACAGATCGTGCAACGATATCATCTCGCCGCCGCCGCCCGGAGGCCAACGGAGGAGGGAGAAAACACCTGCTTACTCGGGAGGAGTCGGGGCTCTGCTTCGAAGGGCTAGCAAGTAGCAAGCTCAGTGGAGCAGTGAGCGCGCGAGCGACATGCAGCAGCAGCGATCAGAGCGTGGGCTCCTGGCTTCCTGCTATAGCTCGGCGAGGTCGGAGGCGGCCATTTAGATGGCAGCCGGGCGGACGGGGCGCAGTCCCGACTCCCGAGTATGGGGGCGATTCTCTCGTCTCGGAGTGGGAAAAACAGAGTAAAAACAGCCAGACCGTGCAGTGCGAAGCGCGATGGGGGGTGTGCGCTTTTGCCGCTTGGTGAAAAAACGGCGTGCTCCTGCTGCGATCCACCGCCATTTACCTTCACGCGCGGTCGAACGGCGTGCGTGGCGTCAATGGCCAGCGGGCGATGGGCATGCCGGTATGGAAGCCTCCTAGGCGAGGCTCTGAATGGACGTGCAACGGCCATGTGGTCAGTGGATTGCACCGGTCCGTGCTAAAACCGGCTGTTTTTTACTGAGTATCTTTTTTTAGATAATGGAATAAAATCCCGGTCTCTACATCGTGAGATGTACACAACCAAGTTCATATACAACGGTTCGACTTAAGTCTAACAATTTTAAAATGAGCAAAATAAAAATTACATTAAACAAAACATAATATACGAATATTTCTCCAAACATAATTATTAAAGAACATCATAGACACATCTTCTAAAGATTGGTATGCATCGATAAATGGTTTTCGGTCATCCTTCTTATGCAGTAATGCCTAATGCCGCAACTAGTATGTAGCTCTGAAAATGCCCTGCAAAAAAGATGTATCTTTGCGACTGTCAAAAACCACATTATTTCGACAAACCCAAATAGACCAAAACATAGCTGTCATGCCAGTTAAAAATTGACATATCTTTGATAGTTTTAAACCATAGATCCAACTTTCTCTTAAATGAGAAAGATTTCTAGATAAATCTAAATCTAGAGCCATGTGAACAATTCGCCACATAGATCTAACGAAGTGACAATCAAGGAACAATATCTTGCAACATATGTAACGGCTGATCCGAAAGCCGAGCGTCGCTCTGTTGGTCAGGGGTGCAAGGTACGTGCTAACCTGTTCTCAGCTCGCGAGCTCGAGGCTCGACCGTGATAGTTTGGTGCGTGCATATGCCGGGGTGAATTTAATCCATTCCGAGTCCACCCTTGATGCAAAAAAAAATAACGGTGATCCTATCCACCAAAATGATTTCTCTTTATGTTAGACAGACACCTTACTGGATATAGTCTGAGGTTCTCGGTCCGTGCGCAAGTATAGATCGATAGAGAACGAGAACAACGCATATGTTAGAAAACTGCCTTTTCTAGGTTGGATCGGCCTTCGGCCAAACTCGACGAGGGATGGGCTCACTTGTGGGCTTTCTGAACTCACGCATATTGAAACTACATAACAGGGAGGGATACCCCAATGAAATTGATATTGATCCAATCAAAGAATAATAAAGAATTGTCTCCCTCTCTCTGTGTTTGTCTACTTTGTGTGTTGTTCTCGTTCTTTCATCTACGCTTGCATACGAATTGTGACATCCTAATAAAATTATTAGAATGTCCCAAGTTTTCTTTAAAACGAAAAGCAAATTTAAATTAATCTATTATTTCTCTATATGAAATTCCCTAAATTTTCAAATGATTATTTACACATAAGAATTTATTTTATTAATTATTTTCATTATAATTTACAATTTATAAAATTCCAAAGTTTACGATTTCAAATATAAAAGCTCTCTCCTCGCTTTTATTTGTTCCTCGGTCGGAACCCTAATTTTCTCTCTCGATTGAAACCTAGCTCGACTGAAACCCTAAAATCCTCTGGTTGAGCCAGTCATCCATCCCCTTCCTTGACAGAAACCCTAACCTTCCTCGGCCACGCCCAAATTGGCGTCCCGACCAAAACCCTAGTGCCCTCCAAGCCAGATCCCTCTCCCCTCCTCTCCTTGACCTAAACCCGAATCGATCAACCCCTTTCTCAAGCTTGGTCGAGCGATGCCCTTCATTGGCCGACCATTGTCTAACAACCTGAAACCCTAATTTCGGCTAACCTCCGTCGAAACCCTAGCGGGTCAAACACCTGTCTCTCCCGGTCGAGACCAGTCCATGTCTAATCTTTTTCCTTGTACCTAGAGCGGTCACAAGCAAACCACTTCCCCCTCTTTCCACTACCTTTTCCCTTTACCTCCATTGATCAAAACCCTAAACCCGATCGACCACCCTTGCAACCCTGACCAGTCGGACTTTCGCCCCTCTCTGCCGACATCCTTCGAAATCCCACCTCTGTCTCTCTCAGCCGAGCCGATGCCACCATCCAACCCCTAGCTCGCTGGAGACCGCCTCTGATCTGCATCGGGCGCCGCTGCTAAAGTCGACCCCTTGCCGCATCACCTCATCTCTTGCAGCCGATCTCCAATTCAAGCAAACCTAGTTCAACACTAAATCCACCCCAAAGCAACCGGAGTTGCTGATTAAGCCCAATCGGACTCTATCCCTAAACTCCAACCAATTTGGGCTCTAAGCCCAATTCACCTTAGAACCCAGGCCTGCATATAAATACCCCGCAAACCCTAGCCCCTACCATCCCACTGCCTCAGCCGTCTGCTCACTCGTGGTTCGGGCCTCTGTCCTAGGGGAAGGTCTAGCCGCCTATACCTGTGGGATAAGTCCGTTCTTGAGACCGAATGGCTTAAATGGGGAACGTCCCTGGGTGGTGTCCAAAAGTAGTAGGCGTCCTACTGCGACGGGCATCAGCGGGGCCGGGGAAACCAAAAGTAAGGGCAGACGATGTGGTAGTCGTAGTAGACTGAAAAAGCCTTGTACCGTATCTCCTACTGGATGAGACGGGGCTTGTGGAAAAATTTATACACACTTTGCAGAATTAAAACTATCATGATAGCCGTGTCTACGGATATGGACGGGGTGAGAGGTTTGCACATGTAGATCCACCTTTTTAATAATTAAACCTGATTAGAGTAGGCTGGGCTTGACCTGGTGTGAGATGCAGCTTCTCTTGTTGGTTCTTGATACTATTTATGATCATGCATTCACTCAACAAAATTGGTCAACTAAAATTTGACTAGAATTAGGTTTTCGGTAAAATAACCTACTCCCTGCCTTTACCATTGCATACATACATAAGGATTGCTTGTTGGATAGCCGCGTACTCATTATATCTATCGCGGATAATTTTATTGTTCAGGTTGCAAGTCTGATCAGGACCAGGAGGGTCCGAACTCACATGTGCAGGACTAGTTGTGGGTGTCCAGGTCAATTGCTTGGATATCGTCGCTGAAAGCTGTTGTTGCTATGATGTTCTTTTTATTTGTTCTTAATATTTGATATTACGTGTCTAATTGTAAAAGCGGGTGATGATACCTTAAAGTACTCCATAATTTTGATTAATAATGGAATGCCAGCGATGATAACCATTGAATTGTTCATCATGAGGAACTAGTCTGGTCCTAGTATCAGATCATGGTGCCAGATTTCCTGTGGAGACGCAGGGGGTCGTGACACGAATCAACAACCTCGAACTACACCCGGTAACATGGTTGCGTAACGCATGATCAACACGAGGAGCTCAAAGGAGAAACCGCAAGCTTGAAGGAGGATGTATGTCTATGGCAGTTGAACGTGTACATCGGTGATTTTTTCGCATTAAAACATCATCATGCCTGTGGGTCTAGGACTTGTTGATTTGTCCTATGCGACAATTGTTGTAATCCATACCTCGTTCAAATAAAAGATCAAAAGGTATTATATTGAATTGAATTTGCGATTTTAGAATTGCATCTGCTATGAAAATTGTGGATATTGACGTTGTAGGAACATGTCACCGCGCAGCCACAAGTCCTAGAAGCGGTTGTTGCACCATGCCCTCTTGCTGCGTTGCAATAATGTAGTACCCTCACGAACTGCGTCGCACCTCTGCAAACCCTAGAAGCGATCGTGTCGCACCGTATCACACGGCTGAGCTTGTCCTGTCGCACTACCCGGGCAATCCCCATGCTGCCGCGTGCTGTGCCCGCACCACTACGCCATGCCTGCCACGCACTGTAACACCGCGCCAGCTTTGTGCTGCATCTAGCAACAATCATCTCACCACTTGTGTCCTCCACCGCATGCCCTGAAATTAATCTGCGCATACGGCGTGCCACAGTCGTTTGTTGTCCCGCCCCGTCGCGTTCTGTGCCACCGCACTCTGCCCTGCCCTATGCCATACTTCTTGTATCCAAGTCCCAAGTGGAGCAGACCTAGAAAAACCCTAGCCGCCCCACGATGTAACACGCAAACCTGGTTGTGTGATGGGATAAAGGAAAAGGAAGAAAGAGGGAGTGGGCCGGCCTGGTGGGGCCGAGGAGTCTGACCCGAGTGGGGACGGCCAACCAATAGGCCCAATCACCCGAGCCGAGCCGCCCAAAGCAGGTCGTTAGGGGTTGGCGGACCGACCAAGTTAGACTGACCAGGAAGTAAGCTGGCCTAGGCCAAGTCTCCCATAATGCCGGTTGAAAAGGGAATAAGGGTAGGGCATATATGGCCTATGGAAAAGAAAGGCCTAGAAGAAAAGGAGAGAAATAAATATGCATGAGCAGGGTTGAGGAAATGGAAGGCCGAATGGACAAGAAAAAAAATAAGGAAAAGGAAGAAATTCTAGTGGCCTTGCGGTTGTGCAAACAAATCCTTAGTTTTCCAAGAAACTATGAGAAGCTTTCTAGGCTTCTAAATTTTATAGAAAAGACCTTGAATTGTGGAAATACAATGAATATGTCAAATATTTTTTTGTGGAAACCCTCTGAGAATATTGGAAATTTCATGAAACTTTTTTCAAAACACCGAAAATTCCATACATGCTCTTAGAATTAATTGAAATTGAAGAAAATATATATTCATGTATGAAAGTACCCCGAGAGATCAAAATTTGACTCATTTTGAATTGAAAGTATTTTTATCTATTGTTAATTAATTGTGTGCAATTATAATTTTAAATTTGCTACTATAATTATTAGTTAATGTCTTTTATTATATGAATGAATTGGTAATGGCATGTAGGAATATTAGACATACATGATGATTTATGAATTGAAATTTATCTAGCACCACTCTCTCCTAGATTACATACAGTAATCTTAGGAAAGAAATGAAGTACAAAATTTTGGGTTATATATACTTAAATTTCATTCACTAGCCCCTTAGGGATAGAATTACTTGTACATCGGACATGAAAATTGTACTCTATAGCAAGAAATTTCGTGTTGCCATTGGTTTGGGCCCCTGTGAGGGAGAGAAGACTACCGATAAGAAGAACAGTCTCGGCGTTGTTTTTCCTTATGCACCAATTCTTTGCTGAGTTATGCATGGTTGAGGGAGAGTGCATTGGACTACAAACTATGCCTTAAAAGTGGTTCAAGAATTTGCAAACCATAGAATTGAGACCAAGTACAACTTTATTTTGCATAGAATTTGTATTAACCTCTCTATGTGGCAAGACCACAAACAAGTAGATGGTACCTCCTACTTTTTAGCTCAGTGCAATTAGAGCGGCTACTAGGGGAGAAATTAAATCTCATTCATTATAAGAATAGAAAGAAGGGAAAATAAAATAATTTGACTTAGAAAAGGAAGACCATTGTTCTAGGAAAAGTAGAATAACAAGAAAAGCCACACAATGCATGCAAGCCACATGACCACTAGGTCTAGATGTGCTTTAATATGGCATTTATGGGCATTGGTCAAAGATTCGATGCAAACCGAATCATGCAATTGTGGCTCATCCGACCAACATAAATTCAAAGTAGTAAGAGTGTCTCATCACCACACGGCTAGAAAAGAAAACCTTATGGAGTACACTCATGCAGAGACACTCGCGAACTTGCCCCTTCATATTGAAGCCACACATGAAGTGGATAAAAAAAGAAGAAGAAGATCCCAACATATTGAATTGAAGCAAAGGAGAGTAATAATTTGTAGCATTCAACTATGTAGGAATTGCACTCTTAGCATTAAGGTTGTGGTCTCCAGATGAGCAAACTGTTTGAAAAGAAAGAATTGAATCTTCGAAAGAGCAAACCTTAATTCTCATGTTTGCTATGAGTTTATCCTATATTCCAATGTATTTTGAAGTTACAATCAATATTTGAATTTTTATAGAATATGAATTTTGCCATTGCCTGATATCAATTATGAGTAGATCTAGTGACGTGCCCTATGGAGGTATGAAGTGTTGGTTATCTAACAACACTAGTAGAATTTAAAAGATTTTTCCATCCTTTAGCTGTTTTTTTTTTAAATCGAGCAATTTTACCATTGTCTTCAACATTTGTTTACACTAAAAATGCCACTTCTTCTCTCCCTCTCACCCCATTTATCTTCCCACTCCCCACCCCATGATCATGCGCGTGCATGTCTGGCCACCGCCGCCGCCGCCGCACGCGTGCTGGCTACAGCCGAAGCCGTTCATGTTGGTAGACGCCTCCGCCGCTGCTCGTGTTGGCTAGTCCACTGGCACTATGTCGTACACATGCTGGTTGGCGCCGCCGCCGCACCCCATGCTGGCCGAGCTGACACATCCACCACCGCGTGCATGTGGTCGGTGTTGGCCGGCACCGCTGCCGCGCGTGCGGGCCAGGGATTAGCCGGCGCCACCTTCGCGTGTGTAGGCCGAGCTACGTGTGCCTGAGTGCTAGCCGGTATCGCTGCCACGCGTGCTGGCCAATGTCGCCACCTAGCGTGCGGTCATTGCCGATCGTTGCAAAGGAAGATGGAGAAGAGGTGAGAGGAAAGAGAAAGGAGGAATGAAAAAGAAGATATCAGGGGTAAAATGGTCATTTGAGGTTCAGTCCAGCATGGAACTTGACCAAATGGGACACACATCACGAGTGTTGGCATATGTAGAAGAAGCAGCATTTCATAATGGCATATATGGCAAAAGCAAAGGTAGATTGACAAATCTCAATAAGCCGATTGAGAAGAGGCATATATCCTATTAACCCTATTTACTAAATCACTTCCTGCGACTACTTTTGAAAGATGCGCTAACGGGATTGAAACGAGAAGACTTAGATAATTGTGGAATTCAGAGGTAGAAACTTCACGTATTATAGAACAAAATCTTGTACCGAGAGGTTTGAGTACCCAACACCAAATAGAATGATGAAGGAATATTGGATGGATTTGTACTATTTTTCCCTCCAAATGAGTTTTCATGGAAGTTTCTCACTTGGGGTTTCTTAATGAGCCATATTTGGGCACACAACAACAAGTGTACGCTATGTACTTTTTTTTAAAAAAATATTTACATTGAGTTTTTATATAGTTTTAACGAGGCATTTGCATTACACACAAAAGTTCAAGAGGAGTGGCGACATTGGCCAGCACGCAATTAGGGATGGGCCCACTCATGGTCCAGCCGAACTCTATAATATTGGCACTATGCAAACGAGAGGGATACCCCAGTTAATTGATGTAATCAAATATAATAAGGCATTGTCTCCCTATCTACATTTGTGTTGTCTACTTTGTGTTTTGTTCTTGTTTTCTATTTACGCGTTTGTTGTAGGTTACTAGACTGTTTGGTTGCCTGCATCATAGAAGTTTTGCATCTACAGATACAAAAGTAGGGTGTTTGTTGCCTTCTCACCCATCTGGGGCCTAGCTCTCCAGATGTAATTACCCCCTCCGGGCTAGGTTCTGGAGATACAGACAAATTAGGTGTTTCCCCATAGCTAGGCTCCGCGGATGCAGCAACGCAAGATTGGAACCAGCACTGACCGCATGGAGGTAATGCAACTGGCAACACATTTGATTTATTATTTTGTTATATCTTTTGATTAGTATTGTCGATTACCAAACCGATTTAAAAAATGGGTTCCTGACATTTTTTCGAACAAAACTAGACAGACTTGTCATATAAATTTCAAAAGTTTAAAATTTCCATTTTGAATTTTTTTATTTATGAGACATTCTTTTGATTTTTTTATTTTTTTATTTGATTTTTTGTTACAAAATTTTCTAGAATTTATTTTTTTATTCGTTTCATCCCTCTTTTGAATTTCTCCATGCCATTCTTTTCTTAATGCAGTCAAACAAACAACATATCTACGCAGACAGTACAATCTCATAAAACTAACCAAACAACAACCATTTCCATAATCTCAGACTGGCTCCAACTAGACTAGCTCGGCTCATACACCCTGGTTCAACTGAGAAGGCAGCCAAACAGCCTATAGAAGGCTACCTTCCGATAATGTCTAATAATATCCCATGCATGAAAAGAGAAGACGTTGGGGAGCTAGGCCCATATGTCAGACATATCGTTGGATGGTGGTAAGCCTGGTAATGGAGGAAAACCCAACCCAAACCCAAAGTGTTATGTTTGAATTTCCAACCCAAACAAACCCAAAAACGATTCCTCTCAACCCAACCCAGCCCAAACCATTATAAATTTGCACCCAACCAAACCCAATCCACTTGACTTCCATGGGTTTGAACCCATTTCTCACCCCGTTTCTCATAGAGAGAGAGAGAGAGAGAGAACATCTCTGCAGGCTGGTTGCTGCATATAATGACGACGAGAGATTTGTGAGAGAAATAGAGCGAGAAGAGCCAGAGAGATGCGAAGAAGATGCGTCCCCCTGGGCCCTGGAGGAGCAGCCGATCGGCGAATCGACGAGTGCCGTCGCCACGCCGCGGGAAGCCGTCGGCGCGTTGCAGGAAGCCGCCGCCGCTCCACTCGTGGGACACCATCGTCGTTGCCGTTGCCACGTGGGGAGCCGCCGCCGCGTCGCTCATGGGGCGCCCCTCGTTGTTGCCGCCGCTGCCGCGCCTTGCAGGTGGAGGCGCCATCACCACCGTGCCACGCGTGAGGAGTTCGAAGGAGCCGGTGACTCGCGTTGAACCTAGTAGTGGCCTCCTGGAAGATGAACTGGGTGCTCGCATTTGGTGAAGGGAAACTGTCGACGGTTGGGATATTGACCCAAGTCAACTAAGGTTCTTAATAAAGGGAGATAGGAGACACGCCGAACAGAACGAACAGCAATCAACGACGAGCAGGGAGACAGGGGTTTTTATCCTGATTCAGGCCTCTCAGGAGAGATAATAGCCCTACGTCCAGCCTTTCTTATATATCAAAGATGATTACAAGAGGATTCCCGACGAGACGAACAAGTCTCGGCGAGATTATGTGTGTACAAGTGCGACAATGCAAAGATCAGGTGTCTATGAGATGCTAAGACGTAAACTCGTGTTGGATTGGCCCTTCAACATGCCGTAGGGGCTCTGTTTATATAGTGTAGAACAAACCGACTTATCAAGGGATAATCGGGCCGGGCTAACTACGAGATCGTAACGAACTCGACGTGCCAAACACATCCCGAGATAGATAAGGCATACTCCAATTCTTGGGGATCACGACTTCTATTCCAATCCGAGAAACCAACGTCCGGATCTTCACGTAGCCATGCAGAACTCTGTTCGAATCGGACTCAAACACGAATCCTAGGCCGTCACGCACCGTGCCGACCAAGAAGCTGTTCTAACACCTGCAACAGTGCAACTACCTGTCGGGGATAGAATTACGGCCCATTGCCATGGCCCACTCCCTGACGGCCCAGTTGAACAGCCTACCAGGGCCCAGCTCCCTGGAAGGTTCTATCAGGCCCATATGCATCCTGCAGAGCAGCCCTTGGCTGGCGTGGTGCATAACGGCCTAGGAATCGTGTTTGAGTCCGTCTCGAACAGGAGTTCTGCACGGCTGCGTGAAGACCCGGACGTGGTTTCCCGGATTGGATTAAGAGTCGTGATCCCCAAGATTAGGAGCTTATCTTATCTACCGAGGTTGTATTTGGCATGTATGAGTTCGTTACGATCTCGTAGTTAGCCCGGCCCGATATTCCTTGGTAGGTCGGTTTGCTCCGTACTATATAAACAGGGCCCCTACGGCGTTTAGAGGGACCCTTGGCAGATAGATTTTCGCATACTACTCGCCGAGACCTGCTGATCTCGCCGAGTTCCACCTTGTAATCCTCTTTGATATAAAGAAATTTGGACGTGGGCTACTATCTCCCGAGAGGCTGAACTAGGATAAAACCCCATCTCTGCTCGTTGTCGTTCGTGGTTGTTTGGCGGTTCCTATCTCATCCTTGAAGAACCTTGGTTGACTTGGGTCAATATCCCAACCGCCGACATTTAGCGCCGATCGTGGGGACACGCAGATCGAGCATGTCGAACTCGATCGGATACTGAGATACTTCACGAGGGCTACGACTCGGCGACGGGATGCTTCATCCTGCCGTTCAGATCGATCTGTTCGGTCTCGAACACTTTTCCGTATCTGGGGCGGAGGTCTCGCCTATATGGCGAGATAGCCAGAGATCGCACTCCGTCATTGACGATGACTACGGAACCGATGATCTTTACGACGGTTTAGATCTATCGGATTCCAAGGCTATGTCGGTAGATTCTACCGTGGAGACACAAGCGATGACACCGTCTAGCATACCTTCGCATGGCCCCGCGGCATTAACATGGCCGATGTAGGAACCTCCGAGAATCTCGTGACGGCCGTGGCGGTGGCGAGATCAGGCGAGTTAACTCGCTTTCGGCATCAAGGCGAGGATGCGCTGCTCGACGATTCCATCAATCGACCTTGGCGCGGTTTAGCGATCGGTGTAGCGACGGCGTCGCGACCCACCTCGCGTGCGGTGCTAAGTCTCCGTGAAGCTTCCCCTGTCGGGTCAATTCCCGCGGATCGGACTCGATCGGGCGTAACGCGGATGGTTCAGGATCCGGGACCCATAGATCGAGTCGGAGCGGCTCGAAGCTATAGCAACGGTCCTTAGATCCACCAATCAAGCTGATCTCGCCCGCATGGGCGATGCTGTTGCGTCTAACCTAGAGCGACTGGCTGAAGGCCTAAAGTCTCTAGGAGAAGTCAACAACTCCTCCAGGCAGCGCAGCCAAACTGTCCGGAATGATTCGGACAGCTCTGATCGATCGCGTGACCCTCATCACCATCGAAGGATCACTGTCCATGAGCAGGCTACCCGTGGTCGCCGTCGCTCGCCGAGTCCTCGTAATCATCGCGACAACAGGGGCAAGCGCGCACGCGATGACCACGGACGGTGCCCTCGTGAGGAGCGCATCGTCGCGACCACGAGGAAGGAGCGTGGTGGATTGTCTCGAGAGAGTTTCTCGAGCGAATCATCCGTTCAGCAGAGTTCCTCGCGCCGCGGGACCAACGTCTTCTCAAGACTAGGTTCTGCCGGGAAGGTGGCGGTCATATGCTTTGGGTGCAGGGCTTTCTCGACGAGCTTGGGTGTCCGGTGGCCCTCAAAGTTCAAGCCGGTCACATGGAGAGGTACAATGGGACTCGTAACCCGAGGAATTCCTTTCCATCTCACGCCACGCCATCATGGCGGCCGGGGTGACGAGCTCGTTATGGCTAACTACCTCCGATCGTCCTTGAGGGAGCTGCTCGGACGTGGGTCGTTCAATCGGCCAGGAGGGTTCCATCGGCTCATGGAACCCAGCTTTGTGGACGCTCGATCGCTAATTTCCAGAGGCATTACGTGTGTCAGGCAAGGAGGATGATCTGCACAGATGATCCGGATGAGCGGGAGACCCTCCGCAACCGTGAAGCGTTTCATTAAGATCCATGACATGATCACGAACATCTTGGACGAATCCGTTGTCGCGCCTTCAAAAGCGGAGTCCGCGACGAAGCGGCTCACCCAGATCTCGAGATCAACGAGACTGGACCGCCAACGACTGTTCAAGGCGGTGACCGCTATACCAACGCGGCGAGCGTGTTGATACAAAAGGCGTTTGACAAGGGCGAAGCCCTTGACTGGTGTGGATGAGAAGAAGAAGAGCAAGAACAACCACGGTGACAAGAAGTCCCGAAGAAGAAGAACAAAGGTGATGCAAACAATACCGTCATTTGGTATAGATCGCGACGTCCTCCCAAGGATGGGCGTAAAAGCCCAACAATAACTACAAGGGCAAAAGCACGCTTTCAGGAGGCGGACAAGGCAAGAAAGGTCCAAGCGACCGATTACGCAAATTCCACCAACACTACGGCACGACATACGCCATCGCAGAACTTAGGCCGCAAAGCTCAAGATTTCTACAGCGGCAAGGGCCCAATGCCCACCTGCCGAACAAGGTGATGCGGTGAAGGAAAGCGCCAAACCGGCGATGGTGATCGGAAGATGATGATGAATATCAAGAGCCCGTGAACCATATTGCCGTCATCTTGGCGGCTCCTCGACTTATACCTCTCGGCGCACCTCAAGGAAGCCGCCGGGAGGTCCTAGCGTCGAAAAGGCAAAACCTCGGCCGAATCGATGAAGTGGACCGAGATCCCCATCTCCTTCTCTCGGGAGGATTGCCCCTTTGGGATGACCAAGCCTCGTGCTCCCTCCGGTGGTCGCCCGACCATCGCGAACGCGAGAGTTGGCCGTGTACTCAGAGAGGCAATGAGCGCTTTGGACTTACTTTACGCTAAGGTCTTGGGCGAGATGCGATTCCTCGTTCTAAGTGAAGGAAGTCGCAATGCCCTTCTACGGAATTGTTCCGGAGAAGGCATCAAGCCGTTAGAGGCGAGGTTGTCTGTCGGTTACCTTGACAACCCAAGCAACTTCGAGACGAGTTGATCACTTTCGGCGTGATCGACTTCCCATCCGCGTATAATGCGATCTTGGGCAGGCCATCTCTTGGTAAGTTCATGGCCGTGTCCCATCATGGATACTATTGCGTCAAGATACCAGGCCCTAACGGTGTAATCACGGTCAAGGGCAATTACAAAGCTGCTCTGGATTGCGACGAGCAGTCCCTCGCATACTGTCGACCCGACTTCGCATGTGATCGATGTTCCGCAGACCAAGTCTGCACGCCCTAGGGTCTCCCTTCAGCCAGGGGGAGAAACCAAGGAAGTTCCGCTGTCCCTTGATGATACTTCCATGACAATTCACTTGGGGCCAATCTGGACCCCAAATAGGAAAGCGAGCTCATTGCCTTCCTCCGAGTTAATGCAGATGTGTTTGCCTGGGAGCCATCTGACATGCCCGGAGTCCCAAGGGAGGTCATCGAGCACAAACTGGCTATCCGGTCAGACAAAAAGCCTGTTCGCCAGAAGCTTCGTCGCTTTTCTGAATTCAAACAGGGGATCATCAAAGATCAGCTTGTCAAACTGCTCGCTGCTTGGTTCATCCGCGAGGTTGATCACACCGAGTGGTTAGCCAACCCTGTCATTGTAAAGAAGAAAGGCGGCAAGTGGAGGATGTGTGTCGATCACACAGATCTGAACGCTGCATGTCCTAAGGACAACTTCCCGCTGCAGATGATTGACCGGGTCGATGCGATTGCGGATGCCAGCTCTTGAGTTTTTAGATGCTTACTCGGTTATCACCAAATAAGCATCTCCCGAGGATGAAGAGAAGGCGCCTTCATCACCCCTTCGCACTTTCTCGCTATCGACCATGTCTTTCGGTTCACGCAATGTTTGGTGCCACGTTCGGCCGCAATGGAGAAGACCTTCCCGAGCAATGTGGAAAAACACGGAGGTCTATGTCGGCGACATAGTTGTAAAGAGCAAGTTTGCTCAGATCATGTAAAAGACACGCCGAGACTTTTCGTAATCTCACCAGCATCGAATAAAATTAAATCCAGAGAAGTGTACCTTTGGTGTTCGATCTGGAATGTTGCTCGGTTATGTTATTGGCTCGCAAGGTATTTCTGCCAACCCTGAAAAAATCGAGGCCATTGAAAATATGCAGGCTCCAACTACCGTAAAGGAGGTACAGAGTCTCACGGGGCGGATGGCTGCTCTAAGTAGATTCATTTCCCGTCAAGGCGAACGCGGGCTACCCTTCTTTAAGGCCCTGCGCAAGCACAATGGTTTCGAGTGGACAGAGGAAGCCGATAGATCTTTCCAAGATCTGAAGCGATACCTGTCCAATCCTCCCGTCCTGACTACCCCGCGGCATGGCGAGCAGCTCCTGTTGTACCTAGGTTGCATGCCACAAGCGGTGAGCGCGGTCTTGACGGTTGAAAGGGAAGGCATACAGCGACCAATCTATTACGTGAGCGAGGTACTTCACGGATCAAAGGAGCGTTACCCTGAGGTCCAGAAGCTACTCTACGCCTTGCTCATGTCCTCCAGGAAGCTTCGCCACTACTTCCAGGCGCATCAAATACTGGTCCCGACCACGTTCCCTCTGGGAGAAATCCTACGGAACAAGGAATCTAGCGGACGTATAGCTAAGTGGGCAATGGAACTAGCAGAGTTTGATCTGTTATTTGCTGCCCGAACTGCTATTAAGTCACAGGTCCTAGCTGACTTTGTCGCTGAATGGACTTGCCCGCCCAAATCCCAGAAAGCTCCCGAGCAACCTGATGAGCCTCCTTGGACCATGTTTTTTGATGGCTCGCGCACTGGACACTCGGGGGCTGGTTTTGTTCTCATCTCCCTAATGGAGAACAACTCGATATTCTATCCAACTACACTTGCGGTGACTAACAACGCCGCTGCAAGTCTGAGGCCCTCCTCGCGGGACTAAGAGCGTGCAAGTCGCTCGGTGTCCAACGACTAACCGTGAAGGAGATTCACGGTGGTCATCAACCGTGAACAAGGAGTATCGGTCTTTGCGATGACTCAATGGCGCGATACGGTTGAAGTGAGGAAGTTGGGCGGCACTTTCGATTTTTCGAGGTGCTCTTCGTGCCGGAAGGACAACTTCTGGCCGACCAACTATCAAGTATGGATCCTCACGAGAATCGCTGCTCGTGGGGTGCTCGTCGAGCACCTTCACAAGCCCTCAATCACGTCTCCGGACGAGGCAACAGAGAGGCAGTGGTCTTGTCTCCGTTATCGGCGGTGCCGGATTGGACAACGCCATTTGTCCGGTACCTCGCAGATGGGACCCTGCCCGACGACGAAGCCGAGCGCTTCCGGCTTATAAGGCGTGCTGCTCCATACAAGTTTATGGACGGCATCCTTTACCGTCGAGGTGCTCGGGAATTCTCTCCAAGTGCATCTCGCGGCGGAGGTGTGTTCCTTCTTAGGGACATACACGAGGGTGCCTGTGGCAACCACGCCTCCTTCAGAACTCTGGTAGGCAAAGCGTTTCGCATGGGCTATTATTGGCCCACTGCGTTACAAGATGCCCGGGATATCGTGACTAAGTGCAAGGCTTGCCAATTTCACGTCCGGAAGGCACACAAGCCCGCCAAGAGCTCCAAACAATCCCCATCTTGGCCTTTTTCCACGTGGGTGCGGATCTGCTCGGCCCATTCCTAAGGGGTACAAGGGCTATACACACCGCCGTTGCCATAGACACTTTTACATAGTGGATTGGCGAGCCGTGTAATCTCTTCACGCCAAAACGGTGTGCGCTTCTTCAAAAGCAACGTGGTCGCGCTTTGGGATTCCCCACAAGTTGATCACGGATAACGGTACCCGATTGAGCGAGCTATTCCAGAATCTGCGAGCAATTTGGGCACCAAGGTCTGTTCGCCTCGTGGCACATCCACGAGCAATGGAGCAGTCGAGCGAGCTAACGGACAGATAGTCCCGGGTATTAAACGGCGGGTATTTGCTGCTCTTAGCGAGCACAACAAGGCCTGGGTTGACGAAGTTCCTTCCGTCCTTTGGGCAGTTCGCACTACGGCCAGCCGGGCCACCGGGGAAACTCCTTTCCAATTGGTCTATGGTGCAGAAGCCATCACCCGCCACGAAATCGTACTCGGTTCGCCTCAAGACGAGCTCCGTCAACTTAGTTGACGATGAGCAAGCGCCTCCTCGATCTCGATCTCCTCGAAGGCACACGCGGCCGGGCACAAAGTCGAATGGCGCTACCGGCAAGATCTTCGCCAAGACGCTGCGCCAAGTCGATTCGACCAAGGGTTTTGAAGGCGAGCAACCTCGTTCTGCGCCGTGTCGAACTGTCCAATGCCAACAAGTTAACTCCTCGTTGGGAGGCCCGTTCACGATCGTTTCTCTTTGCCGCCGGGCATTACGCTGGCTATGGAGGACGGAGAGAGTCGACCAAAGACTTGGAACATCGACCCGACCGTAAGTTCTTTGTGTAGGTCTTCGTTTGTTTGCTTAGCCTCGCGTTTTTTGTCAAACTTCACGCCTTAGTTCGTCCAAGTCTCTCGGGCACCATATAAAGTTCAATCCAAAATTTAAGTGAATTCTCGCGGCCTCTGCGCCTTTTTCACTTCTTGTCTTTTGAAGACTACCTCTTTCTCTCTGGTAACACTTGATGGCTGCCCGGTCTTGCGAACTCTTGGCCCCGCAATCTTAAGGATTGTTCCCTACCCGTATCTAGTTTCGATAAGTTGCTAAACTCAGGGTTGCGTAACACGGCCTTTCCACCTTGCGGCTAAATCGCTCTCGTAAGCCCTCATGGCGAGGCACTTCTCGCTTGGCGCGACCACTTGGCAAAGCTCGCTCTCGTAAGCCCCATGGCGAGACACTTTCCTTATTCGGTTACTCTCGGAACTGCCTAACTTACGTCAACGAGCAGACTACGGAATGCATCGAGCAAGGTACGGGTGTCGCTCTTTCTCCCTACGCACGTGCTCGAGTTCTCAAGCTTAGGTTCTCGAGCATCGTCCGTACCGGGGGCTAGGACATCGCTCTCTCTCTTGTGCACCTGTTCGAGTTCGCAAACTTAGGTGCTCGAGCAGCTGCACAACGGGGGCTGGGAGTTAGGCAAAGCGCTCTACCGGTTTTCTTAAACTTCCTAGCGCTGTTCGCTTTTCTCTTAGTTTCTATTTGTTCTTATCTTTTTGCTGCTCTTTTTTGCAGGAAGAAAAAGGTAAGTACTTCATTGTGTTACTCAAAAGTTTCAGGTACAAGGCCCTTTAAGATTCTGACCCATGGTGCTACTTAGGAGCAAGTGCTCCTTGACTCCTCAACTTCTAACTTGAGGCGCACGACTTCGCCTCGAGCCTTGATTCCTTCCGGGCTTCGGCTCGGAGGCGTTCGATCTCCTCCTTGCTCGGCAGCTTGGCGCGCGCCTCTGCCGGATGGCCTCGACCTCCTCGGTCTTGGCCTTGTTGATCGGTCGAGCCTCGCCTGGCCGACTCATTGCCTTTCGGCCGTCTTGAGCTGCTCGTCCAGCTCCTTGACCTTCTTATCTGCGGTGATCGCCCTCACCAACATCCCGCGCATCTCCTCGATCTCTTCCTGTGAAGCCCACAGGGTCGAGATTTTTGCTTGGAGACCCGCGGAAGTTTGCTCTTCCTTGGCGAGCTGGGCCTTAAACTTCTTGGCTTCCGCCGCGAGCTGGTCCCGCCAGTGAGACGCGTCGGCAAGTTGCTCTTCGAGCCACTTTGTCCGGCCCGGCTTCTCTTCCGCGGCGCCAGCCTTTACGGCTTGCGCGCGAAGCTCCTCGGCTTCTTTTAAGAGGGCCTCGGAGGAACGCCTCTCTTTGGTTAGCTCAGCCTTGAGCTTCTTCGCTTTCGCCTTCAACCGGCTCCGGCTTTGGGCCAGCGCAGAGGGCTCTGCCCCGGGATCCCTCGACTGAAGATGCTCCCGGAGGGATGCCAGTACGGCGGCCCGTTCCACGGTGATTCCGTTTTCGAATTCCGCCATGGTATCCCTAAAGACCTGAGGGGGAATATCAAGTTAAACACTGCGATATCTGATTAAAGCGAACAAGGTTTGGCCTTGAGTTTACCTTGCCAAGCCGATGCTTCAAACCCATGGCGCAGCGGTCCTCGAGGCCATGCGTCACGAAGCCCGCTCATGCGGGATGAGGCAGGTGTGTTGTTCCGTCATTTGCCTTGTTCGCTCCTTCTTCTTGCGGGGCGCATACGCTCGCCGGGAGGCGGGCAACGGGCAAGCGCTTTCGTCTCCACGCCCTCTCCTCTTCCTCTTTCTCTCCGCTCAACGCCGGACGAGGCCGAGCCACTCTGCTGGTGGCGCCGTTGTTTTCATGGGCGGGGCGACTTGCGCGACACCTCGGGGCTTCTTCTTGTTCCTGGCGGCGGGTTTCACCCTGCCGCCAGAGAATCCCGTCGCCTCAGGGGTGAGCTGCCCCTGCGACGAAGTGCCTAGCAGGACTGGCTGCTCGGTCCCACCCTAGGCAACTCCCGGAGCCGTCATCTTGGCTCATTGTCCGTGGCGCGCCGCGCGCCTCTCTCGCCTCCGGCGCTCTCTGCGCTTTTGCGCGTCGAGTTTTCAGCTGAACTGGCGGGAGCAGGCTCCACGCCGCCAGCTTGTCCTTGAGGCACGCCAACCTCATCGCCCGCGATGCGCCATGCAGATGCTCGGGCAGCAGTGACCGCTCGAGCGCCTCCTCGACGTCGTCTGTGGCGATCTCTCCTTGGGCAGCTGATGAAAAAGAGTGAGAGATCTGAAGATCGGTTTCTAAATACCTGCCGTGAGAGGCTTGATCCTGATCTTCTTCGCTGGAACTTTCCGCCTCTTCCTCGGGGGCTCCTTGGCGGCTTCTCCGCCTTGGCCCTTGGGTGTTCGCGGCGACGAGCTCAGCTCCACGGTAAGGTGAAGGCCTTCGCGCAGCGAAGAAGTTTTTCCTTGCGTGCGACTTCTTCTTCGAGTCTCTCTCGCTCGGCGACTGTTGCGGCCGATCCATGCGGCGAGGTGAGCTTGCGTGTAACGCCTAAGCCGAGGGCCATGGTCTTTACCTCTTCGTCGCTCTGCTTTCGGCGAGGAGGGGCTTGGTCTCTTCCCTTTGGGCGACCGCGCGCCGCTTGATGTCTTTCGCCGCACGCTTCGTCGCCCAGGTGGCCTCTTCGGCGGTGGCGGCCGCCCGTGTCATGATGAGCTCGCGTCGGCTCAGCCGCCACCTTGGGCTTAGTGGTTATCTTAGCCTTGCCCTTCTTCGCCTTCTCCTTCTCAGACCCGGAGAGTTCCTCTACGATCCCTTCAAGGATCAGCTGGTCCTCCTGCGCGTTTTGAGAAGCGAACATTAGCATTAAAACCACAGTGCAAATCTAGCAACACAGAGTGGGTATAAGTGATTTACCTCGCTCAGGCGGACAAGCACGTTATGCCAGCAGTGTATGCCACCTCGCGGTGACCTCCCGTCCTTCTTCGCCGCCTTCAGCATGGCGTCGACCCGCTCGGTCACCCATGCGTCGGTTGGCTTCTCTGCCCGGACAGATGGAATCGTTAATTCCAGTTCGGTGGAAATAGCCAATGAAGAGGTTGAGTCTTAAAGGCACTTACCCGTGCTCTCCCTTGTGATGTCTTCCCATCCCTCTATCTTGTAGAAGGGATAGGACCTCCTCCGACGGACGAGATCCTGTTATTTGTGATGTCGAATGATCTCCCTACCCGTGAGCCCGAGGCTCACGAGGAGGCGATCTTCCTTGTCGGTACCAATCCTCGGCGGACATCTCCGCCGAGGCATTGGGGTTCCTTCTTGGCGCCTTCCGGTGAAGACGAAGTTCATTGTCGCCGCTCCGCTTGTGTGGGGTAGTGCGGTGCGTCGTCGTGATGGCCCGAGCTTGAGGTAGTAGCACCCAGTTGCTGAAGCGGCGGAGCTGCTCCTAAATCCTTGTGTAATAGTGGAGGAACAAATTTCACCGGTGGATCGATGCTCAGATAGCCCTCGCAGGTGTGCGCGAGCGATATCATGGAGGATGGAGTTCGGATTGAGGTTCGCCACCTCCAATCGTGATGTTCAAGAGGGCCTCGGCGAAGTCGCTCTGGAGACCTCAACCCGAGCAAAGGCGAACTGCTCAAGTCGACAAACTCTCCTCGGCGGCTCGGAGTATCCTCCTCTCCGGGCGACCTCCAGCTACGGTGTCGATGTGGCCCTCTTCCTCCCAGGCCTTCAGGTCCTCCTCGGTCAGGCTAGTGCCAGTGAACTTGGCCATAGCGGTTCCCAGGGCTGGACAGGCAGGTTTGGTGGTGGAAGTTTGGGTGGTTGATCTTTGGCCTTGGTTGGAACTAGGGCTTAGAGAGGAAATGCGTGAGAGCAGAAGTGGCTGGCCGCGGGCAGTTTGGATGCTTTTTATAGTCCCGCATAAGCAGCTCTGCAACGGTTTGGTCCCAGAACGGCTAGTTTTTACCACAACGGCTAGGTAAAACGGTCGCTTTTTTCTTCTTGGCGATAGGAAGTTACCGTTGGAATCGCTAGCGGTTATTTTTTCCGATGTCCGTGAAGGTGAGTCTTCTGCTCGGACGAGATGTCGTTCCCTGTTCGGCGCAACTGAGTTGCTCGGTACTAGTCGGAATGCATTCGGCCCCGAACAAATCTTGTTCGGTTGAACCATGACCTATTCGGTCGTTTGTTACACGTCTTTGCAGCAGCAAGATTTTCCTCTTCGTGACTTGGAGTCTCAAGAGGAAGACCCCACTCTAGTGAGTCCTTCCGCTTGAGTCTCGGGGGCTAGCTGTCGGGGATAGAATTACGGCCCGGTTGAGCGACCTACCGGGGCCCGGCTCACGAAAGGTTCTCGAGCCCATATGCATCTGCCGAAAGCGACCCTTGGTGGCCGCGGTGCATAACGGCCTAGGAATAAATGTTTGAGTCCGTCTCGAGCAGGGAGTTACGCAGTGCGTGAAGACCCGGACGTGGTTTCCCGGATTGGATTAGGAGTCGTGATCCCCAAGATTAGGAGCTTATCTTATCTACCGTAGGTTGTATTTGACATGTATGAGTTCGTTACGATCTCGTAGTTAGCCCGGCCCGATATTCCTTGGTAGGTCGGTTTGCTCCGTACTATATAAACAGGGCCCCTACGGCGTTTAGAGGGACCCCTTGGCAGATAGATTTTCGCATACTACTCGCCGATACCTGCTGATCTCGCCGAGTTCTACCTTGTAATCCTCTTTGATATAAAGAAAGGCTGGACGTAGGGCTATTATCTCTCCCGAGAGGCCTGAACCAGGATAAAAACCCCTGTCTCCTGTTCGTTGCTGTTCGTGGTTGTTCGGCGTGTCTCCTATCTCCTCCTTGAAGGACCTTGGTTGACTTGAGTCAATATCCCAACCGTCGACACTACCCTTGATTTAGTACTTGAATAAAGGATACTAATGATTCATTAATTTTCATCGTCGTCTTCTAATTTAAAAATCACGATGGCGGAATCAGGCCTTGATGACGCGAGATTCCAGGAGGTGGAAGAATTTATTAGAAATTTGATCATGGAAGGTGGCTCGCATGCTTACTAGACGGAGGAGAGGAACCCATGAACATGGACCAAGCTGTGGCCGATGAGGTAATTAGTACGAATGCATATGTCGATTCCCCAATGATGCTTAGCCAACATTTGACCCGTTCCTTCTTTACCGTATTTTTAGACCGGTCAATCGAGCAGCCAATCATATCATCACGAACATAACAAGAAGCCGAAGACAAGATATGTTATGTAAATGATGTTACAAACAATGAGTTATAAATATATCTATCAATGAGTTATAAGCAATAAAATTATGTGATTCATCGGTTAATTGTGATTGGTCCATGTCTTAATTGTAATTGATCTAGTTATATGCATGCATGTGATAATAGAGTTCTATAGATGTACAGGAAACAACACTTCATTACCGGTTGAAGACACCAACCGATAGTAGTGCATCCCACGTAATTTAGCTAGGGCCATGCATATATCATTATCGGTTGGTTGAACCAGTTATGATATATACCCAAGGACATCACTTTCGGTTAGCCACTACTTATTCTATAACCGATGGAAAAGACAGTTTATAATTTATAGCGTATGCATATCAACATTAGTGTTCGGACTTCATCATCTCCTTAGGTTCAAACACTTCAATCAAACCAGTACTACAGAGGCGTCCAAAATCTAGCTACTTACTAGGCACGAGCTCGGCATTGACCATCACACTTGCTGTGCAATCCCAGCCGTATGATTGTGAGATTGGCGTCTCAAAATGGATTGCTGCTATCATTGCTAGGTGGCCGCGCTAGCGATGGCTGCTGCTGCGCTGGGCGTCATGCCAACGAGGCAACGATCGACCACTCTCCTCGTGCCGTCACCGTCCGGCGCTAGCTTGCCCCTCCAAAGTCCAAACCCAGGAAGATTTGCATTGACACTGACCCGATCGCTCGTAAAACGGGCGTAACATCTCTCCAAGATCAGCTCCAAGTTCGGTAATTTTGGTCTCAGTCTTCTCAACTGACCACCGTTCGTCTCGCTCTCTCCCAGCATCCGTCCATTGACCGTAACGCGTCTCGATCGACAGACCAGTCCTTGGAATTCTCACGTTACAACGCCCCAATAATGGCTAATCGCGGCGCTTTGGCTCGCCGCCGGTAGGCTACTGTGGCTGATGATCTTTGGTAGTTTAGTGCAGATCAGACCGCATGATCGATCTGGACGTCGGCTTCAGAGGACAAAGCGTCGTCGGCCATAATTGAAGGAGGCGAGCTCGAGCGAGGTGGATGGCGTCCATGCATGGAGGGCGGAGGCGGGGCGAGAGGTGGCCGGGACCGAATCCACATGAGCTAGCAAGCAACGCAACGGCGTATTCGGCCGGCGAGAGGCCAGGGCGCCGGGGCGGGGCGTCGTCAAGAACACGCAGAAAAAGCTGCGGGCGATTTGTCGCGCGCAAGATCTCGCGTCACATGGCATGCTGGATGGCTGCCTCGCCGTCCGTCCGTCTGATTGCATTCGGCGGTGCATGCAGTCATGCATGCACACACCCCGCAGGCCCACTCGATTTGGCGCCCCTGATGTCATGTGGTGGTCACCCCCCTTCCGATGGATCGCTTCGTGGCCATGGTAATGGTGGGATACTACCATAAATGCCTGCTTTTAAGCCGTCGAGCCTGCGGCCTAATCGAAATGTGCTGAACAGAGAAGCCGAGGCTTCCATCATGCATGTGTGAGTGACTGACTGATCACTATGTGCTCATGGACCATGGCGTGCATACTGTCATCATCTTCATCTGGATGCATTGCACCGTCGACCACCGCATGCATCACGAGCTCCTACCAGCTAGTGATCAGCTTAATTAAGCCTCCAAGGTCCTGGTAGACATGGATACAATTACTTGGACAGGATACAGTCAAAACGCAGAAGGCAACAACTGGACGGTAGTTGGGTCCATCATGAATTGGTGTTGCCCTGTCTGTCCTTGTGATATCTGGTACCTGCTGAGATGTATACAAAACTTTGCCTTAATTAGCTCGGAAAGGCACAGACTTAATATAATTCCTGAGAAGATGCCTGCCAAATCTTAGCATGCATTCGTGTCAAATCATCCAGTTAATGACAGAGACAGTACAGCGAAAGTACTGCTAGTTTACTACCCCACCGGCCAGTACTGAATGCTCCGCGGCCTACCGCTACGGGCTGCAGCGCCTAGCTCGACAAAACTAAGGCCTTGTTTGGAAGTGGAGTTTTTTAAAACCATGGTTTTGTAAAACCATGGTTTGTGTTTTGCTATAATCATGAAAAACCATGGTTTTGAAAACCATTGTTTGCTAGCACAAGTTAGAAAACTTTGGTGTGGAGTGGAGTCTACAAAACTTCAAAAAAACCATGGTTTTGCCAAAACAATGGTTTTCAAAACATAGTTTTTGGGGTTGCTTCCAAACACCTCATGGTTTCAGAAACCATGGTTTTTGAGAAAACCATGGTTTTGCATAGAAACTACAAAATAACTCCACTTCCAAACAGGGCCTAAGCATTCGCGTCGGTCTATCGATCTGGCGCTTCGGTGAGCCCACGGCACGCAAGGGACGGCTCGGTACTACCCGTGAGATGGCCTTGTTTGTTTCAGATTAACGTAGAGTTGTGTTTTACTGTAGCAAATTTGTGACCCTCTCAAAATGCGTTTTAACGAGTTCAAAAAATTATGAAAAAATATTTTACAAACTTTAAGAAGTATTATTTAAAACCTCACAAGAATGACTACAAAACATTACATCATTTGGCTTATACAAAAATAACAAATTTTCACTTAATTTAATTTAATCTGAAACAAACAAGGCCCGAGAGGCCGCTGCAATCCTGCAAAGATGTCCTTGAGCCATATACACACATCAAGGACGGATCTACAGTGTTAGCACCGGGGTAAAGTGACCCGTGGCTTTTACACAAACCCTTCTTATTTATTGCTACCTTATTAGTGTATATGGAAGTGGCTTGAGGACAATCTCATGCCGGTGTCCGCACCTCCCGTGGGCCCAACCGTTGGCAAGCGCATGGCGGTGGGCAGGTGACTGTCAGGAAGCAAAGTCGTTAGTATATATACATATAAACCTATAATTTGAAAATTAAATATAGTGATTTAGTGTTAACATGACCTCAGCGATCTCGGCGACTTGTTTTCTTGGATACATCCCTCACACACATGCATACCCTGGCTCATACCTATCGATCCCTTCTCGCGCGCCAAGCTTGCAGCAGACTGAGCTCTTAGCTGTGATTGTCTCGTGATCACTAGATGTAACGTTACAAGGTGTACATGCATTGCATTCGAGAACAGGAAGGCTCCTGCTGCATGCATGCATGAGTGACACATGGAAAAGATGTGTGTGTGTATTCTTATCTTTTTTTCTTACAGCTATTCATTCCAACCACTGCATAGTTATACACGTACGTTCTCCACCGTCGGATTATAAATTAAGATTCGTGCACGAGTACCTCCTCCCCTCACAGGTATTTTTGTAAAAAAAAAACTTTTCAACTTTCATTTTTAAACCAATTAGGTCATCTTCTTCTTCCTCTATCTTCTTCACTCCGACGCGAGACATCCCTGGCGCTACCTCCCCCAACACGACGCTACGAATGGTGACGGTGGCGCGGCATGACGGCTCCAGGGCCACCGACCACCACACCCCAGGGTGCAACCTATTCAGCACACAGAGGAGCTAGTGCGGTGGCGAGATGACAGCTTCCCACGGTACCGCGTGGCTCCACCATTACTTAGTGCAATGTAACGGCTCTGGCGTCGGTGATCACCACCACTCCAGGGCGTGACCTAGTCGGTGACAGAGGAGCCGGTGCGGTGGCGATGATGGCTTCCCCCGATGTTGTGTGGCTCCACCGTGGCTTAGTGCGATGCGGACGAGCGGCGCGTCGGCTCCCTTTCACTGGCGTGATCACGGGCTTGGTGGTCGCTAGTGTCGGAGCCGCCAAACTATGGCCGGCTTGGCCAAGTGAGGGAGGAAGAGAGGGGAAGAAGATGACCCGATTGTTTTTTAAAAAAGTTTTAGGGGGTTTTCGCAAAGTACTTGAACTGACGGAGCGACCATATATCTTAAGACATATCCAATGATAAATTAAGAAGATGCATGTAGAAACATGCTAAGTTGGAAAAACTGCTCTCTATTCCCATGAACTATGAGTCTATGACGTGACCAGGTGCATCAGGGCATGAACAGCGCCCGTGTTGCACCGGGTTGCATGCAGATCGATGGAGAAGCTTCAAGGAAACAGAAGTGCTACCAGCCGGCCGGGGGAAGAAAATAAAACACTGTTGGGTTTTGTCCGCACGTACGCCCCCGTACTGTTTTCTGCGATGAATGCCTGAATGGTTACAAGAAGTTATGGATCGTAGATGTTCGTGTTCGCTCCCAGAAGGAGCACACAGGTACATGCATGGAGCAGAGAGACATCGGCGTAGTTGTTTTGTCTACCTATCTTATGTTTGGAACACCTACGTACCTGATAAGGACAAGGATAGGGTGCCAAGGATCTTCACGGCAGTAGGTAACAATCAACGATAAAACAAGGCAAACACAAGGATAACTAGCTGCGAACAGCCGGGATAACTAGCTTTATACCTGCCAAGGTTAGATGCGACCAAGTGACGGGGAGAGAGACTATCGTAGCCCACTGGACTCCGACTGATCTCCGAACGATCACAGAACCACAAACCAGGACTAATCCACACAAAACGGCCGGAACCGTAGAGCACGAACTAGGGGACCCCAGAGGGATCTCTGGCAAGCCCAAAGAACTCACAAGAACAAAGGTGTAAGACACTCAAGCAGCTCGGCTGCAATCTGAAATCTCAGTTTATCATATCATCAAAGTTATCTTAAATGGATGGAGTACTAGGGTATTTATACTAGGAGCAACCGTCCTAGTTTAGGTGTGAAACTAAACAAGAACTAGAGGAGTTTATTTAGAGGTTTACATGTGAACATGAGCTGCATCAAGAAAAACTCTCCAGATTCTCGCGCAGTATTTAACAGCATGCGCAGTCTTCAGTAAAATAGCCTTAACTTGCTTCTCGAAAGTCCAAATGGTGATCCGTTTGTTGGAGATGAAAGTAGACTTGATAAGCCTTCCAAAAATGTGGCCATGATCATGTTGCACGCTCAAGTTATGTCCAGTATTTCTTCCAAGTACGTGCTATGTCGCCGCCGAGTGGTTGCTAGACTTGGCGGTCAGTCGAGTGTCCAGTAGACCACTCGGGCGAGTACTTAATCACTCGGCCAAGCACCCCATCACTTGGAAGATCACTTGGATAGTCAATCGGATGAGGGGTGTGCGAAGAGTGTTCAATACTTTCCATGTGTGTCGCTTGTATGCGTGTCCATCCTTCGTCGTCTCGTGCAGTGCACCTGAGTTCCATCAAACAAGAAGATATTGGAAACACCATTAAGTTCTTAGGATCATGAATGGAACTAAGGTTAGCATTCACCTGGTCATGAAGTTGTTTAGCACGGGCTCGAGTAATTGGTCCTTGGAAACGACCAACTTGATTATCGGTTTGATTCTCATGTTTGCTTGATTGATCATCTTTATTATTGAACGTTGTCATGTCCTCGTCTGTACCACTTTTGATTACCGTTGAAGGCTCGAAGTTTGCTATATACAGCCATACAAAAACAGTTCAATAATACCGAAATGAAACTTATCTCTACAGGTTGTAACGATGAAACATGAATAAATTCTGTTGAAATTGAACAGACAATAGATGAAACTTGAAGAACCAATGGAACTTGGCTGATTATCGATGAGATTTGAAGAAGCACCGATGAAACTTGGCTAATTATAGACAAAAACTTGATAATATATTCGAATGAAAGTTGGCTAAACTACTAACAAAACTTGGTTAAATTAATGATAAAATAATGAAACTTGGTTAAACCACTAATTAATGAAACTTGAAAAAGACCAACAAAGTTTAAAAAAGTACCAATGAAACTTGACTAAACTACCGCTGATGAAATGTGACATCCTAATAAATATTAGAATGTCCCAAGTTTCCTTTAAAAATAAAAACCAAGTTAAAATAATTCCTATTGTTGTTCTATATGAAAATCCCTAAATTTTCAAACAATTAATTTGCATATAAGAATTTTTTTATTAATTATTTTCATTATGATTTACAATTTAGAAAATTCCAAACTTTACGATTTCAGATACAAAATCTCTCTCCTCGCTTTTATTCGTTCCTCGGTCGAAACCCTAACATTCTGTCTCGATTGAAATCCCCGGCTCGACCATTGACCAAATCCCTAACCTTGATCGACACTCCTTGTAACCTTGGCCGACCAGACCTAAATCCTCTCGGTCAAGTCCAAAACCCCAAAACCCTGGTCGTCTCCTTTGAACCTTTCTCTCTCAGTTGAAACCCTATGAAAGAGGATCCTATGGCCTAGAGGGGGGGGGGGTGAATAGGCAATTTTAATTTTTTTCGATTATTCTTGATTAAGCATCATGTTAAAAGTGACCCAATCCTAGTTTCAATGATCAAGCGAGCGGAAGTGATAAAGCGATTGACTAGAAACTAAGACATGGCATCACAATTCATTACAAGCATTGCAAGGGAAATAAGTGCGAAAATAAAATGAGAGAGAGTGACACGGTATTTGTTTCACCGAAGTTTGGAGCCGCAACTCCTACTCTCCGTTGAGGCTACCCCTTGCGCACAAGGACCGGCTCCCTCTCGAGCCTATCGCCTCACTTGCACCCCGGTAGTCGTTCCGCCACTTCGGCGAGGTGGACTCCGTCACCCGTACACCGACTGGAGAGTAGCCACACGCCAAGGCCTACTCCCAAGCCCACGCCTCCACGAAGGATGCCGTCTTCAAAAGTAATAGACCCGAAACGCCCCGATTATGCCGGATCGAAGGACTTCAATGAAGCTCGGTATTGGGGTTGTGTGATTGTTGGCTTGGATTGGTTGGTGGGTGGAGGAAAGGCTCTAGAACACCTAATTGATGAGCAATAAGTTGTGGTAGCTGAAAAGAGCAGCAAACCTCAAAGAAGCCAGCCACTAGACTTGTATTTATAGCCCCTAGAGCAAAACTAGCCGTTGCCCCTCGGAAGGGAACAAAAAAACTAGCCGTTAGCCTTTACCAGACACCATCCGACGAGCACCGGACGCCGTCCGACAGAGGTAACTGCTCACGGATTTTTGGCTTATCGGACGTCGTCCGGTAAGAACCGGACGCCGTCCGACAGAATATAATGCACACTGATTTTAGCTCATCGGACGCCGTCTGGTAACCACCGGACGCCGTCCGACAGAGTACAAAATTCACTGGGTTTCTGGTCGGACGTTGTCTGGCGGTTTCCAAACGCCGTCCAACGAAAAAGATTTTCTGATAAAAGTGCTCGAAGGAGTGGGTGAGTTGAGGTGGGTTTCTTTCTCTCTAGAAATCTCACAAGAATATTTTTAGGTATTTTTGAAAGAGGTGGACTAAGAAAACCGATTTTAGAGAAGTAGCAAAGATCCGACATGATCTGAGAGATTCAAACCCCTTTTGAAATCCGACAAAAACAAGAATAAAGGCCTAACTACTCCTAATCTATACGTGACCTCAACTCTCGCCCGGTCACGCACTAAGAACCATGGAGTAGCTCACAAATTTGTCGAGGCTTCAAATTAAGGTTTAACGAGAAGCCGAGTCTTCGCTAGGGTTCCGAGAAATCTAAAAACCCCCTAGCACTTAATATTAAATATTTTTGACATCAATGCCACTAATAAAAATTAGGGCTCAACAATGTTCACAATCTCCCCCTTTGTGGCACTTGGTGGCAAACCAAGAGAGAATTAGTGTTTTGAGCTGCAACAGGGGTTAGAGCAAAGCAAGTATGCGAGCAATTGCAAATTAAAAGAAACCACAATTCGACCACAAAGGTGTGCATACGGGTAAAGCTCCCCCTAAATACATGCACAAAATAAAAGCACAAACCCACAAGATTTAAATTTCATAAAGTCAAGGTACCAGTAGTAACAAACCACATAACAAAAGAGTATCGAGGTAAAAAAAAAAAGAGTTACAAGAAAGCAGATGACCTCGATCACTACTAACTAAAGATATGGCACTACTAGACCCCTCTCTAATCTCTCTGACTTCTCCCCCTTTGTCACCAAGTGACACAAAAGAGAAAAGCTCCTAATCTTGCAGGTCTACTCCTGTTGATCTTGATCCATGTCGTCGCCTCCATCATCTCCGTGGCCGCCAGAAGAAGAACCCTGACCTCTGCGACACTTGTACACGGACAGATGTGCTGCAGAGGGTATGGACCGAGGTGAAGATTGATCATCAAAGAGCTGGGTTGGTTGAGGAGTTGGCAAAGAGAAGTTGAGATGGCGACAGATCTCTCCACCAGAAAATGAAATCTTACCAGGAGGAGGGTGCTGAGCTGAGGGAGCAAAAACTGGAGCACCTGGAGGAGGAAAAGGCTGTGGTGGTGGCACAAAAGCAGGAGCAGGCCTTGAAGGAGGATATACCCAAGGGTGAACCGGTGGCGGGTAGGTAGGTGGGCGAGGAAACACCTGGTGCTGCTGGTAGGCCTGATAGCTGTCGTGAGCGTGAGAATACCAAGAATATGGGTTTGCCCCTTCTGGCACTGGCATAAACATAGCACCCATATACTGTAAGGCAGACTTGAATTCTACAAACTCATCACTCATGTACGTCTACTGCCCTGCCAGTTCGTTCATTTCCCTGCGAGTGGCTGCAAGCTCTTCTTTGATTTCAGTGCACAGACCTCTCATCTCACCCAATAACATGTCATACCAAGGCGGAGGGGCAGCTGCAGAGGATCCCTCACCAGTCACAGGCACAAAGGGCTGCATTGGAGCAGCAGGAGCAAAGGCAGGAGCCGGAGCTGGAGGAGGAGCATCATCACCTGGACGATCTAACTTGGGTTTGCTGCCAAGAGTGTTCAAGAAGATTTTCATTTGATGCTTCTTTATCTTGTTGTCCCAACTCCGTACCTCATCCTCGGAGACGCGCTGTGTCCTGGAGAGTAGCAATCCAATATAAGGAGCTAGAGGAAGTGGTCTATTAACCTCTCTATAAATGGCATCATCAAACTCTCCCAAAATAGGAGCTCCAATGTTTATTGGTCTGCCCTTTAAGAGATATAACATGAACTAGCTGCAAATAGGGAGAATCCTGTCTCGGTTGCCACTTCGAACAAACAGAGTGCTTCGAAGAATGAGATTTATTAATGCAGGCTCCTGTCGCAATTGATTTGCCTTTTCCACATTGATTTTCTCATCCTCAAGATCAAGGTATATGAACCTAATTTCTTCAAAAGGTGGATATTTGACCCTCCAGAAAGCATCTTCATAGGCCATCTCATTCAAGTCAGCGCCAGAATCTGCAGTGCCCAAAACATAATTCATATTCGCCGCTGTGATACCCTGAACATTTCCATTGACTGAGTGATAATAATTAAACTCTGTCTCATCCTCAGCAGCTAGCAATGTAGCAAAGAACTCAAAGTGCCTTTCTTTGCACCAAGTCAATTTCTTATTTGAGATCAATTCCATCAAGCCTGGAGTGGTGCTAAAGATGGTGTGGACCTCGGGTCCTGCAGCTGCGGTGATTTCTTTCCAGTCCACACAATGAGGGTCCCTATGACCAGTACAAGCAGAGAAGCACATGTAGAGCTGTTTCTGAAATTTGGTGAAGAGTTTAAAGTCTTTAGTGTCTTCTCTCCGCTGAGGGAGCCATTATGCATAAGATACAGCCCGCTTCTTCCTCAAAGTCTCCATGGACAAGTTTAAGACCATATTGTCCGCGGGTTCATCCTCAGTAACTACAGTCTCAGTGACGTCGTCATCTGCCGGGTCCTCATCAAAAGTCTTATCATCAATATCCTCGGCTGTCGCAAAAGAAGTCGCTGCAACTCGTTTCCAATTGTATCCTTCATTGTGCTGCTGCTGAAGATGCTCTCTGCTAACTTTTCTTGTGCGAGGAGCAGCAGCACTGCTAGTCGTTTCATCAATGTCATCACGAACACCCCGGCTACCACTGTCACCACGACCACTCAACGTTCTGCCAATGGCCTTGCCAAGTTTCTTCAATGAATGAGACATCTCAAATCAAGCCCACTGACCAAGTGTCCACTTACCAAGTGCCAACCACACCACGAGTCAACCTTAGACACAAGCGCGGAAAAATCTCTATTCAAAACCTAGAACTCGGTAATCAAGGAATTTGCGGGAACGAGAGGCGGGAAGCCGTTACCGAGCCCTAGAAGGGAGGAGGAAGCCATCGTGCGCGAGAGGATCGCCCCCTAGGCTTTTCCCAGTAGGGGAAAAGAGGGGAGCTTGACGGAGATGGAACGCACGAATCGGACCGTCCCCCTTCAATGCCCGCGGTGGAATCGTAGAGGAGGACGAGGGGAAACCGGTGGTGGAGGTGGATGTCGCCGGAGCTCGCCGGAGAGGCCTCCTTGGAGAGGAGGAGAAGCAGTGGCGGCGCCAGTTAGGAGTGGAGTGAGAAATAAAATGAGGAAAGAGGGAGGCGGAGAGGTAAGTTATAGGACGATCTGCACGATTTGGCCTTATCGGACGGCGTCCGACAGTATGGATGCAGCGCAGGTAAGACCCCATCAGACGGCGTCTGAGGTTTACCGGACGGCGTCCGACAGGAGGTTTACCTCGAGGGCACAGCCTCTGTCGGACGGCGTCCGAGAGTATCCGGATAGCGTCCGATGAGAGCTAAAAACGCCACAGCACACATTTCTGACCAGTGGGCCCCACCAATGCAAGAATTTTTTATAAAATTAATGTTTTGAAGGGGTATTCTCCATTTTTGCTCAAAATCCAATGAAGAATTCAAATGAGCAATTTGAAGTATTTTTAAATTTTAATTTTGAAGGGACAAGATTCTAATGAGACAAATGAAATCAAGGCAAATTTAAAGTCTCAATTTTGATCTTATAGATCAAGAAAATGTGTGAACCCAAATTTTGCCACGATTTCTCATATTGGCATGAAAATTACGCATAGGGGTTCACTTTAAAGTTTAAGCACATGTTTTTGAGTTTTTGGTTCGTTTTCAAATATTTTCAACAATTTTGATGCCATATGATTTTTCAAGAGAACAAATATACATATGGAGCAAATTTTTTAAAAGGGATAAGAGTTTCCAAATTGAAAATTTTGAAGTGGTAAGAAGATAAAAGATAGTCTATTTGATTGCAAATTTATTTTGGCTTAAATATTGGACAAGGATGTGCTAAGTCAAAATCAAATTCATCTTTTCACTACTAGAGGGAGTTTTGAAATCATGAGTTGAATTTAAACTCCCCCTAAATGTGACAAGGGTCAAAAGCAAATGGAAGAATTCGAATAAAACCCAAAAGGTCACAAAACCCAACTAACACGCATTTGACCTATCTAGTATGTTGAGTTCATTTCTTAATTTGCAAAACCGTGCTTCATCCAAGGGTTTGGTGAAAATATCCGCCAATTGATCTTCCGTTCGCACGTAGGCAAGCACAACGTCACCCTTTGCAATGTGGTCACGTACAAAGTGATGTCGGATGTCGATGTACTTTGTACGGGAATGTTGGACCAGATTGTTGTCTATTTTCACTGCACTTTCATTATCGCGTAGAAGAGGCACTTTTTTTAATTTTAGCGCAAAGTCACTAAGCATCAGTGTCATGTATAAGAGTTGAGCACAACAACTCCCCGCCGCTACATATTCCGCTTCCGCGGTAGATAACGCCACGGAGTTTTGGTTCCTCGAAGTCCATGACACGAGTGAGCGTCCTAGCAAGTGACAACCCCCCGAGTTGCTTTTGCGATCAATTTGACAACCGGCATAATCCGAGTCGGAATAGCCAAGAAGCTCAACACGCGCTCTCTTGGGGTACCAAAGTCCTAGGCTAGTAGTGATTTTTAGATATCTCAAAATACGTTTTACGGCGACAAGATGCACTTCTTTAGGGGATGCTTGAAAGCGAGCACACATGCACACACTAAACATAATGTCGGGTCGAGAAACGGTGAGATAGAGAAGCGAACCGATCATGGAGCGATATAGATTTTGGTCCACGGGCTTTCCATCTTCATTCAAGTCAAGATGCCCATTAGTGGCCATTGGTGTTTTGATCGATTTACAATCATCCATAGAAAACCGCTTGAGAAGGTCCTTTGTATATTTTTCTTGTCAAATGAAGGTCCCTACTCGGAGTTGCTTGATTTGAAGTCCAAGGAAGAAGGTGAGTTCTCCAATCATAGACATTTCGAATTCCTTGGACATCATTTATTCAAAGTCCTTGCATTTAACTTTGTTAGTACACCCGAAAATAATATCATCCACATATATTTGACAAATGAATAAGTCATTTTCTATAGGCTTGGGAAACAATGTGGAATCAATCGCACCAGTTTTAAATCCCTTTTCTAAGAGGAAGTCCCTAAGACGCTTATACCATGCTCTAGGAGCTTGCTTGAGACCGTATAGTGTCTTAGTGAGCTTATAGACATGGTTTGGGTGTTTAAGGTTTTTAAAACCGGGCGGTTGCTCGACATAAACAAGTTCATCAATAAAGCCATTTAAGAAAGCACTCTTAACATCCATTTGAAAAAGAGTAATGTTATAGAGAGAGGCGAATGCCAAGCGTAACCGCATAGCTTCAAGTCGAGCAACGGGGGCATAGGTTTCTCCATAGTTAAGATTTTCGATTTGAGTGAAACCTTGCGCCACCAATCTTGCTTTGTTTCGTACTACTTCACCGTTCTCGTCTTGTTTGTTGCGGAAGACCCATTTGGTTCCAATGACATTGTAGTCCTTCGGGCTTCCCACGAGCTCCCAAACTTCATTGCGGGTGAAGTTATTTAATTCTTCATGCATGGCATCCACCCAATCCACATCCGCCAATGCCTCATCAATGGTCCTGGGCTCAACAATAGACACAAAGACGTGATGCTCACAATAGTTAGCGGTATGAGAACGGGCAATAGTTAGCGGTATGAGAACGGGTTCTTACGTCTTAATTGAGATTGCCAATGACTTGATCTAGGGGATGATCCTTGGAGAGAGAGCGGTGTTGTTGAACGGGTACTTGTAGATCATTGCCTCCCCCTTGAGCTTGATCAACTTCAAAGTTTGCATTTTCGTCCACCGCTTGGTCTTGAGTTGATGGAGAGGTGCCTCGAGCTTGATTATCAATGGAGGTGGTGAGAGAGACGTCTTCAATTTTTGGTTCCTCCGGTGAGGGTCGAATTTCTCCCAACTCCATGGCTTCATGTGGTAGCTCATCACCTAAATTTCTTATCAAATCTTGCTCACTTTGCGAGCCATTAGTTTCATCAAACTTAACATCATAAGCTTTCTCAACTAGCCCGGTAGAATTATTAAAAACTCGAAAAACTTTGGAGCATGAGGAATAGCCTAGCATGATACCAACATCACACCTCTTTTGAAACTTACCCAAATGAGTCCTTTTCCTATAAATGTATACCTTGCAACCAAAGACTCGAAAGTAAGAGATGTTGAGCCTTCGTCCCACTAGTAGTTCATATGAGGTCTTGTGAAGGAGTTGGTGAAGATAGAGGTGGTTGATGATGTGGCACGCCGTGTTGATGGCTTCCGCCTAAAAAGCATGTGGCGTGCCATATTCGTCAAGCATCGTCCTTGCCATCTCTATCAATATACGGTTCTTCCTCTCCACCACTCTATTTTGTTGGGGAGTGTAGGCCGCCGAGAATTCGTGCTTGACTTCTAACTCATCACAAAATTCCTCAACATTTGTGTTAGTAAACTCGGTGCCATTATCACTCCTCACCTTTTTAATAAAAGAGTCAAATTCCTTTTGAGCTTTCAAACAAATCTTTTAAACACATCACCGGCAAGTGATTTATTTGCAAAGAAAAATACCCAGGTGAAGCGAGAGAAGTCATCGACAATCACGTGACAATAAGAATTACCGCCTATGCTCGCATAGGTGGTTAGGCCAAATAAATCCATATGCAAAAGCTCAAGTGGTCGGGATGGAGACATGAATGTCTTAGTCGGATGAGAATTAGCCACTTGCTTGCCGGCTTGGCATGAGCTACAAAAACGGTTTTTCTCAAATTTGACATCCTTCACTCCAACAACCAAGTTATCTTTAAAAACCTTTTTCAAAGTGCTCATTCCAACATGTCCAAGATGTCTATGCCACAACCAACCAAGGGTGGTTTGAGCGATAAGACAATTCTTGATTTGAGAAAATTCACGGTTTGAAAAATCAACCAAATATAAAATTTAAAACCGGATGCCTTCAAATGCAACACTTTGATCCTTGATAGAAACAATACGAACTCCGTCAATAGAAAAGTAGCAATCAAAGCCCAAATCGCACACTTGAGCAACGGAGAGGAGATTAAAGTTGCAAACTTCCACCAAGAGGACATTAGAGATGGATAGGTCGTTGGATATTGTAATTTTACCTATACCCATTACCATTCGCTCGGAGTTGTCCCCAAATATGATCTTGTGTTCGGGGTCCTTCTCCTCTTCTAATGAGGTGAACATAGTTGAGCTACCGGTCATGTGTTGGGTGCAACCGCTATCAAATATCCAATGCCGGTCACTGCTCTTGTAGTTCACCTACACACATAAGTTCAAGCTTGGGTTTTAGGTACCCAAGACTTCTTCTTGGATCCTTTTGAGTTAGTCATCAAACACTTGGGCACCCAAATAACTTTCACATCTTTCTTATCATTGGGTGCACCAACATATTTAGTATAAATAGAGCCATTTTTCCTCATAAGCATGTAACTAGCATTAAGCAGTTGAGTTTTAGACATAAATTGAGACGATTTTGCAAGAGGACAAGCAATGGCTTTGTGTTTCTCATTTTTACAAATATGGCAACGGATCCCTCCCTTAACAAAAGTTAGCTTGGGCTTACCCCAACCTCCCTTGGGCAAATCCCCGGGATGAAATCCCAAACCTTGCTTGCCCAAGGTGTACCTTTGCTCCCGAAGCACCTTGTTAAGAGAGTTGTTCCCCACAAGTAATTTAGCCAAGTTAGAATCTAGTTGCTCAATTCTATCCTTTGAAAGCAAATTTTCCTTAACAAACTCATTAGCACATTTAGTAACACCACAAGTACCAATAGAACAAGCATTCTCATTTAAAAAATTAGCACTAGTGGATGAAGATGAGCTAGCATTAGGTGTGATAGTGGGTGACAAGGTGAAAGATGTGTCATTAGACAAGTTAAATGAACCATTTATAGTGTCAATCAAATCACAAGTCACACCAATATCACATTTTACAATTGAGCAAGTAAAAGGAATTTCATCATTAATATTAGAGTTAGCTTGTTTGTTTTCTAGAATTTTAACTTGTAAATTGAGAGCTTCATAATTATCTTTTTCAAGCAAAATCTCAATTTCATTAGCAAGCTCTTTATGCACTTTCATTAGCTTTTTGCGCTTAGATCTTTCCTTCTCTAAAGCATTATTCAAATCATCAATAAAAAACTTAAGCTCACTTAGAGAAGGTTGCTCATTTGTTACCTTCTCCTCTAGTGCCATGAGATACATGGGAGATGTAGAGTTGTTGACGGCGACTCCGGACACCTTGGTGTTTTCATTGTCGGATGACTCCGTCCAAGAGCCTTTATCATCGGTGATCCATTCACCAATCACATCTTCTCGTATGTTGACCATGAAACAAAGTTTTTGCTTGGGAAGGGCCGGAGGAGTATTTTTCATGATTGCAAGTCCGGCTAGCCCATGAGTTCTTGAGTCTTCTTCTTCGGAGGAGGATTGAGAGGATGAGGAACTTGAACTATCTTCCTTTTTAGACCTTTGACCGGTAAGAGCCTTTTTCTTGTCCTTGGACTTGTGATCGCTCTTGCGGTAGTGACGGTGCTTTTTCTTGTCATCATCATCATCTTTTTCTTGACTCCTTGACTTGTGCTTGCTCTTCTTGTTTCTTGAGCAATCCGCCGCCAAGTGACCCTTCTCTCCGCATTCATAGCAACGCATTTCAGAGATAGGTCTTCGTCTTGAAGAAGATGATCCACCTCGGAAGCTCATTCTCTTGATCAACTTCCTCGATCGTTTGACGAGGAGGGCCAATTCTTCAATCTCCAGAATTGCATCATCGGAGTCATCGTCATCTTCTTCAACTTCAACCTTCTTCTTCCCACTTTTGCCTTTGGCGGGGAGAGCAATTAACTTCTTGTTGAGCGAGGACTCTTCACTCTCAAGAAGCCGCATCTCATAAGACTTGAGTTGCCCGAGTAACTTGGTCGGAGTCATTTTCTTGAGTTTTGACTTGAATGCTCGAATTAAGATCACAAGTGGATTGAAACTAAATGGCACAACATCAAACATCTTCCGACAAATATCAATATCCTCCAAAACCTTCTTCTTCGAGCATCCGGCAATTTCATTGACGATGGGGTTCAACCTAAAGAACATATCATTGACACTTTCATTAGGGAGCATTTTGAATTAATCAAATCTTTTTCTAGCTCGAGATAGCTTCTCCTCAAGCATCTCGGCACTACCAACATAGATTTCTGTTAAATGCTTCCAAATATCATAAGTTTTAGTGAGATTGCCAACACTATCAAACAATTGGGAAGAAACACTGGAGAGCAAAGCATTTCTAGCAATGGCATTAAAGCGTTTGTACTTAGCATGAACTTCATCAAGAGCCATTGTTCCTTCCGGAGGGTCCAGATAACCGGTTTCACAAGCAATCCACACATCATAGCTAAGAGCCTCTAGATAGCATTGCATTCTAATTTTTCAATAGTTGTAGTTGGTCCCATCAAAGATAGGAACTTTTTCAATTTCTATCCTAGGCCCCTCTTGAACCATCTCCTTGCGGTTAAACTAATACCGGAGAACCTAATACTCTGATACCACTTAAAAGAGGATCCTATGGCCTAGAGGGGGTGAATAGGCAATTTTAACTTTTTCGATTATTCTTGATTAAGCATCATGTTAAAAGTGACCCAATCCTAGTTTCAATGATCAAGCAAGCGGAAGTGATAAAGCGAGGATTAGAAAACTAACACATGGCATCACAATTCATTACAAGCATTGCAAGGGAAATAAGTGCGAAAATTAAATGAGAGAGAGTGACACGGTATTTGTTTCACCGAAATTCGGAGCCGCAACTCCTACTCTCCGTTGAGCCTACCCCTTGCGCACAAGGACCGGCTCCCTCTCGAGCCTATCGCCTCACTTACTCCCCGGTAGTCGTTCCGCCACTCCGGCGAGGTGGACTCCGTCACTCGTACACCGACTTGAGAGTAGCCACACGCCAAGGCCTACTCCCAAGCCCACGCCTCCACGAAGGATGCCGTCTTCAAAAGTAATAGACCCGAAACGCCCCGATCATACCGGATCGAAGGACTTCAATGAAGCTCGGTATTGGGGTTGTGTGATTGTTGGCTTGGATTGGTTGGTGGGTGGAGGAAAGGCTCTAGAACACCTAATTGATGAGCAATAAATTGTGGTAGGTGAAGAGAGCAGCAAACCTCAAAGAAGCCAGCCACTAGACTTGTATTTATAGCCCATAGAGCAAAACTAGCCGTTGCCCCTCGGAAGGGAACAAAAAAACTAGCCGTTAGCCTTTACCGGACGCCGTCCGACGGGCACCGGACGCCGTCCGACAGAGGCAACTGCTCACGGATTTTTGGCTTATCGGACATCGTCTGGTAAGAACCGGACGCCGTCCGACAGAATATAATGCACACTGATTTTAGCTCATCGGACGCCGTCTGGTAACCACCGGACGTCGTCCGACAGAGTACAAAATTCACTGGGTTTCTGGTCAGACGCTGTCTGGCGGTTTCCAGACGTCGTCCGACGAAAAAGATTTTCTGATAAAAGTGCTCGAAGGAGTGGGAGAGTTGAGGTGGGTTTCTTTCTCTCTAGAAATCTCACAAGAATATTTTTAGATATTTTTGGAAGAGGTGGACTAAGAAAACCGATTTTAGAGAAGTAGCAAAGATCCGACATGATCCGAGAGATTCAAACCTCTTTTGAAATCCGACAAAAACAAGAATAAAGGCCTAACTACTACTAATCTATACGTGACCTCAACTCTCGCCCGGTCACGCACTAAGAACCTTGGAGCAGCTCACAAATTTGTCGAGACTTCAAATTAGGGTTTTACGAGAAGCCGAGTCTTTGCTAGGGTTCCGAGAAATGCAAAAACCCCCTAGCACTTAATATTAAATATTTTTGGCATCAATGCCCTAATAAAAATTAGAGCTCAACAATGCTCACACCCTAGCTCGATTCCCCAGACCGAAACCCTAAAACCCCTAATCAATCCAGCCATCTATCCCCTTCCTTGACCAAAACCCTAACTCCGGTTGTTTTCGTCGTAACCCTAGCCGGTCGGACATTCGCCCTCTCGGCCGACATCATTAGAAACCCCACCTCTGTCTATCTCGGCCAAGCCGATACCACCATCCAATCCCTAGCTCTCCGAAGACCACCTCTGATTTGCATCAGGTGTCACTGCCGTCGTCAGTCTCACGCCGTATCACCCCCACCTCTTGCAGCCGACCACCATCCTAAGAAAAGCTAGTACACACCAAATCCACCCCAGGTCAATCGGATTTTGCCGATTAAACCCAATCGGACTCTAGCGCAAAAACCCAAGCCATTTGGGCCCTAAGCCCAATCTCATGTCACCTAAGAACCCCGACCCCATAAAAAGCCAGCAAAAACCCTAATCCCTAGGATTCCACATCCCAAGCCGCCGCCGCTATTCCCCATGGCCGCCACCTCGTCCCCATCGAGTGGCCGCCGCCTACGGTGCCTCCACCGCCGGTGCCCTAAACCCGTGCCATCCTCGCCGTGGTCTTTGCCGTCGCCGCCCTCGCCATGGAGGTGCGACCGCCTTGCCGGGAGACATCGCCGCCTGCACCAAGAAGTTGCCGCCGCCAGAAGCCCAGCGCCACCACCCTCGCCTCGCGCCTCCTCCCTTGCCGCGCCATCGAACAGCCCACCGAGCCGCCGCCGCCCATTCTCCGCCGCCTTGGCGTTGACGCCGCCGCCCTACCCGTGGAGGCCGGCGCCACGAGCACCTTCGCCCCTGCTGTCGGGGATAAAATCACGGCCCATTGCCATAGCCCACTCCCTGACGGCCCAATCGAACAGCCTACTAGGGCCCAGTTCCCTAGAAGGTTCTATCAGGCCCATGTGCATCTGCCAACAAAGATCTGGCGGCACGGTGCGTAATGGCCTAGGATTCGTGTTTGAGTCTGACTCGAACAAGAATTCTGCACGGTTACGTGAAGACCCGGACGTGGTTTCCCGGATTGGAATAAACGTCGTGATCCCCAAGAATTGGAGTATACCTTATCTACCTCGGGATATATTTGGCACGTCGAGTTCGTTACGATCTCGTAGTTAGCCCGGCCCGATAATCCCTCGGTAGGTCGGTTGCTTAACACTATATAAACAGGGCCCCTACGGCGTGTAGAGGAGACCTGATCATCGCATTGAAGCTTAGATCGCATATTACTTCTTGTACACATACAATCTCGTCGAGATCTGTCCATCTCGTCGAGCATCCTCTTGTAATCATCTCTGATATATAAGAAAGGCTGGACGTAGGGTTGTTATCTCCCCGGAGAGGCCTGAACCAGGATAAAAACCCTTGTCTCCCTGTTGCTCGTTGGTTCTTTGTTCGATTCGCTCGCGTGTCTCCTATCTCCTTCTTCAAGAACCTTAGTTGACTTGGGTGCGATATCCCAACCGTCGACACCGCCTTGCCTCACTGCCGCCACCTGACCCGGCGTGCCGCCTAGGCGCCTGTCCTCATGGGAGAGCCGCCGCCCAAGCCGCCTGGAGCCGCCGCCGCCTCTGCCCTCGCTGGAGCCGCCGCCCTCATCTCCCTCCCTGTCTATCTTTTTCTATACATCTCACTGTTTCTCTCAGTTGCAGTGGATGGAGATTGGGGAAGAACAGGGCATCGATTCCCTTTTAAGCTTATCAGTTGGACTGGTTTTCAGCATCCATGAACAGTGCTTCTTCAACTTTTGATTTCTCCTATACCGTAAGCCAGATTCGCTCCAAACCAATTTTCCTAGTCTCTCGTAATATTCTATACTGCCTACTGTATTTATTTCATAATTTTACGATTTTTCTATGTTGTTGCTTATTGGTTATTGCCTCGGTTTGCGCGTAGGCCGTTCCGACATTTTTGTCGGTGTCGTGAGTGTTGATCGGTTCCCAGAAAATTATCGAGACCCCGAGATGCACAAGGACGTCGTTGTCGGTTAAGTGCAGATGGATTAATGGAGGATCATCAAGACGTGGAATTCGGACTGAGACGTCACCACGAACAAGGTTGATCATTAACGTCGACAATTCGTTGCGAGGCCGATCGCTGCCAGGCAAGCACTAGTTGTTTGCATATTCCTGTCCTATGTTTTACTAACCCTGTCCGTCCGGAAATATGTGCTCTCTTGACTATGATTTAGGGCAACAGTTTTGGACGGAGGGAGCTTAATCGTATTTATCTTTCGTACGTCACTTTTGCATGCATGTTAGAATAGTGTGTGCCTTGTTCAGGTTAGTCATCTACTAGCATGATGAGACTTCATTTGATGAACCCTTTACTGTTCCTTAGCCTATCCTTTGATTAGATGTTAGGATTGCATTGGGATTCACTATAAAATGTGCCTTGTGAGGCGGTTTCTTCGTATTGGGGTTTTGGATAAAACCTAAACAACTAAAACTAGTGTATATTGTTTAGGGGAGACTCGGCAGAGATGTTTCCGAGACTGTGGTAGAGATTCGAGGGTCTCCTCTAATAAGGACCCAAGCTTGTGTACTACTGGACCAAACCTTACCGTACAGCCACTTGTGCCTTCGGCCCTGGCTTAGTACACTACGAAACCCACTAACTACTGGCTCGTAGGCTGGCCGGTTATGTTTCGTCACTATTGCCCTAGGGTGGGGCTCGCGACCTTACCTGAGGGGTAGGTGCGTTCCTGAGACCGAATGGCTTAAATGGGGAACGCCCCCGGGTGGTGCCTAGACGTAGAAGGCGCCCTACTGTGGCGGGCGCCGGCGGGGCCGGGAAAACCTTAAGAGAGGGCTGGGGAAGTGGTGGGTGTAGTAAGCTGGAAAAGTTTTGTACTGTTTCTCCTAGTGGATGAGACGGGGCTTGTGGGGAAACTTGTACATACTCTGCAGAGTTAAAACTATCATGATAGCCGTGTCCACGGTTATGGATGGTTCGGCAGGTTTGCGCTCGTAGATTCACCTCATTCCATAATTAAACCTGACTAGAATAGGCTGGGATTGGCCTGGTGCGATGATGCACCTTCCTTTGATATTTGGTATGGTGTGATAATGCATCTAACCTTGATGTTCGAGATGACTAGTTCAATTCATGCATTCAACAAATAAAACTTGGGTTTACTAAAACTTGACTAGTAAATAGGTTTTGGTGTAAAACAACCATTTTCCCCCATTTTTGCCATTGCATACATTTATTAAGGATTGCTTGCTGGGTAGCCGCGTACTCATTATATCCACTGTTCGCCTACACGACCGTTTAGACCGTTTACACACCGTTTAAACGCTACTCAGTAGTCAACTGTGTAGGCCGTGTAGGCCGTTTAATCCGTATAATCCCGTTTAATCCGTTTTTTGGCCCGTTTAATCGGCCGTGTAGTCCGACTATTCGCTAAACGAAGAGTGGCCGACTGTTTAGCGTTTACCGTTTAGGTCAACACTGATTATATCTATCGCGGATAAATTTTATTATTCAGGTTGCTAGTCTGATCAGGACTAGGAGGGTCCGAACTCAGGTGTACAGGACTACCTGTGGGTGTCTGGGTTAATCGCTTGATAAATCATTCAAGGTCAATTCTTCGCTCGATGTTCTATTTATTTGTTCTTAATATTTGGTAATATATATCTTATTGTAATTGCATATGATATTACCTTGTAATACTCCATTATTTTGACAAATAATGGAATGCCAGCGATGATAGCCGTTTAATTGTCCATCATAAGGTACTAGTCTAGGCCTAGTATCAAATCATGGTGTCGGATTCCCTGTGGTGACGCAGGGGGTCGTGACATGAAACCTCATATTCACCACTTTGAAAGAGGGATAGGAGGATGTCCATTCCCCATATTACCATGAAACTCAGACCATGTGTGTATGAAACTTGGTTTATGCTTGTTGAAACTTAAAATTTTGCTAAATTTGAAATCCTGTATACTGAAACTTTGATATTCATCAGCAGGAACTTGCCTTTTTGCCTACTGAAATTTGAATGCTTGCCTCCTAAAAATTTAGATTTTTGTTGCTAAAACTTTTGATTTTCACCCGCTAAACCTAGATTTTTGCACACTGAAGCTTGCCTTTTGCCTTCTAAAACTTCATTTTTTGCCCTCAAAAATTTAGATTTTGTTCTCAGAAAACTTCTAGAATCTTCAAGTTATATCAGTAGGTCTTCCAAGCTTCATAACTGCGGTTTCCAAGTATATATCAACAATAATTTTTTTCATGCTCCCTTCGTCACTATTTTCCCAAGTTTCAAAGGAATTACTCAATTTTCAACCATTTTACGTCAAATTTCATTGGTATGTTTTTTGAATTTCATCGATAGAGTTCTCAAGTTTGAACAAGTCTTATTTTCAAAAGTTTCTGTACTGACAACAGCGTCAGCACGTCCGATCTATCTTATGTGCGATTCCTACTGCCTGCCATTAAGGCCCTCTTTGATTAACGATTTGGTTTGATTTTTTCGGTTGAGCCCAAATTTGTCCTTTTTTATACTTTTTGGAGCTTTGTGGGGGTTTGCAAGAACTTAAAAATATTTTTTTATTTTTTTTGGTATGTTAGTACATTTTTAGGTTTTTATAACTTTTGGTTCAACCAAATTGAATGAAATCGAACTGTGAATAAAAAAAAGTCTAAACAAAAGTGCCTTCAAGAGGCTGCCGTCTTGAAGGCGCTTCTCCAAAAGCCCTTTCGGTTCTCAAGTCCAGCTCAAAGAATAGAGCGGCCGAAACCAATCCAGGGCTATATGCTCTTTTGGGTCAAATTTTAGAACCGTGCGCGAAGGACTAAACTGCATCAGTTTCTGCCTGGCTATGTGCCAACCTCCGCGGCCCAAAGGAGCCACGAAACCCATGAAAACTAGGGCTTTGGAGAGGGTTTGGCCGCCCGCTGCCCCTCCCCATCTCGGCGACGTGCACCCATGGCGGCCTCCACTACCTCCTCCTCCCTCCTAGCCCGCCGCCTCCTCCTCTCTCGCCGCTTCCTCTCCTCTCCCCTCCGCGCCTTCTCCACCACCACCACCACTGCCACTACCACCTCCCCCTCCCCCTCCCCCTCCCTTGCGGGATCCGATGCAGAGCTCGAGCCCGACCAACAACACCCCGTGGACGGGGATCAGCAGGCGCCAAACCGACCGCCGGCCCGCGACACCACCCGCCCCCTCGAGAACGGCCTCGACCCCGGCATCTACAAGGTTTGTTACCCTTGATCCCCTTCTCCGTTTTGGGCTTGTCTTGGTGTGTGCTGAACACGGTGCGTATTTTGTGTTGTGGGATCGCGAAGACAACAATGCTGGGGAAGGTTGGGCAGGAGCCGGTGCAGAAGCGGCTGAAGAGCGGGAGGACAGTCGTGCTGTTCTCACTTGGCACCGGCGGCATCCGCAACAACCGCCGCCCGTTGGACCGCGAGGAGCCGCACCAGTACGCCGACCTAGTGCTGGGAGAATGGGCCGGGCCAGGTGGGCTGGCACGGGCACGGCCCGATTTTTCAAGCCCACGGCCCGGCACGGCACGATTTCTGATGGGCCGGGCCGGCACGGCTCGAAATGGTGTGCCGGGCCGGGCCTGGAAACCAGCACGGCGCCGCCTGCCCGCCCGACCAGACGCGTCTTAGCTTGGGCGATCTAGCGAATAGAGACACGGGTCAGTTTTTTATATTTTATGTGGTCTTCCATTGCTCAGATTAATTTCTGTTCAATACAAAAGTTGTAGATAATGTCGAGACGCATCGTTTTTATGTAGACAAGTTTTTCATTTGATCAATGTATGAATTTATAAAAATATTTTTGTCATTTATGCGCTTTGGTGACGGCACCGCCCTCGATAATTCGCAATTTTCGAGATCTTATGTCGCTCGGATGAATTTGGGTTGAACACGAAAGTTGTAGATAATTGCGAGACGATCTTGTTTGTATAAATAACTTTTTATTTGAGCAACGATGAATTTCTAAAAATCATTTTGCTCATTGTTTTCTTACTCGTCTTTAGTGCTGGCCGCCCGCAGTGCTTTTGGGCGTCTTGGCTTAGATTTTGGCACTCGTGTCGCCGGCATGGGTCTGAATTGTTGACCGGCCGTCTTACCCATTTTGCACCGCCCGAGGCACGATGGGCTCAGTCGGCTAAGACGCAAGATGGCCCAACTCCCACCACTACGCCGACCGCTGCTCTGTGCAGTTAGAGATAAGAATGGTCCGGTCCAGCGTGGACCAGATCCGAACCACATAGCCCAAAAACAATTAGCAGATCCACAGGCCGACCCTAAATTATATTTTTGGATCCGGTGCCGGACCAATGGATCCATTGGGTTGGACCATTTTTGCTAAGCATTTTGAACTCACCAATGGATCATAATGTTAAATAGTGTAAAATTTATGAGACGTAAGATAGTATATTGACACAACAATCAAGTGAACATTGCATATTGGCCTGAAATAAAAACTATGGATGTAAATCAAGTGAACACAACAATCAATTACACAACGTAGGATAGTAACAGCAGTAGCAGGGATCTCTGGCTAAATGGTGCAGTTAGGAAATGACATTGCAAATTCTAAGCAAATGACCTTGGCAGGAAATGGAACAGTTCACACGGCATTGAGTAAACCACATTATGTTAACATAGTCTCGCAAGGATCAAGTGGATCAGGTCGCCGCTTTACTGTACTCACCAGGCAGGGTACTTCTACTGATGCTAGATGAACATAGTAGTTTGATCCTGAATTCCGAAAAAGTCACTTCAGCAAAAGATGAACATAGTGGTTGCAATGCAATTCCCACATGCCAGAATGCATTGGTGATTTCTCAGAGACCCGAGGGATTTTCCCATGAGGTAACTAATCACTTGGCCTTATCAGTAGTTAAATCTCATTCTGGAGCAGAGAAGAATGCATTGCAGAGTTCAGGTGCCAGTCATATGGTCAGTAATCTTCCAACTTCTGATACCAAATCTCTATCAGAACGATTTGAAGCTTCATAGTCTGATATAACAAAAAAATGAAAGGGATTAAAGTCAATGGAGAAAGACAAAACAACAGGGAAAAAAAGAAGTGAATGTACTTATAAAATCAACTCCAATAGTACTGATATAACTCTCCAGGTATGAGTCATCCTGCCAACAGAGCAAGTATTAAGGAGATTAACAAGCTAGATGAAGGAAGTGGAAAACAATACAAGTAAATTTACTAACTTTACTTGTTTACTACTCAAGGGTGTAGCAAAATATAAAGAATAGCTACCAACAACGAACCATTCTCATTGCACAATTTAAGCTTTGGCCGTAGCTTATAAGGAATCATACAGCTTATTGCACAACTTTTGTAGAGTTAATTGTTACAACAAAGAAAAGAATATGAACTTCAGGGTACTACAAAACAGATTTATTCCACAAATAAAACTAAACAAAAACACCCATTCTGAAATTAAAAAAGTTTCTCAATCATGCTACTTAATGAAATTACTACTCTTTTGTTTCATTCTTTTCAAGTTATTTTCTGTTAATTGTGTCGCGTTTCTTTACACAGATTCAAACTGACCTACATTACATCAAAGAAGAGATAAGTGCAGTGGAGAGACATAGGTTAGAATTATATCGAACAAAAGAAAGGTACTCTATGAAGCTGCGCATGCTTTTGGATGATCCTGCTGCATCAAAGATGTGGCCCTCGCCTATGGACAAATCTAGCAGTCTTTTTCTCCCCAATTCTCGGGCACCATTTAGTGCATCAAGTCCGACTGAAGGGTAGCAGAGGAGGCCGGAGGGAGAAACCTAACCTTGCTGGCGGCGTGGCGTTGGGGACGGTCGCCGGCGGTGCAGGGTGGGGCGTCGCGTCGGGAGCACCGTAGGAGAAGAGGAGTGGCGTGGGAAGAGGCGTGGCGTGGGGCGTCGCGTCGGGGACCGGCGGCCGAGGTAGTTGGCGGCGGCGGCGGCGACCGGGCGTCAGGCAAGATGCCCTACGCAAAACGCACGCTTGCTACTGATGGCACTGACCCAGCAAGACCCATGGATCCATGTGAACTGATCCATCGTGGCCTTGGAAAAGTTTGGTCCGGGCCAATTACCTATTCTTCCTTTTGTGTATGGACTGGATCAATGGGTCGCTGGGCCGGACCGAACAATTCACATCCCTGTGTGCAGTGGCACCGCGTCTGCCTCTACCCCGACCGGCTGGGCTCTCTTGCACTTAAGCACGTCAAGACCGGGTTAGTGCCTTGCCTCATCCTAGCCGTGTAAAATTATAATTTTGAGCCGGATAATTTCCTAGACAACCTAAACATGCTTGAGCGTGTCTAGTGCAGCTTTGGTAACTCGGATTAGGTTGCTCAATGCCGTTATTGATTTGGCTTCATAACATGGGAACATGATGCTTGTGAAATCTGATGCAAGCAGGATACTAGCTGATACAGTGGTGGAGCCAGGATTTTAGAGGAGCCTGGGCATAGCTAGTTATGGTGCACAAAAGAACAAATATCAAACATTTGTTTATAACTACAAAATTTGATAACAATTGCACACGCTCATAAAATTTGATAAAACTTATTTTGTAGGAATTATGATCTGTTGCACATACGATATTTAAAATGAAAAACCTAGAAACATGTTCGGCAACCTCAGCCAGAACGTACGTACAACAGAAACCCTAATTAAGATCTTTTCATAAGCTTTCTTCAATCATGGACAACGAACGCTTCTGGAAGTGGTGCATTAAAGGTGGCTGGAGAGAGAGGAGGCCATGAAGGCTACAACCAGATCGAGCTTACGCGACGCATGGATGCATGTGGCTGATGATCCTGGACACCTCCCCCTCTCTGGTTCATTGAACCTGCGTGCACGCTACCTCGTCGTCTGGATCGTCTCGTGCAACTGGCTAGCTAGCTCCGTCGTCTGGCCTGAGCACCTTCCTCTTGTTCTTCTCGGCGACGTGCAGACGCAGGTCAGCTCCCAGCCCGCTGCCTTTCTCCTGGGGGCGAGTAGGCGGAGGCGGAGCCCGGGCAGCTGCCCACCCTGCCCAGGCCTCGGATCCGCCCCTGAACTGATACGTTAGTTAATTCCGCCAGTGAGTGTAGCTTTTAGATTGCAAAATTTGAGCACTTGATTCCTTACTTTCCTTGTTAGTCTTCCATGAAACGTTATTGGGGTGCGATTTTGGTTTCGGAGGATTGGTTATCATATTTTGTGGGAATCATCTTTTTTACAGTAGCAACATTGATCAGATTAATTTAGCTTTGTCCTGTTCCCTTTATGATTTTGCTTGCATTTGGTTCATTAACTTCACACATGCCACTAAAATTGTATTAATTGATACATTTCAGTACTGTTCTCTATTTAGAAGGAAACCTTGAGACAAAAGTCTTCTCTGATCCTATTACTGGGCTGGTTAGACGGATAAGGGAAATAGCTGTTCGTCAAAATGGTACGTTTTTCTGATACTATTTAGATGTGTCACAGATGTTTGATATGCATGATTGATGAGTGTGTTTTCAGTTTCTATATTTCTCATACCTCTGTTTGCCTTTTCAACCAGTGTATTGTCTTGTTCTTGAAGCTAATTCTTCACTCTATGAAATGTCCTCATTTGATAAATATCACAGGCAAAATGCGATTTTTTCATGAAATGTTTCAGTTTTAACCATTTTTTCCTCAAAATAGAGCATCTTGAATAACCAATGTGTTATTCAGGAAACCCGATGAACTGTTCACTCCTATACCTTTTTTGGAACCAACAGGCCTGACCTGCTGACCCCCTACCCCCTCCAAAAAAAAAAAAAAACTTATGTAATGAAGCCGCATGCGGTAGTGACAGAACTTATGAAGAAAGCACACCTAGAAGAACTAATACAAAGAAATACAGATTGTCAGGCATTTTGGAATTTTGGAATTTGAATTCAATCGTTGAAGGGAAGATAAAGGGTTGGGGCTTCTTTGTGGATTACCATTGTCTAACCATGCCAGATATCTTTAAACTGATTCACATCATATTCAATACTTTAGTTGCTCTGTCACCAACATATGTAGTGACCATCTTCAGTTATTGGCTACATGGGGTATCTCTATTGCCTTAGAAATTAGAAGCTAGTAGTAATCCAATGTTTCAACAGCCAAGGCATTTAAACACAATGCTGCTAGGGTCATGCGTTAAATTATTCATGCTTATTAAGGCGTTGCCAAGTGTCAGAGTGGGTCTGGGGTGGTGAGGCATCGCACTGCGACTGACAAAGGAAAGGGTGAGGCAGAGTTAGTGCCGCTGCCTTGGTTGCTGCCATGGAGGTTCTAAGGTTGTCGACGCTGGATTCGAGCTCGAGATGGGGCTTCACCACATTGGTGGTTGTTGATCCAAGCTCTTCGTGGTGGTGTATGCTCTGGAGTCTTGCTAGGAGGGAGGGAGTAGGAGAGGTGGCACTGTGCTAGTGTGCTGGGGCCTAGGAGAGGGGGGTGTGGTTCTTTGATGAAGGAAGGACATGCAGCGTTGGTCTGGGCTGGGCTGGTTGGCTCGTTAATGAGACATAAGTTATACAACTACATAAAAAGTGATTGGAATGTTGCATTAGGAAGTGCCCTATGGTGTTGCCTAGTCACCACACACTTCAACATTAAAAAGTTTTAAAAGTAGTGGACCACCTCGCCTCACCTTATCACCGTAATAATTATGAATTTTATTTGCAAACGATCATTGTTATCTTCTTTCAAAATGGACTGACATGTAGGTGCTAGGCCAATAAGGCTGCTGCAAGCAGTACTTGACTGTATTTTTTCCTTGGTCATCAAATCATCAAATCCTTGCTAAAGGAGATACAAATTTTTTTGACATCTTACAGACATGTGTTCTAATAACTTTAAAATTTTATCTTCTAATCCCCTCGGCTGAAAGTAAAAGCACAATATTCCCAACCACTTCATAACTCAATGATGTGGCACACTGGTATTTCAGCTTGTTGGTTCGGTTATTTTGTGGATTTCCACACCATGCTCAGTCTTTGCTTGTATATTTCCTAAATTCTTGGGCTAGGCTCTCCTTTAGTTATATTGTAGGGTTCTTAAGTATTGACTCGTGTTACAACACACATAACAACACTTGAGTCCACCCAAAAAATCATCAAGAGAGAGTTTAGGCACTATCAGATAAACATCAACCATAATGTACGACTGTTCTATATGTGACTTACATTTGCTTCATTTTCTATTTTTATTAATATCATATTTTATATTACCAATGCTATCCTATCCTTAATGATTTTTTTCTTACATAAGTCAGTTTGCATCTTATTGATCACCTTAACTCAAAGTTCTTAAGGCGGCAAGGCGAGGTGTGGCGTTGCACCACCTTCCAGCCGCCTAGGAGCTTAAGGCGCGGGCCGAGGCGATGCCATACGCACATCCTAATCCCAAAATTCAGCAGGACATACATACCTTGGTACTCTCAATTCTTGAAGTGTAAACACATTCCCTCCTTTCCAATTGTGATTGTACCTGGAGCGGAGCCCGGGTCTGGAGATGGAGGGTGTGCAGGAGGAAACCGAGGGCTCTGGATTGGAGAGTTCGGCGGCGGAGAGAGCAGAGTTGGCGGCGGAGGGGTAGAGCTCGATGGTGGAGGGAGCAGAGGTGGGCGGCACCGCTGCGGGGGGAGCAGAGCTTGCCAGCTCAGCGGCAGAGGCACCAGAGGTCTAGAGGTGGCCGACGGATGGAGAAGAGGTGGCCGGTGGATGGGGAAGAGGTGGCCGGAGCAAAGACGTGTTCTCTCTCTTCTCTCTCCTCTCTCCTCTCTCTTCTCTCTATACGCGCAGGCTTCCCGCCGTACCGAACCCCCTTCTCGCCCTCGGCCCTCCCCAATTCCCTTCACGTGAGAGCATATGGTGGCCGCCTCAACCTTTAAGGCGCTACAAGGACGCCATACAACGCCTAGGCGACGCCTTATAGAGTAAGGCAGACGCCATCTGGTGCGCGGCCGTGGCGGCGTGGACGCCTAGCCCGGTGAATCGCCTTACCGCCTAGGCGACGCCTTAAGAACCTTGGGCTTAACTAGATGCTCACAGTTTTTCTGCACTATTGTGGAAAAAGTTCCAATTTGGTCCCTATACTATAGTTGTCAACCCAATCTAGCATGTGAGGTGCGTGGTCTTCGAATTGTCAAAACCCCGATGTGTCAAACCTGGCTTGAGGGCGGTTTGGATGATAGGAACCCCAACCAAGCCTATATCGCCCGCATGGACATCGAGCTAGAGCTCTACCTCAACGCTAACTTGGCACTACAGTGCCTCGGCGTTAAGGTGGCATTGCAGAAGGAGTCTTCGGGACGAAGGCTCCCCCTGCTGCGAAGGACGAAGCGCATTTAATGAGACATCACGCGCGGATAGACAGCTGAAGAAATGATTACCGCTTCTGATGACCCTGCAGTCCGGCGGCGGCACATCGTGGGCGCAGTAAGAATTGACCGGCAGAGAGAAGGTTTGCTTGAGGAGGCCGCCTGTCGGGGAGGAGCAGCGAGGCCCCACCCGCAGACTCACCGGTGTGATTGTGTGGGTCGAGGCCACTTGCGAAGCATGCGGTGGCCTTGTGTGGCGTAAGCGGGCAACGCGTTTGCGTCTCTTCTGTCGTGTCTTGTCGATTATCTTGAGTATCTTGTCTCGCTTACCCCTCGGCTCTCTCCGCCACCCCAAAGCTTGTATAAAAGGAGAGAGAGAGAGGAAGGGGTGCGTGCACTAGCATTCGTGCATTCAAACACCACGTAAACACATTCCCATTCAACCACAATCGGAAAAGAGCTAAGGCTCGGCAGAGTAGGACTATTACCGCGAGGGGTCCGAACTCAGGTAAATCGGCGAAGTCGCTCCTTGTTGTGCCCGACGCTCAAATCGAACCGAGCTTGATCGCGTTGGCTAGCAGACTAAAAATCTGACCAGGGGTGTGATCCACAGTGGTTGAGCGGAGAACACGCCGTCAGTGGCGCGCCAGGTAGGGGAGCGCTAGCATCGGTTCAAGCTCTTGACCCTTCTTCAAAGTGGCGATGGCGGGCAAGCAATCCGCGAAGGAGCGAAGCGGCCGCTAGAGCCGCTGCCACGAGTCGCCGCGGGCGATGGCGATGGATCACCCGGCGGTAGCCGCCGCCTAGGGCCGGAACCTGGCGGAAGCGGCCGTCCCAGCCAAGTTAAGCGGCGCTGGCCTTGGAGGAGTGCACTCAAAGACAAAACCTCCATGCGGCGTGGCCTTGCTTTGGAGAACCCACCGTTCCGGTGACTCGGACTCCTGGCGGCACCGTGGTTGGCGGCACAGCCCTTCGTCGATGCCGCCTTGGCGGCGGTGGTGTAAGTTCGGGGCGTGGGAACCGGTGTTTCCGCTTCCTCCGTTCTTTGTTGCCCTCGCACTCCTCTCACAGATCTCTGGTGAGGGGCGGGCCAAGACAACAAGAGCGGCGACCCCTACGGGCTCGGCCGGCAGCGGCAGTGGCCGTGATCTCGGTCCCATCTGGAGGACCGCCACTTGCTTCATGGAGAAGACACTGCGTGACAAGCTCCGCAGGAGCGCGACCGAGCCGCGATCACATTGTCGCTGCCGACTGTGAGGACCAACAAGAGGGCTCCGCAGAGCAGCCCGCCGATGAGGGTGGCGCTTCTTGGCGCCGCCAGGCGACGGGCGGCGGGCGAGGACCGCGTCCAGAGCAGGAGGCTCCGACGTCGGTGCCGCGCCTTTTCTAAGGAGTCTGCTGCGCCCCGAGGGCCGGAACGGTTTCGTCCGCCCCATCGAAAAATCGATGGCTCCACCAACCCCGATGAGTTTTGCAGATCTACACGACGGTGATGCACCGACAGAGGGTCGGGGAAGGTTACGCGAACTACTTCCCGCGGTCCTCACCGCGGAGCCCGCTCGTGGCTCATGAACCCGCCCCCAAAGTCCGTGGGGTCTTGGAAGGAGCTCTCGGAGCTCTTCGTCACCAACTTCGTGGCACCTTCGAGCAGCCCGGTAGAAGGCGACCTCCACAAGCGTGGAAGCAGAAGAAAGGAGAGTCATTGCTGCGACTATATTCGGCGCTACGGTCAGTCCGCAACACCATCCCCGACATCTCCATCGACGCCGTGGTCACGGCATTCGGGAGGGCGCCGAGACCCCAAGGTCAAGGAGAAGATGGCCACCCGCAAGATCAAAACGACGGAGGAGTTTTCACCTTGGCGACAAGTGCGCCCTTCAGCGGTGAGCTCAGATCCGCCCGCGCGCTGGCGGGACAGCATGGCGGCGAGGCCGGACCTCGAGAACCCGGATAGGTCATGCTCGCCCGGCGCGGCGACGACGACGACGACGACGCGGCGGCCAGCGAATGGGCGCGGGCGGCGAAAAAGAGGAGGAGGTCGCGGCGCCGACGGGCACGGTCCCCGTAGGGCGGCCGAGGCGGCGGCTACGGCGATCGCCGTGGCGCGACGAGGGCGAGACCATCGCTTCGCGAGTGGGATGAAGGCCTTCTTGTCCCATTCACCGCAACAACTCCCATGACTTGGCGATTGCCACGTCGTCGACAAGATGGTGGACAAGCGAGTCCACGAGCAAAGCAGCAGCAGTCCGGCGATGGCAAGGGCAAGGGACGCCGCTTGGTTTTCGGCGGCGTGAGCGCCGGTTGCCGTCATCCACGGCGGTTCGCCACCTATCCGCCCCACGCTAGCTTTAAGCGTCGCGATGAGGAAGTGCGCCGCCGTGCGGCTTTGGGTCGAGAAGGCGGTTGGCGTGGTCGAGCGACCGATCGCGTTGAAAGCCGATCACCCACCAAGATCCGCCGACCTCGACATCTCCCGATCGTGGTCGCGCCCACGGTCCGGAATGTAAAGCTAGGGCGGGTGCTGGTAGACGGAGGGAGCTCCCTCAACCTCCTGTCCGCTCGGGTCGCCACGGCGCTCCAGATCCAGCAGCGGGAGCTTCGCCCAACGCTCCCATTCTTCGGCATCGCGCCGGGGGCTGAGTCCGTCCCGCTGGGGCGCGTCAGTCTCCCGGTGACGTTTGGAGGCTCCGACAACTTCCGCACCGAGATGCTCGAGTTCGAGGTGGCGGACTTCGACCTCCCCTACAACGCCATACTAGGTCGGCCGGCGCTGACCAAGTTCATGGCGGTTTGCCACTATGCGTACATGGTGGTGAAGATCCCGGGGCCAGCTGGCCCCATTGTCTTGAAAGTGGACCGCCCGGAGGCGCTCCGCTGCGACAAGGACGCTCTCGCTTTGGCGGGCGTCGGTGCCGTAAGGCGAGGCTTCGACTGGGAGCTCCTCCAATAAGACCCGTGCCTCCCGGTTCGTCTGGCAGAGGTTAAAGCGGTCTCCTGAAGCGAAGTCGACCCGCGAAGACCGTTCGGGTGGGCGCCTCTCGGCGCCAAATAGGAAGACGCGCTCGTCTCCTTCCTCGAGCCTAACGCAGACGTGTTTGCGTGGCAACCGTCCGACATGGTGGGGTCCCGTGGAGGTGATTGAGCACAAATTGGCGGCGTTCCCGGCCTTGCGACGGTCGGCGAAGGTCGAAGCGATCGGTGGAGCGCCAGAAGTTATCCGCCAGAGGTGGACAAGCTCTTAAGGCGGGTCGTCCGCGATGTCGCCCATCCTGTGGCTTGCGAACCCGTCCTCGTAAGAAATCCAACGGGCGTTGGAGGATGTGCGTGGACTTCACCGACCTCAACAAGGCGTGCCCGAAGGATCCGTACCCGCTGCCCCGCATCGATCTCATCGTCGACTCAATTGCGGGGTGCGAGCAGCTGTGCTTTCTGGATGCGTACTCCGGGTACCACCAGATTAGCATGGCCGAAGAAGATGAAGACAAGACCGCCTTCGTGAAGCCCATGGGCGTCTACTGCTACACAAGGATGGCGTTCGGACTGAAGAATGCGGGCCCGACCTATCAGAGGGCCATGCATATCGCTCACCGCCCCCAAATAGGGCGAAACCTGGAGGTGTATGTCGATGATCTGGTGGTGAAGTCCAAGAAGGCGGAGGAGTTGATCGGCGACCTGGAAGAAACCTTCACCAACCTGAGGAATCTTCGCATCAAGCTTAATCCAGAGAATGCGTGTTCGCCGTTCCGTCAGGCAAGCCGCTGGATTCCTCGTCTCCGGGGGATTGAGGTGAACTCGACAAGATCGCAGTGATCGAGAACATGAAGCCCCGACGCGACTTGGCGGATGCGATTGCTTGGTGGGTCGCTTGACCTCCTGGGCCGCTTTATAGCTCGCCTTTGGGATAAAGTCTCCCACCGCTCAAGCTCCTAAAGAAGACCAACCATCAAGAAGTATCTCACCCTCGCCAGCGTCTTGGTCGCCCTGGACCGGAGAGTCACGATCCTCTACGTCATGGCGAACCCTCAGACGGTCAACAAGGTCTTTGGTGGCGAAAAGAGAAGGCGTTCGGCGCCCTATTTACTACGTCGCAAGGTCCTCCACGACGCCAAACAAGGTACTCACAACACCAGAAGATGTTTCTACGCCGTCCGACGGCGTCCCCGAAGCTACGCCACTACTTCCGGGCGAGAAGTCACAGTGTTGACAAAGTATCCCTTGCGGAGATCCTCTTCAAGCGCGAGGCGACGGGTCGCGACGCGCCAAGTGGCCATGGAGCTGGCGATTCGATCTCAAGTTCGCTCCACGAACGGCCATCAAAGGGCAAGCTCTGGCGGAGTTAAATCGTGAATGGACTCGGCGGACACATAAGTGAAGACACCCAGCACCCTCGCCGTGGACTCTCTTCTTCGACGGCTCATTTAATTTGGAGGGGGTCAAGGCGTCGTCTGGTGTCTCCCATCGGCGATGTTGTCCGCACTGGTGGTCTTGGACTTCCGCGCCACCAACAACGTCGCGAATATGAAGGATCGCCGCCGCTCGTGGTGGGCCGACCCTTGGCATCCGGCGGCTACAAGTAAAGGAGACTCTCTCGGTCATCAACCAGGCGAGGAAGGATTTCTCCTGCTCGGATCCCGTCATGGCGGCCTATCTGGCGGAGGTGCGCCGGTTGGAGCGGCACTTCGAGGGTTTGGGCTTCGTGCACGTCCCTCGCCGCGACAATTATATGGCGGATGAATTATCCTGCATTGCCTCGCCGAGGGCACTGTTCGCCGGGTCTTTGAAGAAAGACTTACGCGGTCGTCCGCCGCAGCCCCAATCTGGCGGGACGACGCTTTCGACGCAGCTCCACCTCTGGAGGAGACGCCACCGATCTCGCCGCAGCTCCGGTTAGGGGAGGAGGCGAAGAATCGCTGAGGCGGTTGAGGCGAAACGCCAAAGCCAGCGGAGTACGTCGGCGACAATGTCTGTAACGCCGCCACACTCGTCCGGAAGGTTAGTGGATGGATCCGATCCTAGCCTACTGCGGGATGGAGTGATCCCGACGATGACGCTGCGTCGCCGAGAAGATAGCGCGCAAGGCCAAGCGCCACGCCGGTAGGTGGGGACCAGACGCGTGGCGCAAACGGAGTTCTCTTGAAGCGCGCCACTCGGAAGCGGGAGTGAAATTCTCTCGAGATCCATGGAGGCATGTGCGGGAGCCATTGAGGAGCGGGCGTTGGTTGGGAAAGCTTTCGCCACGGCTTCTATTGGCCTATCGCCTCCGTAATGCCTTCGAGTGGTGAGGAAATACGGCGTGCCAATTTCATGCTAAGCAGATCCACCGACCGCCCAGCGCCGCAGACCATTCCGCTCTCCCGCCTGCTTGTCCGGGGCCGAAATTTGGACCTGCTCTCGTTCATGAGCACCGGAGGTTACACCCATCCGCTCGCCGCCATCGACAAGTTCACTAAGTGGGTTGAAGCCTCGCCGACCCCGCGATCACATCCGCAGCTGCTATCAAGTTTATGAGGAGCATCTTCGTCGGTTCGTGTCGCCAATGTAATCATCATCGATAACGGCTTCGCTCAAAAGCGCTGATTTCCAAGACTGGTGCGAAGAGTTGGGTGCCAAGTCGTAGCCGCCTCGCTGTACATCCAAGAGCAATGGGCAAGTGGAGCTGGCGAACGCGGAAGTACTCAAAGGACTCAAGACAAGGGCGTTCGACCGCCTGGAGAAGCGTGGCAAGCGCTGGGCTGAAGAAGTCCCCACTGTGTTGTGGGCGCTGCGAACAACTTCCAACAGAGCCACCGGCGAGTCCCCCTTCTTCCTGGTGTATGGCTCTGAGGCGGTGCTCCCGTCAGAGCTCGCCTTCGGCTCCCCAAGAGTGGCGGCGTTCAGCGAAGACAAAGACCCTGACCGGCGTCAGGACGAGGTGAATCTCCTGGAGGAGATCCGAGACAGGGCGGCGATTCGGGCCGCCAAGTACCAGCAGACGCTGCGTCGTTATCAAGCAAGGCGGGTGTGTGTGAGAACACTGGCAGTGGGCGACCTCGTTCACAGAAAATCCAAGCGCAGCGGGCGCAATAACCTATCTCCCCCGTGGAGGGCCCTTCAAGGTGGTCTCGATCTCCCACCCAGCTCGGTCGGACTCGCGATTCGAGGATGGTCACGAATTGGCGAACACTTGGAGCGTCGAGCGGTGAGGAAGTTCTACCCAGAGGTAGCATTCGAAGCTTTTTGGCTTTCCTTTGGAGCCGAGCGGCAGGTCTTCTTCCTTCACCTTCGCCTCGGGGAAATTGCATTGTACAAAGCCATCTTCAATAAGAGATAAGTTCTGTCTCCTTGTGGGCATCTGCTTTTTCGCTTTTAGTCCGTTAGAAAGCATCTGCTGAAAGTCGGTAGCGAAAAAAGTACTTAAGGCGATGGCCCTTAGTTGCATGGACTAACGCCACGACTTGCGGTTGGGCGAGGCGAAGCGGACGGAAGGCGGGTTCTAGCCGGTGTGTCGGCTCGGTCTAGGCAATGCGCCAACAATGCACCGCGACTAGACCACTTAGGAAGCTAAGCGCCGCCACGCCGACGTCTAGGGTCGGTTCGCAAAGAGGCCATAAGGGTTGAAGTAACCGGATGCTCGAGGAAAAGCGCCACTTTCAGTAAAGCTCTGTCTAAAGCTTTTGGCGATCGGCTTAGCCTTAAAAGGTCTCATTAGAAAGTATTCTCACGAAAGTCGGTAGCGAAAGTACTTATGGTGATGGCCCTTAGTTGCAAAGGCAAACGCTTATGACTTACTGTTGGCGAGGCGGAAGCAGATGAAGCGGGTTCTAGCCGGTGTGTCGGCTCGGTCTCAGGCAATGTGCCAACAATGGCACCGCGACTAGACCACTTCCGGAAGCTAAGCGCTCGCCACGTAATGTTTAAGTCGGGTTGCGAGAGGCCATAAGGGTTGAAGTAACCAGATGCCTAAGGAAGCAGCGCTCATTTGCGGCAGAACGTTCAGTCTAAAGCCTTTGGCGGTCAGGTGCCCCAGTTCAATTCCGCAAGTTAAAATTGTGCGAAGTTCAAGTGAGACTCACAACAAAAGAGCAAAAGTTTGTTTGCATTGATAGGCAACATTTACAAGGCAAAAAAGACAGGGGAGCCTCGCTACTCCTCCTCGTCTTCGTCTTCCGCTGGAGCGGCGTCGCCCATCATGGATACGTGGTCGGCGGCGGTGTCAACCCGCTACCGCTCAATCCGTCCGGTGGCGCAAAGGCTCCCGATGGCGGCGCCGAGATCAAACGCGCGTCTCGAGCAAGGCGATTGCTCAAGATGAACTGCTGGCCGCTTAAAAAGCGCCTTGGCGACCATCTTCGACGCCCGCGCCCGCAACGCCATCAAGACCGCGCAGGCTTGGCGGCTAAATCCACGGGCGCCAACAGTCTTCTGCTTGACCGTCTCTCCAGCGGAGAATACAAGGTAACACCCAGTAGATGCAGGGCGTCCCGGAAGCCGCGGTAGGCGGTGCGCAGCATGTCGGCGAGGGCTCGGAGGCGCTCGAAGTGTTCTAGGCGGAGGTATTCGACCTGCTGCGGCCGAGGCTGCGGCAGCCGCGGCGGTCTCTTGGCCAAGGGCCGCGCAGCTCGCCGCAGATCGCTCCGCCATGGCAAGGGCTTCCTCCGCGTCGCCAGTGCGGGAGAGGTGCTGGCGCCTCGAGCGCCCTACATCGGCGGTCACGCCGAGATGGCGGCGGCGGCAATGACGCTTGATGGCGAGGGTTCTCCGCCGCGGGGCGGCGAACTCTCCGCCGCCATGAGCGACCTCCGCCGAGGGAGCGGCGGCACGCTGAAATTTGGCAAGTCGCGGAGCGAGCGGAGCTCGTTGCCCGCGCCCGCCTGCTCCAAGAAGGACAAGCAGGGTTCAGGTATGCAAAAAGCGTGTAGCATACTAACCCTAATGCGAAGTGTGCGTAAGCGCAGGGAAAGCCAACCTGAAGTGGCGCGCCCTGAAAGCGAAAGCTGAAGGGGGGAGCGCCAAGTCGCTTGATTGCGGAGGCGGTGGTGGCGCGGTCGCGGTCACCGCCATCGGCCGTATTGGCCTTGGCGAAGCGGTGCCGGCAGAAGCACCAGCAAGGCAATGAGGCCAGCGCAAGAAGCGCCAGCCAGCAGGAGGCGTCGGCGTGGGCGGAGCGGAAGAAACCTGCAGCGGCGCCAGTTCTGAAAGTCGCCGCGCTCTCTCCGGTGGCGAGCGGCGGCGAGTAGAGGGCCCCGCCGAGGGGGGGCCGCGGTGGCGGCGAAGCTCAGATCGGAGGGGCGAGCCCTCTTTGGGCTCGTCTCTCCTCCTCTAAATCATCGCCCACGGCGAGGATGAGGCGGCGCTTCCGAGGCGCTTGATGAGTCGGCCGCCACGGCAGAGGTAGCGGCGGCATGAAGCTTGGGCGGTCGCCGGAGGCGGATCGCGGATCTGTAGTGGCCCCGCGCCACTTGGACCAGAGGACGAGAGACCTCCATAGGGGGCAGCGACGCAAGTGTTGGTTGCGCTCCCGTGGATCGATCGCGAGGGGAGAAACTGCGAGCAGCAGAAGTGTCACCGACCGGGTGGGCGATAGTCCCGCCACCGATCCGAGCACGTCGTCCAAGACGTTCCTGCGGTGGCCGAGCAAGAAATGAAGCCACGAAGTCAGCGAGCAAAAAGATTCCAAGAAAGACAAGAGACCCAAAAGACTAAAAGAGCACTCACCGCCGAGGGCGACGCGGACTCCATCGTTGTCGCCATAGTACATCCAGCGGGCGAGTCCTCATCGCGGAGCGGCGAGTCGGCGCCGCAAAAAATCCGCCGCGACGAGGGTTCCGGTGAGCCAGCGGCGGCGAAGATCGACGATGCGCGCCCAAGATCGGCCCGGCTCCGCTGAATCGTCGGCGAAGCCCCCTAGTTGGCGGTGGGCTCCTCGGGACCCTCAGGAAGAGAAAGATCGTCGCAGCCGCTGGAGTCCTCCACGTACAGCCATTGTCGGTGCCAGTCCTTCCAGTTGGACTTGGACGCGACGGGGTGAAGGCGGCGGTTTCGCGGAGCGTGAAGTAGCAGCCTCGAAGGCCCCGCGACGGCGCGCCTCGCGTGCAAAGCACGAAGAGCCGGCGCCAGAGCGGGAGGCTTGGCATCGTCCCCACGAACATCTCGCAGAGGTGGACGAAGATGGCCAACGCAATGATGGAATTGGGGGGAAGGTGCACCGCCTGGATCTCGTAGAAGGCGAGCACCCCCAAGAAAAATTCAGAGTACGGCGGATGAGCCCGCCGATGCCGCCAGACGAAGGTGATAATCTCCCCGTCGCGAGGGCTTGGCGCCATGGTGCCGGGACGGAACCGGGCGGCGGTTGGCGGCACAAACACTTGAAGCCGCCTCACTGAGTCTTCGTCGGCGGCGGAGGTAGGAAAACTTGGCCCAGACGACGGCGCGCCTCCACGGCGATCCTTGCTGCGTTTGGGCGCCATTGGAAAGCGGTGGAGAAGTTGGCGAAGAAAAAGAAGGCTCTGTGGTGGCAGCGAAGGAGGCAGTTGGCAGTTTGTGAAGACTTAGCGTGCGGAAGGATTGGCCGCAGCGCTGAGAGAAGTATTTATAGGCGTGGGGCGCGAGCACGACGGTTTGGATTCCGCCCCCACGCGCGCGCGGCGCCATCATTGCCCCGCGCGTTTTGGTTTCCCGCAAAAAGCGGCGTAGTTCCCCAAGGAAGATCGTGTGCAGACGGAGAATCAGGCGTACGGCCGCCTCAGGTGGTGGGCCCCCCACGATTCGTCTCCCGCCACACAAGAAACGGAAAAGTGTCTGCGCGACGGTTCGCGTATCATGGTGGACGGGGGGCTTGTCGCTTCTGTAATAAATACCGGGTACAAAGAGTCTGGGAAGGCCAAGAGGCCCCGTGGCGTCGGTCAGGCGAAAGCAAGGCCCAGTGGCGTGGCGAGCCCCTCAGAGGCCAAGAGGGCCCCACGCGTCAGGCGGGCGAGTAAGGCCCCAGCGTGTGGGCGAGCCCCTCAGGAGGCCAAGAGGGCCCCACGCGCCAGGCGGGTGCGTGGGCGAGCCCCCTCTAAAGACGAGCCGAGGGCCCCACACGCCAGGCGGGTGCGTGGGCGAGCCCCCTCTGAAGATGAGGCGAGGGCCCCACGCGCCAAGCGGGTGCGTGGGCGAGCCCCCTCTGAAGACCACGCGAGGGTCCCACACGTCAGGTGGGGCCCGCGCGGCAGGGAGCATTGCAGAAGGAGTCTTCGGGACGAAGGCTCCCCCTGCTGCGAAGGACGAAGCGCATTTAATGAGACATCACGCGTAGATAGACAATTTGAAGAAATGATTACCGCCATGATGACCCTCGCAGTCCGAGCGGTTATCCTTGTGGCGCGTAAGAATTGACCGCAGAGAAAAGGTTTGCTTGAGGAGGCCGCCCGCTTCAGAGGAGCGGTAGGCCCCACCCGCAGACTCACCGGGTGTTTGTCTGCGGGTCGAGGCCACTTATGGCACGCGAGGGCGGCCTTGTGCAGGCGTGGCGCTGCACGTTTTCTCTTCTGTCGTGTCTTGTCGATTATCGAGAGTCTTGTACTACCTACCCCCTCGGCTCTCTCCGCCAACCCAAAGCTTGTATAAAAGGAGAGGAGAGAGAGGAAGGGCGATGCACTAGCATTCGTGCATTGAAACACCACATAAACACATTCCCATTCAACCACAATCGAGAAAAGAGCTAAGGCTCGGCAGGAGTAGGACTATTACCCGCGAGGGGGTCCGAACCTGGGTAAATCGGCGAGTCGCTCCTTGTTGTGCCCGACGCTCAAATCGAACCGAGCTCGATCGAGTTGGCTAGCAGACTAAAAATCTGACCAGGGGTGTGATCCGCAGTGGTTGAGCGGAGAACACGCCGTCAAAGTGTACTCGATCACACGCTTCGTCCGAGCCTACTTGAGCTTCATCGAGCTTATTCAAGCTATATTTTTTTAGATAAAGTATTATTTATTGAATCTACTTGAGCTCGAGCTTTGTTCGAGCCTACTCAAACTTTGCTCTTTTGAGTTGTGTTGTTAATCATAGACAAGTCGAGCTCGAGCCGAGCTCAATCCTACCTCTAGGCTCGAGCGTCAACCCAAGCTCGGCTTGAGCCTTGTCGAGCTCAAGCCTGACAAGGTAGGCTCGCTTGAGTTTGTCTCAATTGCAGCCCTACCCGGGAACCCTACCCTATCTTCGTCATCCATGGTGGAGTAGCAAGGGGAGGGAAAAGGGAACCTCGGGGGCTATGGCGGAGCAACAAGGGGAGAGAGAAGAGGGGACTTCGAGGCCATCGCAGAGTAACATGGTGCACTGCCACCACCTTTGCGCCTCTTGACATAACACTACCGTTCATTGTCCACCCCCTTGTCTTCCTTGTCAGCCGCTGGAGATCGTCCTCCCTTATCGACCATCAGATCCCCCCATCATCTCCTTTCCTAGCTGCCACCTCCTTGACACTTTACCCTATCCGCGACGCTGTCCCTGCTGTATATGGGATCCACACAGAGATTGAGTGAGAGGGAGAATAAGAGATTGTGGGAGGAAGGGAGAGAGATTAGAGAAAGGAAGGAAAGAGAATGGAGGGAGCACACATGGCTGCATGTCACACAAAATAGGTCAGGTCAGTGTCCTCATGACCCAAAACCGCCCTCAAGCCAGGTTTGGCTAGTCAAGGGGACAAATTGGCACGGTTTTGACAATTCAAGGATCATTCTTACCTCGTTTTGTACCTCATGGATCAAATTTGGTCTAGAGTCATAATATAGGGGCCAAATCGGTACCTTTATCTTTTATCTTCATTTTCCATGCTCTTCTTTTGATGTTAATTTCGAAAATGAAAATTTCTTCTTACAAACAGGCCGTCTCTTATTTCTTGGTAATGATGTCAATGCTCCCACGGTTGGGGAAGTCAAAGGCATTGGGTACTTCTGAGTGGAAGTTCAAGAGATTCGATTTGAGATGGAGGTATGCAACAATCTGAGCAGTGGATTAATAATGATACCATGGCCACAATTTGAGTTTGACCACGTGTAATCAGATTTCTGCATTCACTAAGCTTTCAACAACACTGTAGGTACTCTGCAATTGTTGAATAGCTAATTTGTGTGGTTTAACATGAGTTGACTGAAAACAGGCTTATGTACTTTTCTGCATTTTATTGTTGCTTTTTTGGTCATAGGTTTTCTGGTTTGACCGGTGCTATGACCAACTGTAATGTTTTGAAGGGGGATGTGATGCAAATGCAAATAACAATAGCAAGGCTGCATGGATGTGATTTTCCTTATTCCGATGACATCTCAGAATAATGTAAAACTTACTCTCGTGCATTTTAGATCATAACATAACAATCGTGATTATCGCATTGCGTTCTATTCTACTTTGTGAGACGAAGCTGGTGCAATACTGCAATCGGAATGAGAAACTGGTTAGTACGCAATGACGGTTACCCAGGCTGTCATTTCGTGCATATGGAAGTGAATGTGAGTATCTTTACACCTTTCTGCTATACCCTAGCAGGCTCGCAATAAACAAAATGACATCCATACAACCTTTCTGCTGTAACTATCTTCATCACATCACTCAAACCCAAGGGAGCCACTACATTAATCCTAAAATCCGAGAAACCTATGGTAGTTGCTATACATAATTTCAAATCAACTCATGACTTGTCTACTATCTATATAAAGCAGAGTTAAACGGAGCCACCACATTAATCCTAAAATCCTAGAAATTCTCACGTTAATCGAAAAATAGTAGAAATTCTCACATAATCATAGAAAAAAGAAAAAATCTACGAGGACTGGAGGAGGGCGTCGCCGTTGGGGTCCTTGTAGACGCCGGTGGTGTTCAACAGCGACGCAGACACACAGGACTGGCGAACACGCCGGCGGAGAACACCAGTGGCGTGAGGAGCTCCACCTGTGTTCCCGCGTTCTGGCCCACCTGATCCTTCACGGGCGAGGGCGCGACCGTCGAGGGCGCCCGGCCCGCCCGGGCGCGAGGGCTTGAGCAAGTGGCGGTGCCGGCCCTAACCCTAGCACTGTGCACAGTGCACCTTTCGTCTTTGGGCGGCGCCTGATTTGCTGGAATTGGGGGAGAGGCCGAGAGTATGAGGCCAGAGGGCAAGGCTGCATCGCCCGTGTCCGTGAGTCCGTGACCGTGTCCGTGGGGGAGTGAGCTTGAGTCTAGGAGAAATGGGCTAGGGTGGGAGCAAGGTCGGCCCAAAGAAAAAATATTAAGGGAGGGTATAAAGGGCCTGCTGGGCCAAGGTATGGCGCAGGCCATACCTAGCCATGATGGGCCCTCCGCCCCTGGTTGGTTGCTCTCAGATGGAGCCACCATAAACTGCTGGACTGCTCGAGGTGGGGTCTCCACCATGCCGTCATCCTCCTGGATCCAGGGCTGCTCCAGTTACATATGATGCATAGTGTAAATATTTGTTACATTGCAAAGATTGGTCTCAGAAATGTCTCCTTGATGTTCAGATCTCAATTTGCCGGTGCTCTGTAACTAACTGCAATATGAATGGTGTAATCAGTTCAGGGCGAACGGTGCAAATTGGAAACGTACAAGATTGCCCATGCACTGATTTGTAAATTCAGCTGCAATTCACTTATTTGTATATACATCTAATTCAGCTAAATAAATCTGAACAAAGAGCACTAATAACACTTGGAGGAGTTCTGAAATTGCACTGATAAACAAATCACTTGATTACAATTTACAAGCAATAGAGAGCTGGATCAAAATACATTAAGCAACCTTTGAAATGACGACGTTGTGGTTGCATGCTTCTCAGCTTCTTGAAAAGGAGGGCGCCGTCAACGAGGTCACGAGGGCCGTGGTCAGGAACCCTTGACGAAGAACCGCAACCGCAATGCACAAGAATAAACAGTTGACCCTTCGGCCTAGCCACCGTAGCCTGGGCCATTTTCTATTTTTTGTTTTTTTTGGATCAAGCGGGCTATCCGAAAGTTCTAATATAACCGGCTACCCATACCCGAATCAATTTCTCCAAACATTGTCAATAGGGGTGGAAACGAGCCGAGTTCGAGCGAGCCAGCATCCGGCTCGGCTCGGCTCTCTTCGTAACCGAGCTGAGCCGAGACGAGCTCGGCATGGTGCCCGAGCTGAACATTGGGCTCGGCTCCTACTCCTACATAAAGGAACTGCACAAGCAACAGGCCAGGCCAACACATCCTACTCCTACATGCACTAAACTGGCTCATGAGCCGAGCCCGAGCGAGCTAAGGTTTGGCTTGGCTCGGCTCGGTTACAGTGACGAGCTCAAAAGTGTGTTCAGCTCGTGCTCGTTTATAAACGAGTCGAGCCCGAGTAGCTCGCGAGCTTTCAGCTCGTGTTCCAGCCCTAATTGTCAAGTAGTATTCGTCCTGCATTGTACCCGTACACACGTATAATCTAAGTACATACTACTCGTACTCGTACCTCTACTCGATGGTTAGATGTATGCACTGACAATTTCTAATTGCTCTAGCATCAGGTTCGGACACGGCTCGGACAATACCCACCCTATTTTGTGTCCTAACGAGGGAATGATGGGTCGATGCTAACCAGGTACGTATACCCAACCCATACGCGCTTGGTTGTCTTATTTATAAATCTGTTCTATAATCACGCATCTGATAGGCCCACGTTGGGTTAGAAAAATGGAAAATGCATGGAGTACGAATGGTGGTGGATTGTATGATTTTTGAATAATTACGAGATTTATTTTCGATAGGGGTGGAAGAGTAATTTGTACATTACTCTGCTAGTTCTGCAGATGGTAAGAATTGAAAGAGTACATGATATTTCATGTGTGGATCAACGACTTATTAGATATCGGGGTCGGCAGCAACAATGTGGTTGGAGTGGGTCGGGGGGTGAGTTTGTGGCGGCGGTACTCATGATCACGAGTTGTCCGGATGGACATGCTCCGATGGTTGCGGGGGGTTTGGTGGTGATAACGCAAGCTAGGCGGTGGTGAGTGGCACTTGTTGTCGTTGGAATCGGGCTAGAAGATGTTCGGGGGCATCAGCAATATGCAATATGATTCCGTTGGGCAGCGGTGACATTGAGAGGTTAACGTCGTCCAGATCTGGGTCGACGACAACAATGTAGTTGGAGTGGACCAGACGACAAGTTTGTGGCGGTGGTACTCACGGGTTGCCTGGATGGAGAAGCTCCAATGGTTGTCGGGTTTTGGTGTTGATGGCGCGAGCTAGGCGGCGGTGAGTGGCACTTGTTGGCGTTGTAATCAGGCCAGAAGATGTTTGGGGGTATCGATAACGTGATTCCGTTGGGTAGCGATGACATCGAGTTGTTGACGTTGAGATCGGGGTCGACGACAACAACGTAGAGCGAAGATGATCGCGAGCGTCGTCACCGTGATCCTGTTGGGTGACAATGGCATCCAGAGGTTGATGATGCCACATAGCCGTCCGATCTAGATGGGACTATACGGAAGTTGTTGGATCTTTCTTTATTGAACAGGTATGCAGTCAGTAGCGGAGGATGACGCTCGCTAAAGATGGATCATTAGATCAACAAAAGGTAAGATTTGAACCGTCTGCGGTCACTTTAAGTGGGCTAGATAGTTGAATGGGCCGTGGGCTTTTGGGCTGCGGCCGCAAGAAGGACGAAAGGTTGATGTCGAAGACGTATCTTAAATAAGGAAGGCATATTCTAGGGAAATTTCCAAAAAAGGAAAGGTGTTTTACGAATTTAAGGATAAATTCTAGAAAATTGTTTTGACTTCACAATATTGTAGGAAAATGTTGTTAGTTCATAAAAATGTGAAATAGGATTATAAAAATTCATAAAATTGAGGAGATTCTAAATGTGGAATAGAAGTTGGTGTTTATGGGATATAATTCCCTAGAAAATTCAAATAATGTATTATTCTCATAGGATAAAATAGGATTTGGTTTTATAAAATTAGGGAGTTTCTAGGGACTTGCAAATGACTTTAGCAAACACATGTAGCTTGGAGAGATGATATATACTAAGATTAACGTGCAATTAACTAACACACCAAATAAAGCGTAAAAAAATCGGTGCCCAAAATAAACTAGAGCCAAAATCCAAGCGCCCAGAATAAAATGGCGCTAATGTTGGCGCCCAACGCCAAAATTCCAAAAAAAAAAAAAAAAAAACAGGGCGCCAAAATCCCCAAAACTAAAAGGCTGTTTGGAATCGGAAAAAATAGACACAGAAGCAGGAATCGAACATGCGATTCATGAGTTGCTTGCGCACTCCCTTGACCAACCCGTCGTTTAACCAGTAGTGTTTATTTGCGATATTTCTTTTCCTTAGTTCGGCATACTGCTCAAGCACAAAATACCAAAAAGGTGGGATTCAAACCAGCGACCTGAAAGCTCGTAGCGCGATCTCTCAACTAACCCGAAATACTCGCGAATCTGTTGGCCATGCCATTGTATCTTTTGTTATACGTTTTCTCTCGGGTGGGTGTAACCGCCGATCCGCTCGCCGTGGCGCTGGGCGCTGGCAACTATTGCGATAAAAATGGATAGCATGCTCGGGAATAGACCTGAAAAATAGATAGCACGCTTGGGAATAGACCAGATATCCAAATTAGTCAATGGGAAGTCAAAAAAAGTGGGTCTCACCTTGCAGACACCGTTGGATCCAATTAGATCAACGCTCCAAAACAATTGGGGTTAGCTAAAAAACCCCATATACTTATACACTTATTCAGCACCAATTTTAACATCTTATAGCAAGACTAATGTATAGTATATCGTCCAAACAGGACATGTATGTAACAAAGTCCTACCTTACCCCGCTCCCCTCCCCCTCCCCCTCGCCTGCCCCTGCTTCTTGTTCTACCCAACTATCTCCATGGCCATCGACCTGAGTGTAAATCACGATTCCATCACCGCCCTCTCTCTTTTTCTCAGGCTATGCTCCTCTCCTGCGCTCAAACACAATTAGATTTGTTAGTTTATAATTACATACAATGCATTCTATTAGATTTGACTAAATATATATTATAGATTTCACACTATTATAATGTAGATGGGGCATGATTGATGGGATAGATTACTCTGATTAATAATTTCTATCTTATTGGAGATAACATGTTGCTCTTGAGCATCGGATTAGAGATTACCTTTGGAACGATCTTTTAAAACTTGTGCATTCTTTTTTCTACTGGTTTTTTTACTGGAGTTACTTCATATGCTCCAATCAACAAATTATCATTCACACCAAGTTGTATGCTGTCCATGTCTAGCATATTGTTTTGATTGGCTCCGCTCTACACTCTCATTGATTGTTCCACTTCCACACCTTCTCGTTGCAAGTCATTTGATCCATGGGCATCGAGTATCCGATATCCGAAATATTTGAAACTGTGGTAGCATATTGTCTTTTGTTTCTTACTTTCAGTCATCTGCTCTCATCATTTTAATCTGTAAAATATTTTAATTTGCAGCGGCTCCTGTCTGTCGACTACTTTACACCACAATCCCCTATTCTCGTCGCGAGTCGTTTACTCCCTAGGCGGAAACGTTCATGGTCTTACCTCGATCGCGAAGTCATCGCTGGTGTCGACGAGCTAGTCCACTTCCATCCCGATCAGATTTAATGGACGGTCAGATGAATTCGAACGACCCTCTTCTTTGGATCCACTTATTATGGCATACGCTGGGGTACTTTCATTTGCTACACGGAAACCATATATATATTAAGCATAAATCGAACATGGGCCTGTGTAGACTGTTCATATAGGGTAACGGCATGTGTAGACTGCTTTTTGATGCAGCGTACCAGCTGAGATATTGTCGTGGCCGCGGCGGCCAGAGCTACCAAGGGCCAGGACAACAGTAGCGCCACCGGACCCAGCGGCACGACGATCGTCCTAACATCCCCGGGAGTGTTACCTACCGCCGGTAGCGGTGGGAATTAGGTCATGCCGTGCCGGCCCAATCTAGTCCTGTCGTGTCTCGAACCAATGCAAAACGGGCCCGCATGGCCCAATCAGCACTTCGGGCCGTGCCGGGCCGACACAGAGTGCCAAAATCTAGGCCTTCCATGGCCCAAAAGCATGTTGTTGTGCCAGCTTCGGGCCGGGCCGGCCCGAGCAACGCGCGGGTGACAAAACAGTAGGCAACATGATTTTTTATAAATTTGTAAGTTGTTAAAATAAAAAGTTGTCTATATGAAAAAGATGTGTCTCAAAATTACCTACAACTTTTGTGTTCAATCAAAATTTATCCAAGCAACAGAAGACCTCGAAAATACCGAATTACCGAGGACGGTGCCATCGGCCCTGAAGCAGGTAGCAAAGAAAATATTTTTTTTATAAATTTATACGTTGCTCAAATTAAAAAGTTGTATACATGAAAAACATGCGTCTCGAAATTATCTACATCTTTCGTGTTGAATAGAAATTCATCCGAGCAACTGAAGACAACGGAAAACGCAAACTACTGACTCGTGTCTCATTTCGGGCCGGGCCGGGCGGCACGTTGTGCCTAGTTTCCAGGCCCGGCTCGACACGCCATTCGGGGCTGTGCTGGCCTGGCCCATCTTTTTTCCGTGTCGTGCTTCGGGTCGCCTTTTTCGGAACGTGCCTGGGCCAGCCCGGCCCAAACTCCCAGCACTACCTGCGGGCATGAGAGAGTTTGGTTGAGGCGAGTGACGGCTCCAGAGGAGAGGGGAGGACCCGCAACACACCTCCACGCATGCAGGATGCGCTAGTGGTGGGTTGCCTATGGGTTTTTGTAAATGACAGTCTTCGCGAGGTGCGTGAGCTATACTTCGAGTTAGAAGATAGGCTGGGGCTCCGATTCTCGATGTAGGGCACATATGTACAGGTGGCTAAGAGTGCAACGTCACAAAACCGCCTTTACAAACCACTTTGGATCTAAACGGAACAAAAAGCAACTTTATGTAACAAAATGCCTGGTTTTAACAATCACGAACCTCGGCGAGAACCGTGCCAACTTCATATGTATACAATGCAATTTACTCTTCGTGATAATTATTTATTGCGTAGTTATTTCTAATAATAATTTGATATTTCATTGATGTCGTTGCTTATGCTCATTAAAATTGATTTTGGATTAGTGATGCATTAGGGGACCAAATTGTATATTTTGTGGTCCCTGACATGGCACCTTGGTGGCGACGATGGGAGGAAGCAGCTGGTGGGCGCGCGTGGGTCAGGCGAACAACGGAGGCCCTCTTCCATAGTGATCATGCTCGTGGATCAGGTGATGGAAGCTGTCTCTCTGTCTCGCATCTCTCTCTCCCTCTCCGCAACTCCTCTCTCCCGGAGCTCTCTCTCTGTGCCGCCACCTCGCTCTGGATTGGGATGAAAGCTTCCGGTGATGATCCTCTTCTTGCGCGTGGGTTTTGAATTAAAATTGGAGGCTGTGGCTGGCCATCGGCGAATGTGGGCGGTAGAGACGATGAGACGAGATAGAGATCGCTGGAGACGAGGAGCGTTCGATGTGTAATGGATGGCTGGTAGGGATGCAAAAAGGCCAGCCCTAGGGGCACCCTAGTACATTTGAAATGAACTAAAAACTCAATTCCTATCCCACCTTTTCAATTTTCTATACAAACAAATGAACTAGAGAGGATCAAAGGGTACCCTTGGGTCGGCCCTTTTGCATCCCTAATGGCTGGAATCAATGATGTACCATCGCATATCCACTTATCACTGCGAACTTTTTAAGGGCAGAGATAGCATACTACTCGCGTCTCCTGTTGATGACGAATTCCTTGATATAAGCTGCACCGTTCTACAGTACATTTTTTTTTAGAATAGCAAAGCCTTTCATTAGCTGATCAGATCGTTTACAATTAAATCTAGGATTACACTGGCCTCTGGGCCCCAAAAATTAAACCAAATCGGGCAATCGGCGGCCCAACAGGCTACTCCATTCAGCGAATTACCCCATTTGGCCAGCCTGTGGGCAGCAGTGTTTTGCGCCCTCGGGATAAAGCCTAGCCGCATTCCCCTTTTGCACGCCATCTTGATGCTCTCCACCAGTGCCCCCCATCTGCTCCTATCCTCCTCCTCCAGCCGCACTGCCGAAACCACCGCCTTGCAATTCGATTCAACGACGAAGTCGCTCAGCTGCAGACGAGCTCCCAGATCTCTACCCAAACAAACTGCCAGGGCTTCCGCTTCCGCCGGCTCTGAGACTACACGCTCTGGACGAACCACCGCCGCCACAAGGCTTCCACTTCCATTTCTTGCAACCGCCGCCACCGATGTCAGATCTCCAGGCTTCCACGTCGCATCCACCTCGATTCGTACTTCTCCAGTCGCAGGTTCGCCAAGCTCTCAACCCCCATCGCCTTTTTTGTGCCTGGTTTTTCCCCCTTCTCCATCTTCTGTGATTTCTGACGGCGTGTTCTCCGCTCAACCACTGCGGATCACACCCCTAGTCAGATTTCTACCTTGCTAGCCTATCAGCCGAGCTCAGTTCGATTCGGCGTGGACGCAGAGAAGGAGCAACACACGGGTTTACCTGTGTTCGGACCCTCTCTGCAATGTGATCCTACTCTGCCGAACCTTAGCTCTTTTCCGTGTTGTCGTTGTGTGGAATGTGGTTACAGAATGCTTCGGAACCCCCTCCTCTCTCCTCTCTCCGCCTTTTATACAAGCCTCGGAGGCGGAGAGAGCCGTGGGTAGGCAATCAAGATCTCAATCTAAAGACATTGATAAGACATGAGGGACACGACGAGAGAGGAAAACGTTGCTCTTTGCGCCGCCGGCGCCGCCCGCGCGTGCCTCGCAAGTGGCCCGACCCGCAGAACGCCCAGCGAGGCGTAGGTGGGGCCAACTTGCTCCCTTCCGATCGGGCGGCGAGCTTGATGATGGCAAACTCTCTCGCCGGTCAATTCCGCTGCGCCACAAAGGATGATTGGCGAGCCTACAGAGGTCACCGTGGCGGTAATCATCTCTTCATCTGTCTATCCGCGCGTAATGTCGCATTGAATGCGCTCGTCGCCGTAGCGGGAAGCCTTCGCCCGAAGACTCCTTCGAGCGCTCCTCGCCACGCGGGACCCGCAGCGATGGGAGACCCTACAGCGTCGAGGGGCTGCGCCGCGCGCCCGCGACGCGCGTGGGGCGCTCGCCCGTGCTGTGGGCTCGCCCACACGCTGGGCACGGTCGCCCACCGGCGTGTGGGGTCCTCGCCCGATTTCGAGGGCTCGCCCCACCACTGGGCATGGTCGCCCGCGACGCGTGGGGTCCGCTGAAGCGCCGAGGGGCCCGCCCATGCGCTGGGCTCGACGCTCGCTTGACGCGTGGGGCCCTTTGAAGCGCTGAGGGCCCGCCCACCTGTTTGGGCTCGATCGCCCGCCGACGCGTGGGGCCGCTGGTTACCGAGGGCTCGCCCACATCTTGGGGCTCGATCTCGGCTGACGCGTGGGGCCCGCCTGATCTTCTCAGGACTCTTCGTACCCCGGTATTTATTACACCGACAATTTCACCCAAGCTTCTATATCTGCTTTTGTACGAGCCAAGGAGCGCTGTTGTTCTGCCGCCGTCCCTTGGAACTTAGCTTCATTCCGGGTTCTCCAGATCTCCGCCAAGCCCGCCGCCAAGACGCTCTCAGATCTTCTTCAAAGAACAAGAATAGCGGTATCCAAACATCCGATCGCGGGTTTGACCCTTTTTCTCCTCTGTAGCGAGCTTCAAAATTTAGATCTTCCCATAACCTCTTCGCAAAGGGACACTGGAAAAACACATGATTGTCATCCTCGGCTTGGTCGCAATGGGCGCATCTGGGATCTCTGATGATGTTTCGTTTCACCAAGTTTTGGCCTAACGACAGATTTTGTTTAGCGATGCACCATAGAAGGACTTTGTGTCTCGGGGCTATGTGGGAGCTCCAAAATTTTTTCCAGCATCGACTCCTTAACAAACGACACCCACTTCCCTGACCTCCATCGCCGCCATCATTCTGTCTGGCTTCCTTCTTCAGCATGTGGTAGGCCGATCTAACCGAATAATGCCCTTTACTTGTGTAATGCCAAGCTGGTATGTCCTCAGCAGTATACTCGCCAATTCTAATGTTCAGTATATCCTCAGCATCACAGGGAAATAGATTTGCCCTTATCTTTTCTTCATCCCATTTCCTCTCCTCTTGTAGCATGAGCTCCTGGACCATGTTGATTGTAGACACTGTCGGCCTTCCGAGGGGTTTTTGTAAGGACTCTCTAGGAATCCAATTATCCTCCCACACCCTTATCTGTTTGCCATTGCCAACTCTCCAGATTAAACCCTTCTTTACCACATCGCGTCCCCTACACATACTTCGCCAAGTTTGAGATGCCCTACCTGGGACAGGCGCATCCAAGAACTCACTATAGGGGAAATATTTAGCCTTCAAGACTCTGGCGCATAAGGACTGAGGATTAGTTAGGATCCTCCACGCCTGTCTTCCCAGCATTGCCAAATTGAACAGAGTTAAGTCCCTAAAGACCAACCCCCCGTCCCATTTCCTTTTTGTAAGGTTCTGCCAAGAGCTCCAAGCCACCTTCCTGTGACTTGGCTCCCCTCCCCACCAGAACTGAGCCACTTTGCTTTCGATTTTCTTGCACAGACCAACAGGGATCGAAAAGACACTCATTGCATAAGTTGGTAAGGCTTGCACACCAGCCTTAATCAGAATTTCCTTGCCGGCCCTTGAGAGAAACTTCTCATTCCAGCCATTGATTTTCTTCTCAACTCTCTCTAGGATTGGCTTAAAGACTTCCTCCTTCTTGTGCCCCACCACAAATGGCAGTCCAAGATAGACCGCGTTGTTAGCTTCCACCCAAATACCCAGGCCCTCTTTATTTTTGTTGCGCACCTCCTGTTTACACCGAGGATTGAAAAAGATGCTTGATTTATTGTATTGATTTTCTGACCTGAACCTTCCTCATATATTTTTAAAACCTCTTTTAAAGCCATGATACCCTTTTCTTCACAGTTGGCGAAAATGATAGAATCGTCCGCAAACAGTAAGTGAGAGACCACCTCCTCTCCGAATTGAATCCCTCTCAGAGCCTGCTCATTGACTTTCTGTCTAAGTAAAGCTGTGAATCCTTCCGCACAAATGACAAAGAGATACAGTGATATAGGGTCTCCCTGTCTAATTCCTCTCGTGGGTCTGAATTCCCTTGACAAACATCCATTCACCTTTACCCTGCAGGCCGAGGACTTGACACATCTCATGACCATGGAAACCCACTCGTTTCCAAAACCCATCCTCAGCATAATAGCTTCCAGATACACCCACTCCACCCGATCATACGCCTTCTCCATGTCAAGCTTAACTGCACAAACCTTCGAGGTCTTCCCACCCCTCTGCCTAATGTCATGCAGACATTCGTAAGCCAAAAGGATGCTGTCAGAAATCAGCCTCCCAGGAATAAAGGCGCTCTGTTCCTGTGATATTATACCCGGCAAAATTCTTTTCAGCCGATTAGCAAGACACTTCGAGCACACCTTGTACAGGACGTTGCACAGACCAATCGGTCTGAACTCTTTCAAAAATTCTGGTTTGCTCTTCTTGGGGATAAGAGCGATAACTGTCTCGTTCAGCCCTTCTTGAATCTCCCCCTTCAAAAAATTCCTAACTGTTTGTAGAATACCCTCTTTCATCAAGTCCCAATTTTTCTGGAAGAAAATAGCAGGTAATCCATCTGGTCCCGGGGCCTTCAAAGGAGCCATGCTAAAGAGGGCTTGTTTCACCTCCTCCATAGACACCTCCATCTGCAACAGTGTATTCTCCTCCTCCGACACCACCTTACCGATGTTAGTAAGGATAGGATCCGAATTCAGAGAGCCCTGCGAAGAAAATAGGTTAGTGTAAAACAACCTAGCAATCTCCCTCTTCTCCTCTTCCCTTGTCACCCAAATACCATCCTCCCTCCTCAACCCCTGTATGTGGTTTTTTTTTCTTCTCCCGGAAGCTTTCTTGTGAAAGAACTTTGTGTTTGTCTCCCTCTTTTAACCACAGTTGACGCGCTCGTTGCCTCCACATAACCTCTTCCCTCTCCAACCACTCATCCAGCTCTCTCTTAGCCCCTAGGATTCCCATAGAGAGTGGATCTTCCCCCCTCTCACACCTTTCTTGGATTGATCTTCTCAACTCTCTAATATTCCTATTCACCGAGCCAAACTCATTACGCCCCCATCGCCCAAGACTCTCTGTCATCTCTCTCAGCTTATCCAAAAAACTCCCCCCGACTTCCACATTCAACCTCCTCCATTCCTCCTCCATGAAGCTAGGGAAACGCTCATCCCTCAGCCACATGGCTTTGAACCGGAATGGCTTATTGGCCCCCTTCGCCACGAATTCCGGGGTCCCAAAAAACACCTTCAAAGCCAAATAGTCAGATTGCGCCGTCCACATATGCTGAACCCTCACCACTTCCCCATTCTGAGTAAGGGAAGCCGTGTGCACAACCCTATCCAGTCTTGCTCTTACATTCCTCTCCCCCTTCTGTTTGTTGCACCATGTCCACAGCAGACCAGTAAAGCCTGCATCCAAAAGGCCGCAATCTTCCAGACAAAGACGAAAATTCCTCATCTGTCCAGCATGGCGCACACCCCTACTCCTATGCTCATCAGGCCAGCACACCTCGTTCCAATCTCCCAGGCATAACCAAGGTGTGTCATCTTGGGCAGCTAAGAACCTCAACAGCGTCCAGCTCTTGTTACGCTGATCGGACTTTGGTTCACCATAGACACCCGTCAGACGCCAAGCTCGATTATCTGTCTCCACAATTCTTCCATCAATGTGGTAACCCGAAAAAGTGCTCACAGTGAAGGAGACTCCCCTCCACCCTAAGGCCAAACCCCTACTCCTCCCAACGGAGCTCATAGCCACACAGTCGTCAAAACCCAAACTTTTCAGCAGCCATTCCATTTCTTCCTTTCGTTTCTTAGTTTCACACAAAAAAACCACTTGGGGGAGAACCGTTCTTAGCAGGGAACGCAGTTCCTGAACCGCCGCAGCTGCCCCAAGGCCACGGCAGTTCCAACTAAGGGCTAACATTGCCCCCCGCGGGGCTGAACTTCAGCCACCGCCGGGTTTGAACTTGCAGGCTCGGACACCATCCTAGGCCTCTTCAAGCCATCTGACGTGTCGTCCTCCACAACAACAATGCCGAAGCTCCTCTTCAGACCCCCTCTCCCCGGGACCGACTCCAGGTTAAGTCCCCTCTCCACCGTGTCCCTTTTTTTAGTGAGTCTCACAAAGGTGTGTTTTGTCGCTTTAGGAACACTTATCTCGTGATTCTCCACCTTCTCCTGGGCACTTACACCTTCTCCTGGCATCAGGTCATGTTGCTTCCCTCCCACCGACACCCCTTTATGATCAACAAATTGTAGGGATGCTTTGGCCCTCCCACTAAATTCAAGTTCCATTGGCATTTGTAGTTTCAGAGGCGATGTTACCTCCTTCTCCCCGTCACCTCCCTCTTCAGTTTCTACATTCTCCGATCCCCTCCCCTAGCTATTCTCTCCCTTCCTCCAGGTACTTCTTGATTCTTCTGTACCATAACTTTCCTTCTTTCTTGAACTGTTGCTAACACTTCTTCTACGCAGGCTGTTTGAACGGCTAACTGGAGCTCTCATCCACATACCAAAGGGTAACTCACCCTCCTCCTCACTGTACGAGCTGCAGTCCTTTAGGTCGTGTCCCAAAAACCCACAGCCAAAGCAAATAAAGGGGAGATGCTCGTACCGTACTGGAAGGACTTCTTCTTTATCACTACCTTCCTTTACGACAAAACAAGTTCTATGTAGAGGCTGGTTCACTTTAACAGCAACTTTCACCCTCATAAATTCCCCCCACGCCACACCGTCTTGATTTGTCTCCACTTCCATTACTTCTCCCAACTGCGCCCCCAGTTGTCGCCCCCCTTCCTCGTGCATTAACTGGAGAGGGACTCTATAAATTTGCGCCCAAATTGGTAAGGATTCGAATGTGTGTTCAGCAGGTTTCTTCTCTCTATCAAACCTTTGCAGCAGTAAGGCCTGATTACTAATGTTCCAGGGTCGACCCGACCTCAAAATCCTGCTCCTTTCCCGCTCCGACGGCAAGGCAATAAGCAAGAGATTTCTCCCCATCAGCGAGACGAAGAGCCCCTTACGAATTCCCCAAGCAGCTTGAAGCGCTTCAAGAACAGACAAAGCGGACAAGGCCCTTGGAGACAGCAGCTTACCAACCAAACCCCAATCTGGAAGCAAACGGCCTTCTCCATCTGAGCTTTTGTACTTTATCACCTTCTTTCCTCTTTCTCTGGACAGATCGAGCTCTTGTAAGCACTGTAAAATGGCCTCCGAGGACTCCTCGCGTCATCCCCTCCCCCCCCCCCATCTGCAGGCGATTTGTCCATATCCAGGCTCAGAGCAGCCGAAACCCCCTTCCCCTCCCGATCTCCTCCTCCTCCCCCTGGACAGGTTGCCGATTCCTGATCCGGATCTCGCTGGACCAGGCTGCGTTCTTCCGCACTCCGCCCCTTCCCTCCCTCACCTTGTGGTACTCGCTCCCTCCCCATGCCGACCCGAACCACCGCTCGCCCACCCCAAGGAGTGGCGGAAGAGAAATCTGCCTCCCTCAAAACCCTAGCCCGAACAAGCGAGTCGCCATGCGAGTTGCCCAAGGTCGCCAGAGGCTAAGTGGAAAAAGATAGAGAAAAAGAGAGAGTCGCCCTCAGGTCCGTTTTTTGGAGGAGCGTCTGATGCTCTGATGCGGATGCCTACGAACTTCTACAGTACATTTTTGAGGACAGGGCGACACGAACGTACATCCTGAGAGGCTGAGACCCGATGGACAAAGCAGAGAGCTCCCAGAGTCCCAGTCACAGCTACTGCTGCAGTCATCAGCTAGGCATCAGATGATCAGTCCTACACCTACAATAGTAGTGGCTAGATCTAGTGGGAGAACAGATCATCAGAGATGACAGGCGGGGGAGCATCGTGCTTGTGCATCTCCCCCGGCCCTAGTGGTAGCTTGGTACGGCTTGTTGGGCACTTGGCCGGTTGAGCCTCGCCTGTTGGCTGGCTTGCTGCTGCACCCAATCCGCACCAGTGCCATGCATGCAGCATGCATCGCATCCCTGTTCGCCTCGGTGGTCAAAGCTCACAACTTTCGCAGTTTTGCTTTGTTTACTCTTGCGTCCTCTCACTGTGCTGTCTGTCCAGCGCACAAATCCCAAGAGTCGGAAAAAAAAGGTCGAAAACAACGGCCCTTCGTCCCACTCCTCGCACAACTGCAATTTATCGGCATCGTCGCTACATGCATACCTCCTTGCATGTGTTCTAGTTTACGTGGCAAGTAAAAATTATGCTCGACAGTTTTGAGTAAACTGACGGTCAGAGTTCAGACAAGCAAGACTTGTTTCATCTTTGATGCGTTTCAGTCTGTGGAAAATGGTGTCTGCATTCCAAGTAATCGACTTCTCTGAGCTCCTGTGTGACATCCTAATAAAAATTTATTAGGTGTTCCAAGTTTTTTCGAAAAGACAAAGGTAATAATGCTGCGTACGTTTTCATCTCCTTTAAATCCCTAGATGCCATGTGGGCCTATTTATCCGTTAAATGGTACCCATATCAACCCGTTTAACGCTTTAAGCCCAAAGAAGAGAATGCCAACAGCCCCCTGCGCCCCACACCCCTATAAACCTCCCCCTCCACTGTGCACCGCCGCCCACTCCCTCTCTCCCCAAACCCTAAAACCTACGGCACAAGATCTCCCTTCCCGAGCACAAATCTGAGGTAAATCCCTTTTCCCCATGGTCAATTCACTAAGTAGATGGCACCAATAGATAGATCTCGTTGAGACGGTCTAAATGCATATGCGGATCATGTATTTTGGTGGAGAAACGTGCCCTATAGAGCTCGTGGAAGTTAGGAGCACCCACGGCCGCCGGCGATCCTCGTCGTTCGCGCCGCCAGTGCGAATCGCGCGCCCAACCTGCAGCCGCCACGTGGCCTCGGCGCCGACGCTGTCCGCGCCCGCGCGCACGTGGGGCACACACGTTGTGCCAACCGCAGTGCGACGTGCGTCCTAATGGGGCCCGCTTTACGCGTTCGCCCCGACCGCGTCGTCGACGCCGCCAATCGCACCGCGAAGTGTGTCCATGTGGGGCCCGTTTACCGTGTCCGAAACCGACAGCGCCGTCGCCGCCCACTCACTCAGCAATGCGTGTCCTGTGGGACCCGCCGCATCCGACCGCGCCGTCGCCGCCACCCAGTGACGTTGCGACACGTGTCCCCGTGGGACCCGCAGCTGACGCCAGCGCTGCTCCGTTCACCCCGCACCAGATCTAGCTACTGTCGCTGACATGAGGGCCCAGCCAAGCCTTGGGCCCCGCACGTCAGTCGTAGCCACTTCGCACGTCGTCCCACGCGACGCATGGCGACACGTGCCACATGCAAGCGCGGTGATTGCACCACAACCACTAACCCGTGGGGTCCACTGGCCACATCAGCACCGCGTTGGCCCGACAGCTACGCGGCGTGACACATATGCCATGTCAGCCCCAGAACCGAGCCCTACTGCCACGTGGCATGCCACGTCCGATGACACGTGTCATACCACGTCACCATCTGTGACCCATCCACTGAAATGCGTCGTGCCACGTGTTGCCACGTCACTGCCATCTGTCGCCACGTGTCAAGCCACGTCACCGCCACGCTAGCACTCACACAATGACCACTGTTCCGTGGGCCCCACTTGTCAGTCCGACACTGACCTGTGGGCTCCACTTGTTAGCCGCAGCAGCACCGCACCAGACCAGGTCGTTTGGGCCTTGCTGGGCCGGGAGCGCGCGTGAGAGAGAGTTTGTGCGGGCCGGTTGTTTCGGTTCCGCCTAAATTAGATTTTTCATTTTCGGGGAATTTTCTATTTAATCCGAAACTTCCCTAAATTGTTTAGGGAGTTCCGTAACTTCAAACTAGATGATTTTAGACCCTAAAATTACATTTTAATCATAGAATTTTTCTGTATATTTATTAGTTATTTTCTCTGTACTGATTTTGCTGTTGTATTATTTTTCGCTTTCTGTGTAGACGGTGGTTGCGACTGTTATGCCGATTGTTGCCCGGTGCAGGTGTGGGACACATAGAGCGTGGATTTCTTCGAAGGCAAGCATAGATACATGTTTCCCTCCTAGTTTTACCATTAAATTAATTGTGGTTTACATGCTTATGAATTAGGTGTGAGTACCTAGACATATTAATGCTCTGGTAATGTGCCTTATCCGCCTTTGTGAAACCATTGTTAATCTCCTTAGCCTATCCTTGACTAGTTGTGTAGGTCTGCATTGGGATTCGCTATGAAAATTTCCTCGTGAGGTGTATGCTTTATATGGTGTTCGGTTAAACTCTAAACAACTAAAACTAATGTATATGGCTTAGGGGAGACCCGGTAGTGTTGGTTCCGGGAATGTGGTGGAGATGAGAGGGTCTCCTCTAATAAGGACCCAAGCTCGTGTACTACTAGACGACTAAACCTTACTGTACAGTCACTTGTGCCTTCAGCCCTAGCTTAGTACATTACGAAACCCAATAACTGCTTGCTCGTAGGCTGTCCGGTTACATTTCGTCACGTGCCCTAGGGGAAGGCTTGCAATCTCCCCCAAGGGGTAGGTGCGTCCCTAAGACCGAATGGCTTAATTGGGGAACGACCCACGTGTGGTGTTCATAAGTAGTAGACGCCCTACCGCGGCGGACACCGATGGGACCGGGGAAACCAAAAGAAAGGTCAGGTGAAGTGATGAGCGTAGTAGGCTAGAAAAATCTTATATCGTTTCTCCTAGAGGATGAGACAGGGCTTGTGGGAAAATTTGTACACACTCTGCAGAGTTAAAACTATCATGATAGCCGTGTCCACGGATATGGACAGGGCGGGAAGTTTGCACTCGTAGATTCACCCTTTTCAATAATAAATCAGACTAGAATAGGCTGGGATTGGCCTGGTGCGAGACGCACCTTGTATTGAAAGTTGTGAGATACTACCTATGATCATGCATTCACTTAACTAAAATTTGACTAGAAATAGGTTTTGGGTAAAATAACCTAATCCCCACCTTTGCTCCTGCACTCATATTTAAAAATTGCTTGCTAGGTAGCCGCGTAATCGTTAAATTTTCCGCGGACATATTTATTCAGATTTCAGTCAGGACCAGGAGGGCCCTGACGGGGGTGAGCAAGACTAGAGAAGGTATCTGGGTCGATGCCCTGGAACTTATCGCAATTATTTAATTTGCTACTCTGATGTTCTCTTGTGCTTTGTTATTTAATTCCTTATGGACTATTTAAACTGGTATGCCAGTCCCTCTTGTAATAAAATGTTACCGTTTTACCTGTATTTCACTTTAATTAAATGTACTGCGATGATTCTACCGTATTGTCCATCACGAAATACTAAACTGAGATTAGTATCGTCCCATGGTGTTGGATTCTCTTTACAAGTACTGGGTCGCGACATCCTGACTCCTAAATAATTTGATCAGGTCGTCATCGTGGACACATGCTTTGGGGTTGTCATACTGCACTTTCTTGGGCCATCCTTCTCTGTGCAGTCCTGAGGCAGCTTGGAGGTACTTGGGCCTTGAGATACGGATAGGTAAAATTCAACATGCGTGTCTTCGAAATTCTTAGGCCATCTTTTTATGGTTTTGTTGTATGCACCTGCGTTATTTGTGGTCAAAGCTTGTCACAATTTGCCTTATACTAAAATTAGCCAGTTTTGATCGAAACTTCATGCTTAGTTTGTAGCCACAAGTGTGGCAAGATTTTTTATCATAGCCTCACATGTCAATAGCACAAAAAGAAATGGTTTAACTTAAGTCTGGAAAAGCAATTTGATAAACTAAGCTTAGACAAATTTAGCATCAACTTATGGTAAACTGTGGCTAGGTTAGGTCACTCCCACTACATGGTTTCAGTGGGTTGTTTATAAACATGGCACATTATTATATAGAAACAACTACAAATACAACCATTTTAACACATCATATTTAATAGCTAATTCATTCTTTACCTTTTAAATACTCTTATAGAAACAACTTAATGCTCCTAACAAGGATTTTTCTCATTTCTTTCCTTTTTTTTTACAAAGATTGTCTCTTATATAAGAAGACAAGGCGGACGCCACAAATTGAATGTCCGATGGGAAAATTCCCGTCAGACGCATGGCATCATGATGGAACCTTAAAAAATAACTACAAAACCTTGTGAAATATAATGAAACATGGACCAACCCTAATGAACCTTAGAAAAAACTGTTCACACTGGAGAAAACTAATGTTGAACCTTAAAAAAGGCCGATGAACCTTGAGAGTGTAGTGAAACTAGATTGCCTACTAATAAACTTGGAAAAAGCATAGGTGAAACTTGCAAAATGTACTGATGAAACCTGTAAAATAACCGGTGAAACTTGTCTATGTAATGATGAAACTTTATCACCAAAAGGTTCATGAGAACAACACTAAAAGTTCAACAGGCGAACCCCAAGTTTCATCAGGCAAAACATCAAGTTTCATACTACATTGTTGACCGGTCAAACCTAACTTATATGTGGTTTTAGGTGACATGGCAGTCCATGTGGCCGTTTCATGTGACATGGGCACATAAACGAAAAAAATGAAAATGGCGCCACTGGTGTAGCCCCAATGTTATCAATGTCACGTTACTCCACTTCAGATTGGTGTTCATGCATGCAAAACTAGTCACATGGCCGCTACATCTTCCAAAATTGCTTACAATCAGGGTTTGACCGATAAAGAACCTGTCGACGGTTGAGATAACGATCTCAAGTCGCTAAGGTTCTTTAGAAGTGAGATGGGAGACACGCCGAACAACCACGAATAACAACGAACAGGAGACAGGGGTTTTTATCCTGGTTCAGGCCTCTCGGGAGAGATAATACCCCTACGTCCAGCCTTTCTTATATATTAAGGATGAATACAAGAGGTGGCTCGACAAGACGAACAAGTCTCGGTGAGATTATGGTGTACAAGAGCGATAATGCAATGATCGGGTGTCTACGAAGTGCTAAGATGCGAAAGCTCTTGGCCAGATGTAAACTCGATGCTAGATGCCCCCTAAACGCCGTAGGGGCATGGTTTATATAGTACAGAGCAAACCGACCTACCGAGGGATTACCAGGCCGGGCTAACTACGAGATCGTAACGAACTCAACATGCCGAATATATCCCGAGGTAGATAAGGCATACTCCTAGTCTTGGGGATCACGACGTCTGCTCCAATCCGGGAAACCAACGTCCGGGTCTTCACGTAGCCGTGCATAACTCTGTTCGAGTCGGACTCAAACACGAATCCTAAGCCATTACGCACCGCGCCAGCTAAGGGCTGTTCGGCAGGATGCACATGGGCCTGATAGAACCTTCCAGGGAGCTAGGCCCTGGTAGGCAGTTCGATTGGGCCATCAGGGAGTGGGCCATGGCAATGGGCCGTGATTTTATCCCCGACAGCTAGCCCCCGAGACTCAAGTGGAAGGACTCACTAGAGTGGGGTCTTCCTCTTGAGACTCCAAGTCACGAAGAGGGAAATTTTGCTGCTACAAAGACGTGCAACATACGACCGAACAGGTTATGGTTCAACCGAACAGAACTTGTTCGGGACCGAGCAAACCCGATCAGTTCCGAGCAACTCCGTTGCACCGAACAGGGAACCTCATCCGCTCGAGCAGAGCACTCAGCCTTCAGCGCGGACGCTGGACAAAAGGTATCCGTTGGCAGAGTCCAACGGTAACTTCCCGTCTCTGCGCAGTGAAAACGGGCGACCGTTTTACCTAGCCGTTACAGTAAAAACTAGCCGTTTTGTGACAAACCGTTGCAGAGCTGCGCATATGGGACTATAAAAGCTCCCAAGCCGCTCGCGGCTAACAACTTCTGCTCTCGCGTCTTTCCTTCACAAGCCCTAATTCCAACCGCACTCAGCTCCAAGCACCCAAACTCTACCACCAAACCTGCTCGTCCAACTCTGGGAACCGCTATGGCCAAGTTCGTAAGCTCTAGCGCATCCGAGGAGGACTTGAGAGTTTGGGAGGAAGAGAACCACATCAATGCCGGTAGTGGAGGTCGCCGGGAAGAGGAAACTCCGGAGCCGCTTGAGGGAGAGTTCGTCAACTTCGAACAGTTCGCACTGATCGGGTTGAGGTCTCCCGAGAGCGACTTCGTAGAGGCCTTCTTGTACATCAGCGGATTGGAGGTGGCGAACTTCAATCCGAACAGCATCCTCCAGATGGCCGTCTTTGCACACCTGTGCGAAGGCTATCTGGGCATTGATCCGCCGGTGGGGCTGTTCCTCCATTACTATCTGATAACGAGGAGCAGCCTCCGCTTGGCGCTGGGTGCTACTACCTCAAGCTCCGGGCCACCGCCGACGACGCGCCGTACCCCCGTCCGCCGCAGCTTGACTCAATGGGCGCGTGGTGGACGAGGTGGTTCTACACCCGGCGGAGCGACGACAGCAAGCTCATCCTCACCGGGAAGACACCGGCGAAGGGAACACCGATGCCTCGGCCAGAGATGTCCGCCGAGGATTGGTATTTGACGAGGAAGATCGCCTCCCTCGTGAGCCTTGGGCTCACGGGCAGGGAGATCATCCGGGATTATACAGCGAACAGGATATGTCCGCTGCGGAGGAGACCCAATCCCTTCTATAAGATAGAGGGATGGGAAGACATTTTCAGGGAGAGCACGGGTAAGTGCCTTTAAGACTCAACCTTTCTTTGATGCCTCTTCCGAACAGAAACTGAGTGGATCTCCTGCTCGGGCAGAAAAACCAACCGACGCATGGGTGACCTGGCGGTCGACGCCATCTTCAAGGCGCCAAAAGGACGGCGAGGTCACCGCGAGGTGGCCTACACTGTCATGAGCGTGCTTTCGTCCGCGACAAAGAGGTAAGTTGCTCGAACCAAATGCGTATTCTATCGATTCGCGACTTGTTGTAAATGCTAACACTTCACTTTCGAACACGTGGGAGGACCGGTGATCCTCGGGGATCGTGGAGGAACTCTCCGGTTGAAGAAAGAGAGAGTGAAGAAGGGCAAAGCCAAGGTGGCCACAAAGCCCAAAGGCGGCCGAGCTAACGCTGGAGCTCGCCGCGCCACTGCGCCGCCTACCCTCGAAGAACTTCTTCTTGCAACGGAGGGCGTCGAGCACACCAAGCAGCGCTGCCACCAATAGCGGGAAACGACCAAGCCCCTCCCTCCTCTCCGAGCAAAGCGACGAAGAGGTAAAGACACTGACCCTCTGGCTTAAGCGACATGCGCAGGCTCACCCGGGCCACATGTCACGGCTGCATCAGGTCGCCGAACAGAGAAGGCTCGAGGAGGAAGTCGCGCGCAATGAAAAGCTCCTTGCGCTGCGTGAGAAAAGTGCTCAGCTCAGCAGGGAGCTGAGCTCGTCGCCACGAGCGTCCGGGGGCCGAGGCGAACAAGGCGCCAAGGAGCCCCCGAGGAAGAGGCGGAAAGTTTTAGCAACAAAGAGGAAGATCAAGTCCTCCGCGGCAGGTATGTAGTAACGAAACTTTTGTCTTTACAATTTTCCTAACCGCACCGGGCTCAACTATTTCCTTTTTCATCAGCTGCCCAAGAGGATATTGCCACGGACGACGTCAACGAGGCAATCGAGCGATCCCTACTGCCCGAGCACCTGCACGGCGCGTCGCGGGCAGTGAGGTTGGCCAGCCTCAAGGACAAGTTGGCAGCGTGGAGCTTGCTCCCGCCGAGCTCGGCGACCACTCGATGAAATTTGAAAAGCGTGATGGAAGCGGTGAAAGCGAAGAGGCGGCGGACGGCGCCACGGATAAGCGGGGCCAGCGATGGCTCGCAAGTCGCCCGAGGTGGGACCGAGCAAGCGGTCCTACCGGCACGCCGTCGCGAGGGCAGCCCGTCCACGAGGCGACGGAGACGACCAATGAAAGGCGGTAAAGCCCCGCCGCCAAGGTGCAAGAAGAGACCCTCGAGCAGGGCGCACAAGTTGCCCCGCTAGTGGAATTTTCCGTGCCGCCCAGTGGAGCGGCACCGACCTTGCCCGAAGATGATCGAGCAGAAGAGGAAGAAGGGCAGGAACGCGGGGACGAAAGTTCTTCGCCCGCCGCTCCTGCTCCTGGGCAAATGCGCTCCCGCAGGAAGAAGGAGCCAAAAAGACGGCGGCGAGGGCGACGCGCCGGTCTCATCCCGCACGAGCGAGGCTTCGTGACGCATGGTCTCGAAGATCGCTTACGCCGGGGACTGAAGCGCCGACTTGGCAAGGTAAGTTCTAAAACCAAACCTGGCCCAGTCGAGCAACATCATTGCAAAGCGGTTAACTGGTCTTCTCTCTCAGGTCTTTAAAGATACTATGGAGGAGCTCGAGGACGGAGTCACCGTCGAACGTAGCGCTGTTCTGGCGGGTTTCCGAGAGCAGCTCCGAATGAGGGGGCTCGAAGGGGAGCCCTCCGCGCCAGCCAAGAGCCTGAGCAAGTTGGCGGCGAAGATAAAGAAGCTCAAGGCTCGGTTGACCGAGGAGAGGCAATCCTCCGGGGCTCTTCGAGAAGAGGCCGAGGAGCTTCGCGCGGAGGCCGCGAGGGCGAGCGTCGCGGAAGGTGAGTCAGGCCACACGAAGTGGCTGGAGGAGCAACTCCATGATGTGTCCGATGGCGGAAGCAGCTCGTGAAACAGGTGAAGCAGCTCGAGGCCCAGCTCGCCGAAGAGAAGTCAACTTCCACGGCACTCCAGGAGAAAATTTCGACCCTGTGGATGTCACAGGAGGAGGCTGAGGAGATGCGCGGGCTGGCCGCAAGGACGAGCACCGTGGAGAAGAGGGTCGAGGAGCTGGACGAGCAGCTCAAGACCGCCGAGCAGCGAGCCAGTCAGAGTGAAGATCTGGCCGAGCAGCTGCGGGCCAAGACCAAAGAGGTCGAGGCTCTCCGCGTGAAGGCAACGGAGCAGGCCAGGAGCAGCAAGGAGAAAGCCGACCGTCTCCGAGCTGAGGCCAGAGAGGGTTTTAAAGCCCAAGGGGAAGTCCTACGCCTCAAGGAAGTAATCGAGGAGCTCAAGGAGCAACTCGCTTCTAAGTAACTGTAGGGCTGTAACCCGAAAGGGATTTTTGTACCTGTAAATTTTGCTAATGCAATAAAGAACTTACCTTTTTCCTGTAAAAAAGAGCAGCAAAAGACAAGAACGAACAGGAAACCAAGAGCAGGGCACGAAAGCGCTAGAAAGTTTAGGAAAACAGGTAGAACGCTTAGTCTAACTCCCAGCCCCCGTTGTGCAGCTGCTCGAAAACCTGAATTTGTGAACTCGAACAGGTGCACAAGAGAAACAGCGACACCCTAGCCCCCGGTACGGACGGTGCTCGAAAACATGAGTTTACGAATTCGAGCACGTGCGTAGAGAGTTAGAGCGACACCCGTATCCTGATCGACTTATCCCAAAAACTGCTCGGCGACGTAAGTTAGGCGATTCCAAAGGTAACCGAACAAGGAAAGTGCCTCTGCCGCGGAGGGCTTACGAGAGCAGACTTTGCTAGGTGGTCGTGCCGTGAGCGGTAAGTGCCTCTGCCGCTGAGGGCTTACGAGAGCAGACTTAGCCGCGAGGCGAGAAAGCATTTTTACGCAACCTTGAGTTCATAAACTTGTTGAACCGGATACGGCGCAGAAAAAATCCTTAAGATTGCGGAGCCAAGTGTTCGCAAGGCCGGGCAGCCATCAAGTGTTACCAGAGAGAGGGTAGTCTTGACAAGACAGAGATGTGACAAGGCCTCAGAGGACCGTGAAAATTTCACTATAAATGGATTGAACTTTACATGGAGCCCGACAGACTTGGACGAACAAAGGCGCGAAGTTTGACAAAAAAACGCGAAGCTAAGCAAACACAGAAAGACCTACACAAAGAACTTACGAAGCTGGTCGATGTTCCAAGTGCTGGTCAGTTCTCTCCTGTCCACCATTGCCAGACGAACAGCCCACGGGCGAGCAGTAGAAACGACCATGAACGGGCCCTCCCAACGGGGAGTTAGCTTGTTGGCATTGGACAAGTTCTGAACACGGCGCAGAACGAGGCCGCCCGCCTGCAAAGCCCTTGGTCGAACCGATTTGGCAGCGTGCCGGCGAAGAGCCTGCTGGTAGCGCGCCATTCTGACTTGTGCTCGGTCGCGTGTGCCTTAGAGGAGGTCGAGATTGAGTAAGCGCTCTTGCTCGTCGTCAACCAAGTTGACCGAGCTCGTGCGAGGCGAACCGAGTACTATTTCGGCGGGCAGGATGGCTTCTGCACCATAGACCAATTGGAAAGGAGTTTCCCGGTTGCGGTGGCAGAAAAGCGAATCGCCCGGAGGACGGAAGGAACCTCGTCAACCCAGGCCTTGTTGTGCTCGCGGAGTGCCGCGAACACGCGCCGTTTGATACCCTGGACGATCTGTCCTTTAACTCGCCGATCGCCCATTGCTCGTGGATGTGCCGCAGAGGCGGCAGACTTGGTGCCCAAATTTCGCGCAGATTCTCGAATAGCTTGCTTCGAACTGGTACCGTTATCTCGTGATCGCCTTATGGGGATCCCAAAGCTGCGTGACCACGTTGCTTTTGAAAAGCTTAACACCATTTTGGCGTGAAGAGGCGACACGTGCTCGCCTCAATCCACTTTGTAAAGCGCCGATGGCGGCGGCGGTGTGTGTAGCCCTTGTACCCTTAGGGAACGGGCCGAGCAGATCCGCACCCCATGTGGAGAAAGGCCAAGATGGGGGATCATTTGGAGCTCTTGGCGGGCTTATGTGCCTTCGAGGCGTGAAATTGGCAAGCTTTGCACTTTGTCACGATGTCCGGGCATCTTGTAACGTCAGAGGCAATAATAGCCCATGAGAAACGCTTTGCCGACCAGAGTTCTGAAGGAGGCGTGGTTGCCGCAGGCACCCTCGTGTATGTCCCTAAGAAGGAACACACCCTCCTGTTGAGAGATGCACTTGGATAGGACTCCTAGGGCACCTTGACGGTAAAGGATGCCGTCCACAAGCTTTTATGGACCAGCACGCCTTGTAAGCCGGGAACGATCGGCTTCGTCTTCGGGCAGTGTCCCATCTGCAAGGTACCGGACAAATGGCGTTGTCCAGTCCGCAGTCTGCTCAATGACGGAGACAGCACCACCTGTCCCTATTGCCTCGTCGGGAAACGTGATAGAGGGCTTGTAAAGGTGCTCGACGAGCACCCCTGCCGGAGCAGGTTCGCGTGAGGATCTGAACTTGGATAGTTGGTTGGCCAAGAAGTTGTCCTTCCTGGGCACGAAGAGCACCTCGAAAAATCGAAAATGCCGCTCCAACTTCCTCACTTTAACCAGGTATCGCGTCATTGAGTCATCGCAGCACTGATACTCCTTGTTTACCTGGTTGATGACCAGGTATGAATCTCCCTTCACAGTTAGTCGTTGGACACTGAGCGACTTGCACGCTCTTAGTCCCGCGAGGAGGGCCTCGTACTCCGCAGCGTTGTTGGTCGCCGCAAAGTGTAGTTGGATAGAATACTGGAGTTTCTCTCCTTGAGGGGAGATGAGAACAAAACCAGCCCCCGAGTTTCTAGTACGCGAGCCATCAAAAAACATAGTCCAAGGGGGGTCATCAGGTTGCTCGAGAGCTTCCTGGGATTTGGGTGGGCAGGTCCATTCTGCGACAAAGTCAGCCAAGACCTGGGACTTAATAGCGATTCGGGCAACAAATGTAATATCAAATTTCGCCAGCCCATTGCCCATTTAGCTATACGTCCGCCGGCTTCCTTATTCCTTAGGATTTCTCCAAGGGGGAACTTGGTCGGGACCAGTATTTGATGCGCCTGGAAGTAGTGCCGAAGCTTCCTAGAGGACATGAGCAAGGCGTAGAGTAACTTCTAGACCTCAGGGTAACGCTCCTTTGACCCGTGAAGCACCTCGCTCACGTAATAGATTGGCCGCTATATGCCTTTCCTTTCCACCGTCAAGACCACGCTCACCGCTTGCGGCATGCAGCCGAGGTACAATAAGAGCTGCTCGCCGTGACGCGGGGTAGTCAAGACAGGTGGGTTGGACAGGTATTGCTTTAGATCTTGGAAAGATCGATCAGCCTCCTCTGTCCACTCGAAGCCATTGTGCTTGCGCAGGGCCTTAAAGAAGGGCACCGCGTCGCCTCGACGGAAATAAACACGCTTAGAGCGACCATCCGTCCGTGAGGCTCGAACTTCCTTGATGATAATTGAGCTGTGATGTTTTCAATGGCCCCGATTTTTTCAGGGTTGGCAGATATGCCTTGCGAACCAATTACATAACCGAGCAACATTCCAGATCGAACACCAAAGGTACACTTCTCTGGATTTAACTTTATTCGATGCCTGTTGAGATTTCGAAAAGTCTCGGTCAGGTCTTTTACATGATCTGGAGCATGCTTGCTCTTTACAACTATGTCATCGACATAGACCTCCAGGTTTCTTCCCATTGCTCGGGAAAGTCTTCTCCATTAAGCTACTGGAACGTGGCACCAAAGATTGCTTGTGAACCGAAAGACATGGTCGATAGTAGAAAGTGCCAAGGGGTGATGAAGGCGCTTTCTTCATCCTCGGGAGATGCTTATTTGGTGATAACCGGAGTAAGCATCCAAAAAACTCAAGAGCTGGGCATCCGCAATCGCGTCGACCAACTGGTCTATGCGAGGCTGCGGGAAATTGTCCTTAGGACAAACAGCGTTCAGATCTGTGTGATCGACACACATCCTCTACTTGCCGCCTTTTTTCTTTACAATGACAGGGTTGGCCAGCCACTCGGTGTGATCAACCTCGCGGATGAAACCAGCAGCGAGCAGCTTACCAAGCTGATCCTTGATGATCCCCTGCTTGAAGTCCGAAAAGTGACGAAGCTTCTGGCGAACAGGTTTTTTGTCCGGCCGAACGGCCAGTTTGTGCTCGATAACCTCCCTTGGGACTCCGGGCATGTCAGACGGTTCCCAGACAAATACGTCTGCGTTAGCTCGGAGGAAGGCAATGAGCTCGCTTTCCTATTTGGGGTCCAGATTGGCCCCCAGGTGAACTGTCTTGGAGGAATCATCTAAAGACAGCGGAACTTCCTTGGTCTCTCCTCTGGTCAAGGAAACTCTAGGGCGTCAGACTTGGTTCATGGAGCTTCGGACCTCGAGGTGGAAGCCGGTCGACAGCAGGCGAGGGATCGCCGTCGCAATCGAGAGCGGCCTTATAGTTGCCCTTGACCGTGATCACACCGTTGGGACCCGGTATCTTCACGCAATGATATCCATGATGGGACACGGCCATGAACTTGCCAAGAAATGGCCGGCCCAGGATGGCATTGTACGCAGATGGGAAGTCAACCACATCGAATATGATCAACTCTGTCCGGAAGTTGCTTGACCGCCAAGATAACAGGCGAACGATCGTCCCCAACGGTGAAACAACCGGCGGGAACAATGCCGTAGAAGGGCATCGCGACCTCTTTAAGTTTGGAGCGAGGGATTTGCATCTCATCCAAGACCTTAGCAGAGAGTAAGTCCAGAGCGCTCCCGCCGTCTATAAGAACACGGCCAACTCTCGCGTTGCTAATGGTTGGAGCGACCACCAGTGGGAGACTCTGAGGCTTGGTCATCCCAGTGGGGCAATCCTCCTGAGAGAAGGAGATGGAAACCTCGGTCCACTTCATCGATTCGGGCTGAGGCTTGCCCTTTTCAACGCTAGGACCTCCGAGCAGCTTCCTTGAGGTGCGTCGAGAGGTATAAGCCGAGGAGCCGCCGAAGATGACAACGATATGGTTCACGGGCTCTTGATACTCATCGTCGTCCCGATCACCATCATCGGTTTGGCGCTTGGCCTTACCGGCTTCACCTTTTTCGGGCAGGGTGGGCATTGGGCCCTTGCCGTTGTAGAAATCCTCGAGCTTTGCGGCCGGTCCTATAATGGCGCGTGTCATGCCCGTAATCTTTGGTGGAACTTGCAATATCGGTCACCGACCTTTCTTGCCTTGGTTGCCTCCGGGCGGGCTTCTTGCCCTTATAATTATTGTTGGGCTTTTTCTCGCCCATCCTTGGGAGGAGGTGTGCGATCTATACCGCGATGTTGTTGTTCGTGATCACCCTTCTTTTTTTTCAGGACTTCTTGTCACCAGGATTGTTGCCGCTCTTCTTTTCCTCTACACCAGGCTGGGCGGGCAGCTCGCCCTTGTCGAACGCCTTTTTGTACTGAACACGCTCTGCCGCATTGGCATAGCGGTCGGTCGCCTTGAACAGATCGTTGGCGGTCCAGGTCTCATTGATCTCGAGATCCTGGGTGAGCCGCTCGTCGCGGACTCCGTTTTTAAAGGCGCGGACAACAGATTTGTCCGAGATGTTCAGGATCGTATTGCGAATCTTGATGAAACGCTTCACAAAGTTGCGGAGGGTCTCCCCGTTCATCTGGATCATCTGGTGCAGATCATCCTCCTTGCCCAGACGCACGTAACAGCTCTGGAAATTAGCAATCAGAGCGTCACAAAGCTGGTTCCAAGAGTTAATGGAACCCTCTTACTTATTGAACAGCCATGTCCGAGCAGCGCCCTCAAGGACAGTCGGAAGGTAATTGGCCATGACAAGCTCATCACCTCCGGCCGCCATGATGGCCGTAGCGTAGATGGAAAGGAACTCCTCTGGGTTCTGGGTCCCGTTGTACCTCTCTATGTGTCCGGGCTTGAACTTTGAGGGCCACCGAACAGAGCGAAGCTCGTCGGAAAAGGCTTTGCAGCCCAAGGCATAAGACCGGCCACCTTCCCCGGCAGAACCTAGCCTCGAGAAGACATTGGTCCTGTTGGTCGGGGGAACTCTTGCCGAGCGGGAGGTTTCTGCTTGGAGGAACTCTCTCCGTGATAAGCCCCCGCGCTCCTTCCTCGTGGTTGCGACAACGCGCTCCTCGCGAGGGGATCGTCCATGATCGTCGCGCGCACGTTTGCCCCTGTGGTCGCGATGACTACGGGGACTTGGCGAGCGGCGGCGACCACAGGCAGCATGCTTGTGGACAACGGTCCTTCGACGGTGATGGCGGTCACCCGATCGGTCGGATCGCTCACTGTCCAAATCCACCCGGACAGGCTCACCGCGCTGCCCGAATGATGCCTCACCTATAGACTTAAGGCCCTCGGCCAATTTCTCAAGGTGAGTAGCCACTTCATCGCTCACGAGGACGAGATTGTCCTGGTGGGCGGATCTGATTACGGTCGCCAGGGCCTGGAGCCGTTCCCGGCTCTGCTCAATTGGTCTTGGGATCCCTGAAGCATCCGCGTCCTGCCCGACTAGAGTCTAGGCACGCGGGGATTCCACCCGGGCAGGCTGAACTTCTACCGAGGGTCTTGGCGTAGGCGCGCGAGGCGGATCGCGTCGCTGACGCTTGCGCTGATCGCGGATCTGCGCCAAGTTTTGGTTAATGGATTCGTCGAAAGTGCGGCGAACAATATCTTGCTCGCGAGCAGATTGTGCGGCTCCATCTTGGTGCCGAGCGGAATTGACTCGCTCGATCTCTTCGCCATCAGGACCGCGGCAGATCCCCGAGGTCCTGCACCAGCCAGATTGACGACGCGGTGGCCGTGCGTCTGCGCGCTAGACGATGTCATCACTGTGTCACCACAGGAAGAATCGACCGATATAGCCCTGGAATCCGATAGATCTAAATCATCGTAAAGATCGTCGGTTCCGTATCCATCGTCAATGACGGGAGCTCGACCAGAGATCATCTCTGGGGCGTATCCAGAGACCTCTGTCTCGGATACAGACATCGATCTAGGGCGATAAGATCGATTCGAGCTGGGAGGGGAAGAAACATCCTGCCCTTCCGAGTCGTAGTTCTCAGGGAGAATCTCCGTATCGCTGATGGAGTTCGACATGCTCGATCTGCGTCTCCCCACGGACGGCGCCAACTCTCGATGGTTGAGATAACGATCTCAAGTCGCTAAGGTTCTTTAGAAGTGAGATGGGAGATACGCCGAACAACCACGAACAGCAACGAACAGGAGACAGAGGTTTTTATCCTGTGTCGGGGATAAAATCACGGCCCATTGCCATGGCCCACTCCCTGACGGCCCAATCGAACAACCTACCAGGGCCCAGCTCCCTGGAAGGTTCTATCAGGCCCATGTGCATCTGCCGAACGACCTCTGGGCGGCTTGCGGTCTTGAACGGACCTTGGATTAGTGTGCGAGTCCTACTCGAACAAGAGTTACGCGGCTACGTGAAGACACGGGCGTGGTTTCCGGTTGGAGCAAGTCGTGATCCCCAAGACATAGAGTTTACCTTATCTACCTCGGGATATATTTGGCATGTCGAGTTCGTTGTGATCTCGTAGTTAGCCCGGCCCGATATTCCCTCGGTAGGTTGGTTTGCTCTGCACTATATAAACAAAGCCCCTACGGCGTATAGAGGGCACGAGTTTACGCATCTGGCTTCGAGTTTACGCATTAGTATCTCGTAGACACCTGATCTTCGATTGTACACCCATAATCTCGTCGAGACTTGTTCGTCTCGCCGAGCCACATCTTGTATTCATCTCTGATATATAAGAAAGGCTGGACGTAGGGCTATTATCTCTCTCGAGAGGCCTGAACCAGGATAAAAACCCCTGTCTCCTGTTCGTTGTTGTTCGTGGTTGTTCGACGTGTCTCCCATCTCACTTCTAAAGAACCTTAGCGACTTGAGATCGTTATCTCAACCGTCGACATCCTGGTTCAGGCCTCTCGGGAGAGATAATAGCTCTACGTCCAGCCTTTCTTATATATCAAGGATGAATATAAGAGGTGGCTCGACGAGACGAACAAGTCTCGGTGAGATTATGGTGTACAAGAGCGATAATGCAATGATCGGGTGTCTACGAAGTGCTAAGATGCGAAAGCTCTTGGCCAGATGTAAACTCGATGCCAGATGCCCCCTAAACGCCGTAGGGGCATGGTTTATATAGTACAGAGCAAACCGACCTACCGAGGGATTACCGGGCCGGGCTAACTACTAGATCGTAACGAACTCAACATGCCGAATATATCCCGAGGTAGATAAGGCATACTTCTAGTCTTGGGGATCACGACGTCTGCTCCAATCCGGGAAACCAACGTCCGGGTCTTCACGTAGCCGTGTCAAACACGAATCCTAGGCTATTACGCACCGCGCCAGCTAAGGGCTGTTCGGCAGGATGCACATGGGCCTGATTGAACCTTCCAGGAGCCGAGCCTCGTAGGCGCTCGATTGGCGTCGTGAGTGGGCCATGGCAATGGGCCGTGATTTTATCCCCGACAGAACCAGATTGGCACAGTTTTAAAAGTTCGTGGATCACCCTCATCCAATTTTGACCTTAGGAATTAATTTAGCTAGAACATGAAAGTTCAACCAAGTTGGCACCTTTTTATATTACATAATATATGCAGATGATTCATGTTAAAATGGACGAAAATCGTTTCAAACCCATGAGTTTTTTCCTGGCCAAATATAAAACTTTGTATTCTCAGAAAAATGCAATCTTTAGATTTGTTTTCTTTTCATGTTCTTGCCTGTTTTGATCAATTTTTTTTTATGAAATTATGAACAGCTGCAGCTGGTTTTTGCGTTCTTTTATAGCAAAATATAAGGTTAAACCCTGGTGCCGATACGAAGTTCAGTCCGATTGAAACACGCCGCTATGGCCTATAGTCCAAATAAATACGTAAGTATTGTATACTAGTCAGCGCCAAACCACCAACTATAATGGAATATATAGTCGGTCGGTTTCTCGATGCTCACCTGAAATTCACCTACATTATTCTTGGCCGGTTCTCAGCCTTGCATGGTTACTAATTAATTTCCATCTTTCGCGTGCATGGCGTCGATGAAATTAATGGGCAGTTTAATTCTAAATAAAATGAGCTAGCGGTCAACACGATGACACTATCTGTAGCATTTGCTCGTACTCCGTGGACCTAGAATTATAGAGATTGCAACTCATCTGCGAAAAAAGATCGATGCACAACAGAACAGCAAGCCAACTAAATTATGCTATTGGCTTTGTTAAAATGCATGTGACTGCGCCTCGCCGCACGCTCGCTGACGGCAGGCCGGAGAAGGCGCTCACATGAGGACAATAGCTTACTATGTAGGCGCTCTCTTATGCTACTGGAGTTGTGTCGATGACTATGTTGTCAAAGATCACTTACACACAACATCTTATGTAGATGGATAACATTCCATAGATGCAACAACTAGGCTGCTTCCTCTAAGTAACATTGTAGCTGCATCAAGTAGTGACTAGGATCGCACAACAGTGGCTGCTTTGGGATGACAATCTATCCGCCGAAGACATCCTGATCCAACCATTCCGGACCAGAACCTGAGGCCTAGTAACAGAACTTTAACCTTTTAATTCCTTTGTAAAACAAGCCTAGACCAAGATCTAAATCTACACGGTGCCTAAACCTGAATGAACTTGTTGTGTCCTGCATAGTACATCTGTATTGTAAATCCATGTTGAGAGGAGTGTTGCATGAGAAGCTAAGCTATGTCGGGGAAGGCCGTTGTACAAGGGAGGGCGTCCATGGCATTGTAAGGCGTGGTCGTGCAAGGGAAATTGCTTCAAGGAGCTGCTCACGCTGCCGCATCCGATATTTGGGTAGAAGCCACTGCTTCTCCACGAGATACGACTGCAGAGAGGAGGCCGCATCCAATAGTTCATGGTGAGGTTGGCACACTCGATCCCTACTCTTTCCTCGTACTTCACAGGTTTTCAAGGCCCAAAGTTTATTAAAACTAGCTCGGTCGTGGTGAATCCTATGCTTGGAATACCTTTCTAACTTGGCCATTCAAACCATATCTTGCTTATTTTTAGTGGCTTATTACTCGTTCATATCTTTTTGTCAAAGTCACATATACCTTGAAATCCAACAACTAGTTTGTATTTTAATGGCCAATTTGATGGTTGCGTTAAATATGAGTTTTTTATTGACAAATATTATTGCGTATACTTATTGATACCTACGGGTTCATATTAAAATTTAGGAATAGATCTAGACTTACATTTAAAACCCTAAAATCTAAATTGATATACTGATCTATATTCGTTGGGTCGGATACCCAAACGCAGGGGCCTTTTTGCCATCCTATGGCCTGTGTGGGGGGCATGTAAAAAAAAGAGTGAAGTAATGGATTTTTTTATGAATCTTTTCCCTGGTAGCTAGCTCTTCCAGTACTGGCACAAGCTGCAGAGATTGTCTTCCAATTACTCGTCAAAACATAACAAAACAGAAAGGGAATCGATCGAGACTCCAGAAACAAGACAAAGCCAAGGAGTTTCTCACACTCCTCTTCTCTGCTGTCTGCTTGGTTTGGTGGTTTCTGTTCACCAGTCCCCCTCGCTGTACAAAAACCCCCATTCCTTCCTTGCTCCTCCTGCCTGCACTCGGAGGAAATAAACCACTAGAAAGAGAAGCACCCTTCATACTTGCTTGGCCACGGTACGCACTCGCTCCGGCAATAAACCATGAGAACCATCATGGCGAGAAGCCCCCACGAGTCCTCCTTCTCCTTCTCCCGGAGGCACTTCAAGTGGCCAATTCTTGCCAAGAGCAGCAGCCACGGCGCCACCACTACAGCGGAGGAGAGCTTCGCCAAGGCCACCGAGGCCGAGGAGGAGGACGCCACCGTGGCGTTCTCGTTCTCCTGCCCGTCGTTCCACTCGGAGGACTTCGTGTCCCCTCCGCCGCCCAAGCCGCTGAAGCAGCCGCGAAGGAAGCTGGCCCGCACGGCCGTGTCACGCCTGCGCACCGTGCTGACCGCGGCCATCTCCGGGAGGCACCGGCCGATCGGCCTCGCCGCGCGGCTCACCGGCACGCTCTACGGCCACCGCCGCGGCCACGTCCACCTCGCGTTCCAGGTCGACCCGCGCGCATGCCCCGCGCTGCTGCTGGAGCTGGCCGCGCCCACGGCGTCGCTGGTGCGCGAGATGGCCTCCGGCCTCGTGCGCATCGCGCTCGAGTGCGAGCGCGGCAAGGGAGGGGGCGGCGGCGGCGGCGGCGACGGCGGAGGAGGAGGAGGCAGGAAGCTGCTCGAGGAGACGGTGTGGCGCGCGTACTGCAACGGCAAGGGCTGCGGGTACGCCGTGCGGCGCGAGTGCGGCGCCGCGGACTGGCGCGTGCTGCGCGCGCTGGAGCCCGTGTCCATGGGCGCGGGGGTCATACCGGCGTCCTGCGGCGGCGGCGAGGGCGACGTCATGTACATGCGCGCGCGCTTCGAGCGCGTGGTGGGCTCCCGCGACTCGGAGGCGTTCTACATGATGAACCCGGACAGCGGAGGCGGCGGCAGCGCCAACAATGGCGGCCCGGAGCTTAGCGTCTACCTCCTTCGAGTTTGAGCGCAGCGTCTGCCTGGGTTGCACCAGCACCCCGGCTCTTGCATGCCTCGAGCTGTTTTTCTTTAGTGTTTCATGAAGTGTTACGGTATGGTCGTGGAATAATGCATGTGATGTTCAGTTTAGGCTTGTGGAACATGAAATGGGAATGGATTTTTTTATTTTTTTTCCTTTTTGGATTTTTAGGAGGTTGGCTGTTGCTTGGCAGTTATATAGTGGTTTGTAACGTGGTTATGAAATTTGTGGGAAAGAATGGAACTCCATGAACTAGTAGCTAGGCCTAGGGGCGACGGCGAGTACTGTTGTAATGGTCGGATATACTATTAATGTAGTACAAAATTGTATTGCCTTGCATCATTTGTCGTCCACTTCGTACTAATGGCATTGATCGCTGAAGTGAGGTACCTATATACGTTCTGTTGACCATGTAAGAAAATAAAACTGGCATACGGCTAGGGCTGCAAATGAGCACAGCTTCAGCGGGTCTTCCAGTCTTCGCTCAAGGCTTGGAAGTTAGATCGAGGTTAACTTGAACAAAGCATCTTACATTGGCGCTCAAGATTAGAGGTAGGTTTGAGCTCGATTTGAACAAAGTTTGGGCAAGCTCAAACTCGCACTACTACAGAAGAGGCATTTAATATCGGTTCATAAAGACCGACATTACAGTTTTTTAACCGGTATTTATTATCCCAGATTGATGTCTAAGGGGCATCGGTGCTAGTTCAACCAACCGGTACTAAAGGGGTATATCACTCGAACCCAGCACCTCTTGCCCCCTTGTGACCCACACCTCACTCTTCTAACCAATTCATCCACTCATGCGCTTTGATACAACTAGCACATGCATACTTTATGCCTTTTCATAAATGATAATAGAACCGGTACTGATAAGCCCCCAGTATTGATGAGCCCGCATGACAGTTGGTCTGTACCCGCCTGCGAAAGGAATCTTTATTGTTGCCTTTAACCGGTACTAAAATGTTTTAAGTAGGGTCGCCACGCATTATCGAAGAACCTAAAACCATGCTGTCATGGGACAACACATGCAAGGCATGGTCAAGATCGACGAGATGTGTTACATATATCGTTGATGCTGTTATTGTCGATATCGTTGTTTCTGTCGTGGCGTGCAATTGTGATCGCGCAATTGCCTAAGCGTTTCCAAAGTGGTGATGCCACATGTGGTGTGGGCAATAGTTTCAGTCTTCGTTTCAACTTGATTTGAGTGTGTCACTTTATTCAATTTTTTCACCAAAGGACAAAATCTCTATCAATTCATTCAAGTAGAAGAAAATATAGAAAAAGCTGAAAAGAACATGGCACAAGGCGGCAACCACGTCACAACTTAACGAGTTAATGCTGCCAAATCGACCTAAAGTTGACCACACGATCATTTTGCAAGCTGACCTATTTAGCTGCTGGTGGAAGCGAGTTGCATGATCACTTTCTCTAGTTTTTTGGCGGAGTGTGGCATCTAGGTATGAAAATCTAACATTTATTTGATATCCTCAATGGTGATGATCCTTACAGGAGATGGAATAGAAACCATCACTACCCATCATGGTGGAAGGAGGAACGACCCTGAATCTTTAGTATCAAGTGTTATGGCGCGTGAATTGTGAGAAGGGAGAGAGCGCTAGTAAGGGGATATTTCTCACTTTTCTAGCCCTCGAATATATAGGCCTTGGCTATAACTGGGAATGTAGGTAAAAATGGAAAATAATCATATCCAATCAAGAATTGCATTATTTTCCAAACTAATTAATCAAATCCTACGAGAATCCTGATCCTAGCCACTGGTCACACGAGCGTGAACAATGCATAGGAGCAGTGATTCTGGTACACCACATGCAGGCATACAACACTTTCCGTACTTAGCACATTTTATTAGAATTGGTATTGAATGTGTATAAATAGGTTACGTAAACTGTGAGTTGTAATAGTGAATAAAGAGTCATGTTAGGACTGGACTCGTACCTTGACTCATGTACAAATAAGAGGGCACATCTAGCGTAACTTATAACGACCAATGTAGTGACGTAGACACACACGCATGAGGTCGTGGCCGGCATGTGGCTGTAGCAAGAGTGATCGGTATGCTGCGTTGTTGAAGAGAAGCATTCATAATCGTTACCCCGCGGAATTAAACTGAGAGCTGAATTGCGTTACCAAATATTGTGTTTTTGATGTTGTTCAGATTTTATATCGACGTCAAGTTTCTCTCTCTCAAAAAAAAGAAGAAAACAGACATATCAAGTACGTTTACCTATCCTTCCTTAAAAAAACACCTATCCTTCCTAAAAAGACCAAAGAGAAGCCAATCCTTTGCGTTCTAGGACTACTTCAAATTTGGTAATTCCTACTTTCTTTTTGAAGGAGGTACTCGTACTGTTACTATTTTAATGTCAAGCACTACACGGCTTGCAAAGTCAATGCATCAACTGTTCAGATGTAAGGCCATGACAGTAATAGTACGTAGCACATCAGTACATGAAAACAGTCAGACAGTGAGATGACTGGAGCCTGGAGGTCGTCGTCTCCAAAGACCCAAGTTCTTCTCCCCTCTCTGAAAACTCCATGGGCGAAATCGTGCCGCCTGGGAGATCGCCCTCTTTAAACCTGATTGTTAGTCTGATTCGACAGAGAGAGAGCTTGTGATTGATGCCTTCATGATGTCAGACGCGAGTAAATTCCATGCAGGATTTCACACAAGCGACTCCCGGAGATGGATTCCCTTTTCGATTATTGCGCCGGTACTTCCAGCTACAGCTCCATCAGACCATCACACCTCCTGCAGTTCTGCCTGCGCTCATTAAAACCCTCTACGTAAATAGTTCATTTTCTGAAGGAACAAGAAAATTCCAGCGTACTACCAAATCCACTGTTTCATGACAGAACATCTTCCTCTCTCTTTGAGTTTTGTTTGACGGGCAATCACATTCAGAATTTGAGTCGAAGTTACAGCGCTCCGGCGCTCCCTCAACTCATAAATAGGTCATAAATAGAGCCTGAAGCATAACTTTGATCTTGTTTTATTTCAGCTGAATGTTACTAAAAAATATTAATCCGAAAAACTTTATCATCCCTTATGAGACGTTTCAGAGAGTCCAAAAAGCTATGAAAAATTATTTTAAAAACTCTAAGAATTTCCTTAACCCCTAGTTTTAGCTCCTCGGCATGGACAGAAGTGTGGTAGACTTTGTAGTTATCATTTATGGTCTGTGAGCACTTGTGCAAAAAGTTTATCTCCTTTTCGAGGGCAGAGTATCTCTTGAGTCCACCCACCTTATTTTCACTATCGCTCTTGGCGGTAGAGTTTGGCCATTCATCCCGCCCAGAGCCATGGGCGCTCTACTTTTAGGAGGGATGTGTGGAGGTTCACCCCCAAACTTGGTTTGGGAGAATGCGAGGCTCGGGAGGTTCAGACGTGGAGGTTGACCCCTGGCTTGGCTTCGAGGCGCAAGACCCAGGAGGCTCTCAAATGGAGATATGCCCTGTACGTATTTGGCTTTGGGGAGCTTCAAGACCTATGAGACTCTCGCTGATGCTTACCCCAAACTAGAAGCTCTCACGTCCACTTAGAGATTTGTCTCGAACATGGCTGCGAGGGCATGGGAACCGAGGATCTCTCACTTGGAAATTTGGGCTTGCTGGCCCTCTATCATAGGAATGGGGTGCCTCCCCTACAATAGTAGTATTAAAAAAGACACACATATATAAGATTATGTTCTTTGTAACTAGAGGAAAATTGTGCATGATTGATGGCAAAGAAAATTATAAAAATACGGAAATGCATCTTGACTTGTGTTTTCAGGATTAAATTGTATGGAGGTACCTGAAGTTGCCCTGTGTTCTCACATAGGTACATAAAGCTTGAAACTGTGCATTTGGATACATGAAGTTGTGTTTTTGTTTCAATCACATCCAAAGGCGGTCTCTGAATAGTGGTTTTATAACATAGACAACATAACCACACATATATGCTCTCTGGGGATGTTTTTTCCATGTAGGTAGCCATGTGCTTGTTTTGTTTTTATCTATTTTAATGTGGGCCCATGTGTCATATGCACTCTTCCTTTCTCTCTTCTTATTGTTCCCTCTTCCTCTCTCTGTGTATCTCTTTCCTCACCGGCCCAAGCAGAGCTAGCCGTGTTGTCCTTCTAGCGCTACCCTCCCCCTGCCCCTCCAGTGCGGCCCATAACTCCCTTTGTTGCCCCTCTGGTGCCACCCACCCCCGTACTTGTTGCTCCTCCGATGCTACCCCTCCCCCAGGTGTCTTCCCTCCCTGAGATGCCTCTTCGGCACCGCCGTCCCCTCCACCACTCCTCGTTGACCTCGTCATCACCCTGACTCGCTACCTCTATGCTGCTTTGCGATGCCATGCATCCTCATGGACGAGATACTAGCCCATCCGAATCACGGCTTGGCCCACTGCATCGCCAAGCTCGTTGCCGCCCCGACCATGGCACATCCCCTGGGGACCAATTCTCGGTAAAATGAATACTAGTAATTGCCCTCCAAATGGTTATTACATTATTCCATAATCTATGCAAAACCACACTTTAATATTAGAGTCCTTCAAAAATGAGATTTTAGCCTAAAATACAACTCCTACCCCTGCCACTATGCTTCGGATATAGGAAAGACTAGACTATTAAACCGAAGTGATCCACACCTTTGAAAGAAAAAGACAAGATCCAAATATGTAACAAAATAGGGATTTGTTCATTCAACCGTAAGTATTCCAATCGTACTTGCATGTTCATATAAAACATGAATATTATCTAAATGTAGGAGTAACAAGTAACAACAGAAGGCAAATGTTGTAACCTTAATAGGAATAAATGCAATATTTTATATCATTATTAATATTGTTCAAACCATGTTTTAAAGCATTTAAAAAGATTTTAATAATTACTAACTCCTACCGAACCTTAAATAATCTCCTTTTTCTAAAAAAAGCATGAATAATATTTTTGAATAGGAAAAAGTCTATTTTAGGTAACTCAACTATTGCGAAAGTACGAAAACCCATATACTACGATTTGGTCTGTTTTACATACCCGAACTTTCAATATCGGCTCAAAACCCATCACAACCTAGTTTTGTTAGGTGTTTTGCTGACGTAGCGCCATGTACGTGTCCGCCAAGTCAGCAAAACCACTACTACATGGCGCCACGTCAGCAAAACCATCGAAGAAAATAGGGTTGTGATGGTTTTTGAGCCGATAAGTTCAGATATGTAAAACAGACCAAATCATAATTTAGGGAGTTTTTCGAACTTTCGCAATAATTGAGGTACATAAAATGGACTTATTCCTTTTGAATATAATAAGTATCACATAGTTGATATCACTTCATATACCCAAAATAGGACCCATCTATGTTTTTTATTATCAGCTCTGCAGAAGGACGACAATGCTGAGCTCCTCAATCCCTACAGTAAACTTGCTAGTGACTCGCTCTAGCATTGTGGTAATCGCGCAAGCACTGTTGAAACCTAAAGTAATGCCCTGCCCGAAAAGTCATTAAGGTAACTTTGCTAATGATTTGTGCCTAAACCTTTTCATATTTTTCCACGCATACTTCCATAATAATAAGTTGCCTTATCATATGGACAATGAATCTGTCCTACCTATTAAAATACACGTACTTAGATTTATTATCCTAGGGTGGTGTAAAGTTTAACCATTTTTAGGAGGGCATTGGTAGTAGAGTTTGGATTAAAAATTCTACATAAATTGATAAAAACCATAATTCAAATAAAGGGTACTTAGCTAAAAAGCAATGCAATAATTAATAAATATCAAGAAATAGGAATCTCAAAGTGTATCAAAGGATAGACAACCTGAGCATGGTGACCATGCTCTTGAGGAAGCCGACACCGACACCGAGGAGGGAACCTACGCCGTTGGCGATAGTTAAGGCCTATGAGCAGTGGTGGTTGCAATGGAGAAAGGAGGCAGAATAGAGCAGGTTGGTGAGGGAACCAAGGTGGAGGGTGAGGTGCGGGACGAGGTTGTGGGCAGTGCCTACAAGGAGATGAAAGATGGCGAAGCAGGTGTAGAGCGTCGTGTTGTCGAAGGCGATGAGCTTGGCGGCATAGCGGCGCCGAGCTGGGCAGCACAACGATGACGAGCTAGGCGACGTGACTTGGCCACCTGCCAAGGCAGTGCATGCGAGTGCGACGAGCTGCTAGAACAGGGCGATGATGGACGAGAGGGGCGATACGCCGAAAGGGAGAGTGTTGGAGCTTGGACTGGGTGGTGTTGCAGTGTTGGAGAGGATGGCGCCGTGTGAGAGGAGAGAGAGAAAGTGGGAGCAATGGAGGGAGAGAGAGGAGGAAGAGAGATGTCCTGTGGCCAATTTTCACTATATGAAATGATAACTAGGATGCCAAGTCCTAAGACCATCATGTACAAACTCTTTTGGATCTACAATGAAATAAAATCTCAACTTCATATATAAGAATATCAGGTTTGAATGTTTATGTATGTGAGAAATAGGGACAATTTCATGTACATGTGGCGCAATTTACCCCCCTTTTCTTTAGAAAGTATCAACTTGTTGGCGTCGGTAGTTTTTATGGATGTAGACATGATTTGGAATCTTTCCGGGGCTACTGTTAAAACTCTATTAACAAAGAAAAGCGGTAGACAATGTGGAACTTCTCCTGACAGTAGCAATCATTGTATATATCAAATTGTTTTCAATTCTCGTGCCAGCTCTGCCTGGCAGGGAGCAGTGCTTGCTTCTTCTTCCATGCATAGAGTCTTGCCAAAAAGCTGCTCCAGGCTAAGCGAGACAAGACGGCAGTCCAATTCCACGCCTGAGCAGTTTGAGCCCACTAATTAGCAAGCCTCTGCTAACTAAGCACGCAGGGGATGATGATGATTTTTGGGTAGAGTTATCATTCGATGTGGTGCGCCCAGGACAGCATGCGACGACGCCCATGAAGTCCTGCCTCTGCCCTGGCTCCACGGCATCTTCCATCCATTCTCATTGCTGCAACGCAAGCAATCCAAAGCAAAAAAGAATACCAGATAGGACAAAGCTAAACACTCTTTTTATCAGAAAAGTGTGTTGTTTGTTGGCACAAAACAGCACCCATATAATCATGGAAAGAGCACCACGCTGGCTTTAGCAAGTCGTAGCACTAGTACATGACTACATGGTTCACATGACTGAATGTCTGAATTAGGACAGGTGGTACATAGAAGGCAACTGTGGACGGAAAGAAATTAACAAAGCTCATGTCCAAGCAGGAAGCTATTAGTAATGTTCTAGTTTACCACAATCTGTCTGAATATCCAAGCCTTGCGTACAAACATAACATTGACATATGAGAGAACTAGAAAGTAGAATGTGATCATGGAAGTGTTGACCAAGAGCTATGAGTCCTGAAATGGTCCAATGCTAGGTTGGTACGTATGATCAAATATAAGACTCATCACTCATGCATGTCCCTGGATTCATTTACATAAAAGGGTATTACTTGACACGAACGCTAATCTAAATCCAAACCCGACCTAAACCCGGACATTCACTGCACTGCGCTGCAATGCAAGGGAAGGGAGCTCGGAAGCGTGGCTGCTGAGCTGCATGCAGCCTGCACCCCAGCAGGCAGTGCCAGTGGAGTGGTGCTGGGTTATCAGCTGTCACGCTTTCATCTGGCGAGCCAACTGCCAAGGCAACCAGACCAGAGGAGGCAACCCGCTGCTCTGCTCTCTGCCAGTCCGCCGGCCGTGCAGGCTCCCGCGTGCATGCCCAAATCCAATGGCCACCTGAAGCCTCGAGCGAGCGGCCGCAGCAGCAGAACAGCGCTCGAGGAAAGCAAACCACGGCTGCACTGCGCTGCGCCCATAGCCGATGCCTTCCGATCGTTCCGCCGCCTGTGCAGCTAGCTACCGAGGTCGAGCCGACCTTTAAGCATCTCCAACTTTTGTTCCTCTGCAACATTTACATTCTTTTCTACGCACTTTATTTATTTTTCTAATTTTTTTTTGCATTTTACACTATAATCTAAAATGTTTTCCCCTCCAAATACTTGACCCTAAAAAGTTATAGCTACAGTAACACAGTTTCTGCTAGATGGCTTTAGGAAAGAGTAGGGATGGATCTGAGTATTAACCCTATGGTCAAACGATCGCAGGGTTTTTAGATAAATCTTAATTATTAACATGTACACATAGGAAAAACAACGATTTAAGACTAAAATTAGTCCGATGACCCCGCGGGAGAAAAATTGGAGGTGGCGACGGGTCGGAATGGCGGAGGTACGGTTCGTGATTATATAGTATTGTTATTGCTGTCACTTGTGTCGTGTGAGGGGCATGGCTCATGAGCATGATTGATGGCCAATGCGACGATGCGAGCTTTCGGCCTTTTGCTCCAGCACGGCACGGCCACCGATAAAGAGCCGGCTGTAACATCGCCGTCCCGTGTTCGTGTTTACTGTGTGTGCATGTATAGTCGATACGATCGAGATATCTCGCCTCTCCTCCTGTATTTTGTTGCACGGTTAACGGTAGGAGGGGCAGGCATCATCTAAGGTTCACATATGCGACCAGGAAAAGGCACAGGTTAATTATATGGAAGCAAGAGATGCGACATATATACATGAGTGCAGTAATCCAAATCCAACTTATGGGGTAGATTAATTTCATGCACTTGCATAGATCATAGAAGAGCTATACAAGTCACTGTGCATTAACTATTTTAGTTGGCACTTGGAAGCTTCTTGATTGATTCAGAATGTTTAGCATGATTAATTGATTTTATATACACACATCCACACGTACATATACTTGGAACATTTCCGTCCATAAAATGTACATGTGTGTGTTGTGTGTGTCGTGTGTGTGGAGGGATGGCACATTTCCGTCTATGAATTAAGATCTTCAACGTGGTTTTGTTCAAGGACTTTAAAACTTGGTTGGCCTCGGTCGTTGAAATGTTGACTATCAAAGGTGGTATGTTCATAATATTTTTATGAAGTTTGTGTGGGGGGTGGGGGGGGGGGGAGAAAAAGTTTGGGATATATTGATTCGGATTGAATTGTAAGATATATATTTAAATTTCTTATGACTATCTAATCTTATCAAATGTCTCGCATGATTTTCAAAACTTTTCTCAATTTTTTACATTTTCTCTTATTTTAATACTACTAATAGTGCTAGGAGATTTTAAAAAAAATGATACAATGTGGGAAATATGGAAAAAATTATGAGTTTGCATAATAACTAGGAACTCAAATATGCTGTTTCAATTTCATATTTATATAAAAATATATGTAACACTTTGATCAAATCACTTTTGAGTGGTAAAGCCATCATTTGACCGGTCAATGGACCATTTGTGCTTGGTTTCGATATTTCTATTATCAAATTAACTCGGTTATAGATTCTATAAATTAAAACTGATCAGGAGACAGTTTAGGAATAAAACCAACGGAAAGCCATAGTCTAGTAATCAAAACAATATTTTTTTCTATCATATCCCTATTTCGATGTGGAAAAGCTAACTAGAGTTTTTTTTTTTCTCAATTGGGTACCAAGTCTTGTGAGGTAACATTTGCACCTCTGACTTATAGCTTTTCTCGGCAAAAAGAAAGCAAGCCGAAAAAAGCACAACATATCTTAAGTTGTAGTTCCAATTAGTATATTTGAACATAGCATGCCTTACGATTTCTTATATTTGAACATAGTATACCAATTAGTGTTGGAGATAGATAAATATGCATGACAAATATCATCGTATAAATTCTCCATTTCATCTCAAACCCCGACTCATTTCTTACTGTCCGGCGATGCCACTACTCAGGCTTGTTGCATATGTGTTGTTGTGTCCTTGTCCTGTAAATCTAGATTCCAACCGGACCTATCAAATCTTGATCCGAGAGACGGATGGAGTTTGAGAGTCGGGTCTCCTGCTGTAGCCCCAAGATTTGAGTCAACCCCTTGCCTTATGTCTCCAACTCCTCACCCATCGCTTTTCTAGTTTTGTAACTCTCTCTTCTCACGTCTTTTTTATTTCTTGTTTTTGTTTATTTTTGGTTGAAAAGTTGATGACATTTAAAAATAGTTATGAAAAAACTAAACAAATAATTAAAAAGTTTTAAAAAATATTTCAAAATGCTACACTGAATGATTTATATAATAAAAATAAAATAAGCAAATCTAACTGAAACGAATCTACAACAAGAAATCAAAGAGTGCCCCGTACGGCCCAATTCCTACCTGGCTACCTATCGGCCTGTCCTTTCACCCCGTCGGCCAGCCCACTCCGGCAGTTTACCTACCCCATCACGGCCTCACGTAAGTCCACTCACGAGGCATTGTTCTTTTTGTACTTCTCGAACTAAATATTGTTCGAAAAAGTTGCGAGTCATCTGTATATGATTTAGAAAGTCTAAAAAATTATATTAAAATAGTTTTCAGAGTTTAAAAAGAGCTGCTAAAGGCCTTAAAAACTGCTAATATGTTCCAACGTTTGGCTTGTATTAAAAAAACAGAAATGTTACAGGACGGACGTCCGTCCTGTTAGCTGCGACGGATGAGCAACGTATCTCACCATCGCGTGTAACCGACGATCTCAGGCCAACGGCTTTGCTTTCCCATTTCTAGTCCCAAAGCCGGGGACTCCACATCGCCGCCAAGCCACGACCGCCACGGCAGCGGTGTCCCCCAGCGACGACCTTGTCCGGCAGCACAACTGCTCCCTCGCGGCTCTCCTCTACCACGGCCAGTTCGTCGCCCCAAATCTCTCCTCTACCACGACCAGTTACCCAAAATGGTGGCCCCGATTTTGGGGAAGTTTTTTGCACGGGGTTTCGTATTTGGGGATTTTTGGGCGACGAAGCTCGATTTGGGGAGGTTCTTAGCCATGAAACCTTCCGATCTGAGGGGAGATTTGGCTCTTGGGCTTGATTTTGGGAGCGATCTGCACAAGGAAGCTCTGGATTTGGTGCCACCAATGGCACCGCCCCCGATGTCTGCAAGGCCAAGGCTCCTCGGGAGAGGCCGCCCAGCTCGCCGGCGAATCACGACTAGGGGAGGTGAGGAGGGCTGCTGGTCTGGTGGCGTGCTCCAGCCCGAGCCCACGCTCCGGCCGGGATGCGCGCCGTCGTGCAGATCTTTCGCCGGTGAGGCCGACCACTGCCGTTCGGGCGGCGAGGCTGTCCATGAGCTTCAGCGCCAACCACCACCTCCTCCTCACCTGCAGGACATCGTGTCCGACTACAACGCTACTGGCCTCAACCTCTCCGGCTCTCCGGCTCGACTCCCTCGGCTCCTCCTCCATCACCAAAGACGCTGCGCAAAGGCGGCCATGACATCGGCCACCGGCCGGCGACGCCAGGTGAACACAACCTCTACCTAGCGGCTAGCAATAACTCCTATAGCTTCCATCTTCTCTTGAATCCTCCCTTCCAAAAAAAGAGATCATGTATGTATGAATGAATGAATGAGTACATAGATTAGCACTGGACTTGAAAGACCTCAATTTGCAATTCTTCTCTTGATAATAATCCAGAATTTAGTCCAAGTAAGATTCACTCCATGCAGCGAATTGCGTTGATCAGATTGGTATGAACAAAATACACATCTTCTCGTGGCATATCTCGAGGAGGACAATGTGACATTTTTGTCTTCAGCAATAGTATTTACTTTCTGGGGCTGATTCCTACAGGCTGATGTTCTCTTTAAGCTTATTGAAGATTCTGCCGGGCTTAAAGGATACTCAAGTGTCACATATGGAGGAAGCAGAGAAGCTGTTTAGGGAAATGCCAAACCCTCATACAGTGTCATGGAATTTAATCATTCGAGGAGGGGAGGTTGAGCGTGCCGTTTTTTTTTATAGAATGCCTGATTGTGGAATCATTTTCCTGGAATATGATGATATCAGGTTATGAACAAAATGGGGACTATGATGGTGCAACTGAACTATTTTTAAGGATGCTAAAATTCATGTTGGTTCAGGTAAAAAAACTGCTAGTTTCATGTGAAATTTAGGTTGGTTCTGATAGTTTCATAGAAAATTCATGTTGGTTCATAATTTTTCTATAAAAAACAGATAGTTTCATAGGAAATTCAGCTTGGTTCAAGTCATTTCATCTAGTTTAATAGGAAATTCAGGTTGGTTTAGGATGTTCCAGCTAGTTTCATAGGAAATTTATATTGGTTCAGCTTGTTTCATATAAAAAGCAGATAGGTTCATGTGAAATTTAGGTTGGTTCAGGTAGTTTCATAGAAAATTCATGCTGGTTCAGGTAAGAAAGCAGCTAGGTTCATGTGAAATTCAGGTTGGTTCAGATAGTTTCATAGAAAATTTATGTTGTTTTCATGATTTTTCTGATTAAAAAAAGCAGATAGCTTCATGGGAAATTCAGCTTGGTTCAGGTTGTTTCAGCTAGCTTCATAGAAAATTCAGATTGGTTCAGTGTTTCAACTAGTTTCATATGAAATTCATATTGGTTTAGGTTGTTTCAGGTAAAAATACAGCTAGGTTCATGTGAATTCAGGTAGGTTCAGATAGTTTCATGAAAAATTCATGTTGATTCAATATTTTTTTGTTAAAAAAAACAGATAACTTCATAGGAAATTCAATTTGATTTGGGTTGTTTCAACTAGTTTCATAGGAAATTCAGATAGGTTCATGTTGGTGTCGGTAAAAAAACAGCTAGGTTCATATGAAATTCAGATTCAGATAGTTCCGTAGAAAATTCATGTTGGTTCAGGATTTTTCTGGTAAAAAAAGAAGATAGCTTCATGGAAAATTCAGCTTGGTTTAGGTTGTTTCAGTTAGTTTAAAGAAAAACATGTAGGTTCAGGTTGGTTCAGGCAGGTTCAGGTTGGTTCATGCAGATAGCTTCATGGGGAAATTCAACTTGATTCAGGTTGGTTCAGCTTGGTTCATGTAGGTTCAGGCAGGTTCAGCTTGGTTCATGTAGGTTCAGGCAGGTTCAGCTTGGTTCATGTACGTTCAGGTTGGTTCAGGTTGGTTCATGATGACGTCATCTATTTTGTCATTTTGCTCATCCGTTGCATTTCAATGGAACGGTGGTCCGTACTGTATAGGCTCCCTTAAAAAAATATAACCGTACCTTTTAAGCTTGTAGAGCGACCAAATTAATCAAAGAAATTCTCATGTAAATATGGAAAAGAAAAACTTCACCATCAATTAAAATGGAACATGGTAACGACTTAGATTAAAATAACAAAGAGATGATCCCACTGTCGATTATAATGAGAGCAGGTTATAATGTGTTATATAGAAAGGAAAAAATCTATATATAATACAATAAAAATAAAAAAATATTAGAAAAAGGGTATATGTTAACTAGAAAGTTAGAAGAAAAAAAAAGTCCATATTAACTGCATTAGAAATATGAATTTAAAATAAAAAAAAAGAACAAGGGTATACCAATTATAAACGTAGCCGTGCAAATCACGGGCATCATGCTTGTTTAAACCAAAAAGACTCTTGCAGTCTTACCGCACAGACTTAGTGCCTGTTTGTTTTGTGATTAACTTAGGCAAAGATAACATTAGACAAGTGTGGCAAACAACACTTAAGTGATGTGTGGCAAGTCACAAATAGGCACAAATAGGCACAAATTCGGCACCGTCTAAAAAAAATGTGGCACAACTAAGGTCATGTTTATTTGAGCTTCTAGCCAGCTTCTAACCCTTAGAAGGCAGAATCCCAAACAAATAGCCAGTTTTTGCAACCCTTTTCAAGAAGCCAGAAGCCCAACTTGTGCTGTGAGTTGAGAAGCAAGTCCTGATTGCTTTTCTAGCTCTAATAGGTTGTAAAAAGTAGTTTCTCAGAGTCAAAATCCAGAAGCAGTTTTTAAAAAAGCTGTAGCTCAAACAAACAGGGCCTAAGCAAGTTTAAGCACAAGCTTCTTCTCCGACCGCTTTGGCACAAGCTTGGTCGCGTCCTCCTCCTCCCACGATGCCATGACCTTGCTCCCGAGCTAAAATCCTTCTCGCTAAGCTTCCTCTTCCGCTCCTCTAGCTTGGAGTTCTTGCCGCACGCCACGAAAAGCGTGGCTTTGAGTTCGCAAAGCGCGGCCTCTAACTGAGCGATTTTGGCCGCTAAATTCTCTGTCGGCACCGCCACCGCCACCTCCCCCTCACTAGTCTCATGAGCTGCATCTGCGTTTTCATCCTCTTCCTCCACCCATGCACCGTTAGAATTATGACCATTTACAATCATGGGTCATATGTGACCCGTGGGTCACATATGATATGTGTCTATTGATAGCACGAGCTACATAGAGTGTGGGATTTGTATCTTATCTATTCTATTATTATTATATATATAAAGGAGGGGAAAAAGAAGCCACCACGTTCGTCCACATCATCCAAATTATTTTAGCCGTTCGATCAATGGTGGAACCAAATTAAAACGGCCAAGATCAAGCAAAGAAATTCTCACATAAATCAAGAAAAAATATAAAAGATCTATGTTGTTGATTTTGTGGGCCGGATTATAACGGCTTAGATTAAAAGAAGAATATTACAAATTTGGATTAAATACTCAATGTGATATAATATGGTTATTTTATCCATTCAATCAACTGTGGGGCCAAATTCTAACAGATGGATTAATCAAAGAAAAAAAATAAAAGATCTATGCGGCTTAGATTAAAAAAAAATATTATAAATTCATATTAAATACTAAAGTTGATATAATATATCAGATATAAACTCTAAATCCGATCTGATATGTTAGAGATAGGTTATGAGTTAGAGATAAACACTATATACTAAAACAAATCTAGTCGCGCAAACACGCGGGCCACCTTGCTCGTTGAGTATCTAACGCAGGACCATAATAGGTTGCTATATGAAGAGAAGCGGTGGAGAAGTCAGTGGTGCTGGTGCACGCGAGTTTCCTCTCCACCAAGCGAACAGATTTTGTCTTCGTCTACCGCAAGTAAATAAACTTCAGTTGCATCTACTACAGGTATACAGCCATATTTTCGTCCCCAAGTTGGCATAGATATATTCGGTATTCCCTGTCCTAATCTAACATGAATCACCCATTGGCAACGTCGACTAACGCGTGAACGGAATCGAATCCCGAGACCTCTTGCCTCAGTTTCTCGAATTCTCGATATGTTCCAAGTTCCTGGCATATAGTTGGGGACTTGTAGCTCCTCCACTATGTGTGAATCATTCCGGACCCACGCCCTCATGGCTCATGCTATCATGCATAAAAAATCTCTTTAAAACACGTCGAACTCAAAAGTGTTTGTTCGTTTTAATTGTGGATGTAATCAGAAATGGTAGAACAAGAGTGCTCGTTTGGGATATGATATTTTTTCCATGCATTATGCAGGAATTAAACCGTTCCCTATGGAATTGCTATAGATTTGGCTTGCCTTGGATTTGAAGTTTAAGCCGATGTATTGAAAAGCCAAACATTTTTTCTTTTTATTTTTTTTAATAATGTAGCCATCACTAAAAACTCTTGAAAATAACACAAAAATATATCAATTTAAAACAAATTCAAGAATCTCTTAAAGCTCAGCTTAATAATCCTTCTCAAGATTCTAAATCGTGTTTTTCACGGTTTCACGATGAGGTCTAAAAAAGTTTGAAAGCCTATCCTTGGCTATCGTGGAAGCATACGTACTATATAGCATTTTAACATAAAAATTATACGGAATGAGAAATATTTGTTTAATATTAGCCACATCCAACTAAATAAGAGATATATGTTATTATATAGTTTATTATATGTCTATATGATCATTGTATAATTTACCGCAATATCTATTCTTTTATACGTTCATTATAGAGAAACCTCTCTAAGTAATCATTTGTTAGTTCTTAGTAATAGTATTGCCTTTTGATGTTAGATTATGTAAGAATAAAGTAAAACGTAATAAAAAAAATATAATTGATGGTTGGATTTTTTAAAATATTTTAAAAAAAGTATAGCAATGCTATAGTGACTAGAAATAGCTCAATTTAACGACAATAGCTATGTTTGCAGAATTTGTTCTTAACGTAGCATTTGACATCCGAAAACGCTATAGCAAGGCTATTACGGAGTTATAGCGTGCAATTTAGAACTTGATCCTGTTTAACCTAGAGGTGTTTGATGGATTAAAACCTAATTCACCTGTTAACCCCGAATTAAAAACAGTTATTGCATTTTCTAAAAAACAGTGCTTAAGAGAGGAATTTGTAGAGAGGAATGGAGGATGTTGACCCTGCTTTGGAACGGATTAGATTTAATCCGCTTCAAGTTTTTGCATAATAAAGAGCTGTTTAATTAAACCAAACTCTCTAATTGCTCAAAGACCAACCAAACCAAATGCTCTATTTCCCGAGAAGCTTGACTGTTGCATATATAATATATTTTTGTTTAAATCGAAACAAAAATGTAGCACCCATTGATACTCGTTTGTTCGGAACCATGTCCTCTGCCTATGTGGAGTAATCCGAAGTCATTTTTCTTTGGCGAACGGCGCTCGGTCCGGACGTGCCAGCACCGTTCGATCTCCGCCACCACGCGAATCGCTGGAATTCTCGACGGCTAGAACCGTCGATAAAGAGAGGAAAACCGTCGAGACAGAAATATCTCGACGGCCAGCCGTCGAGATTTGGCCGTCGAGATAGCACGGTCGAGACAGACAGATTTTCTCGACGGCTCACCGTCGTTATTTACCTTTTCCCGACGGCTAAAACCAGCCGTCGAGATACATGAACCGGCAGCACGACGTGACTTTGGGTGCTTTTCGACGGCCTAACACCGTCGAGATTATTCTTAAGCGTGCCGTTCGGCCCGAGGCCCATCCCACAAGTTAGTCACGACGGCCAATAGCCGTCGAGATTTGATCGGCAGGAACGCGGCTCCTCCGGTGGGCCATGGAGGTTATTCACGACGGCTTATGGCCGTCGTGATAGACTCTTCCTGGGTCGCGACGGTGGTTGACCTGGCACGTGGGCCATGGAAGCTGTCTCGACGGCCATGGTGTAGCCGTCGAGAATACTTAAAAACAGAAAAAAAAATTTTAAAAATTTGTAAAAATCACAATAATTTTGCAGCTGCTACTGCACCCAGCAGCAGCAGCTGCAACCTGCAAACCCAAAACAGTCCCCGCATTTAATTTTCCCACGATTTCACAAATACACATACCTCCGACAATTTCGATATATCACAAATATCGCATCACAAAGATCACAAACATAAAATCCACATTCACGAACATCTAATTAACATTCACAAACATCGTAACGACAGTATCAACATCATGAACACAATAAAGTAAACATCGATCATGGCTGTCGTGGTGGCGTCCCGATACAAGTATTTTTCGACGGCTTGCGTTGACTACCGTCGTTAATTACGCTGTGTCTCGACGGCTTTTTATTTTGCCGTCGAGAATGTATTCTATCTCGACGGCTAGTGCAGCGCCTCCCTTCGATGGTCAACATAGCTTAGTTAATTTTTTAAAAAATATTTAAAAAATATTTGATACTTCTTAATGGTTAATATTGTTTATGACATGATAATGTACTATGAAGAAAATTCGTATGCTCAAATTAAATTTGCAAACGGAGTTGCCTATGTAAGGGGCTATATCGATCAGAGTATAAGTGAGCGTTCTATAAAGTTTTATGAATTATGGGTCACAGACATATCAAAATTTTCAAATAATGCACCATTGAGTTGGAAAAACATTGTACATAAATCATTTCATTTGGAATGTAATAAAATACTGCATTTCAAAAACATTTAAGTACAATTTGTTAGTTTTAAATATATATACATATCTTATACCTAACATTAATTATAAATAAAATTTATTTTAAGAATTAGTATGCAAAAAAAATAACACCTTGTACCATTATATATTTTTCCCAAAATTTGGGACTGCATAAAATTTTAGTTTTTATTTAAGTTATTTTTATTTAAATTGCTAAATAAACAAATATGCAAATTATGAAAAATATTTACGAAATGAAAAATTCAATAGGCCAGCCCACCATTGGAGCTAGAACTGTTCTCGATGGCTAGATTTTGGCCGTCGAGATTAATTCATTATGATGGGCCGGGCCATAAACTATTCACGACGGCTGAGTTTGAGCCGTCGAGATAGAGTCTTCCCGCCTTCCCGAAAAGCCGAAAAAACGAGCGCGCGGGCCTCAAGGACCTTATATCGACGGCTTTTGTGTGGCCGTCGAGATTAGTTTCACTGTGTCGACGGTATGTTATTGGCCGTCGATATTATGATCTCTGTGTCGACGGCTTGTATTTGGCCGTCGAGAATATTTTTGGCCGTCGAGATTTCGCGCGTTTCCTGTAGTGCGCCACCGCGCCGATCCGATGAGTTGCATGCGCCCACGCCCCGCGAGCGCATGTTCCAGGCAGGGAGAGCTAGCTAGTTGTCGGCTGATTAAAATCCCGATTAAACTTCTGATTTTTGTACAAAATTCAAACAGTGTTCAAAATGTGTGAAGTAAATTTCATAATTCTTCTAAAATCGAGAGCAACCCATTTTAAATACTTTTTGAATTTTTTTCACTTTTTCAATTTTTTTGATGTGAACTAGGAGAAGGTACTTAGGAAACTTACATCTATACTACCGAAACTTGGCCGTGTGCTGATAAAACTTAGCCGTGTGCTGATGAAATGTGATGAAACTTGGATGAAACTTCGATGTAACCTGATGAAACTTGGGTGAAACAGGTTGAAACTTGAATTGACTTGATGAAACTTGAAAAAACTTGGATGAAACACAGTTCGGCAAAGTTTTACGAGTATGAAACCCAAGTTTTGCTAGGCGAAACCCAAGTTTCAGTAGGCGAACCCTAAGTTTCACCAGATAAGTTTGAAGAGTTATATGGTAAAATATATCTTGTTTTGTTTGTAAAAATACGAGGGTCACGTTGGTGCAAACGGTTTTTGGATTGGAGCACCCAGTTAAAATCTATGATTGCCAAAAGAAAAAAACCCATGGGCTCCACCCCCTGCATGTGCACCACCCCCTGCATCTGCACAGTGCCCCCCGGTTTCCTCACAGCTATGCGGAGTCCGCAGATCCGACTCGGCCCGTAGCCTTTCCCTTTTTCTTTTCTATATAACACATAGATCAAACCTCTATTACTATATAATAAACTGATTGCTATGCACCAGTAATTCAATAATGGATGATGAAATCAAATGCAACTTTATTTTAGTTTGCAAAGTGAAGGCAAAATTTATCTTTGTTTACAACAAGAGAGGACACGTTTCCCTTATGTCTCTACTGGAACTCGGAAGTTTAGAACATGGACTGCAAGGGCTTGTTCTGCTGAGGCGCTGTCCGCATCGACTGCATCTTTCACGCCCGAAAATAGTCCATACATCAATAGCTCCGAAAACAAGATTGTAGGGCAAGGCAAGGCAGATGCACCCACAAAATCATAATCGCATGATCTCTTCTGCGTGAGCTTCCATCCTCTTCGAAATGGCTCCACCGTGCGTAATCAACTCACGGAATAATGGGCCTCAAGCATTTCCAATGCAAACTTCGCGTCCGGTAACTCGCATCTTACTGGGGCATCCAATTCTGTAAGAAAGCGCGCAGCTGCAGCGAGCCATCACTCGCTTCGTACTAAACAAGAAACAATAATTCACGGCACCTTTATTCTTGCACGCACAGTGTTTGTGTTCTGCAGTCTGCACACTTGAGAGATCCCAGAACACGGCCTATAAATACCTCCTTCCGTCCGTTCCCAGTTCATCAAGTCCACAGCTGCTTAACTGCTTAAGCTTCTGAGCCTTAATTCCAAGTGTTAAGGCACAGTTCGAATTAAGAAGAATGGCGTCCCTGAAGGCCGTGAAGCCCACCGGACTTGCAGGACAGGCCAAAGAACCTGCAGCCAAGCTCAGCGAGACGGCGACGAAGCCAGCAGCAGCCAAGGGTGGCGTCAAGAAGGCTGAGCAGAAGCCGCGGGAGCCCAAGAAGAAGGTATTAACCTGCAGTTGATGCCATATTGAGCTCCTTATTTTCGTTTCTTTGCATGTTATTGTTGCGGTGATTTACAGATTTCGTATGTTTTGACGTGAAAGCAGGTGAAGAGCAGCAAGCCGGCAGCAGCCAAGAACTGACAACGGCAGGATCGAGGTGAAGTGAGATGGAGCGTGCATATATAGCAGAGCAGTCTCCATTATATGCTATGAATTATCACTGTCTTTCCCTTTCTCACAAGTCTTACGTAATGTCATGATCATGCCTGTCACCTTAGTCGGACAGGTGGATCTTACAAATAAGACCGTATAGTTGTGCCCATGTGTTTCATGTTTTCTGGCTTGATGTTTATGTGCATTCTCCGACTTACTGTAAGTTGTTTGGGTTTCCACACAACGCATGCAATTATCACCGAGAGTCTTCAGAAATTCATGAACTATATGGTCTCGCCTCAAAAAAAAAAAAAAAACAAGCACAACCCATCACATGATCACGTCACCGGTCACTAAGTCTGCAGTATATCGTATTGAGAATTTGAGACACGAGAAAACAAATAATAGAGTCCTATATAAAAATAATATGAATAATACATAGCTAAAATTTCAAGAACAAACACGAGTGCGAAAAAGCAACAATACCACTACACATCATTACTGTTGGAGCGTGGGAAGCTGGCTTCTCAATCCCAGGAAACACAGAATTTATAAGTGGGTGAAGAGATTCTAGCAAAGGCTCGCTAGATCCTTATCATGTCTTTTTATGGCTCAAGGCGAACACAATTTCTTATCTTGGTTGGCCTTACTCAACATAATAGCCCTATGTCCAACGTTTTGTTGATATCGTGGATAAAGAGAACGTTTTTGTTGATATCGTGGATAAAGAGAACGTTTTTGTTGATATCGTGGATAAAGAGAGACCTGTGTGAATTGAATATAGATGATGGATTAATAATTGTTGGGAGATTGCCCAACTGTGGCTTCAACTAGCTATCGTGCTCCTAAGCTCTTATGCTCTATGGTTACTCGAATGGGTGTCTTCTTGTTTTTGGTTTTCTTTTATAGATACCGACGTCTCCTGTCGTAGTTATCTGTTGAAGTGCGTTCGGCTTTATCCTGTGTGCTCTAAAATTTTTTGCTGCTCAACTTTCTATCTCGTACGTGGTGAGCCAAATAACCATATTATTTTTTGCATGCTCACCAAAAAAAAAAAAACTCAAAGAACATGCACCAGAACGAGCATGCATGAGTGCAAAAAGCAACAACTGCACATCATCACAAACACTACATTTTTTTAAGTAATGTTTTTTAAGTAATGAAAGAAACTTTGAGCCTCCTTTTTTCAACAATGAAAGAAACTTTCAGCCTCTGCACTAACCAGAGATACATGACTATAAAAACGACTATAAACACAAACAATACTCGTTCAGTCATGCTGAAAAAACTCGAACAACATGCGGTAGATAACTTAAAACGGAAGAGTAAAATGGTAGCCAATTGCTACAGTACCCTGACGCCTTAGAAAATATTTGCACAAAGAAATACCTTGCTACAAATTTAAAATGATCTGAATAAATGGTAAGCTTGTGGATTAGCTACAGATAATAATATTCTTTTTTCGTTTTGCACAAAATTGAATTTTACAGAAGATATTATCACAGCTCTAGATAGTAATCTTCTAGTTTTCTTTTGCTTTACACAAATTAACATACTAATGAAGATATTATCACAAGCCTTTGAGTGATAAAAAATAGAACATTATGTACAACTTGGGAAAATGAAAAAAAAAAAAGGTGTGTGGCTTCCAGTCATGTAGCTTCTTCGGTTCTTCCTCTTGGATTGCATTCCAGGGGGGCAAAAAACTTGCATGGCAGCTGCAAGTTCCAAATATAGCTCTACAGGAACATGCGAGGAAAGAGGAGGATAAAGGTTTATAATGCCTAAATCACATGTGCATTACAACCAAGCGAGCAATGACTTACCCGAAGATACTTTCCTCAGGAAGCACAAAATACATGCTTGCTTCACCATCCTCTATGAGTCTATTTAAGTTTTCAGCAAGCAGATGACTTGGAGATAATATCTGCATTTAAATCTTTTCAGATAGGTAGAAATTTCATTAATACAGAAACTGAGAAATTTTGTTCATATATAGGCATCAGATAGTACTCAATGTGGATACTGTTTTTTTAATAGACTATCTGTGCGCTTAAGAGCACTGTTCTAAAAATCTATATTAATCCTTGATTAATCCCTATTTGGTAGTCCTCCGCCAAGGAGCGATTACCGATTATTTCCTATTAGCTCTGATTATTTCTTAGATTGATCCTGACAAATTGCTAGTCTCTAGCTCACCGCCCGACTAATGCCTAACACCTTTTTGAACCATGCTTAAGAGCAAGGATTGTCCAGATTGTCCCTTTCTTTCTGGCAACATCTTATTGAAATAATGTGGTAAGAAGAAACGTTAATGAGAACATTAATTAACTAATGAAGATCAAACGACCAAAAAAAAACTACACAACCGAAATTTCCAAACCTTAATTGTACGAAGGAGGGTCTTTTGAGTCGGTTATACCAAATCACTGGCTCACTGCTAATTATTTGGAAGCAAAGTATTAAACTGTAAGATTGAGTTCTAAAACTTCTGAAGGACCATAATTTTACCTCGCCAGCCATAAGTAAACAGTAATTACCAAAATGGGCATTTTTTATATGTTCCTTTTTCATAAATTGTATAACAAAGAATTCCAAGTCAATTTTAATGGCCATTGGGAATACGTTCTCCATTCTCAAATAAAGGATATCATCAGAATCCCATACCAGAAGATATAGAGCTTAAGAATAACATGATATTGCCATTTTTGCAATTATGCAAATTAGGCAAGGTATAGAACTTAAGAATAGCACGATATTGGCAATTTCGCAATCAGGCACCATTTATACCATCTTAGAATCGATGAGAAATAATAGCACATAATAACCGCAGAAATTATTCTAATAGGGAAAGAGCAGAAGATTAAAGGCGTGAACAGAAAATACCTACTAGAAGGGACTAATTCGACGGGCCAACTGTAGTTGCCACTCAAAAACAAGACGCCTTGGAGCAGGTGCTGAAGCAATCTTTTCACATGCAATTGCATTGTCAGCATGAATAACAGACATGATATCTTCAACCAATGGATCTCTTCCACCCCTAAGAGGATCCTACCAACAGGAAAAAAAGAAATAAGTTAAAAGAAAATGCAGGAAGGAGTAACAAATCAACAGCTATAAGAACTCATTAGGTGAGATATTCTAATAGCACCACCAAATAAAATCTATAGGGTTTTCCAGTCCAGAGGATTGTTTCTGCACGTGCTAATGAGAGGAAGTTAACGACAAAATATGATAACATCATCTGATAGCAGAAAACACAGTAATATAACTGATGTGGGTATATCTATTCTTTGGTGCAAGATTTAAGATCCATCTTGAACCTCAATCCAAAAGATCGGCCAATACCAGTTTACTGTCTGTGTTTGATGATTACTGGGCAGAAATGATCTTCACCAAACACTCAAGTTCAACTTGATCAGAAACTGACGACAAACCAGCATTTTTTTGTATTAAATATCAGCCTATCAGGTGCATCAAATTTATCAACCTTTCCTAGACCTTTTCAAACATTGTGGTAGCAGAAAATAACTAGTTCAAAATCAACTAGGTCTAGAATTCATAATATTGGGCCAAAACGATTAGCTGACATAGGTTGAAATATGATATGTTGGCTCTACCAAGATGTTGACCATAAGTAGATCATCTCCGTAAAAATCAATAATCTGTGAGCCAACCACTTCAAGGAAATCCTCCAAAAAATTAAGCAAGGGTATTTACTCTTTACTGGCTTTCATGTTAGTGTTGGCGAGTCATTAGTGATATAACAACCACTATTTTATTCCAACATAAAGTAATACGCCATTCTACCTATTTGATAGTGAGAATTAGGTACATGCCTGCCAATCAAGTAGTCTAAACTGAACAAAGGTCTATGTAACCCCATCCCCAATGCCCTGAACTAAGTTTTACTACAATGAACTAAGATGTCCTCCAAATTTAGTGCCACAAGCCTACAACCAATATTCAATAGCAAGCCAAGTTGCAAAATCATCGTTTTATGTTTCAGTATAAGAGAACAAATTAAGTTGCAGTTTACATATCTAGACAGGCTTATATGCCTTATTTGACTTATCTATCTATTAACGTATCTTCATTTAAATTAAAAATAATTTAGTTTTTTTAAACCGATTTTTTCCTATCTCGAAGACTTGTCTAAATGCTCTAAAACACGTCGAATGAAGTGAGTCCGACTCTCAAGACGACTTAAAAAAACTCTTTAAGTTAGAAGTTAAGTTAAATAAGTAGATAAGTCAAATAATTAACTAAGCAGAACAAGACCTAGATCTTGAACAATTACAAGCACGAAACAAAAATATTAGTTCATAATCAAAATTTCAGATGTGTTACCTGCAAAAATATGTCCGTATGTGTCTTCCCTTCATACAACAGTAATTTCGCTTCAGCACCAGCTTGTCGAAGAACATCTACAAAAGTTTGACTGCACATGAAAGAAGCATAGTAGCTCGTATTATTTTTTTCCTCGAAAACGCAGGAGAGCTGCATTTCATTTAAAGAAAGAAAGAAGTACAAACAGGCAGCCAAAAGGCTGGCAAAAGGATGTTGGCCAACACGGCCTACATCAACCACAACCCACTAACAGAAACCAGCTACAAGAGCTAGTAGAGAGGCGACCAAAAGGCAAAAACCCAGGAGGGAAGAAACGACGACCACAACCACATTAACAACCGACTAGACTTAACCCAGGACCAGATTCTTGAGCTCCATGGCCCCAGCAGCGCACCAAACTGACCCTTCATCCTCCACCATTTGAATCACTCTTGCCACAGCATGGGTGGTATTGTTAAACACGCAGTCATTGCGATGTTTCCAAACTTCCCAAGCAACAAGGATGATTAGAGAATTAAAACCTTTTCTTAAGTGCTTGTCCACCCTACGAATGGTCTTAAGCCACCATTTGGAGAAGGATCTGGTTGTCTGATGAGGAGCCAAGTGATGCAGCCCCAACTTGTTAAAAAAAGAAAACCAGACCTGTCTCGTGAAGACACAAGAGACTAAAAGATGTTGAACCGTCTCGGACTGATCACAATGCGGACAGAGAGTAGGATGAGGTAGTCCATGCTTAGCAAGACGGTTGGCAGTCCAACACCTATTGAGAACAGCCAGCCAGAGGAAGAATTTACAACGCAAAGGCGCCCAAGATTTCCAAATCAGCCTCCAAGGCTCAAATCTGATGGATCCCTCAAAACAAGAAAAATAGGCCGACTTGCTGGAGTATAAACCAGAACTAGAAAGCCTCCAAATATGCCAATCTTGGAGCCCAGGCTGCAAGTTTATATTTGCCAGAATGTCCCAAAGCTGCAGGTATTCAACAATGACCTGAACCGACAAAGTTCCTTGAACGTCTGCAGTCCAACCCCTATTTATAAGAGCCTGGCTCACTGTTCTTTGCTTGATCACTCGGCTGGGCACTAAAAGAAAAAGATTAGGAGCTAGTTCAGCGATGTTTTTACCCTTCAACCAGCGGTCTTTCCAGAATTTGGTCGTAGATCCATCTCCTATCTCAGTCACCACCGCCATCTCAAAAAAGGCTAAGGCATTTGGCTGAACCTGAAGTTGAAGACCAGCCCAAGGCCGCGAAGGATCAGTCCCTTCGCAGCCAAAGCCAACGAACACGAAGAGCCCAACCTTGCAAATACAGACTGTGAATTCCAAGACCACCAAATTGTAAAGGCCTGCAAACCTTTTCCCAAGCAACGGGACAGTTACCTCCATGAGCATTTTCTATCTATGTCCCACAAGATCTCTACAGTTCTTATGCAGTGTGCCTATGTGGTAAGTAGATACATGCATGATCCTATAACAGGACATATGGAGGTTGTCTACCATATTCTTTGATACTTAAATAGTCTTGGAAAGGCATTTGGATTAGGAAGAATCACCACATGAATGTGAAGGGATATTGTGATGTTGATTGGGCAAGCAACAAGGATGATCGAAGGTCTACCTCTAGATATCGCATAGGTAACCTTGTGTCATGGAGGAGCAGGAAACAAGATGTAGTGGCATTGTCCACTGCAGAGGCGGAGTATCGAGCAACGGCATTATGTGTATATGAGATGATCTGGATGAAATGCCTACTGTCCGAGCTTCAAGTTGCCAGGAGTGATCTTCTAGTATTGCGTTGTGATAATAAATCTGCAATCAACATTGCAAACAATTCTATACAACATGACCGTACCAAGCATATGGAGATTGGCAGGTTTTTTATCAAGGAGAAGATAGATGGTGGAATGCTACAGCTGAAATATGTAAAGTCAGATGAACAGTTGGCTGACTGTTTCACTAAAGGGTTAGAACCTAATGAGGGTAACATGTTCTGTAACAAGATGGGCATGATTGACATCTTAGCCCCATCTTGTGGGGGACTGTTGGCTGTATAAGTTGTATATGTACTGGGTCTTTATTGAGCCATACTCACTAGCTAAATATATGTTGGTGTGTGCCCTAGCTGGACAACACACCGATCCCCCCCCCAACCACCACCACCCCCTCCACATTGTGCAATATGAACAAACCTGGCAGATGATGGTATTGAATAATCTTCTGTTCCATGCATAAGAATAATAGGAGGGAGTAGAGCTATGGTCTGGGCATTTGACCCCTTGGCAACAATTTCAGGAGAATAACGCGACAATGATTCCCCTCCTTCCATTATGCTAAAACAGTAATTTAAAATTTTCCTTAGTATTTGCATAAAATTATTATAAAATAAATGGACCACTTCAAACACTGTCATCTTACTACCTGAGAAATATTGACCGGGAGAGACCACGCTCATGGAAATGATCAACCAAACTATTGATGTCATACCTGCAGAAGGGCAAAAAACACTACTGTTACTTTGCACTAGACGTTCAGTATCTTACCAATATACATCCTAAAAAAAAAAAAATTTGAGGTCAAAGTTTTTAGTGATATGATGACAATAACTACCACAGGATATCTTCAGAAGATTGCGTTGAATACAAAGTCTATCAAACCCCATCAATAGATTAGAAGCAAATAAGTTGCTTTGATGGTTCACTAAAATCAGCGTGACAGTCAGTTGACATAAAAAATTATAGATGTGTATAATTGTCGTTGCAAATTCTGAATTCAAACTGGAAGCATCAGTCCAATGTCTTAGGCCAATTATTTATTGTGCTTAGTGTTGTACAAGGACGAATTGCAAGTAACAGCCTGTAAAATAAAGGGTATTTGATGATAGTGGATTTTACATTTTTAGTGACTAATCACTAATATGAGTCATATGGATGCGATATTATGATGAAGATCATTAGTCCATTCTTGTATTTTAAGGCAAATTCTCAATTAGATATGTTTCCATTGGATCACAATTCACATGCCAAATTGAATAATCAATACAGTTACTTTTTTTAAAACTCAAGGACAACCACATGTTCCCCCAATATCTGACTAAATATGCTGAGAATCCATATCCTCGAGAGAAAGCAGTCAATACTCTCAGGAATAAAATATCTGACCTTTCACAGTGGGTTTCAGGAAAAATCAAAAAGAACAATCCTAAAAATTCTTGTACCAGTCTCAGTAGTCAATAATCATATGATAGAGAGCAAGAAGGGACCTAAAGACCTCACCCTCCAGATAAACCAAAGTATGCTTTGATTTGAGTAATACTCCAAGAAATGGGCTGGCCACTAGATTCTTTTACTGCCTGCTCCATAAGGACACATGCTGCAATATGTGCTCCAGCTGACTGACCCATCAAGTAGATCCTATATGTTTATCATAAAAGTATTAGCTGTTAAGTGCTAAGAATGGAACTAGAACATACAATGCACATATAGCAGAAAACAATTCTGGAGGAGCTATCTTATCAAAGACTACAGAGTTCAAAGAAGCTAAGCACAGATAATAAACAGAATTACATAAAGATATGCCATCAAAATAATACATGATGGCATGTAAATATTTATGTTACTTAAGCTGGTACTAGAGGTTCAAGTAAGATAATAAATTCCTAATTCTTAAGTTTTAAATGACAGGTAAGAAACCAACAGCCAAAGTCAGCTTTCTTTGGAGATTAATCAATAATTTGTAGCGATTGCAGGGTGACAAAACACGGGTTAACTACAGCGCAGCCCTTCATACAGATACCATAAATTCACTTGGTCAATTTAAAATTGCATTGTATGACCCTTTCATAATACCATTGAGGAAGCTCAAATGGCTTTTATCTTACTGATTAGGATCGCCTCCATAACTAGCAATATTGTTACATACAAATGCAATCCCCTGAGAAGCATCGCTAACCATATCGCTTATTGTTCCTTGAGGGAAATTTCTGAAAGAAATATATGAAAATCATGAAAAGAATGTAAAGAGCAAAATTATAATATCTCATTATTAGAAAAGATAATGAAAAAGAGTGGATACAATGAACATCATCAGCACCTGTAATCAATGCAAGCAACAATAATTCCTCGCTCTGCCAACCGTCTCCCAAGAAGGGCACCCCATGCCTTGTAACTATTAATTTTGAGCAAGGTCAAGGTCATCAACAGATAAGCTAATGGCAAAGGATTGTTGTAATGCCCTGTAGAAAAATTATCAACACATACCCAATTATCCAAGCCCCACCAGTTACAAAGGCCACCACCGGACAGGGTCTGCTGTTATCATTGGGTATGTACAAATCCAACCTGCATTAAGACCTTAGTTATACTCAACCATAAACAGGACAGAAGTTCTTGGTGGTTGGTTTTACCTGTTTCTGGGTTTCTCTCCATAGACTATGCTTCTACGAACCTGACTTGAAAAGAAATAGTAATATCCTACTGCAAACGAAAAGGAGGCTGATTTCAGAATGCGATAGGATAGCGATGATACTATATTATTACTATGTAAGGGGTTCCATTGAAGACATCAAGCATATCAGTAATAACAACATTGCAACCTCGTATAGCACAATGAGTCAAAAGGATAACAGATTGACTTCAGTATACCTTGTAAAAAACCTGGCATAAGTAAAAGTGCATAGATTGTGAGTGCAAGAAGTTGTGACATCCACCGGTAGCCTAGCCTGAACAATAACAAAAATCAGAAAAAATATCGAAAACACCAACAGTAGTTATGCAATCTGTAGTCTACTCTTCATGACAATGAATCTTAACCTAGCAATTTAAATGAAGTTTTTTCACAACATGGAGCGTAAAAGTAGTCATGGCATGACATCCCAATGTGACACACCAAAATACAATGCCTGATATTTCAGTTTTGGAGCTACTTCTATACCTGTGAAGTATGAACTTGGCTCTGTAAACTTTTGGGTATCTTAAAAGCAAATTTACTTTCAGTAACAAGTACTTGTTGGACCCACTCTGTCGCTCGCTGTATCTCCTACAAACTGTTTTAACTAAAGTAGCTGTATTATTTTATCCAAGATGTAGAATTGAGTTTCTTTTTTTTTTTAAGGGAAAGACAGGAGAGCTGCCGTCCATTCATTGATAGAAGAAGAACGGTGCGACGCACCAAAGTTACAAGAGTTACAACGCAGCAGAGCTGCTGCACATCGCGGCCAACGGCCGCGCCCACACGCACAAGGCCAAGGGACCTTGCGGCGACACAACTGGAAGGGAAGGGAAAGGAAACAACACCGGCTACGTCGGGCGCACTATCAACACACACAACGACGGACGACTTCGAAATAGCAGACCTAGTAGACAGCCAAGAAGTATAGCATTGACAAACGCGACGCCTCCAACAAGGTAACGACGGGTAAGACCCGCCGCCATCGTGTGACCACCAGGGTTTTCACCGAAAATGAGGGAAGGGACTGTAAGATGATGCCTCCAACGAGAGGAACGTCATCAACGGTGACGCCACCATCCGCCTAGAAATAGGCAGGGCTTTCGTCCAAGTCCCTCCCCCCACCAATGCATCATGCCTAGAATTGAGTTTCTGGAGGCAACAAGAAAGCATCATGACAGTCAATTCCACAAGTAAGATGGAAGAAATTATATCTATCACGCCAGTCTCATTGTTCCACGTTTCTATAATCAATAGTGGATAGTTAATTGCTCAACAGGTCAAGATCTAAAGCACAATTTGCACGAAACACCAAGAAGTGGGTCATGTGACTAATTGGCTGTACAGGATGAGTGCATCACTGCATCAGCATGTTGTCCTTAAATTATTTAAAATGGAAAAGACGGTGTGGTTGTGCTAAGTTTTCAGAGAGAGAAATGAGTGGCAGGCAACAGAAGTCTGAAAGAAGGGAATCCACAGAACGTTTATACAGTCGTGTGGTCCCCGAAGCTTAATTCCTAGCTCATCTCACATGCCGATAACATTCCACAATCCACACGCAATCGCATCATCCATCCATGCCGAACACCCCCCGGTGTTCTCTTCTCCGGGAAAGCTGCATTCACAAGCCGCAACGCAACCATTTCAACAACCGCGCCAAGCACAACGGGCTTTCCAAAAAAGGAAGCTTCGCGGTCGCTACAGCGTCAAAACCGCCGACACGGCGCCGCGTGTGTTGCATAGCGGCATCCGCCCACGACTGGATAGTTTGGAGAGCTTCGTGGAGACGAGCGAGAGGTGGAGCAGCAGCCGGCAGCAAGGGATTGCGAATTACCCGAGGCAGCGGAGGAGGGTGAAGGCGAGGCGCGTGACGAGGTACGTCTCGGAGGCGGCGTGGCCGACGTCGTGGCGGAACGACGATTGCCGCCTCGGGCCGCCGCCGCCGCCCCAACCAAGGGGCTTCGGGGACGCGGACTGCACCGGCGACGTGCGGCCGCGGCGGCCGCCGTCGGAATCGCTCCGCGCGAGTAGCGCGTCCGCCTCGGCGTCGTCGCCGGAGGGAGAGAGCATTGCGGCGGGGCGGTGGAGCGATTCGAATTGGTTTGGGTGGGTGAGATGTGATGAAGGGAGCGGGGAGCCGAGGAGCGAAGGTGGGAGAGGAGCGGCGGGGACAGGCGCGAGGTGGTGGGGCCTAAATAGGAGGCGGGGAGCGCGAGCGCGTGACGAGAACACCAGGGACGCGTGGGGGAAGAAGCGGGGGAGCGAGCGAACGCATAAATTTTCCATTGCTTCCTCGCTTCGCCATCCTTCTGGGTGCGGGCGGCCGGGCGGGGTATGCCTTTCGGTGTTTGCTTTCGTTCAAAAGCTATTCAAAAAAAAAAAAAAACTATAGATGTCACTAAACTTAACGATCCAAGAAGAAAAAAAAAAAGTCACTTTGTCCGTAAACATTCCCGCGTTTCGATTTAGACTCTGTTATTTTTAGTTTAACAACTTAACGGCTTAATAGCTTAACGATTTATCTAAGTTTTGAAAAGGTTTTGGAGTCCTTTTTTCGTTGTTCCAAAAATGTCCTACCTTTTTAAAAATTAAGTCAAACGAAATGGATTTAGAATTTTAAGACTACCTCGAGAAACTATCGAAATTTAGTTATTTCAGTCGTTCAGCCGTGCAGATCAGCTCAAAAGAATAGATACTTAGTCCCTAAACTCTCGAATCGGGTTAAAGTGATTCTCGAATCATAAATAAGTCATAATTGTTTTTTTATCGGTCAAGAGACGGTTTTCTTGTCATGCACGTAGATATGACCAAATTTGCATTCATAGATGTACACGTTGCAAAATATGACACACAAATGTAATACAAATGTCATTTTCTTTTTAAAAAACTTTTCATATGTAGACTCCACATGTCATCTCTCCTCTTTGTCCGGAAATCTTCCCAATAAAGGTGACTGTCGTTGCTACCAGGTTCCTCTCATGCTAGACTCTGCATCCACCAACTCATCTCGTGGTGAATGACGCTGCCACTACATAGCCACCATCATCGGCTCCTCCCCCGCCATCACCTCATCCTCCTACGCTGGACATCGCCGCCACATCTGCTTCCTCCCTCCTTGGATCCAATAACATCCTCTTCTCCTATTTCAGCGCCTCCTCTACCACCTCCTATTGGGATTCGGTGCCACCCATCTCCTTCTTTTCCATATTGGTATAGACTCAGACTCCTTCCAGGATCCAACACCACCCTTCTCGCCCTCCTCCTCTCGGAACTCATTGTTGTCCCTCTTTTCCTCTCTCTCTCTCTCTCCTCCCTCTCTCTTCTCTTTGTTGCCCTCTAGCAAGTACATAGGAAAAGGTTGTCAAAGGTGGCAGCAAATGCACCAGAGGAGAGGCGTCGTCGAGAACAGCGAAGGTGGAAGGATTTTATGTAGAACAGAATAAATTGATGAGCACAACCACACTCACTACAGGAAACGTCAACAGTTTCGAGTGCCAAAACTTCCTTCGACGGCCATAAATTCCCCGTCGACACAGTAAGTTCTGTCTCGACGGCCCAAACAAGACCGTCGATACAGACGACAATGCCACGCTAGTGTCGACGGCTAATAATAAAACCGTCGAGTCAGTATACCAAGACGTTAAGAAAGCCAAACGGCATTATCATTCTCGACGGCTCATCGTTATGCCGTCGAGACTATTCTATTTAAATTTACTATTTTCCTCCTATATATTACAGTTTAATTGATATTAATTATTTTTATAGCTAAAAAATCAATGTAACAATTTTTGCAAGTTACAACAGTTGATAAGTTTTGATTGATATTTGAAATTGTAATTTTTGAAATTAAAGTTTTATGTGTAGTAACTAACGGAAAAACCGAAACCGTACAATAACCTATATCTTAGCCGAAAAACATCCCATTCGAATGTGCTCGTCGCGTTAAATGCTCGAATTTTTTTTATTTTTTTGCTGTTGATTGTTGTTGATACACAAACGTCAACGCATTATTTTTGAGGCGAAAAAATTTTTGTTTTGTAATTTTAAAAATCAAACTATGTCTAGTTGACATTGTAGTATCGATTGCCTTTAGGTAACCGTCGAGTTACTGGCCACTCAGTGTCGACGGCCACGGTAAAACCGTCGATGAAGATGCTTGCGGGCACGTATTATCGACGGCCAATGTTGAACCGTCGAGTGAGTAGTGTCGACCGCCGAGTAGTAACCGTCGAGTGAAGTGCTGGCAGGCCACGTAGTGTCGACGGCCACCAATTAACCGTCAAGGGAGGCTTGGGTTGTGTCGACGGTTGACCTATAACCGTCGAGATATGTTTGTCTATGTCGACGGTGTATCTTTGGCCGTCGATACAGGTTCTATTTTAACCCCCTCTCCCCGTGGGACTTAGGCACATTACCGCCCGCGCCCGCTTTGTTCGCGCGCGCCGCCTGCCGCCTTGGCCCGCCGCCGCCACCTCGCTCGCCACCGCCGCTTAGCCGCGCGACCGCCGCTGTGGTCACGCCGCCGACGTCCGCAGCGCCGCCGCCGCCTCTTCCCGCCGCCTCTCCCCGCCGCCGCTCGCCCGCCGCCTTTTCGCGCCGCCGCCTCCGCCGCCGCCACCTTCGCTTGTCGCCGCTTCGCCGCCGCCGCTAACGCCGCATCGCCCGCCGCCTCCTCGCCTTTCGCTTCGCCTCATCCCCTCGCCGCGACGCCGCCCGCCGCTCGCTTGCGCCATCGCGCTGCCGTTCCTCCGCCGTCTCGCTTACGCCATCGCCGCTGTTTTCTACATATCCGACGCTGTCCCATCGTTGACCGTCGACGTACGAGGTACATAGGTAGGCACGCTACAAGGAAGCTTATGCCGAGAAGCATGGGCAAGAGAAGAACCCAGAGGATGAGTTACCGACCCGTGCTCATCCACCAAACTATGGGTGGGAAGGCTCACGGGCGGTTGGCGATCGGTCAGGATCACCTGAGGTAGGTTTTGTTTACATGAAAAGTTAACTAAGTTAAAATTTTTAACTACTGATAAAACTTTGTTATAGGTCCGAGGATTACATGCCCGCTGTGCGAGCTGGGCACACACAGGCCGAGAGTCGACGCGCCTTCGAGTCCAGACTCCAGAGGGAGAGGGAGGAGGAGCGAGAAGAGAACAGGCAGATGATGCAGGCGATGCGAGAGAGCCTGAGGACGGCGGAGGAGGCGCGAAAGAGGCAAGAGGAGGAGATGGCTCGACAGCGCACGGAGTTCGAGGCAAGGTTCGCCTATTTGGAGAACCTATCTCGACTAGCTGGGGTATACACTTAAACTCTAAATATTCCGTCAGATAGATCTTACCATTCGATTCACACGTCTTATGCCAAATATGTTTTAGGCTGGCCCAAGTGGGACTAGTGGCGGTCCGGGGTTCTACAGTGGTCCACCACCGTATCGTGGTGGATTCGGGGCACCACCTCCCTACCAGAGCTACTACGGGGGGCCGCCACCTCCTCATCACCAAGCTCTGTACAGCGGCCCACCCCCCCAGCAGGTGACTACGTGGGCCCCGCTCGCCCACATGGTGGTTACCCGTACGTTCCTGAGGCGGTAAGTCATTTGACCTCAAAATGTGTTTTTGCTTTATTTCAACACATATCATTAACTAAAAAGTCTATATTTGTTTTAAGGGTTCGGGTTCTGCTGCCCTAGCAGAAGCTCATGCACACGAGGTAGGGGACACATCGGGCAGCCAGGAGGCCGACTTTGTCAACAACCTGTTCGATGGCGCTCCCCCACTAGGTGACTAGCTAGCTGACGATATATACGTTTTGGTTATCGTACGATTGTGATTGCAATATTGTATATATGTGTATGTCGTATGGACTGTTTGGAGCTGTTTGGATCGTTTGGTGGCTATTATATGTGAACTATGTGCCATTTATATATTTGAGTGTATTTGAGCTGTGAATTGTGATCTTGTCGCATATGTGTGCGACGAATGGGATATATACGTATTGTGGGGTTTTGGGTATGCAGTGCAAGTATTGCTGCCGTCATTGGAGAAAGAAGCAATCTCTAGCTTTTTCGAATTTTTACAAAAATAAAATAATTTTTTTTTACTGCCCAGTTATACTCTCGACGGTTCTTGTTGTAGCCGTCGATACTATACTACACGTGGACACGACAGTATCGACGGTTAAATATGTAGCCGTCGATACTAAAGGCAATACTATCGACGGTTAAATCTATGGCCGTCGAGACTACAGGAGACGTAATACCTGGCATCTGGGCCCAGCTTACGGTGTATCTCGACTGTTACTATTTGGCCGTCAATACTAAGCGCGTCCGACGGTAACGGCGTCTGGCGCTATAAACTCGACGGTTCTTCCGTTGGCTGTTGATATTACTTCACTCGACGGCTAAGCCGTCGATAAACATCAGCTCTCTCGACGGAGTACTCTCGACGGCTTATTCTCGACGGCTGGCCGTCGAGACAATGTAATCTCGACGGCTTGTTGACTTTGTTCGACGGTTTTGGCACTCGGAACTGTTGTCGTTTCCTGTAGTGACTAAGCGTCACCGCTTCGACCTCCTGCCATCCCGAGAATCATTACCCCAAGCTCGAGCAGCCTAATCCTTGCCACTGTCCGCCACAAGCGTCGCCCGCTCGAGTCCTCACTAGCCTTGAGCTGCTGCTGGCCTGTCCTCCGTCCAAAACATTGCCACCCTGAGATAGATTTGGTGAGAAAATAAGAGGAAGGGGGAGAGAGGAGGATAAGAAGGTGTTGTAGCATTTTGACGTAAATGGATGAAGAAGATGAGGAAAAATTTTCGACACAACATAGAAAGGTGTCGTATAATGTCTATGTATACTAGCATATTTTCAATCTATCTACTATCTATATAAAGCAGAGTTAAACGGAGCCACCACATTAATCCTAAAATCCTAGAAATTCCCACGTTAATCGAAAAATAATAGAAATTCTCACGTTAATCATAGAAAAAAGAAAAAATCTACATCGTTGAATATGGATATTATTATGTAAATCTAACGGTCAATATTAACCTCTCGAAAAATAGTAGATATTCTCACGTTAATCATAGAAAAAAGAAAAATCTACATCGTTGAATATGGATATTATTATGTAAATCTAACGGTCAATATTAACCACTGTAACAAACTACTGAAGCTGATCTATATATATTAGAGATTAAATCTAATCTGATATATTAACTATATCTTAAGTCTTAGCATAAATCTAGCCGCGCAAACGTGCGGGTCATCTTGCTCGTTTCTATTATTTTAAAATAGCTTTTTTTAGCAATATTTATATACAGGGACATTTCTCTGAATGTGAAGTATTGCGGTGACAATTTTTCAATTAACCCTTTTATTCTTGACAAATTGTTTAGAAAAAACTTTGTGCAGAAGGAATCATATCTTTGACCTCTATGCTTAAATAATACAGTGGTCTCTACTCTCTATGCACCATTAATTTAACAACTACTACGGGAGACAAGCAAAGCAAATTTTACTTTTGTTTACCAAAACAGAATATATAATCCTATCTTGGATGGTTTGTTATAAGTATGGCCTCATTCAGTTTAATTTAAAAGTAATTTTTTAATGCAAATTTGTAGTCAAACGTGGCAACACCTTGAGCCATTCTACAGAGTTTTGAGTGTTTTTCTGAAAGAACTTTTGAAAGCATTTTTTAGACTTTTTAAATCCTCTATTGAGCGTCCACAATCATTTTATATTATAATATATCACTAATTTCAGCTTGAAAAAACCGAAGCCTCACGTCACATGCTCCTAATGTGGAAACTTGGAATTTCATTTCCAAGTCACACAAGTAGACTGCAAATGTCAAATCCTTCTTCACCAGAATATATATAAAAATAGAAAGTGAGAAACATGATATATGTACCAAACTCGAAAGCGTATGTTATTTTTTTTCACAAATATCGCTTTTACATCAAGAGAATGATGGACGAAACTCGAAATGTGTACCTATTTTGTATGGCCCGTCCGTCGACGTAGTGCTATACTATTTTGTATGGGCGATAGTGGTAGCCGCCGCAAACGATGTGCGGCCAAAACCGCATTTTGTTTATCAATTATCTGTGGCGCGGCATGATCGTGCAGGTTCCAAAGCTGGTGGTTGCTATAGCGTAGCGGAAGTAGCCTACGCAGGCGTCGCTGGCCTGGCTGGCTCTACTAGGTGCGGGTGGGGCGGAGAAGAGCGCTGTTGCCGTCCGCATCCGGCTCCGTGTGCCCAGCCCCGGACATGTGGAGTACAACCAAAGTAATTTTGGCCCAAATTACTCCCTCCGTTCTTTTTTGTTTGACAAGTTTGACTTTTTGACACATATTTAATTATTTTTTTATTTAAAAAGTTATATATTTATTTTTTTATTTTTTATGATTTGTTTTGTCAATAAAGATACATCAAGCATTATTTTTTTCATATTTGTACTAAATTTTTAAAGGTTAAAGGAGTCAAACATAAAAAAACAGGGGGGAGGGGGGGGCGTACCAAGACATTTCCGGGGGCCGAACTAGCCCAGCCGGAGGCCGGCCGGTCCTTATTCCTGAACAGCTCAAGCCAGGTTACTTGGCTAGGCTGGATCGGAGACAACCACATCAGGATTTTGCTGTGCTATGCTAATGCTCCTTTTGCCTTTTCAGGATCCTTTTCTTCCACCTTAAGCTGAGCTGAGCTACCACACTCGCTGGGAACTCAAATTGTTTGAAATAGCTGTGACCATAAATCCGCAAGGATCTAACTAAAGACAACAGGAGTACTACTCCCTCCGGTCATAAAAACAAGTCACCGTTAACTTTTGGACACGTCTTTGATCATTCGTATTATTCAAAAATTTAGTGCAAACATGTGTAAATATAAATCATATTTAAAGTACCTTTAATAAAAAAAATCACAACAAAATAAATGATAACTTACATAGTTTTTTAAATAAGACGAATAGTCAAAGACGTATCCAAAAGTTAACGGCTACTTGTTTTTATGATCGGAGATAGTACTTCTTTACCTACATAAAATCTTTTAAAAGCATCAGTTTTACTAGACTACTAGTTTCCCAAGTTTGAAACACGTCCGTAATGGTACCGCGTCTTCGGGCGGCCGTGACAATTTGGTGCAAACACACGACTCAGGACGACATCTATCGCCGCCCTTGGCCTATTCCGCCACCTCCACCACGAGCACGCCGCGGTGATCCACGGCCCTGGCCCCGCGAGGCACCGCCCATCTCCTCATCAAACACCACCGCTCTCGCGGCGCGGCCGGCGCCCACGGCGCCGCGACGTGGCGCCAGCCGCCGCGGACGCCTGGGCCTCACTCCCGCGTGCAGCTTCTGCTTGACGTACCCGCCGCCGTCGTCCCCTTCCCCGGCCTTCCTATCCCTCAGCAGCTTGGCGGCCATCTCGACGGCGAGGTCGGCGTCGTCGGTCATAAGCAGCCTCTCGGCGACCTCCGCCGGCGCCACCTCCACCTCCGCCAGCAGCGCCTCGACCTCCGGGAAGACGGGGTGGTGTCCGCCGATGCCGTGGTAGCTGGCGGCGAGCTCCTTGAAGGCGCCGAAGCCGCAGTAGCCCATGTAAATGTGCATGTCCATCCGGCCCGGCCGGAGCAGCGCCCGGTCCAGCCGGTCCGGGTGGTTTGTCGTGAAGACGAGGATGCGCTCGTGACCGCTGCTGGACCAGAGACCGTCCACCATGTTGAGCAGACCGGACAGAGTGACCTGCATCATTCGCACAGTACATTGCAAGACGAAGCACAGTGGTAACTGGTGATAAGTGACTTCCCCTGGTGGGCAGCGAGGCAGTGAGCCAGTGAGGAGAGTGGGAGAAGTGTCCCGACGAGACCAGCACTCCGTGCAAATATACACCGTTGTAGAATGCCAGTAAAGTAGGGCAATGCCGACAGGAAAGGGTGAAGGGGATTTAAAAAGTTAAATCGTGCGATGTTGTTGTGATCTGTGAGCTAGCCGCACATCAGCACATGCATGATGTATGTGCTTGCGCACTCACCCACATTTTATTATGCCATTTTTTTCTATGCAGTGTTCATGAATCATGGTTGCTCTCTCCAAACGAAAACTTTTCCTCAAATTCATAATTCATTACTGCCATTTTCAGCTGAAGGCGCCAAGATCATGCATGCAAAAACCTTTCTTTTGTTGATTGCAAATTCGCAGCCTGGAATACAGCTGGAGTAGGAAGTAGGAAGTAGGAACGAACCTTTGGATTCATGGAAGCCGGGCTGCTGCCGTCGGAACCTCCCCCCGCTTCGCTCCGCGGCGCCGCCACGAGAGCGCAGTCGACATCCTCGACCAGCACTATGGACCTGTTCTTCATCCGGATCAGCAGCTTCCTGAGCTCGGTGTTGGACCTGACGGCGCCGAGATCGAGGTCGTACACGTCGAAGCGGAGGTGGTTGGAGATGGCGGCGACGAGGCTGGTCTTGCCGGTGCCGGGAGGCCCGTGGATCAGGTACCCTCTCTTCCACGCCCTCCCCGTCCGCTCGTAGTACTCCTTTCGGGCCAGGAACCTGTCCAGGTCGTCCATCACGGCCTCCCGCTGCGCGGCGTCCATGGCCAGCGTCGCAAACGTCGAGGCGTTGCGGATCCTGACGGGCCGCCACTTTCCCCACTCGTTGCTGTAGAGCTTGGCCTGCCTCTGCTCCTGCGACATGGCCGCGGCCCGGGCCATGACGGCCGGCAGGTAGGCGCTGAGCACCACGTCCTTGTGCCGCGCGTCGAAGCTGAGCTTGAACACCTCGCGCGCGGCGTCCTCCCCCGCGTCGCGGCGCCCGCCGCGGCGGCCGCTTCTCAGGCGCCACCGGATCTCCACCCCGTCGAAGACGTCGACGACCGCCGTGCCGGGGCGCATGGCCAGCAGGATGTGCTCCGCGCCGGCGCCGCGCGGCAGGCTGGCCTTCATCAGCGGCACGGGCGCCGCGGCGAGGAGGGTGGAGACGTACGCCTTGGCCGCCAGGAACACGCGGTTGTAGAAGGCGCCGTCGAACTCCTCGATGAGCAGGGAGTGGCGCCGGCTGGCAGCGGGCGGCAGGAGGAGCAGCGCGCCGAGGGCCGTGTCCGGGAGGACGCCGGCGACGACGCGCCGCAGCAGCATGGCCGCGCCCACGACGGACGTGGCGGCCGTGATGGCGCTCTTGTACCGTTCCAGCGCTCTGTTATTCGGCGACGCCATGGCTGGCTGCCGGGCAGCTCGAGGTTTCGATAAAATGAAGTGATTCGAGTGGGATTCTCTATGGCAACCCAGAAGAAGCTGCTCTTGAACTTGAAGTTGTTGAAGCAATGTCGTCGATTGTCGAATGCAAGGTCGGTTCGAAGGGGTTGGGTAATTGAGTTTAGCTCCGAGTTTGCTTTTCGTCGAGGAGAAGGTTGATAAGTGGTTGACCACTTGACCTGGTGACTTGTTGGCTCCTTTTCGTCGAGTCGCCGTGTCGAGCACTGCCATCAACCGGACACCAAGGCGGTCAGAAGTGGTCCCCGCCGCTGAATGCTGATAGAGACTTTTTGGTGTGAGGGCTGAGTCAGAATATCATTTTGCCATGTGAGGGGGTGGAATCGGATACAGCCAGATAGTGTAGATTACGTCCACCAATCACAAAAAGAAGTCCTATTGTCTTTTGCACAGACCTTTCACCATTCGTCTTATTCAAAAATTTAGTTCAAATATTAAAAAATATTAGTTATACTTAAAATACATGTAATAATAAATCAAATTTAAATAAGACGAATGGTCAAAAACGTGTCCAAAAGTCAACGGCGACTTCTTTTTGTGACCGGAGGTAGTGGTTTGTAACCTATTTCCCTCCGGTCTGTTGGGTACAAGGGATATCCGGTTTGAAATCTTAAGCTTGAGAAAAAAGGGAATTATATGATTCTCCTTAACATTTCAGACAGAGCGATGCAGAAAAGGTGGTGTGTTTCAGGGGTCTATGGACCTGCCCAGAATGATGAGAAACCTGTTTTTTTGCCAGAATTTTATGATTTTTGTTCCCTAATAGATTCTCCTATGGTGATGGGAGGAAACTTTAACATTTTGAGGTTTTTAGAGGAGAAGAATAGAAGTTACACCTTTAATTGCTATTCTGATCAGTTTAATCAGATTATAAACAATTTTTCCCTAAAAGAGATTAAGAATAATGGTAACCATTTCACTTGGTCCAATAACCATGTGATTCCTACTTTGAAAAAATTAGACAGGGTTCTAATAAACATTAATTGGGAAAGATTTTTTTTCCTGTGATCAAAGTGCACAAAGCAACGAGACTGCTTTTAGATCACAACCCTTTGATTGTCAAAGCTGATGTTGATGTTATGAAAAAAGAGAACAAGTTTAGATTTCAAAATGGGTGGATCAAAAATGAGGAATTCTTGAGAATTGTTAATCATGCTTGGAACTTGCCAGTAAGAATGCATGATCCTCTTGATGTTTTCATGTTCAAAATTAAAAGAATCAAAAATCTCTAAAAGGCTAGGGGGTTAACCTTTATGGTATGAGAAAAAAAGCAAAAAAAATAGACATCATGAACTAATTAAGTGTTTTGGAAAAAATAGAAGAAAATACCCCCCTTGAATGTTGAGGAAATGAGAAGGGCAGAGTTATCTGCCAATCTATTGTTAAGTCTTAAAGATGAAGAAACTAGTTGGCATCAGATGGCCAAACGTAGATGGATGCTTCATGGTGATAATAACACCAAGTATTTTCATTTAGTGGCAAAAGGCAAGAGAAGGAAAAAGCTAATTGAGTCCCTTCATGATGATGATACAGTCATCCAAGATGATGACTGTTTGTTGGACCATGTTACTAAGTATTATAAAACTCTTTTTGGAAGAGGGAGAGTGGCAGTAGCTTTGGTTTGGTAAAAAAATATTTGGAATAGTAAGGAGAAAGTGTCTGAAGTGCAATGTGCAGCCTTGGTGCAGCCTTTCTGTATGAAAGAAATTCAGACCTCTTGTTCAGCATGTTCAAAAATAAGGCCCTTGGCCCAGATGATTTGCCTATTGAGTTTTTTCAGGCTTGTTGGGATGTCATTAAGATGGATGCCCTTAAGCTGTTTGATTATTTTCAAAAAAATGAGGTGAACATTGGAAGGTTGAATTATGAAACGATTATCCTTTTCCCAGAAAAGACAATGCTGATAATATAAGGCAACTTAGACCAATCTGTTTGTTGAACAGTATTTACAAATGTATTACTAAAACTCTTACTATGAGAATGGAGGGAGTGATGTGCAGAATCATCACTAAAAGCCGCTCTGCTTTTTTGCTTGGGAGAAATATCATGGATAGTCTTATCCTTGCATGGAATTCTCCATCACACTAAAATTAAAAAATCCTCTGGAGTGATGCTTAAATTGGATTTTGAGAAAGCCTACTATATGGTGGATTGGAATTTTCTTTTGAAATGTTTGCATTGGAGAGGGTTCCCCAGTAAATGGTGTGAGTAGATTTGGAAGGTTATTTTCAAAGGAACTCTAAGTATTTGTGTTAATGAAAAACAAGGGGTGATGTTCCAAAGTAAGAGGGGGGTGAGGCAGGGAGACCCCCTCTCACCTTACCCCTTCAATATTGTGGTAGACTGTCTTAGTAAAATGTTCCTTTTGGCCCAAGAGAATAGAGTTGTTACTGGCCTAATGGGAGATGTGGTGGATATTGCAGTATGCTGATGACACTATTGTGTTACTGAATTATGATCACGGTAGCCTTTTTTATACTAAAATGATGCTTCATCTTTTTGAGATGATGTCTGGCTTAAAGATTAACTTTAGAAAAAGTGAGCTGATAGTCATCAATGTAGATGATGTCAGATCTACTCAAATTGCTAAATGTTCCTCTATCAGGTTGGGGTTTTCCCTATAAAATACCTATGTGTGCCACTAAGGTTTAGCTCTTTTCAGCTTAACAACTTAACAGCTTAACAGATCATCTACGTTTTGAAAGGACATATGGTTTGAGTTTTTTGGGTCCATTTTTTTGTTGTTTTGAAGATGGTCCTAATTCTTTAAAAAATAAGTCAAACGAAATGGATCCAAATCTCTAGACTATCTCGAAAAGCTCTCAAAGTTCAGTCATTTCAGCCGTTTAGCTGTTCAGCCGTTCAGATCAGCTCAAAAGAACAGGGCCTTAGTTTTAAAAGAAAATCTTGCTAGCAACTAGGAGGATGTGATTGGGAAAGTTAGTAAAAAGTTAAGTGCTTGGAAAAGCAAGATCCTTTCTAGAGGTGAAAGATTAGTGCTAACTAATGCTTGCTTATTTAGTGTCCCCCTTCACACTATGTCTATGTTCTCTTGCCTAAGATGGTTTTGAAGAAAATCGATAAATTTAGGAGATCCTTTTTATAGGACTCCTTTAGTGGTAAAAAGAGATATCACCTTACAAAGTGGGTTAATGTTACAAAACCCAAACAGAAAGAGGGGGTTTGGGAGTGACCAACCAGAAAATGATGAATGCGAGTTTACTTTGTAAGTGGTGGTGGAAGTTGGAGATGGAAGAAGGGATGCGGCAGGATATTGTAAAAGCTAAATATATAAAAAATGCTCCCATCTCCCATTACAACAAAAAGCAAACTGATTATGCTATTTGTCTGATTTGATGACGGTTAAAAACCTGTACACTAGTACGAGAAATAAAAAGGTGGGGGATGGGTGTAGTATAAGTTTCTGGCATGATATCTGGCCGTGTGAAAAAGCCTTTAGCTGAAAAGTATCCTGAGTTATTCAATATCTGTTCTGAACAGTATGTTTCAGTTGCCTATTGTAGAAGTAAGAATTGGGCCATTAAATTCAGGAGATGGCTATATGAAGATCGTCAAGCTAAATGGCTTGAAATTCAAACAAAAGCAAGAGAAGTTCCTGTGATTGCAATGAAAGACTCTGTAAAATGGTTATTGAATAAGAATGGAATCTTTAGTGTCAACTCCATGTACAAGTCTTGCCACATGAATGAGAAGACTTATATGGATGGGGTATTTTGGAGAACCAAAATCCCCATGAAAATCATTTTTTTTGTGTGGCTGTTGAAGAGAAATGCTCTGCTAACCAAGTCTAATTTGAGAAAAAGAGGGTGGAATGGTAACCCAACATGTGAATTTTGTAACAACATTGAAACCCCAGATCATTTGTTTTCCCACTGTCATATAGCCAACATAACCTGGAGTCTGCTGGCCGCTCGTTTTAGGATTAATTGGACTCCCTGTAATCTAAAGCAGTACTGGAATTGGGAGAGAAAAATTCTTACCAACCACAAAATGTTGAGGGGGATGAGAATAGATTTCATATGTTGGGCTATCTGGATGTTAAGAAATCGTTCTTGTTTTGACAAAAAAAGGGTCAATAACCCCCTGTTGGCTCTTTACATTGTATGTTCTCTGTTTCTTTATTAGGCAGGTTTTATCAAAGCAAATGACAATGAGCTCTTGGAGATGGGGATTGAGGGGATTTACAGGAAGCTGAAGGAGGTGTAATCATCTTCCTCCTGCTGCTTCCTGATTGCCTCTGTTGGTGGTGCTACTTGGTTTTTCCTGTCTCGGCCCTATTTCCTGTTTGTGGTAGTAGTTTTCGTGATGGCTGTAAGGTAGTCGTTTCCTAATCCTTGTTGATCCTTAATACTTGCTTTTGTTGGGTTAGAGCTTGGTATGTTGTACCTCCGCTAACGCTGTTTTGTAATGCGAGTTTAAGTTCTTGGTATATGAACCGGATGCTTTTGTTTTCTTTCTGGAAGGAAATGGAAGTGGGGCCTTTGGCCCTTTGGCAAAAAAAAATCCCTCCAGTCTTTTTTATTTGATGATTTTGGCCTTATTTTTTTCAGCGTAACATTGAGTTGAATTTTACTGTAACAAAATTTATTATTTTTATATAGCCTATATGTTGTAATAATTTGTAACAATTTTTTCAAAACTTTTAGCGTTCATATCAAAGATCTTAAAACTTTTTTTGATTATTTTTTCAGACTCTTTATACACCTTTTCGAGGACTCTCGACTTTTGCTACAGTAAACCATTCGTCTTATTTTAAAAAACTATGTAATATATCATTTATTTTGTTGTGATTTGTTTTATCCTTAAAAGTATTTTAAGCATGACTTATATTTTTGCATGCTTGCACTAAATTTTTTAATAACGAAAATGGTCAAAGGCGGGTTCAAAAGTCAAAGGCGTCAAATAAAAAAACGAAGGGAGTATTTTGGATACGTATACAGATAATTTGAATATGGGTATTTACGAGCGGTAGAAATAAATATTGGAAAGGGTAAAATACGCAATAATGTGTACTTAATAAGGTAGTACGCGAATTACCTAATATCAAAACATATGATAAAAAAATTTGAAATAATCATAGGCAATAGCTTGTATTATGTTTAACACATATTCTCAACATACTAGTGTACAAGTGGTAGGCAAATAGGCTACAATTGGTTGGCCTGTAAACCAAACCTATATTTTGTTTTTACACATCGCACATAAATACCTTAAATTAATCATATATTTTGGTTCTGCCCATTTTTTAAATTTCTATATATTTTCATGATATTTTTATGAGCTACCTACTATTTTCTACTTTTTTGAATTAATTTAATTGGAAATCTTCTCTTCGGGATAAAAGTGAGCTGGGCTGAGTTTAGGCCGTTTCTAGGCCAACTAGCTACCACCAAGTCTGTAGGGCTCAATGCATTGAATGGCTCTATAAAAGTCTTCCGCACTGTAATGCAATCTGTACTTACGGTGCTCTTGGTGGGCTGGGCAGAGACCGAGAGTGGAAGGAGCTGGACTGGGCCGCTGGCTGGCAAAATCTGGGTACCCGGTTAAACTCCCGGACGAGTGCCCGTATCAGCCTCGCTTTTAGGCTGTCTCCAACAGGCTCTCCTAAAACATCCTCTACCTCAAAATAGGAACAATCGTTACAATACCATTCCCTATTCCGTTCTCTAAAATAGAGATTTTCTCTTCATTCCTTTATATGTAGTGATTTTCTTTCCTTTCTCTATACAATTCTCCACATAGGAAACGTGTTGGAAATGAGATAAATATAGGGAGAGATTTTTTTTAAAGGGAGCTTGTATATAGATTTTTTTTCAAAATTATCGAGGTACTACCTATGCTCTTTTTCGTATCCAACGGATACAAATACCCCGTTCCTTTTTGGATAAAAGCATGATCGGGTATGGATAGGAGTCAGATATTAGCCGACCCGTTTTCACTATTAGTGCCATGTACCCTGCCACCAAAAAAAACTATAGACCAATGGAAACAGCCAGGGTAGAGGAAAAATTGGTTTAGTAATACATATATAAATTGATATTCGAAAAGTATACCGCCAAGGGGGGTGGCTTCCGCCATTGCACAAGACGGAAGGCCGGCTTCCGCCACCCCGGATGGCTGTAGCCAAGAATGGCTAAAGCTAGTGGTTTCCTCTATGGGGGATGGAGGAAGCAGCCTGGAGCCACCACATGGCAATCAGCTCACTGCAGAGTGCACGACTGTTGCTGCTCTCTTCTGGCGCTGATTCCCATGATTGATTGCATAAGTTTTCATATTTCCCGTCCAAATATTTGCAAGTTTTCAATTTGTTAAGTTGCATTCCAATGAGCTTAGGCAAAATATTTGCATGTTTTCAATTTGTTAAGTTGCATTCTAATGAGCTTAGGCAATAATGTAACATTTTATGGGTACCTCCTCTCATATATTTAGGAACATTATATTTATTTTAAGCATTTATGCAAAAATATACTGCTGTGATGGAATTAGACGAAACTAGAACCCTATCGTCCTCTGTCGTTTAAAGGGTAAGAGGTTGTTGGTGATTGATAAGTGGCCCATCCTAAGACGGGCCTTGGGCCGATTCCGTACCGGCCCACCGCACGTACAGAAGGTCCAAAAAGCCGCCCCTGGCCGTACTAAAGGAAACGTCTAGCCCGCCAGGGGTTTCCCCGGGCTTGACCTGGTAAACCGCGCCTCCCTGGGTCCTAGCCAGGAGCGTGGCACGCCCCCGGGCTATCCTTAGTCCGGGAGGGTCTCATGGCAGCCCTTTGTCAAGTGGGCGGTGGCGATAATCGTTATGTTCCACTTTACTTTCCCCGGCTTTGACCGGGAGGAACTGTGTCTCCCCGGGGATCCGCACCCTAGGGACGGACGCGCGAGCAACCCGGTTTGTCGTTTGCCTCCTTTGACTGGTGGCGACGGTTGTTACGCTACTCGACGCCCCCCAACGGGCGGCGCGAGGCTGGCCCGGTCCAGTCAATGCTATATTGGGGATAAAGGAAAAGTGCTTTCTCCCTAAAGAAGATTCCTCCCCCTTATCGGCATCCCAAGAAAAACACGTGTCCAGTACTAACCTGACCAGTTTCTCCCTGCAGGCACCAGATCAGGCAGAGCCTCGAAATGAGACAAGGGCACCGCCACTAAAGTAGAGACGAGCGCGGGGTCCGTCGCATCAGCTCCGGGCGACCCGGGCGACCCGCCGCGCCAATAAAAGGAAAGGCCCCAGATCCGTTCGAGGCCAAGGTTGATTCAGACAGTATCAAGCAACCACCCAAGCAACATGCGCATCCGAAGCTTCCTTAGCAGTAGCCATAGTCCTTAGTCACCACCTTTGTAAGCTCGGGATCGGTGCCTTTAAGCCCGGTCTCGGCACCTCTATACTGTTTTCCACCATATAATCAACCCGCTGGTCCTATGCCCCACCATTGGCAACACCCGAGTTGACCGCGTTCTTGTGGACAGCGGGAGCTCGCTGGACATCATTACGGCACACGTTCTGGGCCTCATGCAGGTCCCGCACTCCAAGATCCGAGACATCACCGTTCCCTTTCATGGAATTGTCCCAGGGTCGTCGCTTCGCCCCGTCGGGCAAGTCGTGCTGCCCGTCACGTTCGGCGTCTCCGCCAACTTCCGAACGGAGTACATCACCTTTGAGGTGGTGGAAACTGAGTTCCCCTACAACGCCATCTTGGGCCGCCCCGCGCTCTCCAAGTTCATGGCGATCTCCCACCACGCCTACCATTGCCTGAAGATGTCGACGCCAAAAAGAGTCATCACCGTCCGGGGGAACCACAAGACGGCCCTCGATCATGACGAGACCGCCGCCATGGTAGGCCGCCTCACCGGTGGTCCCAACAAAGAAGGAGCGCCCATCACAAGACTCAAAGGTGGCCTCGCGCGCAGGAGCCCATCAAAACCATCGTCCTCATGGAGACAAACCCCTCCAAGATGGTCCACGTGGGGACCAACCTCGAGCCTCTATAGGAACTCAAGCTCATTACCCTCCTCCGGGCTAACAATGACGCGTTTGCGTGGGAACCGTCCGATATGCCCGGTGTCCCAAAAGAGGTGATCGAGCACAAAGCTAGCTATCCTACCGACAAAAACCGTAAGGCAAAGGTCGAGGCGTGTTCCCAACTGGAAGGCCAAGATCATCCAAGACCAGCTCGGCAAGCTGCTTCGAGCGGGCTTCATCTGCGAAGTACAGCACTCCAATTAAATTGCGAACCCAGTCATAGTCCAAAAGAAGGGCGGCAAGTGGCGCATGTGTGTTGACCACCGCAACCTTAATTCTGCCTGCACCAAGGATAACTTTCCCCTTCCACGCATAGATCAGCTGGTTGACGCTACAGCGGATTCAGTCTTGATGAGTTTTCTGAATGCTTATTCCGGTTACCATCAGATCGTGTTGTGTAAAGAGGACGAAGAGAAAACCGCCTTTGTAACGCCTTTCGGCACATTTTGATATACGACCATGTCTTTCGGTCTCAGAAATGCTGGCGCCACGTTCCAGCGTCTCATGCAAAAAACTCTCCCTGATCAAATAGGACGCAACGTAGAAATCTACATGGACGATATCGTAGTCAAGAGTAAGGACGCCCGTGACCACGTGTTCGACCTACGGGAAACCTTCGACAGCCTGAGACAGCACCGGGTCAAGCTAAACCCCGAGAAATGCGTCTTTGGCGTCAAGTCCGGCATGCTCCTAGGCTACGTAATCGGCGGGGCGAGCATCGGTGCAAACCTCAAGAAGATCGAGGCCATCAAAAAGATGAGGTCGCAGACCTACGTAAAGGATATCTAGTCCCTCACAGGCAAAATGGCGGCCTTAAACCTTTTCATCTCCCGCCTTAGAGACCGAAGCGCGCCTTTTTGCAAGCTGCTCCGCAAGCACGATAGTTTCGAGTGGACTGAGGAGGCTGAGGCCGCGTTTCTGCAGCTTAAGCAGTACCTCGCCTCGCCACCCGTCCTCGCCACTCCCAAGCTCGGGGAAGCCCTCCTGCTGTACCTCTCAGTGACACCAAATGCAGCAAGCGCGGTGCTGGCAGTGGAACGAGAAGGGAAGCAACAACCCGTCTACTACGTGAGCGAGGTTCTCACCGTGCCGAAGGAGCGCTATTCCGACCTTCAGAAACTGTGCTATGCCTTGTTGATGGCCTCGCGCAAGTTGCGTCACTATTTTCAAGCCCACCAGATCATTGTCCCGACTATTTACCCGATCAAGGACATTCTCCGAAACCTGCAGGCCACTGGCCGGGTCGCGAAGTGGGGAGTCGAGATGGGTGAGTTTGACATCCAGTTTGTATCCCGTACCGCGATCAAGGCCCAGGCCCTAGCTAATTTTGTTGCAGAGTTGACCAGGCCGGATGAGTAAGAGAAAAGCTCTCCAGGTCAAGATAGGGAAGAGGGTTGGTGGACTCTGTTCTTCGACGGTTCACACCAGTCTGAGCGATCAAGATGCAGTCTCGTTCTCGTCTCCCCCAATGGAGAGCGACTCCAGCACGTCATACAAATACACTTTGCGACTACAAACAACGCCGCAGAGTATGAAGCCCAAATTGCGGGCCTAAGAGCAAGCACTGCGCTCGACATCAAACGACTTGTTGCGAAAGGGGATTCGCAGCTCGTCGTCCGCCAGGTCAGGGAGGAGTTTCAGGTAGCTGATGACTCGATGGCGCGGTACCTGGAAACTGAAGAAGCGTTTCACGAGTTTCGAAATTAGCTACATTCCCAGGAAAGAGAACGACGAAGCCGATAAGCTCGCCAAGCTCGAATCCTCACATGAACCGGCCCCACCGGGGTGCTAGTGCAGCACCTTTTAAAGCCCTCCATTCTCTCCGGAGAGGAGGCCACGGGGACGCCCTCTACCCCCCAAACCGAGACATCCGGTACTGTCTCATTCCTCAAACAAAGCACCTCCTGGATGACGCCATTCATCCAGTTCTTGGAGCAGAAGACATTGCCCGAGGACGCTGCTGAGCGTTCCCAGCTAAAAACGCTAGCCCGAAGCTTCATCGCTCGCACGGGCTTGCTGTACCAAGGGGTGTTAATGGCGTGCTTTGTAAGTGCGTTACCCAAGAAGAAGGTAAGTACCTTCTGTCCGACATTCACGAGGACATCTGCGGCGCACACGCCTCACACAGAACCCTTGTCGGCAAAGCATTCCGCATGGGTTACTACTGGCCCACTGCGATGAGCGACGCAGAAGCCTTGGTTAAGTTGCCGAAGCTTGCAAGATTACGCGCGGATGACGATCGCCCGTATAAGCTGCAAACAATTCCACTAACGTGGCCGTTCGCGGTTTGGGGCATGGACCTCCTGGGACCGTTCCCCAAGGCCTCGGTGGTAAAATATACTTGTTCGTAGCCATCGATACCTTCACCAAATGGATCGAGGCCGAGCTGGTCTCCAACATCACCGCGAATCGCCGCAGACGCGTTTCTTCGAGCATCGCCGCAAAATTGAGTGCCAGCAGAATCATCGCCGACAATGGCACCCAATTCACGAGCCGAGTTCAACGACATCGCGAGAAAATTGGCATGGCTTCGCCACGCCTCTGTGGCCCACGCACAGAGTAACGGAGCGGCTGAACGAGCTAATGGACAGCTACTCCAAGGCATCAAAAAGCGAGTTTACGACGCCCTCAAGGCTAAACAACAGGGTTGGGTAGACGAGCTACCGTCGATCCTCTCAGGCGGTCCGGACAACGCCCGGTAAGACTCTGGAGAGGCGCTTTCCGGCTCGTCTATGGCTTGGAGGCCGTCCTCTCAACAGAAATAAGACTAGGATCCGATCGCGTTGACTTCGCCAGCTTCGTGGTCAACGACGAGGAGTTGCAGCTTGACCTCTATCTACTTGAGGCACGCCGCGAGCAATCCTACTCCGGGCTGCAACCTACCAGCAGACCCTGCGTCGCTACGCGGCACGAAACGTACATACAAGGGCCCTGCAAGTCGGAGACATGTTTCTACGTCGCATTCATAACCTCGCGGGCTCCAACAAGCTCAGCCCCAAGTGGGAGGGACCGTACAAAGTAGTGTCCGCAGCCCGCACGGGCTCGGTAGGCCTTGCTGACAAGGACGGGAACGAGCTCCCTATCTCATGGAACATCTCCCTTCTACGACGCTTCTACGCTTAATCATGTCGTAAGTTTCCTTTCTTTTCAATTTAATTCCCAAAAGAAAGTCCTTCCCCCAATTACGAGTTACGCTAGGTTCAGTCATGTCCATCCCAAGCAAGCCCGTGGCCAAAATCCGATGGCTAAGGATAAAGCACTCCGGAGCACTTCTACGACGGGGTAAGCCGACATCTCGCACCCTAGTAAGGCTCTGGCAGTGTGGAATTCCCGCGGCCTAAGGTACAATAAGCCCACGTCAGGTTTGTTTGGATGGCTAACTTGGGCCTCGCAGCGCTCGGGGGTTGAGGGATTTTGCGCCCAAATTTTTCCTAAGTCCTTAACTTAGCCACGCCTGTCATGCACAGGCTGCCCGACGGGTTTCGAATTTGGGATTTATGCGAATTTTTCTAAGTCCTTAACCGCCACGCCAGACGCATGCTGCCCGACGGCTTCGAGGCGGGGGTTGTGGCAATTTTTCTAAGTCACTCTAGTCTTCAAACCGTGCCCAACTCCAAAATCGCACTTGGACTTGGCCACGGCCCGGAAGCTGGAGGCCTAGGCGCACCAAAAGCAACCTGTTTGCCTGAAATTCCTAAATTCGCCTTAGAACTTCGTTACTGTTCATCTAGCTCTCCTACCTTTTGCATTTTAGATTCGCACAGAAAAAGGAACAAACGGGCTTAACAGGATGGATTTCATTAAAAAGGTTGCATTTCACAAAGAAGAGTTTACAAAGATGGAGATTGTACAAGAAAAAGGGGAATCCAGCATCCCCGAGCCACCGCAAAAGAAGGCGCCGCGTCACTATGGCTACGGCGGCGCCCAAATCCTAAAACTACCTCGCCGCACCTAGCAACGGCGCTAGCGACGAGCCGGCGGAGCTGCAGACTCCACCGACGGTGACGACGACGACGACAACGGCGTCGGCTGGTCCGGCGCGGCACCGACGCCTGGGCGCTCGGTGCCGCCTCCGCCGGTGGTGGATGCTGTCGCCCATAAGTACCACGGCGCCACCACCGAGCCTCCTCCGCTGCACCACCACCGAGCCTCCTCCTCTGCCGCTGCCACCGGCGAAACCTCCTCCTCCGCCGCAAGCGCGGCGGCGATTGCGCCGCCACCGCGTCCTCCTCCTCATCTGCGCTGCAAGTGCGGCGGTGAGTCAAGCAACCGCCTCTTTGTCGGCGCGACTGGGCATACGCCGCCAGCTTCGGCCGCTGGGCGCGACGACGGGTTCGGCAAGATCCACCTCCTCCGCCGCTGGCTGGATCGGCGGCGACAGAGGAGGCGGCGGCAGATCCTCCGTTGCCGCCACCAACCAAGCGTGTAGGTAATCGAGCTAGCGTCGGAAGACATGTTTTCCCTCTCGCTTTTCTCTTCGTTTTCTTTCTCTTTCTCTCCCTCCGCGAAGCCGCTTTTGGCTTGAGACCGAGAAGACTAAGATGGAGGCGAAGACGGCGCCGCCTCGCTTTATATAGGCGGCGGTCGTGTAGCGCCCTGCGTCGTGCTGCGGCTACGAAGCGCCGCTGCGCTCGAAGGAGCAAGCAATTAAAACCCATCTGCGAGTGAAGAGACGCGACGCGCGCACGCCGCTCGCATGAATACCAATCGCGCCGGTTGCCACGCGCGCGCGTCCGATCCATTGCCGCTGGCAAAGAAAAATCGCTGCGTATTGAGGCCCACTGTGCAGACCCAGCCCCCTAATGCGAACAAGGCCCAAAGGCGTCTCTTCAACTTGACGCGTGGCTTAGGCCGGGTACACGAACCGTCGTGGGTGGTTTCGCCTCCGCATCCGTGCCTGGCAAACGTGCCCCTGCCATCAGCGGAACACTGTGTCACGCTGCAGAGCCCACAATGCGCGTAATTTGACGCAATAAACTAAGGGAAAAATGGCTAAGTCTTTCGGCCACCACACAATACGCGATGCTTATCTGTTAAGCGAGCGGTAAAAGAAAATATACATGTGTTTACGGCACAGAGTCCGGCACAAAGTGGCGCGGGTCAAACTACGACCTGCGCTGCAGCTGAAGCTTTTCCAGCTCAGTCTCAAGGTCGCGGATCCGCTTCCGCGCCTAAAGCAGCTCTATAGCCTACGAGTCCACCTCATTCTGCTCCTGGCGTCATTTAGCCCGGGCTTCAACGTGCTCTTGCTCCTGTTTCCCCAGGGATTCCATCTCGGCCCTGGACTTCGTCCCGGCCTCCCGAAGCACAGCAATCTCCGCCGCGAGCTTATCGCGGGCTTCCTCAAGCCCGCGTACGGTGGAGTTGCGCTCGGACAGAGCGGCCTCCAGCTCCTTGGAGACCGTCTCCCTGCGCCCGTGCTCTTCATCAAAGGTAGCCCGGGCCCGATCCGCCTCGTCACGGGCCGCCTGGGCTTGGCTCGCCGCGGCCTTCTCCGTCCCTTGGGCCTGGGCAAGCCTCGCCACGGCCTCCTGCTCCTTCTCCTGCGCTGACTGGAGCATGGCCTCTAGCTCGGCGATGCGGACTGTCCCGCGAACTTCATTCTCAGCGGCCAGCCCGTTCGCGCGCTCCGTCTGAGCCCGGGCTTGCGCAAGCTCGGCGGAGAGGCGCTCGATCTTCGCCGTGTCGTCTTCTAACCGCCCACTCGCTGCCTCCATCAGCGAAAACGTGCCGGCAATAAGGGCATAGAACTAAAACCAGGGAAGACAAATCCAGTCAAACCACGGAAAAGTCAATGCCTAAGCGTGATGTGCAGACTCAAGGGTCTTATCTTTGTGTTTAGAGCTAGCATGCTCTTCACCCCCTCTTCAACGGCGTTGCACACGGTTCGATCGAACCCATGGACGTGCGCCTCATGGAACGGCAGGGGTGGGCAGCCTACCGACTCCTGTCTGCTCTCCTCCAACGGCACGGAACGTGACGCCGCCGCCACGGATCGCACTAGTGGCGCTGCCAAAAGAAGGGTTGTCGTTCCAGCCGCGGCCGCTCGCCTCTTTGCGTCCTCCACCTTGGCTGCAAGCTCAGCCTTCGCCGCTGTCGCTTGCTCCACGACCAATTCGGCCTCGCTAAGCCGAGGCCGGACGCTTTGCCTGCGCGGTTTCCAGCTCGTCCACCCTCAGCTTGGCAGCCGTGAGCTCGGATGGCGCCTCCAGTCCGAGGGTAGGATAGATCTTTATGGGCGGCCGGCCTTTCTCGGCGGCGCCCTGCGCCCTGGCGGAATCCTACTGCTCTACCCATTCCGGGGTGGCAGAGATCCAGCCCCCGAACGTCAGCGCGGCCACGCTGGGCATCGAGACGCCCATCCAACCCAACAGCGTAAGCACGCACACCGGCCAGACCCAGTTAACTAGCAGCATCCGTCGGTCAGGCGCTTTTCCGATCGGAGTCTTGAAGTAGTCGACGATTCCCCGACGATCGATCGGCCACCATACGTGCGTCGTGCGTCCTTCAACGCGCAGGGGCGTGATCCACAGGGAATCCGCGCCGGCGTCGACCTTCACCGTCTCCGCGATCTCATCAGAGGCGTCCAACACCGCCATCAGTAGGCAAGCCGATGACCCTCCGCGGACCAGCTGGCTCTTGCCCCGCGAGTCCGTTGGCCTCATCAGTCTGGCGGCCTCCATCAGGCTCGATCGATTCACTCTCGGCCGCCACGGCTTCGGTAGAAGGAGGTAACACCTCAGCTGCCACCTTGGCGCTACGCACTGCGATCGAAAACACACAAAGATCAGATACAGAAGCGGAATGATAGCGAGCGGCGTAGGAGATTTACGCGCTGGTTCAAGCTCTGTGTCCTCTTACACCCTCGGCGTAGGATGCAGAAAGAGCTTCGTCTCCAACCCACCGACACGGCTTGTGGTGGGCGCGACCGTCTTCTTTTGGCCCGCAGGGACCTTCTTCGTGGGCCCTCGCCGGTGCCACATCTGTCGGGGATAAAATCACGGCCCATTGCCATGGCCCACTCCCTGACGGCCCAATCGTCAGCCTCCTAGGGCATGTTCCCTAGAGGGCTCTTTCAGGCCTATGTGTATCCTACCGAACAGCTTTCTGTTTGGCACGGTGCGTAACGGTTTAGGATTCCTATTTGAGTCCGACTCGAGTAAGAGTTCTGCACGGCTACGTGAAGATCTGGATGTAGTTTTCCGGATTGGAGCAGACGTCGTGATCCCCAAGAATTGGAGTATGCCTTATCTACCTCGGGATGTATTTGGCATGTGTACGGGTTCGTTACGAGTCCGTTACGTCCTCAGCCCGGCCCGATTATCCCTCGGTAAGTCGGTTGTTCAACACTATATAAACAACGCCCCTACGGCGTGTAGAGGGGGCCGGAGACCGCAAGATCACATATTACTTCTTGTACACCCAGAATCTCGTCGAGACTTGTTCATCTCGCCGAGTTCCTCCTTATAATTCTCTTTCATATAAAGAAGCACTGGACGTAAGGTTATTATCCCCCGGAGAGGCCTGAACCAGGATAAAAACCCTGTGTCTGCTCGTTGCTCGTTGATTGCTGTTTACCTTGCTCGGTAGTGTCTTCTATCTCCTTTTCTCAAGAACCTTAGTTGACTTGGCACCGATATCCCAACCGTCGACAGTTGGCGCTGTCCGTGAGAATATTAGTAGATCAAGTCTGTTCGAGCATGTTGAACTCATTGAACGACCAGGAAACTCTTCCTGAGGGCTATGACTCAGAAGGGCAGGATGTCAAATCCCCTGTCATATCGGATCGATCCCTTCGATCTCAATCGCCTTCCAAATCTGGGACATAACTCTCCGGCTACATTCCGGAGATGGTCTTAGATCACGCTCCCGTCATTGACGATGATTACGGAACCGACGATCTTTACACTGGTTTAGATCTCTCAGATTCCAAGGCCATGTCGGTCGATTCCTCCTGTGGCGACACAGTGATGACACCGTCTAGTGTGCCAATGCACGGCCGTCGCAGCGTCAACATGCCGGCGCAGAGACCTCAGAGGCTCGTGCGTGGGCCGCGGCGGCCGACGAGATCGAGCAAATCAATTCTGCTTGGCATAAAGATGGGGCCGCACCGGCTGCTCGTGAAAAAGAAGTTGTTCGCCACAGTCTGGACGTCTCCATCAATCAAACCTTGGCGCAGATTCGCGATTAGCGCAAGCCACAACGACTCGACCTGCCTCGCGTATCTCCGCCAAGTCCCCCGGCAGAAGTTCTACCTGCTCGGGTCGAATCCCCGCGTAACCAGACCCGGGTCGGGCAAAACGCGGATGCCACAGGGATCCCAGGACCCCTTGAGCAGATCGGGAACGACTTCAAGCCATGGCAACGGTGATCAGATCCACCAACCTGGCTAACCTCGCCCTTATGAGCGACGCTGTTGCTTCTCACCTAGAGCGACTGGCTGAAGGCCTTAAAGTCCATAGGTGAAGTTAACACCTCCTCCGAACGCGCTTGATCGGCTACCGCCCAAAGACTCGAACAATGAACGTTCCAATCGATCGCGTGACCCTCGTCACCGTCAAAGGGCGCATCGCTACGAGCAAGATACCCGTGGTCGACAACGCTCACCAAGTCCCCGTGGTCGTCGCGACCACAGGAGTAAGCGGACCCGCGACGATCACGGACGATCCCCTCGGGACGAACACATAGTGACGACCACGAGGAAGGAGCGTGGAGGATTGTCTCGGAGAGAATATCACCAGGCAGAATCTTCCCGTTCAACTAGAGTCCCTCCGCGTAACAGGACCAATATCTTTTCAAGACTAGGCTCTGCAGGAGAAGGTGGTCGGGCATATGCCTTGGGCTACAAGGCTTTCTCGACGAGCTCCGCGCTGTCAGGTGGCCTTCCAAATTCAAACCTGGCCACATGGAGAGGTACAATGGGACCCAAAACTCAGAGGAGTTTCTTTCCATCTACGATACTGCCATCACGGCGGTCGGGGGTGACAAGCTAGTCATGGTTAATTACCTTCCGACTGTTCTTGAGGGTGCAGCCCAGACGTGGCTGTTCAATTAGCAGAAAGGTTCCATCCGCTCTTGGGACCAACTATGTGACGCTCTGATTGCTAATTTCCAGAGCTGTTACGTGCGTCTGGGCAAGGAGGATGACTTGCACCAGATGATCCAGACGAACGGGAAGATCCTCCGCAACTTCGTGAAGCGTTTCATCAAGATCCGCAACACGATCCCGAACATCTCGCATGAATCAGTTGTCTGCGCCTTTAAAAACGGTGTCCGCAACGAGCGGCTCACCCAGGATCTCGAGATCAATAAGACCTTGACCGCCAATGATCTTTTCAAGGCGGCTGTTGACACCCAAATTTGGCAGAAAATCGGATAATTATAAAAGCCGAATATGGTATTGGGCCAAATCGGAAATGGACCTCGTAGAGAAAGAAGAATATATCAATGAAGCCGATGGACACAAGACTTCGGAAGAAATACGGTTCGATTGGAAATTCGAAGCGGAAATATAGGTCGTATCGGTATCAACTTTGTAATAGTATAAATAGGACCTTAGACCGCGAGAAAAGGGATCTACTACTCAATACGCAAAAACCCACTTTTCGAACCTGATCGACATCGTCGAAAGGTTTCAACTCGCAGGTAGAGCTATCTCGATGGGATAATCGATTCTCTCCTTGTACCCGTATGCATGGCTGTATCAATTTGATTTCATGTATACAAACCATGTTAGACTGTCTCGGGATTTACCGATCTTTGACATGTTTTCGCATATTGCACTGTCTCAATGTAATTGATCTGTAATATGTGTTTATCTTGTAATGCTGATCATCAAGTATTTCATATGTTTCGCTGAATTCGATGTATGCAACTGTCTCGTTTAGTCGATCTTGTATATGTCTTGTTTGGGGATTTGCATCTGTTAATGTTTGCCGATTGGTGTTACATCTACTTTGTTAGTCTTTAAATCTTTAAATCGGTTTATTGGCTTACATCTAGCTTTAGATTCGAATACTGTCTTGGCTTGACCAATCTATTCTAATCTATTTCTCGATTTGATCCAATGCACTGATACGAAGGTTTATTGCTAATATTATACCAAAATACCAAAAAGAAATAAGAGATTTAAACCTGATTATTATTCTGTATTCATTGCTCTATCGGACCTGGAACCGATAGAATCTATAATCGGATATTTCAAAGCCGATTATAGAAGAACCTGATCTGGCTACTTCAAAAGCCGATTAGGGTTAATTTACTGACGATTTTATCCTTGTTAATTTATAGGTCAAATTGACTGGCACGCTTGGTTTTACTTGTTGCGACACAACCCCAGAGTTGACGCTTCGGCACGTGTGTTCACGAGAAGCTAACTTTTCGTGTCAACAGCGGCTGATCGCTATGCCAACACGGCAAAGCGTGTTCAGTATAAAAAGGCGTTCGACAAGGGCAAGCTTCCCGCTCAGCCTGGTGTAGATAAGAAGAAGAAGAACAGCAACAATCCTGGTGACAAGAAGTCCCAGAAGAAAAAACAAAGGTGCGTCGAACAATACCGTTGCGAGTATAGATCGCGCACCTCCTCCCAAGAAAGGGCAAAAGAAGCCCTCCAATAACTACAAGGGCAAGAAGCCTGGTCAAGGAGACGATGAAGGCAAAAAAGGTCCAAGTGACCGATATTGCCAGTTCCACTAGAACTACGGCCACGATATACGCCACTGCAGGATCTGGGCTGCAAAGCTCGAGGAATTCTACAACGGCAAAGGCCCCATGCCCACACTGCCCGAAAAAGGTGATGCGGGCAAGGCCAAGCGCCAAACCGATGATGGTGATCGGGACGATGAGGATGACTATCCAGAGCCCGTTAACCATATAGCTGTTATCTTTGGCGGCTCCTCCGCTTATCCCTCTCGGCGCAGCCTCAAGGAAGCTGCTCGGGAGGTCCACAATGTCGAGAAGGGCAACCCACAGCCCGAGTCGATGAAGCGGACCGAGGTCTCCATCTCCTTCTCTAAAGAGGATTGCCCCACTGGGATGACCAAGCCTCAGCGGCTCCCACTGGTGGTCGCTCCGACCATCAGCAACGCTAGAGTCGGGAGTGTCGTGTTCGATGGCGGGAGTGCGCTGGACTTGCTTTCTACAAAAGTCTTGGATGAGATGCAGATTCCTCGTTCCAAACTCAAAGAGTTCGCAATGCCCTTCTATGGGATTGTACCGGGAGAAGCTGTTAAGCCGTTGGGGCAGATTGTTCTGCCCGTCACCTTCGGCAGCCCAAGCAACTTTCGGATAGAGTTGATCACATTTGACGTGGTCGATATTTCATCTGCCTACAACGCGATCTTGGGCCGACCATCTCTGGGAAAGTTCATGGCCGTGTCCCACCATGCCTACCACTGCGTGAAGATTCCGGGCCCTAGCGGCGTGATCACGGTCAAGGGCAATTACAAGGCCGCTCTAGATTGTGATGAGCAATCCCTTGTCCTGGTCGGCCAACTTCCACCGCGTGGTCCCGAAGTGCCGCAGACCAAATCTACCTGTCCCAAGGTTTCTCTCCAGCCAGGGGGAGAGACCAAGGAAGTTCCGCTGTCTCTTGACGATCCTTCCAAGACAGTTCATTTTGGGTCAATCTGGACCCCAAATAGGAAATCGAGTTCGTTGCCTTCCTCCGAGCTAATACAGACGTGTTTGCCTGGGAGCCGTCTGACATGCCCGGGGTCCCAAGGGAGGTTATCGAGCACAAACTGGCAGTCCGGCAGGACAAGAAGCCTGTTCGCCATAAGCTCCGTCGCTTTTCGGATTTCAAGCAGGGGATCATTAAGGATCAGCTTGGAAAGGTGGTCACTGCTGGGTTCATCCGCGAGGTTGATCACACCGAGTGCCTGGCCAACCCTGTGATCGGAAAGAAGAAAGGCAGCAAGTGGCGGATGTGTGTACGTGACTGTGGATTCCCACGGACTTGATCTACTAGGATCTACTAGGATCCCCACGAACGACGCCAACTGTCGACGGTTGGGATATCGGTCCCAAGTCAACTAAGGTTCTTGAGAAAGGGAGATAGAAGACACTACCGAGCAAGGCAAACAACAATCAACGAGCAACGAGCAGACACGGTTTTTATCCTGGTTCGGGCCTCTCCGGGGAGATAACAACCCTGTCGGGAATAAAATCACGGCCCATTGCCATGGTCACTCCCTGACGGCCCAATCGAACAATCTACTAGGGCTTAGCTCCTTGGAAGGTTCTAACAGGCCCATATGCATCCTGCCGAACAGCTTCCTGGCTGGCATGGTGCGTAAAGGCCTAGGATTCGTGTTTGAGTCCGACTCGAACAGAGTTCTGCACGGCTACGTGAAGACCCGGACGTGGTTTCCCGGATTAGTATAGATGTCGTGATCCCCAATAATTGGAGTCTACTTTATCTACCTCGGGATGTATCTGGCACGTTGAGTTCGTTATGATCTCGTAGTTAGCCCGGCCCGATTATCCCTTAGTAGGTCGGTTCATCAACACTATATAAACAGAACCCCTACGGCGTGTTGAGGGGTCAACCTGGCACGAGTTTACGGCCAAGAGATTTCGCATTGTCGCATATTACTTCTTGTACACATAATCTCGCCGAGATCTGTCCATCTCATCTAGCATCCTCTTGTAATCATCACTAATATATAAGAAAGGCTGGACGTAGGGTTGTTATCTCCCCGGAGAGGCCTGAACCAGGAAAAAAACCCTGTCTCCCTGTTGCTCGTTGGTTGCTGTTCGTTCTATTCGGCGTGTCTCCTATCTCCCCTTTCTCAAGAACCTTAGTTGACTTGAGATCGATATCTCAACCATCGACAAACCTTACATCCAGCGCTTCTTTATATGAAAGAGGATTACAAGGAGGAACTCGGCGAGATGAACAAGTCTCGACGAGGTTCTGGGTGTACAAGAAGTAATATGCGATCTTGGATGCTAGATCTCACGACGTTCCCGGTCCCTCCACGCCGTAAGGACCTTGTTTATATAGTGTTGAACAACCGACCTACCGAGGGATAATCGGGTCGGGCTACGAGAGCGTAACGAACTCGTATTCATGCCATATACATCCCGAGGTAGATAAGGTATACTCCAATTCTTGGGGATCAAGACGTCTGCTCCAATCCAGGAAACCACGTCCGGGTCTTCACGTAGCCGTGCAGAACTCTTGCTCGAGTTGGACTCAAGCAGGAATCCTAGGCCATTACGCACCGTGCCAGCCAGGAAGCTGTTCGGCAGGATGCACATAGCCCTAAAAAAGCCCTCTAGGGATCCAGGCCCTAGGAGGCTGTTCGATCAGACCGTCAGGGAGTGGGCCATGGCAATGGGCCGTGATTTTATCCTTGACAGACTTGACACATTGTATTTCACAGTAGTTTTCACCCATCAGGGCCCATAAGGGATCTTCCTTGAATTTTAGAATATTTGAAGTGTCTGAGTCAGCATTCATGCCACTAATGTACCTATCTTGTATAGGGATGGCAACAGGTCCATTCCTTGATGGAGAGTATAACCCCCTACCTAGTCCCTACATAGCCAAAATTCCTTGCTCCCCGTCCCCGGTCACAGGGAGGATTTTTCATCGTCGTTGTCCCCAATCGGGTATACGGGGAACCCGATGGGTACAATTCCCCGATAACAAATTTGGTCATGCTATATTAAACCACAACTATGCAATAGTACTCCAGTCTCTAGGCCCTCGCACAGAAATACATTGTAAAACATGAATACATGAATGATTCACAACATAGTTGTGATGGATAATTCACAGAACATGAAGATATGGTCAAATGAATAGTTGACAAGACAAAAACATAAGCAATATTTTCAGGGGAGGGTCCACCTGTTAGTGATTTCTCGGGGCCCCGAACGGGGAGGGGTGTAACGGACCCGCCCCTACCAACCCCGATGGGGACATTTTTTTTCCTCCCATTTCCATCCCATGGGGGTGATTTTCCCCATGCCCATCCCCTAATAAAGAAATTTCCCATCGGGATCGAAAAATGGGGCCTATTGCCATCCCTAATTTTGTAGGAAAAAAATGTTTATCACAAAGCGTTTTTAAGCTCCGAAATCATAGTCGATTTTGTGTTCCATATTGCTAATTTGCTATATATGAGCTTATGACCAACTTCTCTAGTGGCCAAAAAGGCTTTAGGATCTATTATTGTAAATAGTGAAATTATGAAATTGTGGCGAAACACTCTACGGAGTTTGATTCAAGTTAGATTAAATAGGTTAGCATTAACCCAATTGGATTACTTTAACCTAGATTAATCCAAGTTTTTTGTTTACCAATTAATACAATCATTCTACACTGTTCGGTTGGTTTAGTGTGTTCCATGCTTTGGTTGGGTTTTATTAGTTATCCCACATTCTGATAGCTTGGTTGGCAACTATGGAACCGAGGAGAGGGATAGGAAAATGAGTTGGGTCACTCAGGGAATTGAACTTCCACTTTTTAATTTTAAACTCTCTTTCTTTTTTCCATTTTTCCTAGTCCATGCCCCTGTCCACGCCCACCATCTCAACCACAAGTTCTACCACCACTTCGGCTTTGTTTATTTTAGCTTAAAGTTACTGAAGCTTTAATTTTAAATAGTTGTTACTCATCGGAGAGGTCTTAGAGAGTTTAAGAAATTATCAAAAAGTTATTTTAGTAACTATCAGAAAATATATTTTTAAAAAATAACTACATAGTACTTATATCGTTTACCTTTAAAAAAAGTATTTAATTTAATTTAATTGAAGTTGAAAAGAACAATGTCTTCGTTGTCCTGCCCACTTTTACACTGCGGCACTACCCAAATTCTGACGTTGCATTTTCAATCCACCCCTCGTCCGCACATTTCTGAGATAGGTGCGGTTGCTCTCTTCACTCCTCTTCTTCAACTCAAAAACCCTTCTCGTTTTTTGCCTTGTCCACGGAAAGAGAGAAAAATATACTCCCTCCAGTTCCATAATACTTATCGTTTTGGACATTACCATGGTTTTCAAAATACAACTTTGACCATCCATTATTTAAAAGATTTTTATAGATAAAGTTTTAAAACTTTGACTTAGTACAAACGTAAAACAATAAGTATTATGAAACTGGAGAGAGTAATAATAAGGAAAAAGTATATATTACCCCCTGAACTATTGTCTTAATATAGAATACCCCACTCAACTCCAAACCCAGAAATTTAACTACTTGAACTTTGTAAGCTAGATAGATTACCACCCCCCCCAACCCCCACGACTCAATTTTTAGCTAGTTTTGGACATATAAAAACTATACGTGGCAACAGGCCATCCAATGCATGACATGCACTAAAGTTTTGTCTCCAATTCATCAAACAGAACATGTAAGCCACACAAGACACATAAGTAATTAGGTTCATATAAGAAACAGATTTAAGCAATTATGTAAAGATTTAAATTCAAAACTTTAGTGCATGATGTGTAAAATATCGCTTATTTATGTATTGGATGGGCTGCTGCCATGTACAGTTTTTATCTGTCGAAAACCAGCTAAAAACTGAGTCAGCGAGTAATCTATCCGGTTTACAAAGTTTATTGTGTTAAATTTCTGGTTTTGGAGTTAAGAAGGGTATTTTATTATTTTATAATACGGAATAGTTCAGGTAATCTATATTTTTTTTTTCTAATAATCCATCCATATCTATAAAGCCAGAGTGGTACGGCTCCTCCCCAAAAACTCGACACGTGTGTGTTACTGTTGCACTGTTCATGCAACAGTACTCTCCCCACCGCGCCCATCCCCCAAGCCTCCACCCTGGGGTGGACCAAAAGCTCGGGCTCGACGAGCCGTTCGAAATCGGATCGAGCTCGAATTAATTTCGAGCCGATCTCGAGCTGCGTCTCGAGCTCGGTTGTAAATCGAGTCGATCTCGAGCCGATCACGAGCTACTCGGTTTTAGCTCGAAAACTCGAATAAACATCCAACATCCAGCAGACCAATAGGCCGTCACTCTGTTAGGCCCAAGCCCATTAAGCCAACAAGCAGCGTCACGGGCTCGATCCTTCACAAACTACAGGCACTACTTGAGCTACTCCTCTCCTCACGCGACCCTGGCACCCTTCGTTTCCGTGGCTCTACCCTGCGCCCCGCCCCAACCGCCGCCCTCCACCGCAGCACAGCAGGTTGGCGGCACCGCTCCAGCCTCCACTCCAGCTCCACCGCTCGATCCACTCCAGCCTTTAGCTCCAGGCGCCGGGTCGGCGGTGCAGAGGCGCGGCGGTTGGTCGGGCGCAAGGTGCCGCTTAGAGTCAGTAGCGGCCGACGGCGCGAGGCGCTGCGGTGGTCGGCGCGCGGTGGTCGGCAATAATATGAGGTGCGGCGGATGGATCTGCCGCGCGGGGTGCCACCCAGGGCGGCTGTGGCTGACGGCATGAAGGCACCGCAGTGGGTTAGCGGCACGGGATGCCGCCCGGCGCGGTGGCAGGCGACGATGCAGAGGCCATCGGCGGGTCAACAATGCGGTGGCCGGTCGACAGATTGGCAATGGATTGGAGATCACCGGTAAGTCTCTATGACCCTAACCTAACCGAGCCAAACCGAGCCGATCTCGATCTAAACCGAGCTTAACCGATCTCAAGTTCGAGCCTTATACTTAGCTCGGTTTATAATCGATCCGAGCTCGAACCGAGCTCGAGCCTGACCATATCCAGCTCGCTCAAGATCGACTCGAATCCACCTCGCTCTACTACCTCCGCCGGGGCGCACCTCCACCGCCCGGCCTCCCTCCTCCATCGCCGCCTCCTCCTCATCCATCTGGGACGGACGAGAAAATTGGATTTTTGCCCCGAAGTTCATTTGCCTTGGTCTTTTTGTCTAAAGTTGACATGCCTTGGTATTTTTGCCCTGTGTAGATCAGTGGGATTGTTTTGTCCCTAGGGGTTTTCTAAAAATTGCCACGTCTCCCAAACCATCGCCTCGCCGGAGTTTCGCCGGCATGGCAATACTCACCCAAAGACCGCCGCCAGAGCGCCTCGCTTCGGAGCCACCGCCTCTCAAAGAAGCGAAGCCACCGCCGCTTGGCTGCTGCATGCTCGCCTTGCTTGCCCTCGCCAGAGCCAGGCCGCCACAGGAGCCGCCTTCTCCTCCTCGAATCGACACCTAGCGCATCCTCGGGCCAAGGTGTCGCCGTCCTCACCTTCTCCTATCTCCTCTCTACCTTCCCCAAGACGCCCCCTGTTATGCGCCGCCGCCGAGACGCCACCATGGTAGCCGCCGCAGCCGCGCCACCTCCTCGCCACCCTAGCCGAATTGGCGCCGCCGTCACGTTCCTCTCGCCACGCCGCTTCCCGACCCGCCGCCGCTAGAATAGTTTGGGTGAGTCGCCGCATGACGTCTTCCGCCGCCCGCTCGACCTCGATCTTGCCGCTTCGAGACCGCCGCCGCCGGCCATTGCCGACATCCATTGCCGCCTCCGCGCGGCTGATCGCCATCATCATCTCGCCGCTTCTCCACCGCGGCCGTTGCCTGAGCTGCCGTCGAGCACGCCGGGAGTGGAGGAGAAGGTGGTGATTTTGTAAAAACCCTTGAAGTGAACACTATCCTAGGTTGGTCTACACAGGGCAAAAATATCAAGGCATGTCAACTTTGGACAAAAAGACCAAGGCAGATGAACTTTAGGGCAAAAATCCAATTTTCCCCCGGACTCCCCGCGCCGCCTCCCCTCCTCCCCCGCTCCGGCCTCCTCTCCTCCACCGCGGACTCCCCGCCGCCTCCCGCCGAACTCCCGCTCGGCCTCCTCTCTCTCCTCCGCCTCGCCTCCCCACCACCGCCTCCTCCTCCTCATGGCCGGCCTCCCTCCACCGCCTCCTCCGCCCCCCTCCACCTCCCTCCTCCACCGCTACACCGTCTCCGCCTCCCAGAGGCCTCCTCTCCTCCCTGAGGCGGCGAGGCCTCCCGCCTCCGCCACGCCGCCTCCCGTGCATCTGCACGGGCTGTCATCTAGTAAAGAGGAATCTTTGTGCCATCCCATTTTGCGGTCTCGCCCCTGAACTGTCCAGAATCACGGGGCGGTCACGGGGCCCTCTCGGCGCAGTGGTTGCTGTCGTTGCCGTGTGCCGGTGTGCGCGAGTCGGCGTCATAACGAGTAATTAATGGCCCGCATTGCAAAGAGGAAAAATCAGGGAGGTGTGAAGCCTGAAGCCTGAGCCGGCGAGAGAGCGCAGAGGAGGGAGAGGGAGACAGCGAGTCCCCGCGTCCTCAACCTTCGCTTTGCTTAGGGGTTCGCCCAAGTTTCAGATTCGAGGAGTGGGAGCTGCCCCTCCCCTCTCTCTCCCTTCTTGCCTGGGATATATCGAAATCTGCGATTGGCTTCGTTCCAACAGTGCAAGCCAAGAATTATTTTACACGCAGGTTAGTTTTTTTTTTTGGTTTTGGCTGCTGCTTATCTCCCTCTGTTCTGTACTGAGTACCTCATTTGACTTTACTAATCCCCAAATCTGATTTGGCTCCCCGCATTGGCACAGCTGCCCCTCTTGCTGGCGTCCTTGAAGCACATAAACTTGAATTGATTGTTTGGCCATAAAAAGATTCCATTTTTTTTTTTTGCTGTTTTGCAAGAAGTGTGATGCGTGAGGGGGATCTTGAGCGAGAGTGTAGGATCGAATGCTGTAAGCCAGCCATGCTTGATTTCTGAAAGGATCGATTAGGGTTGGGGAAGCTCAAGATTCTCATCCCTTTGCGCCATGTCTTCCTCCTTGGTTGGTTTCGAACTTGCCACGCAGCAGGCGATGCAATGGCGCATGGATTCTATTCTCCTTCTGAATTAGGTATCTTGAGGATAGGAAAGGAGGAGCGAATAAGGCCCTCTTTTCTTTCGCTCAATAATTCAGTCGGTCCTTGGTTCCTCGTAACATGTTTCCGACTTCCAAGCTAACCACTCCCTTTAAGTTGCCTAGAACAATTTAGATTCCATCAGTTGAGATTCATAAAAGAGCAGGTTGTTCGGTTTTTGTTGTGTTCTCAATTCCTCTAGCTGTTTAGCGCTGCATAGAAAGTCGTAGGTGATCATACGTCCTTGCTACACAGCGCCGAAGCTATTTGTTCATTCTTGCGGTGATATGAAAGATGATATAATGTACATGCAATCATTTCTTTGATGCTGTCAGTCTTTGGGTAAGCAGGCATTTCACGAATAGATGCCGCTCCGTTAATGCCCATTTGAGTGATCTATAGGCCCTGCTCAGTGCCCATTTGAAACCGATTTCTGTCGGCGTGCTAGGTTGTGAGTCTATTGCCTTGCGTTATGCAACTTAAAAAACTATATATCTTTGCTTAAAAAAACTGTATATATGATTATGAAATATGCAAATGGGAAGAGATGAGCTAAGGTAGCGTTTAAAAAAATGTTGGAATATGAGACAATGAGCAGGATCAAATAATTTAAATTTCTACAGTAGGCACTAGGTAGATAGTGATAAATTTGCCATTTTATCTGCGTTGTGGACTACGTACATTTTGTAACTCAACCCTTTTCTTTGAGAAAATAATATAAGATGGAAATTACTGTGCCATTTTCTATGTATCAAGTGCCCAAATCAAGCCACCGAACTCGTCATTATGTTTTACACCTTGCCTTTATCATGTTAGAGCTGTGAATGAATGTGATTATAAATCTTCTCGTTTTGAGGACTTATTATGCTTGAATATGATGAACATGGTTCCACAAGAGCTTATGTTCGTTTCTTGCTGATTCTGGTCATCTGATTTTGTTTCTTGAAGGAATGTCCTCAACCAACTCTGCTCAGCCCTCAGTATCCTCAGAAAGAGCATCTACATCAGCTAGTGATGATACAAGACCTCCTGATCCAGGTGATGAGAAGCATCTTGTTGTGTTATATGATCTCTCTGCACTAAAAACCTAATTATTTTTTACCTCGTTATATGATCTCTCTGCACCAAAAATCTAATTATTTTTTACCTCTCACCTGTGATTTGATCTTCTTGGATTTGTAGGAACTAATTCTTCTACACCGACAAGAAGCAGGCTTGCACTACGGTTGGATAAGCGGTCATTACATTTTTCCGTTAGTGCATGGGTAAATGTCTTAAATGAATGAGTAATACATTTTTTTCATAAGTTATTGTATCACATGCAAGGTTCTGTATGTTGATTTCAATCCAGTTGCCAATATCTTGGTCTTGTCTCAGTTAGTATATCTGCTGGACTAGCAGATCCATCTCAGCATGCTATTTTACCAAATAGTTATGTTTAGTCTTAGTTGAAGATTAGTGTTGAACAACAGCTAAATCATGGAAGTGAGACACCATCAATCAGACTTCAGACCAACCGTTAGTCCAAGGATGATTTTTTTGGCCAGGCCTGCAAGCTAGCATTCTACGAGAGTGACTTCATCTAGACCCAGAACTCTTCTTAAGTGATGGGTGATTAGGATTCATTAATCATATTGTACCTCTGCAATAAGCATATATTATCCACATGAACTCAGTGTTCACTGTTCAGCCATTTAATTAATAATTTGTTTATTAGATTTGAAGTCTTGAGGACAATTTGATCTTTAATTGTTGTAGGGACAATACTTAGTGCACATCTTGCTTAAACATCTAACTTAATGACTAGATCTACTATCTTTTGTTTAGCATGCTTTCTTTGCGTATTTTAGTGTGTATGTTTCTGGAGGTGTCGCAAATTATCAGTGCAGGTTTAATGAATATCAGTGCCCCAACCTGTTATAGTAATACTCTAGCTAATAAATGGTTGCATTATCTTTATCATACACCGCTTGTTTTTTTACTTGCAGGTTCTTATTGTTGCATTGATTGGCATAGTTCCAATGGCACCACGACAACTGCAATACAAGGGATATCGTTTGTCACTTCTTGGCACAACCTGTACCACAGGTTATGCTTTGTTTGCTTTGTATAGGGTCAGTAACATGAGATTATGTATTCTAATTTTTATTTTGTTATTCCCACTTTAGATACCTTGCAGGCTTGTACTACTTATTTACAATTTCCCCTTCCTATCAGCTACCCAGAGCAGGAAACATGCAGGCTCTTCAGGCATGGTTTCATAATGTAACTTCATCGAAGGAATTTATACCATTCATGTACTGCCTTATGTTTGTTACATCTAAATTGCACTTGAAGCGTAAGCATACGAGTTGTTTACTTTGACAAGTAATTTGTTTATTACTCCCTCCATTATGAAATAGTAGTCGTTTTGGATATTGAAACGGTCTCCAAAATAGAACTTTGACCATACAAACTATTAAAAAATTATTTATAATGCATTAAAAAATATAGTATTATGAAAGTTCTTTTAAAGACAAATCTATCTATGTGATTTTTATGTTCTCAATCTAAATAGTTTAAAAGTTCTCTATGGATAAAGTTTTAAAACCTTGACTTAGGAAAAGTCTAAAACGATTACTATTTCATTACGGAGGGAGTACTACCTAAGCATACCAATTTTTTGTGCATAATGAGTTGCTCTTTTGTGGCAGTTGTTTTGGTACCAGTAATTTGTTGGGCACTCGAGCATGTGGCCAGATTTCTACGGCGCCATTTTACAAATTCCTCCCTGTACAGGTAATGAACTTGATAAATTTCTTGGCACAAAATGTCTTGTCTTCTATGCATGTACCATGCTTCTATCACTGACAGTTTTTAGGATAAAGAATCACTCCCTCTGTCCTGAAATAGAAATATAAGGCATATTCTGTTTCGTTAGGGCAGGACTTTGACCAACATTTACTCTATTAATACATAATTTGTGTGGCACAAAATTAATATTATTAGATTATTCAAAAGTACTTACATATGATTACGATTTTGTATCACACAAATGACATGTTGAAGTAATTGTTGGTTAAAGTCTTGTCCTAACGAAACAAAATATGCCTTATAATTTTTTGATGGAGGGAGTAATAGTTTAGGTATGATCTGTTGGCCTTCCTAGTTTAAGTTGTCTTAGTTCCATCTTTTATATGAGACAAGTTACTTTCATTTCTCTAGGCTTACATAGACTAGTGAATGGAGCTGCCTTGGTGGTGTTCTGTGTAGAATTTTTATGCAATTGTGAACACAACAGTTGGATAGCCCTTGTCTATTTGTTGCATGACACTAAAGGACGTATTTTATGTGTAGGAAATGTGCATTGTAAATAGCCGCTACTGTCAACTGATTGATTGAATACTGCTAGCATCTTGTAATATTTTCTTGTTGGACATGCTAGTTAACAGATTATAACGAATTGTGTGTCGTACTGATTTGTAGGACATACCTGGAGCAACCTTGCACATGGGTTGAGACAAACGCAACTGCAGTCAACTTTTTAAGTTCAAATGCACAGATTTTGTTGGGATTTCTTTTAATCTTATCACTGTTCTCGTCAGTAGACCCTAAACCTTTTATTTTGGAAAAAGTACTGTTTTGGTCCCTAAACTATAGCCATTGGCCCATTATACCTTAAACCTGTTAACTCAGTCCTTCAAATATCAAAACAGGGCATAAATGGTCCCTTCGCCAGTCAAAGAGTGGTTTTGACAGTCAAAATTGGCTTGATCAAAGTGTTACATGTCCTTTTACATAAAAAATATTCCACGAAATCCAAACTAAGAGCATGTTTGGAGTGGTTGAGCTGAACGAATAAGTTAGTTGAGCTGAAATGAACTAAATGTTAAGCTGGACTTCAAGAGATTTTTGAATATGCCTCACAGAACTGGTCCGCTTCGTTTATGCTATTTTAAAGATTTTTTAGAGGTGGTTTGATGATAGAAAAAAAACTGGACTAAAAACAAAATTAGTTTTATAGCCAAATAAGCATAAGCCACTTTGAACATGTTGTAAATTGTATATTTGACTTCCTAATGATTTTTTTGAGTCCAAAAAAATCATTGTATTTCACCATGTGGTATAATTTTTAAGTAGTCTAAAAGTAGGAAAAATGCTAACTAATTTTGCAAAGTTTAGAAATTATGTGAAAACTATGAAATTAGGTGGTCAGAAGAAAATAAAATATATAGTTAAATTTTGATTCCATGAAATAGTTTGATGAAAAAAAAATACAACACATTGGTGAAACAACCTTTCACCAACCAAAACTACTTTTGACTCGGTTAAGGGATCATTTGTGTCTGATTTTAACATTTGAAGGACTGAATTAACCTAGCTTTGGAGTTTAGGGGCCAAAATGGGTCGAGGGTCATACTTCAGGGGCCAAAACAGTATGTTTTCTTTTATTTTCGCTCCCACCTCTTATTAGGCAAAAAATTTTATTTATTTATTTATACTTGTGTAGGCGACAACGCGATGCTATGCTAACATTCATGTACTGGCAGGTTTGTTTTAATTTCGCCAAATGATACTCTTCTCATTTTCTATTAACTGCAATGTTGACTTTTTCGCAGATTATACTGCTCATCACCTTAGGATTGGTTAATCCTCTGCATGGCTGAGCAGTTGAACCTAGATTAGCATATAACCTTTGATCACTTATAATGATGTATCAATTGTTGCCTTTTTCCCCCTATATCAAGTGCTCATTGAATTCTACAGCAAACGAAAAATGGTATCACATAATAATTATAAACTTGCATTACATCAATGTAGTAAATATCCATGATGTGTCCACACGAAAATATGGATGAATGGTTTTCAATAATACCAACATACCATGCAAGCAAATGCTCCCGAGTGCTGCATCAACTGACTGTACAATATTATGTATGCCATTTGCATTTAGAACTTAGAAGAATGGTCGTTACTCCTGCTATTCTGTTAAACTCTTGTTGAATTGGTGCTGTAGTCAGTACTGTTATTTGTCAACAATAACACTTGCTTGGTTTTGGTTTTCTGAAAACAATGTTGGTAACTGGTAACTAGGCTGCCAGATTTCTGTTTCCTAATAAAAACTTTTTTTCTCTAATAAATAATCGTTGCTTGTGCATGTCCAAATTGATAGCATTGGCTAGATTTTATAATATTTTTTAGAAGTACCAATAACTTTATTTGCCCAGTTAAAGAAACAACACTTAATTGATGACAAGAGATGTTGCATGATATTTTCTTTGTTTTCAGATTGTATACTGACTTGTTATATATTAGCAGTATAACGATTTCTCAGCAAATTCCTATCTCACTCTCTTTATTCGGTATTGCAGTTGTTGAAGCTCATGTATCACTCTCCTTTTACTGCTGGTTATCACAGAGCCATCTGGCTTAAAATTGGCCGAACTATTAACCCCTATATCCACCATTACACCCCTTTTCTTCATGACCCAATAAATGCCGGCATGAGATGGTGGTTCAGGTAGAATGGATATAGCTCCAGAAGTCATGTAAAGGGACAAGAATGTTTTTGGTAACATGTAACAGATAGGCCCCATGTGGAACACAGGAACTTTATAGGACTTTCACCTGAATTAGGAACAGAGAAAAGGTCCTGTGTTCCAAACTGGGCCTGAGGATCATTTTTAAGTATGTTGCAGCTTGTGTGAGGTGTCATTCGTCTTTTCTTTTCTGTGACATTGAGCTGATGATAGTTCTTAGTTAGCAATCAGTATTTCTTGTAACTTCTCCCGTGGTTGCAGAACTTAGTCGAGATCGAGATTATGAGCAGTTAGCCAATGAATTGAAAATGGGTAATATATTTATTGTTAGATAACTATATTTTGTGTTTTTTTTCTTGCATCGACTTATTGATTCCTCACATTCTGAACCGTCATATTGTGGAATCCAAACCATTCATCTAAATTTTAAAAATGTAAGTGTCTATAAGCTGATGTATTATGAATGAAAACGAGTCCGATATGATCGGACACGGGTCAACCCATATTTGTATCCGTATTTTTTATTGGATAAAGATTTGAAGATAGATATTGTTGCATATGGATTCGAATACGGATTTAGTTGGATACGGTTTTTGATCGGATGCACATCAAATACGAATATAAAATTGGATTTTTACTATAATACATCAATATAAAAAAAATCAACGAAACTTACCTTCATTGTTCATCTACGTAAGCACAACATGTAGTACAAAATCACAATATGATAAAATATGGTTTGAAAGACAAAATATAGGTATGTGGACTTGCGTTAAATAGCATGCCCATAAGTTACCCATGCATAGCGGTATCTAGGCCAAGCCATACATCAGCAGCATGCCCATAAGTTACCCATGCATAGCGGCATCTAGGCCAAGCCATACATCAGCACCAGCTCATACTTTGAAACATCATGGCGCATGGCGCAGGTAGGCCTAAATCCAATCCCTTTTTGTATACGTATAATATCCGCTAGATTACCCCCAACCCGTATTTGTATCCGTATCCATTTAAAAGTTCGAATAATTATCTGCACTCGTTTAGAAATTCGAATAATTATCCATATCTGTATTAGTTTTTGTTTGAATAGAAAAATGGGTCCCAAATCAATAATAATTGGACATGGGTCCGAATTTAGGCAGATGTTATCCGCCCTGTTTTCACCCTATAACTTATTTGCTACAACCTAGAAGAGGCTTGATCTTCTCCTTACACCAACAATGACGACAACAATGATGAACATTAGAGATGACAATGCCACCATCAACGCCTCTTGCAGCCTCACCCTCAATTGGGGGATGGAGAAATAGATCAACTCTAGCAGTAGACTTGGCAGCTTGATGCTTTATCATGGCTCTCTCGAGAATGACCAAGCAAGTGGAAGCCGCTGCCGCCTGTCATCGCCTTTGTCAAACCTGTTAGTGTGGGAGCCTTATCCATGTTAACTATTATTGGATATGGTTACGGGCATTTTGGTTTAGATACCTAAGTTTTCCTGCTAACACATTGTTTATGGCATGGCACCACCAAATTCATTACCAAGTGTTGTTTGATTGAAGCTAATAAATAAGTAGAAACCAAATAAATTCAAAAATAAAATAAAATATAGTAACTAGACTAGGATTTATGATGAATTAAATGTTTTCAAATTAGTTAGACATATACGAAATGAATACGAAAATAAAAACTTCGAAATTGAACAAAATTAGATGTGACCGATGGTGTTCCTGCCAAGTGCCAACCACCAGCATGCAGACACGCGGGCCCACTGGACACTGAGAGGAATCCGCCAACTCTATTGAAAATTATAACTAAGCAAATATATAAACCAATGGAAGGGTATTTTATTTTTGGGATGATATATGCATACTGCTTGTTGATGTGGAAACGTAGTTAGTACTTTGTGATAAAACCCTTAACCATCGCGGGCCCACTTTGTGATGAACATTTGTTAACCATATCCGAATGTCTCTTATTGATAAACCATTCTGGACGTTTTGGCTTCCGGCCCATTGTTGTCCACCGGTAAGATTTGTCGGCTTCTAATTATGTAATTCTCTTTACAGTTCCACACTCCTACTCCTACACCAAGGAGAGATCGAAGGACCGGGGAGGACGGGGGCAACAGGGTCGGCTTCTTTTATTTCCCTCAGTTAACAAAAAACATATCTTTCCCTAATCCCTACCTAATAGTACACATCAATGTTCAGAACTTACAGCAAGTCTCTGCAAATTCGGCACATTAAGCTCTAAACAAGCATAGATAATGAGTTCTAGACAATGCCCTTTTGTGTTATTCCCTAACAAGGCTAGATCGTTGAGGCAATCGATTAAGCTTGTATTAGACTTGATTTCTAGGCTAGGAGCAGTCAGCTCGCCACACCACCCCTAGTGTTTCAGTAGCGGCTTTGTAAAGCAATCGGCGAGAGCACCCTACTTCTGTTTTCCGCACCTCTTGTTTCTCCTTGCATTCACTTCAGCAGCCCAGCTCTTGCCAATATCTGTCTGGAACTTCCCTGCAATAAGAAGTTGTTTTAAAAAGTTAAACAAAAGGAGATAGCACAATTTTGTTATCACCTTTTTGGCAATTGCCAAAATGACGGCCACATTACCAGCAGTAGAGAGAAAGAACTCATCAAGCACTTTACCATGTTCTGCAAAATTTCCAGAAATGCCAAGTTAGTGGCACAAAAGATAAGTGCAAGATGAGTAAGATGCCAACTTACGTGCGTGTAGAACCATCTATAGTACAGTGCCTAAAGTATTCCATGTTAGGGAAAATTAGCTCTGAGATACTACAAATTACGTGGTTTTGCTCCTACTCTATGTCAGTGACACATTTGGTGCCTAGGAGGAAAGCCAGGGAATTTACAGTGTTACAGATTCAGTTTCCCCTCAATGTTAGGGATGTTGTTACAAGAGAGCGACTCATTGCAAAGTTATAGCCTTACAGACCCAGATAATATGTCTGTTTTGCTTTGCATTACTATTGCAATAGCAAAGTAAGGAATGGTACAATAAAAAAAGGGTGATGATTCATCATAAGACACCACTGTTAGACTAAAGAGCCGATTTCACCCTGGTAGAGTCACATATAGGGAAGCTTAAAAGTTAAAATTGAGCGTTCAATATAGCCTAGTCAAACTAGCAAAAAATTGTAACCAGTTCACTTTCTGAATACACATAAACCAACTATTACATAAAGTTAATACCTTTCTCATATTCTAATGCTTGAAGAATCATTTCCACCTGTAACAAAAAATAAATACAGTAACAGGTAAATGCCCTGCACCAGACAGAGAATACAAAAAAAAAAAAGAGAAAGAAGCATGCACTCTAGTAAACTGCAATAATGCAACCAAACAAGTTGTTGCATGACGTGCTGTTGATGTAATGAAAACAACAAAGCACCATTATTGAACTTGACACATGTCTGGAAACCAAAATGTTACAACTTACAACCTAATAAATTATTGGAACTCATGACTTGGTAAATAAGATCATTCATACAATAAATTTCTTATGCTAATCTACTTTATCCATGCCAACACAAATGTGGAAGCAAATATCGATTGACCAGTCAGTTCAATAACACACTCATCTATAAACTTACAAGGGTAAAATTGTTCAATGTAATGCATCTGTACCATGGGTTAAACTCCAAACTGAAACAGAACTGTGTAAGAACAAAAATGATAATCCTGATATATATAATATATTTCAATACAGATACTCGGTATAGGAAAATCTAAAATAATATTTATTAGCAAAACACACATGTTCAAAATTTGGAGATAAGTGACAAGTAAACAGTTCAGAAAATAGAGGTATGCTTACTTTATCAAAATCCTTTACAAGCTGGGCTTCAATTGAAGAATTGTTTTCATATTCTTCCCACAGCTCCTTGATCTCATCAGCTACAAACAGAAAATTAGAATTTGGCAAACCAATTCTCTCATCTAACATTCCTTCGCTAGCTCATATTTCCATTTTTCAAGTATCAAATAGACATATATATACCTATTGGTCCTCCGCCAAGAACATCACACATTTCGCTTAGAGCTTTTTGTTCACGCCGGTTTTTTTCTGCTTTGGGTATGCCATCTGATGGAGTGATGTCACCAACGATAGCTGTTAAACCAAAAGGAACGTTTGGATACTTGAATAGTATTTTCCAGAAAACTGAAATATGCTACGAGAAGACTTGACACTTAGTTGTAGATGAATTACATAATTAAACTAATAATCTTCTGCCGCACAAAATGTGGCACACATAATCAATAGAAACAACCAATGGATAATTCTCTACGATAAGATGTTATTTGACCTACCTTCAGCAATGTCATGCACAATAGCAATCTTGATACACCTGTTTCAGGCAAAATAAATTTGTCATCAACAAGAAATAGAAAGTAAGCCTGAGATAGATGCTTTGCTAGTAGTCTACTAATGCTTGTTATGAAAGCAAGCCTAGAATGGATATTTTTGGTAGAATCAAAACTACCATAAGACAAAAGATCAGAAGAAAAGACACTTCAATACTAAGAAAACTGAAAATAACAGACCTTTCTCGATCTACTGCAGGTAGGTCACCAGCAATCAAAGCCATCAAGGCCATACGGTACATATGATCAGCAATAGATTCAGGACCCTTTATACTATGGTTTATCCAACCTTTCCTTTTAGTGGTCTGCAGAATAGAACAAGAACGACTGAGAAACATAATGGGTTTCAGAATCATGCGACATTGTGAACCTAGATATCTAAACATTATATCAATGGGTGCATGAACCGAGTCTAAATCCTTTTTCAAGCACCAGAAATTGTGAATACTTTAGACAAGTAGACATTGTTAGCAGGGCACTCTTCGTCTCTTCGTGAGACTTTAAAGGGTCACCAATTCACCAAGGCAACTGATCATTCAAGCCCTTTTCAGAGCAAAAGGTATCAACTAAGATATTGCTAGGAATTAGGAAAATCACCGGGCTGATCGTCTCGTACACTACATGCGGTCACAGTCTCGCAGAAGGAAGGCCGTGTCTTGGAGAAGACATATCAAATGGAGACTGATTGCGATGAGCATCGTGTGATGTACCTTAAGGCGGTGGCAGAGGGTGAGAAAATCAATGGCTGAAGAGGCCGACGCAGCCGCTGGGGACGCCGGCGAAGGAGGCGCCACCGGGGCTGCGTCTGCCGGCGCCGGCGGCCTCCTGGGGACGGGCGATCCGCCGGGGACAGGGCTCCCGGAGACAGCCCGAACCCCGGGAGCGAAGCGGCGCCGCGGGCGCTCGAGAGGGAGCGATACCGGGAGGGTACGCGGCGAGTGGCGGAGGAGGCCGCGCGCGGGAGGGCCGGCGGTGGGAAGCCGCGAGCTTACGGCCATCCAAGAGGATGAGGAGCGAGGCTCGAGATCGTCGGGTTGGAGCTTGTGGCCGGCTACGGATCAATGGGAAGGACGGAGGAGCAGGCTGTAGGCGGCGGCGGCGGCGGCGGCGGCCTCTCTCTTCCTCCCTGGGACTGGTGAACAGGGCAGACGGGTTACGGGGATGATAGGTGCGCGAGGAGAGAGTGCCCACAGACGTGGAATCGGACGGCTAACCTCTCGAGCCTGCCGTAGCCTTGTGACCATCCAACCGTCCATTTTTTGGGTGACGCGTCCCACGGACAGTGTTCGAAAACCGTTCCCAGTTCGTACGTGTCAGCCGCATACTTGGGAAAGTGCATAGACTTTCTTTTGAGCTCCACTAAACAAATAACGGAAACGCTTGCGCCCGGAGGTCCGGCGCGTCCGGCCTCGCGGGCGCGCGCGGAACGCGCGGAGGCGCGCTGTGCCGGCAGGCAGATGGGCCCACGGTATTTTTTCTCGGTGATTAAATTTTGACTGGATGTTCCAATTCAAAAACCGTTTACGCCAACATGTTCCTCGTAATTTTATGAACAAAACAAGATATATGTTGGTATATAAATATTTAAACTCACCTGATGAAACTTGGGTTTCGTCTACTGAAACTTGGATTTCATATTCGTTAAACTTACCGAACTGTCAAGTTTCATCAGGCTTAATGCAAGTTTCATCAAGTCTCAACAGATCTCATACAAGTTTCTTCAAGTTTCATAGGTCAATTCTAGTTGCAACAGATTTCATCCAAATTCATTAGATTACATTGAAGCTTCATCCAAGTTTCATCAGATTTTATCAGCACACGGCTAAGTTATAGATGTAAGTTTCATAGGTGTCTTTTCCTAGTTTCACATAAAAAATTTAAAAAAGTGAAAAAATAAAAAAAATAAAAAGTATTAAAAATGGGTTGCTCTCGATTTTAGAAGAATTATGAAATTTATACCACACATTTTGAACACTGTTTGAATTTTATACAAAAATCAGAAGTTCAATTGGAAAAACGATCAACTGCACTGCTAGCTAGTCGCTGAACGACGACGACACCGGCGCTGGCGGCAATACAGACGATTGGCGGTGCCATTGATCCAACGGCTTAGGTTGGTCCGGCGCGAGCACCAGGCGTTAAAGACTTTCTTTTGAGCTACAAAAAATTTATATACATCCAGTACCATCAAAGTTTGCAAAACCGTTTCGAAGCTCTGAACCAACCACTACGCACGCGGTCGTTTTTCATGGATTTATGTCCGAACTAATATTTGAATTTTGCTAAATTTTAGACTGGTTATCCGTGGTTTCTGATGGCTTTTGGCGGTTAGTTGTGTTTTTATTTTTAATCATAAAATTACATAAAAAAGAGAAAATATTGAAATTTTATTTTATTTGAGCCAAAGTGCTTAGAATAACTAATACTGTTTTTACAAAATTTATACATATTTTCATTTCAAATTTCATTTTCCTAAATTTTAAACGGTTTGATCCTGCGGTTTTGCTAGCCGGCCGGCCGCAGAGCCCGATTAACCGGCAGCTTTGCAAACTTACAATACCATCTACCATTCAAACTATTCTATACTATTCTTTTTTTTAACGAAACTGAATAGGCCCCGCCTCAATCACCTACCCTTGAATTCCTCATGATTTTGCTATTTTTAAAAACATTAAAGGCATATGCTTACGACCAACATTTCAAAAGAGTAGGCACGATAAAATTTGTCTAACTAAAAAGGAAGGCACAACAAAAAGATGGCTTCCAACAACCTCGCCATGAAAGGGCCAAACATGTCGAATGACTATTCTTTAAAAGAAGAGACTACCACCACCACCATAAAAAGAGCTAGACTAGTACCTCGAGCTCTGTAAGCAAACCAATTAGGTCTCGATCACCAACTCATCAATCTCTCCATCTTCTTAAATGATTCCCAATTGCTTTAGCAACTTCACATTGCTTCTTTTTCTAGCATTGGAGGTCGTGCAAGAGCGACAATCGTGAATTAACCATCTGATATGAGGTCGTCAACTGCAGTAGTATAGATTGCTCGGATGCTAGCTCCAACTTGTCTGAAAAGGTGACACTAGAATATCAACATCTTCTAAATAATGTGATGTCATCTCCTCGGGACATGAAATGGAAGAGAAAGAAGATGATCTGCTTCATCTTCTCGTGAAGGTGACATCAGCTTCTCAAGGAGAGGGAAAGGAATAAGATAATGACACACTCCATCTACCAACGAAGATAACACCGACGAAAGGATCTACGTGACCTAGAGGGGTGAATATGCAATTTTAAATATTTGTTTACGTGGAAATTTAGTCAAATTCCAAAGTGAACCACAACTAACTAGTAACAAGCACAAGTAAATTAACTACAAGAGTAAATGAGGAAGTAAAGAGAGGAAATGAAATTGAGAGAACTAAATGCAATAAGTAAAGAAGCCATGTTGAGGCAAATCTTTGCGCACAGGGACCGGCTCCCACTCGAGCCTACAGCTCCATCTCCACTTGGGACAAACCTCAGGCCCTATTTGTTTGAGCTGCAGCTTCTCTAAAAGCTGCTTCTGGGAAAAGTCAGAAAAAACTAGCTTCTGTGAAAAGTTTAGATCACATTACAAATTAGACTTTTGTTGGCTTTTGGCTTCTTTGAAGGGGGTTCCAAAAGCTTGCCATTTGTTTGAGTTTCTGATTTCTGAGGCTAAAAGCTAGATAGAACCTAAAACAAACAGGGCTGCCAAGGCTCAAGCCTAGCTCGAAGTGTCTTGATCTCGTTGGATCAAGGGCTTCACATGATGCACATAGAATCAGGGAAAAGAGACACCTAGGAAGATGAATGTCAAAGATTTAGTGTTCTCAAGGGTATGGAATGAGTAGCTATGGCTCTAAGAAAGATTAAAACCACACCTAGACAGCGGTGGCGTCGGTGCTTGCCAGCGGCTAGGAGGAACCCTAGTCGCCCTTTTTTTCATAGGCAAATGGAGGGTGCAGAGCACATGATTCTGCTATTCAGTACTATTTCTGAAATCTGTAACAGGACATCGAAACAGAATTCAATTATGCACTCTAATTCATGTTTTTATTCACATTTTGTAAATATAATATCTATACTGCAACACTAGTGCAGTGAGTATACTTAATGACCATGACTCCATGAGAAAGTATCAAACCTGTGAGCAGCTCTGTCAGGCTCACAGCAAACTCTAAGCTTGGTCTTTATGGATATGGTTAGGTCATGCATTAGGATGCGCAGCAAGCATACAGGGATGAAGTCGAAGTGCTGATCAGCTCATTCGTCAACAAGCAAGCATTTACATGAGAGAGGAGCTCCTGCATTAGCCATAACGCATGTAATTAGATTACACTGATGAGAACTAGCGATGTACTACAGCCGTGACGTTCAGATCATCGGAGTGTTAGGGGCCTCGGTAGCGACGGAAGCAGGAGAGGCATCCCTGTGGCTGATCGGTCGGGATCATGCCTCCGCCCTTGGACGTGTCGATCGCCTCCAGCATCGACACCACCTCAGCCATCTCAGGTCGCTTGTCAGGGTTCGCGTCCCAACAGCGCTTCATCACGTTCGCCAGAGAGCTCGGACAGCAGCGTGGTATCTCAGGCCTCAAGTTCTGCAAGTCCAGGATCGTCATGTTCTTTTTTTCAGTGATTCACAGTAGAGAGATGGTAGCAGCATCGTGGAAAAGCAGCAGAGATAGCAGCGTTGTGGAAAAGCAGCAGATTAGGAGCAGGATTTTACTTGGCGAACCACAGCAGAAGTAACTTCTGAGAAGCTCAAGTCAGGGTATGGCATGTCGCAGCAGTATATCTCCCAGAGACAGATTCCAAAGCTATAAACATCACACTTCCTGTTGTAAGGATGACCATTGAGAACCTGCACATCGATGCCAACATAATTTAACCCACAATCTTCCATCATTCGAAAGAGCAAAACAAAGGAACAGCATGACTTAACCCACATGTACTGTTCCCATCATTCGAAAGAGCAAAACAAAGGAACACCACTGCTTAAGTATGGCTGGGAATCCAACTTAAAGACTTCCCACAGCGCTTTCAAGTTTTTCTTCATAAAAGAACTTTATTACAAAGACTGGATGGTGAAAAACACACGTCTAAGATTTTTTGAACACAAAGGCTAGGATCTCTGCCATTCAAGGAGAGAAATGCAATGTACAAGAGAGGACCCAACTAAACAAGGACCTCAACAAACACACCAACACGCAACACTTAGCACTACAACAACCTCGGCTAACCACAACGCTAGGTGTGCAAGGAAACACCAACCGCCACCGCCACAAGGGATGCATGGTCAAAACGTCAACAAAACTGAATAGAGCTTGACAAAGAAAGTCGTCACTACATATGGGATGCACAGTCCGGGCGCTCGATCGGTGAGTCGACCATCACCACCACGAGGGGCGCCCCGTCGTCACGCTGGATTCTTGGCCAAGGCACGAACTAACACCCTCCAAGGCCATCACCCAAGCAATACCGGCGTGGCCTCAACCTCAGCACAATAGAGGACCACTGTGACGCCTTCAACAAGGAAGCGGCAATGAGATGGCCCCCTCGCCTGCGCACTACAAGGTTTTCACCCAAAATGAGGGAGGGGTCGCCTCGGCAAATGCCACCAAGGTGGGAACGGTGCCACAAACGGCGTCTCCATTGTCGGCCCTGAGGGCAGGGCTTTCGCCGGATTCACCCCCACCTCGAGGTCGAGCTGAAGAGGGGTCATGAGGAGGACCAACACCAATGCCGCTAGAGCACCTCCGAAGAAAGCCGCCCGACCACCGTCCACCTCGCCAACCCAAAGCTGTCGAGCTCCCACAAGGGGGAGGGAGGAGCAGAGCTGAAGGCTGACGCAAGGGTTGACAGCAAAGCAGCAAACCCCGAAGGAGCCGAGGTAAAGGGGCAACGCCATTGAGCAGGAGATCTCCGGGTAGGGTTGGCATCTGGCTCAGAGCTCGCGAGTTGCTTTTGAGCAGCTCGTTATTGGCTCGGCTTGAGCTTGGCTCGTGGGCAAACGAGCCCGAGCTTGAACTTTTTTGTAGCTGGCTCCAAAAAAGAGCCACGCCGAGCCTAGTGATAGTCTGCTCGTGGTTCGTCGTCTCGTCGTCACTCACAAAAAGCCCATGTGCCAGGCCTGCCCCCCACTCCCAGCTCCACCTATCAGCATTACACAACCCAACGACCAGATCCATAAGGCAAGAATGCAACATTCCACAACCCAACGAGCAGGCCAATAAGCGCAAAATGCAACAACCGTTGTGGCTTGACTAGATCACTAAATGGCCCATTGGTCATGGACCATGCCATTAGGCCCATGTCTCACAAGCAAGGGAAGCCTAGATGACAAGTAATTTGCTAACACCAGTGTATCGTACAAGCGCTCCACGAGCGAGCGAGACTCTTCTCCTTGTGCGGTCCTTGATTGCCCATCGCAGCTTCGTAGGCGAATCGCAGAATCGCGATACGTCAACTCGTAGTCGTGGCGTCACCTCCTTTCGGCCTTCTCTTAGCCGGAGGCCGGATAGTGGCGGAGCCAGCCCAACTGAGGAGCCTAGAGGAAGAACCCCTATTGAAATCGACCTAATCCAAATCCAATAGGAATTAAATCAAGATATACAATTGATAACAATATGCTGCATAGAACTGGATTCGGATTCTAAAATCATTCCTTAAAGCGGAAGCGCTAAGGAGAAGAAAAGGATTGAATCAAAAGAAAAGGCTATTTTGGAGTTTTATCAACAATTTGCTCCCAGGGTGGTGAGCTTGACTCACTTGAGTTAATTTCGGCCACTGCCACAAATATCTTAAAAAATAAAATTTGGTAGGAAGAAATATACGCTTCTTATTGGGCGGAGCCGGCCTGGGCCCAGGGTGGCCGGGCGCTGGCTCCGCCACTGAGGCCGGAGTTATCGTCCCCCTCTTTCCAATTAGATCTATCGTGTCCTCCAATTAGTCCAGAGGGGCAGCAGGGCCTGTAGCCTCCACTCCTGTCTACATCGATGATGGTACCGAGCACCAGTCGGTGACGGGCCTTCTTCCCTTCCCCTCTCCAGCCACCAGCATAGGCAAGTGCTCGGCTGCTCGCTGTCCTCTCCCTCTCCCTGTCAAGCCAGATCTAGGTGATCCACTTCCATCCTTCTCTCAGGCTCGCGAGTCCTCACGAGCCAACCCAAGCTAGTGTTGAGCTCAAGCCGAACTTTTTCCTTAGCTGGTGCAGTGACCGAGTTGAGTTCGGTTCGAGCCAGATGGTGACCAGCTGAGCCGAGCTAGGTCCTAGCTCATTCGAACGACCCGTTGCGAGCCTTATCTTTGGGCGAAGCTGGCCAACTGATTCGGCCACCTCCTTCAAATCCTACCACCTGCCGCTGGGAATCACTGAGACCGCACTCCGATCGCCTCCACCGCCGCCGCACAGCATGCAGGACGGCTCGCTGACCACGACACCACCAGGTGACCAGGACATCAGCCACTGAGGACCTCCGCAGCAACACCAAACGCCACGGTTGAACCCACGCCCCAGAGCCCGCAAAATGGACGAACCATCAACATTAGTGGAGCGCCTCCCACGAGCAAGCTGGAACACCCATCAACCGCGTGACGAGTACAACCCAAATTGCCGCCTCTTCGAACAAAGCGGAACGGGAGGGATGAGGGGGCGGCCAGACCGCATGCCACCTCTCTGGCCAGGAGGGGTAGGGCCGAAAAAGGCGGATGACATGGAGGAATGCTCAGGGGTCACGGGGTATGATCCTGATATTCATTTTTTTCCTTTAACACACGTTTTAGATAGATAGAAACAATCTGTTGCCTTAGTCAATGTGAAATTATTTTTCACCAAACTTCACAACCACCGACGCCACGGCGACGAGACGCACCGTGACGACTTCTTTGTGGCGTTCATCGCCATAGATCCAGGCTAGATTAGAGGAGGGCCCCGCCTCCCCCACCACTTGTAATTATGACCATCTTTTTTCTATCTATTAATGGATCGGCGGAACTCCCGCCCCTTTTCCCTCAAAAAAAAAATTACGACGCAATAGATGGTTGCAACTTCGAAGAAACACAAACGCACATAACCAAAAAAAATGAAGACTTAACTAAATGAGATGCAATCTTGCAATTCAACTCTCAAAATAAGAAATTTTGCAGCGCCATGCATCAAAATTTTCTCTAATTAATCTTGATAGATTGGTATAACACAAGGCGTATAAACAAATGATAAATAATATAGGATTAGAAAATGTCCCCACATAATTAATGATCAAATACCTCAGGTGCCATGTAACCAAGTGTGCCTGTTTCACCCGTCATATCACTGGGATTTGATGCCTCAACTCGAGCAACACCAAAATCAGCAATTTTCACAGTTCTTGTTTTGTCAAGAAGCATATTTTCAGTTTTAACGTCACGGTGCACTATCTTCTTTGAGTGAAGATAGCTTAACCTATTGACATGCAAATCTCACAATGATATCTTTGAAGATTAAAGGGGCATAATAGAAAAAACTTTGAAGGCAAACACCAAGAAAAAAAGTAATTACTTACCCCCTTGCAAGGTCAAGAGCTATTTGGACCACAACTTTAAAGGCTAACTTTCTTCTCCTGTTCTTTATGAGAAAAGTTTTTAGTGCACCTCCAGCAAGGTACTCAACAACAACACAACAAATATTACTTGGGACACCAAGATGTCCATGTTCAGTCTGTACATTTAGATCTCTTGCACCCATTATGGCCCCGATAAACTGTTAATTGAAGTTAAAATATATTGTTAGGACAGCTAGCCGACAAGTGGAAGACAACAACAATCATCAAGAAAATATACAGGTAGAGGCTGAAAGAGAAATTTAGTTTTTTTTAAAAATAAAATAGAGAAACAAATAAATCTATAATATGCCGTTGAGTGACTACATGATTCTTAATATGCCACTCATTGTAAGGGTGACATGTGGGGCCTGGTCCCACATGTCAGCGAGACATTAGTGGCACATAATGGATGACTCCTAAATAGTAATGAGAATTGTTGATTGTCCACAATGAGTTGCATATATGGCAAAATTAGAGCACCTCTACAAATTGCTTGGCAGATCTTTTTCCATATTTCTAGACCAATTTGTGTAGCAAATTCATGATACAAAATGTAATTTTGGTACTATTGCCAAAAAAAAATTATGCTACTATTATTACAGTCTCCTACAAGGTTGTAATGTTCTTCGTCTAGGATCATATCACAATATATATCATACAATTCTTTTGTCCAAATGTGGAAATATGCAGACTTTAATAACACATGGCACAACCCAAATCAAATAGTAAAATTGAGAGCGTTAATATAGCTGCCCGTGCTAAACATGACCCATGTCCTTATGCTGTTCATATCTAGTAATGAAAGCATGCCACATCAAAGACATGACTGATCGCACATTTCAGCGTATCACTATAGAAGTGTGATGTAAAACAAATTTGCCCATGTAGTTGTGAACTTGTGACAAACATCATTGGACAGCAGTTTCAGTCTTTCAGATGGTCACAGTTGTAATCTGCGTCTTATGAACTAAAGCTAAATCTAAATAGGGTCTTTTTGGAAGCACCCAAACTATTTTGGGCCATTGATTATATTTGACCCAATAACCTAGTGATCTCTTACTCCCTAAACGGTAAGTTGGAGTGCCGTAGACGAGCTCAAATAAAAAACTGAACTATGAAGTTCGAAGGGGTGAAAAAGGGCTTCTTTAGCTGAAGATTACCTTAGTAACATTTGGGTGGTCAAGCTTATGCCAGACAGAGACCTCTTGTGCAAATGCCGCTCTTAGTGCAGTGATTTCTTGTTCTGATCTATGACCATCCTCCCCCCAGTCAAGCAATTTCACTGGAATATAAAATGAAATAATTAATGATGGAAAAAATCTGCAGTAGCAAACTTAATTTTTTGATTATGAACAGTTGATACAAAAAAAGACAAATTATCATTAAGCAGTACGTATACTCTATACTAGTGAGCTCATATGCTTTGCAACAGTGACTGCTTTGTGGAAGAGAAGAATCACGTCAAATATCTCAATAGGTAGGATAACACATGTTGCGGATCAAATGCGACACATTTTTATGAGCAGGACACATTTACTGTGAACGTCCCTATGTTTTTTTTTCTTCAAAGATTACTTAGTTATGCGTGTTGAAAAATCATTCAGATGTCAATGTTGGTTACAGTTTTTTTCTGGGGTGGAAAACTGAAACAGCAATACCCCTAAAGGGTTTAACATGTAAATCAAACATACAGCCAAATCCAAATGTGTGAAGAATAGATTGTGACAACTGACAAATTATTCATGGATAACAGTAAGGAAGCTGAAATCATCACACAAACCAAAGTAGCAAGGAAGGCAGAACAGGCCACTCAGCAATTTAGTAAACGCTTTAGCACATTTGGTATGACATTCCAATTGGACTTTATGATTGCAATAAATGACATTTTCTTTTTTTCCCAAAACATTGAATTAAATTGCTTGGTGAACCAAACATATGGAAAGCAGCATGCAACAGTTCATAAAGTTCCGGACAGACAAACACATTGCATCCGCTCTGTCCTGTGCCATGTGATTACGTTTGGCGGGACAGTGCAGCGCTGCAGCAAACGTGCATATTTCTGGAAACCCAAAACCTGCTTCAGATGCTTAGCAGTTTTCTCGGTCTCTGAAAAGCACCAAGCCTGTTGCAAGTTGCAACCTTTTGTCCAAAAAATCAGCTCCTTTAATCTGTAATCTCCAACTTCCAGGGGCTCATCATAAGATGAACACATGAATCACGCCTACTAAAACTTTAACAGTTGGTTGGTTTCGATCACATGAGGGGTGTTACACACCAAAGGCGGGGGCTTATCTACCCGAAGTCACGGAATACACCATGGAATCAAGAAAAGCAGAGGTATCAACTTTTGCAATTTGCTGACAAGGAAAAGCACCGGCGACACGACCAGCGAAAACAACTCGCAAAAGCACGCGAAGCAACCACCTGGGGTAAATGACATCGCCATCGATCGATCAAACAATTCAACTCACCATTGCATCCTAAGCCAGGACGATGGAATACAAGCAAGAAAACAATTTAAAGCGGCAATTAACCAAGAACTCGCGAAAGTGATAATCAATCAGAACCAGGAAGAATCGAACGCGACTGAGCAGCTTAAGGACACTAACTAGAAAGCAATAGGTGCAGGCGTGTATCGGAAATGGTGCAGAGAAGATACATACCGGCGACGTCCAGGCCGTCGTAGACGCCGCGGTGGACAGTGCCGAAGGTGCCGCGGGCGATGACGCCCTTGATGACGAGCTTGGAGGGGTCGATCTCCCAGTCCTCCCGGCGACCGCGCTGCTGCTGCAACAGCGGCTGTTGCGGCTCCTCCCCCAGCCTTGCGGACTCACCGCGGCGGCTCCCGGGCTGCAAAGGCCCGGCGGCCCCGCCCCGCTCCGGGCGGCCGAGGTGGCGCTCCAGCTGCTCGTCGAGGCTCTTGAGATCGATCTGGTCCGCGCGCACGAACCCCGCGTCCCCGCTCCCGACGCCGCCCGCGCTGGGTACTCGCCTCATGCTTGGCGCTGGAGCCCGGACCGGACGGCTGGACGAGGTAGAGGCGGCGGTGGGCGGAGCGGGTTGGCGCGGCGGCTGCCGCGGCGAAGAGAGCCTGGAGCCTGGAGTCTGGAGAGGGAGTGGCCGAGTGGGAGTGGAGGTGGCGGTGGCGGTGGTTGGCTGGCTCGCTATGCTACAGGGGAAGGGGACGTGTTGGCGAATGGCGAGACGGAGGTGGCTCGTGCTCGTGCTCGTGCGCGGGGCTCCATGTGAGCGCATGGGGGTTTGGGTTGCCGAAGTAGGCAGCCACTTGGGGCAAGTGATCGGGGAGGAGTGTCTCGTGTCGCGGCCCCACCCGAAGCCGTCAAGACTCTAGAGGTTGGCCTGGAATTTTTCTTATATATATATTTTTAAAAATCCTTTATGCAAACATGACCGACGGTCTAGAGATTAAACAAAAATAGGCGTCGGTCGCCTTCTGGACGGACGATCGATGGGCGATCGTCCTTTGGACAAGCGACTGACCGGTGCTTCGAAGTTGCTGCAGGTTCGGGATGTATCGCCCGTCTCGTCGCCCAAAGGGTGACGGGCAGCGATCCATGCCTATCCACAGCGACAACATAACTCCCTACAAAAATAAATTTTTAATGTTTTAAAATTTATATGGCAAATGTGGTATAGTTTTATTCAAAAAACGTCAGAAGCCCATTTTTGAAATCGCTTCGGTAATCGAAGATACTAATCAAAATATATAGCGAAAAAAAGAATAAGTGCACGTGGGAGTTATTGTTGCATGGATGGCTGTCGGGCGCTTGTGTCCTCTTGCTCAGCTGATAGAACCTGCTGTAACGGTTTTGGAACACCGTCCGGTCGCCCATTCAGAGGACGATCAACCGGCGTCTATTTTTGTTTGATCTTTGAACCGTCGGTCATTTTTGGCTAAAAGATTTTTTAAAATATATATATTTTTTTCGTTTGCCCGTCGAGCTGTAACCTTTGACTACCGAAGTTGGCCCAGTTTAATACTAGCAGTCTTGCGTTTCGGTTCAGTATAGGCCCAGAAAGCAAAATGTTGGGCTTTATCCGAACAAAGAAAGGCCCGACCACAGCAGAAGGCCCAGTCTATTCTCGTGGTCGTCTATCTCTGCCGCCCATTGCCCCTTGCTCGCGCGAGGAATTACCAGCAGGCTTAGGCAGCTCCCATGGCGGCGCTGCCTCTCCTCCGGTGGGGCGCCTCCTCCATCCGCGCCCACTCATCCCCTCCCCCGTCGCGCCGCCTCTTCTCCGTGCTCCGCCGCCCCTCCGCCGCCGTCCGCTATGAGGCCGGCACCAAGGTCATGCTCAAGGGGATGGACTACCCGGAACTCGAGGTAAGGGGTGTACTCTCAGTCTGTCAGTTGTGTAGGGGAGGTTTTTCGGGTTGTTGGTATGCGCATACGCGTGAGCTTATTTGCCGCGGGTTTGCCCAGAAATGGGTGCGGTCGCAGGGGTTCCGGCCGGGGCAGGCCATGATGCTGTGGAAATGCCTCTACGGGAACAACGGCTGGGTGCATTGCCACGACGAACTGGCTGGTAGGTTGCACCTTTTGTTTCATGCCAGGACACTATATTCGATATGTTTTGATTCCTATGTTATCAACTGTCAAAGAACACACAGTAGATAGGAGTGAGGTCTAGGTATATTTGTACATTAATTCGAATCAATCTAGCGGGAAAGGGATGCTAGGAATATACTAATGAGTATGTTTGATTTGAGAGGGACCTCTGATCATAATTTCGAACCTAACTCATTTGTTTTGGTTTGAAGAATGGAATGTTGCTAAAAAATGCTACTTTATGAGCATGTGCAAATATTTGTTGCATTTTTTTACACCTTCAAAGGGAGTAACAAATCTAATATACTGTAAATATGACCCTTCCTAAATTTTGTGAATGGAAAATTTTTTATGCCTTTGATTGCATGTTGTGAGGGTGAAAAAATTGGAAATTGATGGCATAAATCCAATTAATTGTTGCCATTGGTATTTTCAAAAGTCATGTTCCATTTTAGTTGTATTTTCAGTACTTGGCCTATGTAAATATAGAGGATCACAGAGGATATTTTCTGTCAACTAGACATTATTTCTAGATAAGAACAACCAGTAACTTTGCAAGTACAAGTGACTCTAACTTTATAAATTTTAGCTGTTTCAGATCCTTCCCTCACTAGCTTGCCGCCATTATGATTTTGTATTACTCGGTTTCTGTTTTGGGAATTATACTTGTGAAATTGGCAACTATGTTTTTCTTTATTGTTGTTGTTTTTTTTCTTTTCTGCGCTGTATTACTTGTTAGTATATTGGCTGAATTTGGCCCGTTGCTCCTATTCTTGCTCAGGTTTAAACAAAGACTTCAAGAAAATGATAGCTGCGCATGCTGATCTCAAGGCATTAACTGTGAAAGACATTCTTACCGCTTCAGACGGAACCCGAAAGGTAACTTATTCAGTGTTACTAGATACTAATATCTTCTGTAATGTTTTCAGAATGTGATTGATTTTGGAAGACAGGGTGTTACAGATCTTGTTCTCTCTTGAAGATGGTCCGGTGGTTGAAACAGTTGTCATTCCTTGCACTAGGGGCAGGACAACCGTCTGTGTTTCAAGCCAAGTGGGTTGTGCCATGAATTGTCAGTTTTGCTTCACTGGAAGGTCTATTTACTCTCTTTGAATAGCATTTTGGTTTTGATGGTCTGTAGTATTTGTTTTATATGCTGCTCATCTTTTTTTTTGGCTTCTGTAGGATGGGTTTGAGAAAGCACCTGTCTACAGCTGAGATTGTTGAGCAGGCTGTCTTTGCTCGTAGACTATTTTCAGATGAATTGGGATCTATTACAAATGTTGTATTTATGGTAAGCATTCTCTATGTGGTAACCAACAAGACTAGCTATATTATTGGGCATAAACAGGTTTGCAAGATGAATCAACATCTAAAATCCCTAGAAATAGTGGAACCAGAAAGAGAGGAGAACCCTGAGTGCACAGAAGGAGTGGCTCAAGAGGAGGAGCAACCTGATAATCAGGAGGAAGAGGAGGTGCTACAATTATCCTTACATGCAGTACATGGAAGTGGTTTGAAAAAACACACCTTTACTCTGAAGGTTAAATGTGGTAAAACTTGGGGAACAGCCCTAGTGAATAGTGGGAGTAGCACAAATTTCATTGACTCCACCTTTTCTAGAAGGGCTTCACTGGATATCCAGCCCAGTGAGACCATGACAGTTCAAGTGGCTAAGATTAAGTGAACAACTGACATCATACTGTCACCATTTATAGTTTTATATCTTGAATCCATGTAAATTGTCCTTTGTGTAATTCTTTAATTTGAAACTGGCAGGTTTTTTTATGTATCTGTTTCTTTTGCTTAGCAATGTTTTCTGACAGCATTATTACTCTTTTGTCTGCATTCCATATTCAATGGCATATGTATTTGGTATTCTTTAATTCAGTGTCTTATTGAATTGTTTGCCCTGGTTTTATTGTTTCCTTATCATAGTCTTGGAGTACTTAATTAGTAACTCTACTAATCTAGTGATAACAGTGTCATGGAGGCCTACATAGGTACTGTTAACTTATATAACATTAATATTGTTCCTTTTTTGTGGATAACATGCTACCACCCTTTTCCACAATCATTCATTAATCTCTCATTTTTGTACAGGGCATGGGTGAACCATTGCACAATGTTGAGAATGTACTAAAAGCTTCAGCTATAATGGTTGATGATCAGGGCCTTCATTTTAGTCCTCGCAAGGTTACCATCTCCACAAGTGGGCTTGTCCCAGAGATAAAACACTTCCTCCGTAAATCCAATTGTGCTCTGGCTGTGAGTCTTAATGCAACAACTGATGAGGTGAATCCAAAATTGGTTATTCTATTGTGGTAAAATTGGTTGACATAATTTTTCTGTTCTGTATACTAACGTATTCTTCCAGGTTAGAAACTGGATAATGCCCATTAACAGAAAGTACAATATTAACTTGCTTCTTGGCACTTTAAGGGAGGAGCTTCGTTTCAAAACAAAGTACATATTATTATTTGAATATGTCATGCTTGCTGGAGTGAATGACAGGTCAGGAATCTGGTTTTAAAAATAGTTTCATACTATTGTAAATGTTGTGTTATTTTGTGCAATTACCTTAACAGAGCTTAGATATTTTAGCTGAAATATGTATGATTTTTTTTAGATAATGCAATTCAATTCCGCCTCTACACCTTATGAGATGTATGCGGCCTTTCATCCTCATGTTGCAATAATGCCCAATGTCGTAGCCAGTAGGCGTCTCTGAAAACAACCCGTGGGATCCTCGTAAATATGAATAAGATATCTTTCATATGTACAAAATTCTGCCTTCTTCTTATTCAGGATTACTTCTTTTTTGAAAATTGTTTCATACATGTAGGTCACGGGGCAATCTATGCCACTCTTACAATAAGCTCTCATGTTTTCCAAATAACCTTTCTGAAGCTCTTACAGTAAAAATAAGTTACCCCATACACTCAACATTTATGCCAAATTACTGTGCTTACCCCATACACTCAACATTTATGTCAAATTACTGTGCTTACAGTATGGATGATGCGAAGAGGCTTATAGAGCTCGTCAATGGGATCTCTTGCAAGATCAACCTAATCTCTTTCAATCCCCATAGTGGGTCCCAATTCAAGCCCACTCCTGATGAAAAAATCATCGAATTCCGCAACATTTTGATTCAAGGTGGCCTTTTTGTTTTTGTCCGACTCAGCCGAGGGGATGATCAGATGGCTGCTTGCGGGCAGCTTGGAGAGCCTGGAGATTATCAGTTACCACTGCTCCGTGTACCTGAGAAATTTCAGGTGGCCTTGTGATACCAAATAGTACACTAGTACAGTCATTACTCATTTTAGAAAAACAGATATTAGAGAACAATTTGACAAAGTCAAGGAAGTAATGGCATGTAATGTTTTAGTAAAACAGGTATTAGAGAACAATTTGACAAAGACAAGGATGCAGTGATCAGTTAAATCTTTTTATGTAAAACACATTTTCGACATATAACGCAGCTAATCTGTTGGGTATCTAACTCAAGCATTCCATATTGATATATGTACCCTGGGCCGCTTTTTGGTATTTTGATATGCTCCCCATTTGATTTGCCGTTGAATGGTAAGTTTTCAACTAGCTAATTGAGGCCCTCTTTTGATTCGTGGTTTGGTTTGCTTTTGTTTGATTGACCCAAAATTTGTTATTTTTATATAGACTATTCAAATTTAACATTTTGTAATTAGTTTTTAGAGTCTCTATGAGTTTTTTTCTTAAAGATCTCAAAAATATTTTTTAACTAACTTTTTAGCCTTTCCGTGTCTCTTTTTAAAGGCCATAAACGTTTGACACAAACCGAATCAAAGAGGGACTGAATCTCCCACTATTTCGGTACAAGAAGGGCTATTTATGAAATAAAGATGAGAGGAGCCTTTCAAATACACGTCATTTTGGCATTCTACATAGCTTCTGATGAGGTGCGAGTTGCCAAATCCAACCCTGATACGGGTGGTTCCAAAAGGCTCGGATCCTTCGACCGCTGAACTTCTCGTATCAGTGTGACGCGCAGGAATGACGGGAAAGTAACCATGGCCAACGAGGTTTCCCTGGCTCGAGATACCTTAACCATTAAGGTGTGTATGCCACCACCTGGCCTGGGCCTGGCCACCCTAACTGTACTGGGTGTGGGTAAAGAAAGCAGAGCGATCTAACGCAAGCGCCCCCACCGGTTAAAGCGCCTTCTTTCCAAAAGCAATTCCATTATGCAGCACACATACTGGGCGTCTTTAGCACTAATCTGCCGCCAAACTGGTCGTCGACACGACCGCACCTTGGTTTTGACGACCAAGAACGCCGGCTCATGTGTAGATTGTCCTGCGAGTGATCATTCTTTTTTTCCAGGTTATTTCAGTTGATAGGAGATGCTTGGGCCAAGTTTTAAGTAATGCATTTGCATGATGCTTTGATCAACAGTAGTAGCAGTAGCCATGACGACAGTCGACTGCGGTTGCGAGATTCTGGTTGTCAAGTCCACTTTGAATGAATTCTTTACTTGCGCCTTAAAATACCCTAAAATAAATGTATATGTAGCCCAAGCTTTTCATGGGGCCCTCCTCCGGGACATCCTCTATTAAATTCTGGTTCAAGGCACCAAATTCTTTAATGCATATATGACCTCCCCACACGGCTAATCCTGTTAGCCATAGCATCCTTGATGCTACTCAATTTGTTGTTGGGAGCGTGAAAGTGACTTAAAAAACATCTTCAACGAACCCTCTATAATACTGTAATTACAAAGGGGGATTGCTGGAGGAAGAAACTCTGCTACATAGAGGCTGTTTTAGGGAAGAATTTTTTAGAATATAGTATAAATTGTGAAATAATTTTAGAGAGATAAATAGAGAGAACGTTAATAGTGTTTTTAGAGAGAAGCTGTTAGTGATGCTTATCAGGTCATTCCCAACCTTACCTCTTTTTCTCTCCTAACTATCACTGTAGCAGAGAGAGGAAATAAGATATAAGAGAGTGAAATATAGTGAGGGATTGAAAAGTGAATGAATAGTAATGAGATAGGGAAGAAAAAGAGGTAGCATTGGACATGTCCTCAGGTCTCTATGGTAACATGACAAGGATTCAACATACAATCCATCTTATGGGTGACCAACTGACCATCTGCAGCCATTCCATGACGATTGGGGTGCACACACAGTTAATCAGTCAAATCTTATTGGTTCATCTTCAGGATTTGTTTCGGTTTCCACTTGACATATAGTATCTATGGGCGCAACGCAAGGAAATACCAGGGAAATTTATCTACGGGAAACCCTAGTTTTCAGTCTCTAAAACGTAGTACTATATGTCAAGGCGATATAAATGAGGGAAATTGACATGGCGAATGTCACAATGAGTATTGATCGTGCCTGTTTCTCTGGAAGAACCTCAGGGGCCCATCTTGCTAATCATAGTCATCATGCAAAACTGGCAACAAATGTAAAGCAAAAATTTAGGGATTGCCGCAAAAAATATTGACATTTAAAAAATTGTTAAGGGATGACAATTTCCTAACTGGCAAACTTTTAAAATTGGCAAATTCTATCTCAAAAAACAATAATCATAGTCATCATACAAAACTGGCAACAATTAAAAACAATAATTAAGGATTTACAAAAATTGACATTTAAAGAATTATCAAGTGATAACAAGTCCTAAACTGATGATCTTGTAAAATCGGTAAATTATTAAGTGCCCCATCTCCATCTTTCTCTTTGTGTGTGTTGTAGCCTCGTCAAGCTACCTCCTCCGCTCTCCCCCTAATTGATGCCCTACTGTTTGCTTGTCCAAATCTAGCTGTGTCTCTCTCTACTTGCATGTCTTCTCCCTCCATTCCTTAATCCACCTACTACTCAACGAGCTAGGTGGTTGGATCTGTCGAGCACGATGGGGCTCGTCGGATTTGAGGAAGATGGTGTTGAAGAGAAGGTGCCATGATTTTTTCCCTTCAAACATCACACACGTATAAAATATTCGAGTTTGTTTATCGAAATATCATTTTGTTCTCGCAAAGCATATACTTTGTATGTGGAAGATGATTCACTGTCGAACATTACATTTTTATTAGTTTTTGGCATGGTTTAGCATTCTATTTGGCATGGTCTAACATTTTTTAATATGTTTTAATATTGATTGACTATGTTTTAACATATTTCATTAGTTTTTTTATGTTCCATCAATTTTATTGGCTTGTTCTGATAATTTAATTGACGCGTTTCAATAATTCTTTTACTTTTGTAATAATATTATATTGTATGTTTCATCCGCATGACATCCAGTTCCAATCCCATGTCCCAGTTGCTTACCGGCGAAGAGCCGAAGAGGACAGGGCAATTATTTAAGATTACACCGCGGAATGCAAGCTATCATGCCAGCCAAGCTCCATGAGGCCGTTGATTAATCAGGCGCTCTGTCGCCACTTGGATCTAATTAACTTGCATCACACGCGTGGCTTAACCTGTCACGTTGCATGAAATTGATATGAAATGAACAGAAAAACGAAGAGCTGCAGAATCTGTGACGACACTGAGTTCGGTTGCTCCGCAGTCTGCAGTCTGCACCGTCTGGGATCATGCAAAACGTCTTGTGCGTACGGGCTCGCTATAAAATAGAATGCTTTATTTTAGAAACTGATGGTGAAGATACTTAGTTCCAAATAAGTACGGTACCGGTTTTGCTGGTTCACAAGGGACTGATTTTTAAATAAGTCTCAGTCAATTTTCACATAGCTAGATTATACAATTAGATCTTTTATATGTCCTATAAAGACGTTTGATCAGCGGTCTAAAAAATTAACTGAGAGATAAATAGCTCTCAGACGTCTGATGATAAGTCAGTCCAGTATAGTTAAATGACTGACTGTGGTAGAGTACTATATATTCCGCAACTAATCTTATCCCTAAAAACAAACTAGTAAATTGGAAGGAAAGACTTATTCGAAAAATAAATAAATTTGAGGCAAAAAGAACGGAGAAGAAAAAGGGGGCGGACAGGTGTTGTACTTGGACATTGGATATACATGCCAGTGTGTAAAAGCAACGAACAGATCGAAGTGCAAGCACGACACTGAGTCTGAGATCCATAAGAAGAAGAAGAAAAAAAAATGAAGTTGAAGGACTCGAAGAAGTGCTAGGAGGGAGGGAAGGAAGCAAATAAACCTAGCAAGCAACACGTAACCTCCCATTCTTAACACCGGAGCCCATCCCTCCGATCGATCGATTCGCTTCCTCTTGCCGCGCGCATCGGCCACGGTCACGCATGGCCGAGACTCACCGGACGACGGCGCCGGAGAGGCCTCCGCCGCCCGTGCCCGTGCCCAAGCCCCATGAGCCGCCTCCGGAGTCGCTGCCATCGACGCCGCGTGAGGAGGAGTACCACACGCTGCCGCCGTCGACGCCGCGGGAGGAGTACCACACGCCGCCGCCGTCCCTAGACGAGGCGCGCGAGGAGGCGCCGCCGGCGCAGCATGGAACCAACGGGAGCGCGGGGAACTCCAAGAGCCCACCCCTCTCGCCCGTCCGCCTACCCCCGCAGCACCTCTTGCTCCCGCCCAACTCCCCCACCGGCAACGGCGAAGAAGGCGCCGCCGGGCACGCACCGCCACCTGGCCGCCGCCCGCAGCTTCACCTGGCGACCGGATTCCTCCGCACGCGGTCGCACGGGTCCCTCGGTAGGTCCCCTTCGCCGTCTCCGTCTCCGACGCCGCCGTCGCCGCTGACTCCCGCTCCCGCCGCCGCGGCCACACCCAACAGCAAGAGCAGGCAGGGCACGCCGAAACGCGCGGCTGAGGCATTGAAGCCGCCGGCCTCGCCCGCCCCGACGATCGCGGTGCAGTTCGACCCGGCCGAGGAGGCCATCACATCGCCGCTGCGCATCGACAAGGCCCGGCTCGACCACCATCTCACGGCGACGACACAGGCCACGGAAAACGGGATCGGGGGCACGGTGCCGCCCGACGTGGCGGCCGTGGCCGCCGTCGGGGAGAGGAGGCCGCTGTCGGCAACGCTGCGGGTGGCCACGGCGGTGCTCAGCCTGGCGGCGTTCTCGGTGATGGCCAGCGCCCGGACGTCCGGCTGGGACGGCGACTACTACGGCCGCTACGAGCAGTACAGGTCGGTGATCATCGCAACACTACATGCCTTTTCTTTTTTCTTTCTTTTTAAAATTTTAAATTCTACATTTGATTCGGATATGTCCGGGGTTTGACGGTTACATGGAGTTTTTGAAATTTTCAATTTTTTTAGCACTGATGATGTTGCATCACTGGGAAACTGGTCTGTTTGATCTTAAAATTTGGATTGTTCTTGTCGGGTCAATGGGCTTTGTCCTTACTGTCGAGGAGGCATTGTCGACTTGTCGTTACTTCGACTACTGTTTTCTATTTCTTTTCATACTTGGGACATCAACACTCAAAACAACCATTGAGTTTTGTGCAAATAGAATCGCTTATTATATATACATGACCATAATTCTTGCTAATTCAGCTATCTGCCGAGCAGCTATCTGTTTTCCCTGAATCCGTAAGCTCGTCCTGCTTACACATACTCCCATTTTACTTCTTTCATCTCATGAAAGATCATTTCTTTCTTCTCGAATGCGTATTGGGGTGGCAGATACGCCGTCGGGGTGAACGTGGTGGTCTGCATCTACTCGATCGCGCAGGCATTCGGCGAAGTCCGCCGTCTGATCTGGCCGAGGTTCATGTACCGGAGCACTTCGAGCTACTACTTCAGCCTGCTCCTGGACCAGGCAAGTGCAGAGCATTCTTTCCTTTCAAATGCTCACATATATATGGTTCGGCGTGCTCAGATCTGTAAGACACGCATCGATCGATGACAATGTCATGTTGCCGATCTGGTCTGATCCGCCTGGCTGTGCCGCAGGCTCTGGCGTACCTCCTCATGTCGGCGTCGTCGGCGGCAGCGTCTCGCCGCGATCTGTGGGTGTCGACGTTCGGCAAGGACCCGTTCAACAGCAAGATCAACGGCGCGGTGTGGCTGTCCTTCATCGGCTTCATTGCGCTCGCCGCGAGCTCGGTCATCTCCACGGCGAACCTATTCAGCATGGCCTGATATAGGTTGGTCTACTCGTCTCACTGAGGATGTTGAGTACCAGTCGTGTAATTTTTGCGGTGTATATTGGTGCATTTTAGTCAGAAATGAAATATACAGCATATACGGCGTTCTTGGTCCTGAGTCGTAAAGAATTAATTCCTTTGTAAAGGACTAATAAAACATAGGAGTATCGAGTTTCGTTTATAAGATGATTTGCCTCAAATATTATATCGGTTTCGCTCCTTTGTAGGCGCTGCGTTTGGGAAAAACGCAGCGCCGCCCTTCCGTCGCCCAGCGCCTCGTCTCCAACTCCGGCCGCCGCCCGCAGCTAGTTCGGGTTAGGGTTCGGGGTGGGGTGGGTTTCCTGTGCCGCTGGCCTTAGATTCGTGATCGGGGGGAGGTGGTGGCCGGCGGTTGGTCGGGATTGTGAGGCGGCGGCGGAGGCGGCGCCCGAGCGAGGTGGGGAGATGGCGGCGGGCGGTCGGCGGGCGGATCTGGGCTCGCCGTCGTCTTGGTTAGGGTGGCGGGAGCAGCGGCGGGCTGGCGCGCCGCATGGCAAGGCGGAGGAGGAGGCGAGGTGGAGGAGGGAGGCGCGGAGCGAAGAGAGAGAGGCACTCACTGGCGGCGGAAGGAGTGGTGGTGGGGCGGCGGCGCCTCGGGGCGACGGAGGAGGCGGTGGAGACAGAGGAGGATGGTGGCGCCTGCGTTTTCCCCTAAACGCAGGCGCCTATGCTGAAGCTGCTCCCATATTATATTTTCATCGAAAACCCTCGCCCGGCGCAGTCGGACGCCACAACCCGTGATTCCGCCAGCCTGCCACATCCCATGCCCAACGAGTGTAGCTAGGCGCGTATGCGACTCGCCTCAAGTTCGCCACGCGCCAAACAGACGACATTGTAGGTGGTGGTGCTTAGAAGTTCTAAGGCCATCTCCAATGCAGGTGCTTAGACCCAGGTATTTTTTGCCATGTAGAATAGAGAAGGTGCTTGCATGAATGCTTAGAGAGGGGCATGGATGCTTAATTAAGCACCATGCTGAGAGAGGTGCTTAGAGAGTACCTAAGCATCCATATAAGCTTCTATGCATTGAAAATAAGTTTTTCTACATAAAAGCTTAGTGACGTGGCAACACTCTCTCTCCTTAAACACCTGCTATAAGCGTTTTGCATTGAGGATGGCCTAAGAGAGCTTTTAAAGCCGGAATCGAGAGTCAGGTTCCTTTTGTACAACTTGTTTTTGAGAGTTTCAGGCACACCTTCAAAATTAAACAAAGATAGATTGAAAAATCAAATTATTTATATTTTACATAAAGATAAGCAAACAAGTACATAAGTAAACTAACTCAAATAAGTTGAAGAGAACAGGGCGAAGCTGCTCGTTAAAGGAGGCCGCTTATGGCGGCGCCGGTGAGCCACTCATAGGTAGTGCCGCTCTTTCACGCCGTCTCTTATTGTCCTTAATTCCCATATCATCTTTTCTATCTATTCCTTTTTTTTTTCTTTATCTCAGATAAGGATAAGTGAGTTTGGCAGCTAGGTCAGACGAGCACGGCGTGGGGGCTCGCCTAATCTAGAGAAAAAGACGACAAGAACGCGATGCAATGCCCATTTTCGCCATCAATCTCAGCCATGCTCATATGAAACTTCACTTTTATCTTATGAAACTTGGGTTTATTCTTTATGGAACTTTGTAAGATCAGGTTAAGCGGCTAGAGGGGACTAAATAGACACCAAATGGTAATTAACGCAATGTTTAATTGCACGCCCAAAGAACAAGCAGAGTAATCAAACTGAGCAAAGAAATCTTAAAAAAATCAGGAGCAATTATGGGTCATCTTCGGGACAACAACATACCCCTAATAAAATTTCCACGTATAAAAATCCGTGGGACATATGGTCATGGGGATTTTTTATGATGTACCCCTTGTTGAGAACCCAACAAAAAAAAAATCAAGTCAAAAGCCACGTTAAATAAAGAGAAAAAAATAACTAAGCTTAGTTGCTTTCCGAAAAAGTAAAAGTAGATTTCAGCAATAAAAATCTTAAAACATACTACCTCCGGTCATAAAAAGAAGTCGCCGTTGACTTTTAAACACGCTTTTGACCATTCGTCTTATTCAAAAATTTAGTTCAAATATATAAAAATATATGTCATACTTAAAATATATTTAATAATAAACCAAATCATAATGAAATAAATAATATTTATATAACTTCTTTGAGTAAGATGAATGGTCAAACCCGTGTCCAAAAGTCAACGGCGACTTCTTTTTGTGACTAGAGGGAGTAGTGGTTTCTTCTTTTTTCCGGAACTCAATTTATTTTTTTTAGATTTTTTCTAAACAACATATGGAGTCAGGAACATACCCACAAAAGATCTCCTTACAATCATGAGTAGGAAACAAATATGACAAAAATAACAAGCACAGCTACTCAGAATTTCAGAAAGAATATTTTGTCCCAAATAAATACCTCATTGTGCCCAAACGGTGACTCCATGCAATTAACCCTTGGAGGCATGATAGATATAGAAGTCATGCAACTTTTTAAGCAAGAACCAGTTCAAAATCGTACCCGATGATTATTCTATGAGTTTTAGAGACGTTGCTCCTCAAGCCATCCAAATATGTCAAAACTACCAACAAAGAGACAAACTTATCTGCTAATACTTCGTCAGCTTGATGTCTCAAATGCTTTCTCCATGGAAATCTCGAAGAAGTTGTGTACATGAGACAACCACCTGGGTTTGAAGACAGCCATCGACCTCATCATGTGTGTAAACTGCAAAAGGCTCTATACGGATTGAAACAAGCTCCTCGTGCTTGGTACTCAAGATTGTCAACCAAACTGCAATCGTTGGGTTTCACTCCTTCCAGGTCTGACATGTCGCTATTTGTGTTTCATCAAGGTGATACTATTATATACATGCTGGTATACGTTGATGACATAATTATAGTAAGCTCATCATCTAGTGCCACATCCAAACTGATAACCAATCTTCAGCATGAATTCCCTATCAGAGACCTTGGGGAGCTAGACTACTTTCTAGGCATTGAAGTTCATAAGCATCAACAGGGTATAATCCTGACACAGCACAAGTATGCTCTTGACATTCTTGATCGAGCAAAGATGCAGCATTGCCGGCCTATAAACACTCCCATGAGCAGTACAGAAAAACTGGCCAAAGAGACTGGTATGCAATTGTCTGCAGAAGATACACACTTATACCGTAGTACGGTAGGAGCACTTCAATATCTTACTCTCACTAGGCCAGACATATCTTTTGCAGTAAATCGGGTGTGTCAGTTCTTACAAGCTCCCACTGATCAACATTGGTCAGCTGTGAAGCGCATCCTTAGATATGTGAAGGGCACCTGCAGTCTTGGACTGAACATTCAGAAAACAGAGTCCTTCACTTTTTCCGTAATCAACCCGAGCTACAGATGGTTGCTCAGCCCGCGTCCAGATGCGTTTGCACAAAAACCCCTTAACTTTCTTATTTTACGTCCATAGCCTGCCTAACCCTACCGATGCTCCTGCCCCCAACGCTCCCTCTTCCTCCTCCCCGACGCCTCTCCCCTCTCTCTCGCAGAGCCGCGCCCCCTCTCCCAGTCTCTCCCTCTCCCTCTCCGCCACGTTCTCCTTGCCGCCACGAAGGCGGCGGCGGCGGGTGCCTCCTCCCCATCGCGGCGGCGGCGGCGACAGCATCTTCTATTGCGGTGGCTCGACCTCGATCTGTCGAGGTACGCGTCCTACAGCCCGTCGCCCCCTTTTTTGACGCCGGCGTCGCCCCGTCTCTCCTGCTCCTACCAGCCACCGCCGTGTTCGGTGGGCTCTTCCCCGCCGTCGTCGGTGGCAACTTCCCCGCTGGCCGGCTGCGCTCACGGTCTCCACCTGTGTTTTTGTTAATCGGCCCGCGGGCCATCCCCTCTCTGCGCTCTCTCAACCCTAGCCCCGATCCCCCCGCCCCGATGGCTCTCCCCAGCGAACCTCTCTCCCCCTCTCCCCCTCCTCCTCCTCCTCCACGGCGCAACGTCCACGGGCGCCGCTCCGTGCTACTCCGCCCGGTCCTCTCTGCTGCGCCACTGGGCGGGCGCCCCGATGCCGCCCCGGTCCTCTTCACCGCGCCGCCACGACGGCCGGCCTCGCCCCGTGTGGCCTCCACCGCTCGACACCACCCCCTCCTCCTCCCAGCCGCTGTCGCCCCGATCCGCGCCTCCCAGATCTTTCCCGTGTCCTCCTCGCGCCCGGCGCAAGAGCCGCCTCCTTCAGGCCGTCGCCCGCGTCTCCTCCGCGCCTCGCGCCGCCCAGCCCCCATTCGCGCCGCCCCGTCCTCCTCTGCCTCCGGCGCCGCCCTGTCCTCCTCTGCCTCACCGCCGTTTCATCACCAAGCCGCCCCCCCGGTTTTTTCTTCGCCGTTGTGCTTTCATCGTCTTCTCTCATTGCCTTGTCCGTGCAGGTGCCATCCAGCGCGGCCGGCTTGCGCTGACCCTGGATCCGTCCACGGTTGGTCTTTGAGAGCATCATGCGGTTGTGCCGGGTCAGTTTTTCCTCTCTTATTTCCCTTCAATTTTTCCAGTCAGTTGCTATTTATTTGATGCACAGGAACAAAGATTCATTTTGGTTGTAGAGGTCCTTTAAATTCTTTTTTGTGTTCCTGCTTGCTATTGCAGGTGTTTGAAGGGCAAATTATAGCTCATTAAGGTTGCTTGTTCTCCTTATTATGATTTCTTCAATCTTTGTTCATCAAAAAATATATCATAAGAAATCATAAAGGCAAATTATAGCATTCTTTCTTATGACTTGCCCTTATGATATATTCTTTGAGGAAGAAGAAATCATAAGTATCATTCAATATATTATTTAATAGTACAAAACAAATCATTTAACATGTTTCTTTGCAGAGCAGTCCTCGGAATCTTCAAAAAAACATGCATGGTTTGTAACTGTTGCTATCTTAAGTGAGCTGAAAGTCAAAGAGGCTTATTCCTCATGTAACTTATCTTTTATTTTGACATGGCAATGTTTTTCTGCAGTTTGCAATAGGCTCTGCAGCGCGGGCAATGTTTGCATACTTTTTGCTCAAAAATGTCCCTATGCATGTTTTCACTGTACATATAACTCATGGTCTTATACTGGGTAGTGAGTGATTATTTGCGCTATACATATTTTCAGAGATGATAGGATTCTACACATTTTACTTTATGATTTCTATACGAAATTAGCCTTTAGTGTTTATAGCCACGTAGTTAGCTCTATCATGTCCTTATTTATGGTTTGGTGTTAATTGTTCTAAATTTTGACATTTTTTGTTGGATCAGCAAAACACATTTCATTTGAATTGTCTACTGAATTGTTGGAACTTGGAAGCCAAATATAACGGGAAAGAGAGACCGTGTAAATTGCCAGTTTGAAAAGGGCTCATCCTGAGGTATGTGTTATGAATGAAGTGCCTTCTATCTTAGTTATGCTCAGTCTCTTTTTCATTGTAAAATGCTCTGTGTTGTCATATATGTCAAACCTCAGCTGAAAAAAAAGATTCGACTAAAATTATCTTCTAGGTGTTTCCTGGCTTCTATTCAGGACATGGAACTTTGAATCTTATGATACCTTATTTTTATAAGTAGTTGATATCTTCCAATTATTATGGTTTCACCCACTTTGCTTGCATGAATAGGCTGTTCTAAATACCTTTGTGTTTGCAACTTTGTATAAGTCTTTATTTTCCTCTTTCCTATTTGCTATTTGCAAATGCACATGTTACTCTATAGCATCTTTACCATGGGAACAAGGCATGATCTGCGTAAACTAGAAAAAGGACAGTGTCCTATTTAAAGTTGTAGTGCTGATCAGCATCCTCACCTGTTTACTGAAATTTCATAGTTGCATAGTGTGGATTTCAGTTGTCGCACGCCTCAGTATTTCATTACAAAAAACAACAAAGCTGCTTCTCTTTTCCATAGATTTTTTTCCTATTGTTTAATGAGACTTTTGTTATTTTTATCCTTTATAATTTTATGATATGATTATATTGATCTGATCATGTCTTAATCCTACCTAGCTCTCTTGGTCAGTTTGGTAGCCTTTATGCATTACGATTTAACAATATCATCTTTCTTTCTTTTTCTAATTTTATTTCTTAGCCATACGAAATATGTCTTTCAACCTCCTACCATTGATACAGAGCAAGCACATAAATGTTCAGGCCATAGGTGCTTCTGTTTACAGTTGTTTTCGTTATCTAGCATCTGCCTTGCTAAAAACTCCATTATCTAATTATGTTAATTCATTTCCTTCTTGATGTCTCTGTAGAGTTAAATTATTACATGACCGTGAAACCAATAATTCTACAGTGCCTCTTAGCTCAAGATTTTAGCATGTTTACAGAAGATTTATATCACAACAGAGCAGTGCTCACAGTAATTAGTGAATAGTAATTGTTAGGCCTCCTAAAATCCAGGCTGTCCACATACACGATACTAATACAACCATTTTCTTTGCCGCATCCTCATATACATGCATGTACAGTTTTGGGTTTTCTGTCAAGGAGAATTAATTTTGCCACATTATAAATTAGTTTCTGAGTTTGACATCTTACTGAGTTATTGTTTACTAATGCTAATATACTGCCACTCATAGGTGGCTGGGTGTTAATTTTGATCAGCATTTTCAAGCAACCAAACCAAAAGGAGCTCAGAATTGGAACCCACTAAAAGCTCATGAATCGTAATAGAAAACAATCTTCTCATTGCATGTTGAGAGGTACATATAAAACAGTGATGATATATTACTACGCCTTCCACACTGGTTTACGAATTCTAAAAACAGACTTCTGTTTATATGGATTGTATATGTGATTTGTCTATTTCCTTGCAGGGTATTATGAATTGAATCAAGTGTGGACCTGTTATATATTAGAGTATGACGTGTTTCTTTTGTACAAGATGCCATGGTTTATTTCTGCTCTATTTATTAAAAGTAGCATCAACACATTGGCTCCATTTTCCCAGTTGATAATACAAACAGGAATAGAAACGGCGCATCACCATGAATGCTTGGGTTACTATGGATTTTTCATCTTTTACATGCTAGACTACCATTATTTTTAAAATCAATAGTGTGTCATGCTGTATGATAGATAGTCAGATTATACAAAGGAATGCTAATTGTGGAAATAGAGCAAGATTATGTGAGAGGGAAAAATTTTATTATATTTCTCATCTTACACAGGTATATACTCGGTTAGAAGCACTACACAGTAAAAGGAACAGTTAATTTTATTTGTACTGACTTTTTGAGGCGTGTATATACTCGGGTAGAAGCGCTACGCGGTACTGAAATTTAGTTGACCAAGCTATATTGTTACTCAGTGTTTATCTTTAAATTAAATTGAAAGCAACAGAATAGTGGCTGGGCTCGACGGCGCGCCACGGGCGCGCTAACTCAGCTAGTAGTCATACAATGGTGGGCAAAGCTCTCAAGGAGCAAAATACAAGCATGAAAAATCCTACCTAAGACTTGTGATGAAGGCATCCCCACTCCTCATAGTCATAGGACAACCAAGTGAACCTCCACCCTTGATGAATTTCTTAGAATCTAAACTATCCTATTAAGGGTTAGGATCTCACTTTACTCACTCTCCAACTAGCCTCACATATGGACTTTATATGGTCACACAAAGCATACATGGTCTTTACACAGAATCATCAACCCGATGCAGCATGCCTTTATTCACCGGACTACTCTACTTCCGCAACTTCGAGCCTTCAACCCGAACTAAAACCCGTGAGCCATCTCAAGTCCTTCTCTATGATGTCCTCATGCGCCCTAAACTTGAGCGCAACCATCCCGCGACATCCTCACCATTCTAAACCTTGATCTTCCCGCTAGTCTCAATAGCGTCGCCGACCATGGTTGTCTCCAAACCTACACCCACAAGTACCAAACCATTTTCCACAATCCACATTATGTTCTTCCTTCTCTAGCCTGCAAGTTAGTCCATTTGAATCAATCGGTCAACAATAAATGCAATGCAATTTAAACTTCCAAATCAACCGAAACCAAAAACCTACTTTCAGCTCATCCTCACACAACAATGCACAAATGAATTTTTATAAATTCAATAATTGGTCAAAAGAAAAAAGTTACAACATGAAAAAATGCATTTTTTTTTCTTATTCGCTACGACTTTTGTGTTCACTATTTTTTGGGTAAATTTTATAACCATCTCTGATGAGATATCTTCTACGAGACTTTCTGTAGTAGTGATGCTCTAATATAAACTAGTTAATTTAGTTCCATTCTACTCAGATAAAAAAGTAAAAAAAATCAGTACTCACTAGTTAATAGCCCCAGCTGCTTGCCCCGCGGTTATGGGCCTACCTATGTAGCTGTGCCTCCAACCGCCAAGGCGGCGTCCGAACTCCGGTGGGCAGGGGCGAGCCGCGGAGTGGTGGACGGGTAGAGGGAGGAGCCAATTGGCTTGGCACTTGGCGCCAGCGACGGCCCAGTGGAGACGATTGGGGCTTGCCGGCTTGGTGGCTTCACACACAGTGCCGCGCTGCCTTCACGCGTCGTGCCGCTGAGTCACTACAGCGTGCACGGTTAACGTGGAGTTACGGAGAAACGGGAGAATTGTGAATTTGTGATGGTGGCGGTCTTGCTCGTGGTCGCGACTTCGTTTGATTGAATCGGGTCAGGGCTTGAGGTCGTGAGAGACCTATTCACCGAGAGACAGGGATGGGAGGCTCAATGCCGTGATGGGGACAAAGCCAAGGCATGAGACGTACAGTTTAGGCCCAATGGACCATAAGGCCCATCAGGAGGGTTGTGAGTGGTGGGCTGAGGCGGACTGTTTAAAAAAAATTTCCCTTAAAATTGAGTTTAAAATCTGTATAGCTTTGACTCTATGTAGGTATGTCACTGCTTGGTGGTTTTTACTGTTGAGTCTCGTTTGTTTCTAGTTAGTTTGCATTGTAACTTTCCCTGTTAAGTAAAGAAGGCCGTTTGTTTGTTTTTTAGAAGAAAAAAACATTGCTGGTTGCCTGGTGTTTTTACATCGAATCAGCATTTCGAACGAAACACTTGGCTTGGATGTTGCAGCAACCAACGAGGCCCACAGGCCACATACATGTGGCAATCGTGAAAGCCAACTAGCGAAAGGTATAACGGCACAACATGCAGGTACAGGTAAAGGCTTACAGCATCTACAGCACAAGATTTCCTTCATAGTTGGATCCTTGATCGGTTGCACACTTGCAATTACAGCATCTACAGGCGCGCAAAATTTCCGTCCATGTTCGGTTGGCAGGCAGGAATGGCCGCCGTGTCGCAAGACAGCAGCCGCTCGCGACCTCGCGTTGCTCCTCTGCGAGGGCCGTGGGCAAGGAAGAATAGAGTTGAAACTTTGGCTCAAAGCTCGCGAGCAGTTTGGTTTTGGTTTATTGGTAAATGAGTTTGAGCTGAGCCTCTTGCCTAGCTCGTTCACTTTAGCTCGCTTCAGCCAAGCCAGCTCTGGCTCACTTGCGGCTCACTCGTCGCTCGTTCGGTCACCTAAAAAAGCCACTCGTTCGGTCACCTAAAAAAGCCTATTCAGCCACTCCTAGTTGGCCCATTCTACCCCTAGCCCACTACCACGGTATTACCCCTCTAACCCTAAATTTCTCACTCCTCCCTACCGATTCCTCACCCCAGTGTCGCCACCCGCTGCTACTCCTTCATTCCTCCCCCTTCTCTCTCCCGCTCCCTTTCCCGCATGGTTGATGCAAAAAGGGCGACACGACACGACTGACACCCCTTCTGTCCTTCCAGACGATACCGCCGCAGCTCCATCCTCCTCCCAGTTGACAACGCCATCATTGCCTACTCCCCACCAACCAAAGGTATCGACACTTCTCCCTCTTCCCACCGACAATCTGCCTCCCCCTTCTCTACCTCTCGGTCGACGGCGTCACTGCCTCCCTTCTCCTCCCTGCCGATAGCGCCATCTCCTCCCTCCTCCTCCACGTCGACAAATCTACGTCTTCCCTCCTCCATCTCTCGGTCGATGACACATATATCCATCTACGTCCGCATAGTCGAATTATACCACTGCCCTTGGGCCAGCTATGCCATTGAGCTCCTTCACCTCTCCCTCCTCTCGACCGACGACACCACCTCTCCCCTCTTTGTCTCACCGTCCCACGCAATGACATCTTCACCTCTCTTTCCTCTGCTTGACAGCTCGCTAGGGCTTGCAAGCTAGCTCGAGCGACTGCCTAGCTCGCTCAGGCTCGGCTCGCTTGCCAACCGAGCCCGAGCTGAGCTTGCTTCCCAGCTCAATCATTTGAACGAGTCCAAACCAAGCCAGCCCTAGCTTGCTAAAGCTCGCTCGTTTCCACCCCCTAGCCATCGTCGCCGTTTCACCATGAGGAGGTCTTTCATTTTCGACCAGGCCAACCACAATCTGGTGTTAGCTACAGCTCATTTGGGCTGCATAGCATGATTTTGGGGAGATATTGGATTAGGCCTACGCTAACGTGGTTGAGATGCGTGCCTGTCAAAGAGATTGGTTGCACTCTCACACATCAGGTTGACAGGTTGGATGCCATGCATTGTTATCACTAGAGCAGTTCTCTGGAGGAGCGGCAAAATGCAGCATTTGGTGTAGTATCGTTTAGAGTGTAGTGTAGAGTGTAAAGGAATTTTAGAGGAAGGAATAGAGTAGATGTTATAGAGTGAGAATTTGAAACTATTGCTATGGATGCTCTTTTAATTCAGAACTGGTGAACGGTGACAACTGACAACAGGATCGAAAGGTTTTTCGATCGTCCAGTATAAATAGGGATTCCATGCTTACAGCAGCTTAGACATATGCAACCAGCAACCACACGAACATATATACGACTTTAGGGCCGCCACATCGCACTGTGGCATTTGTGATCCCAAGTCACAAAGGTGCCATCGACAAAGTCGTTGCGAGCACCAATCAGATTCAGTGTTCTGTCCACTCTTTTCTGGACGAATGGGTAAGACTTCAGATTTCCAAGGGACAGATTGACAGCCTCCTGCACACCATTCAAAAAGGGTGGATGACCGATTATCTGATTGTGAAACTAGTTGACTAGCTACTCATGGAAAGTATTGTAAGGTTGTTTAATAGGGAAAAATCAATCGCCATGTCAATGTGAACATTAGTTTTTAATAGCCGCGTATTGCAAAAACGGCTGATGCAAACACCATGTATTGCAAGCAAAGACCGAATTAAGTTGGACGATCTGTCCTGTTTATATATATTTTTTTATCTACTTATACCGCACATTGGTGCGATTTCTCGGGCATGCAGACTGTCCACGTCAATGGATTTTTTTCAGCCCGTCCGATCGGTACGACCGACGGCCTAGATCGGCCCACGTTGCCTTCTTTGAGCCCCCTGACGCGCATCGACTCCAGGAGCCCGCCACACGCCGCATCGTACAGCTCGCCTAGCCGCGTGCCGTTCTCTCAGTCCTGCCACGCGGTGCCCTTGCCCCTGAGAATCTTTGCAAAAAAGCCCCCCAAATTTCGTATTTTCTATCTACGTCCCCTGCTACTGCTACTTCCTTCGTGGCAATTTCCGTCCGCGCCCTCTATTTTTCCCGCCACGCACAGCGCAGTCCTTTTTGGCTTCTAGATACACCCGTAGGCGCATCTAAATTACCCGCCAGTGCCATCATGCCTACCGCACAGCCGACCCCCAAGCCTCCGGTTTTCTCTTCGCCTCCGCGCCGCCGCCGCCTCCTCCCCCTGACCTAGTCCTCCGTCGCGCCGGAGCGCCGCCGCCCTCCTCGCGGGACCACCCCCGTCCTCGCTCGCCCCCTGCCGCTCGAAGCTTTCCGCCTGTCCTGGTGGATCCGTCGGGGGCGGCTTCTCTGGTGGCCAGATCCGTCGTTGGGGCTGTCGTTGTGAGCATCGTTGAACCCTAATTTTTATTAGTGGCATTGATGTCTAAATTATTTTATATTAAGTGCTAGGGGTTTTTGGATTTCTCGGAACCCTAGCGAAGACTCGGCGTTATTGCAAAACCCTAATTCGAAGCGACGACAATTTGTGAGCTGCTCCGAGGTTTCTAGTGTGTGATCGGGCGAGAGAAGAGGTCACGTATAGATTAGGAGTAGTTAGGATTTATTTTCAGTTTTTGTCAGATTTCAAAAGGGGTTTGAATATCTCGGATCTTGCCGGATCTTTGCGAATTCTCGAAAACTCGGTTTCCGTAGTCCACCTCTTCTAAAAATACCCAAATATACTCTTGTGAGATTTCTGGAGAGAGAGAAACCCACCTAAATTCCCCCACATATTTTAGCTCGAAATATCCCTTTATCGGACGGCGTCTGGGAACAGCCGGACACCGTCCGATCAGCAAAACGAGCAAACAGTTCACACTGTCGGACGGCGTCCGGTAGTTATCGGACGGTGTCCGATAAGGTTAAAAAACTAAGGATTTCTCCCGTCGGACGGCGTCTGGGCGCAGCCGACGAGCGTCCGGTAACCATTTTTCCAGTGCCATCTTGCTGTCGGACGGCGTCCGGTAGGTACCGGACTGCGTCCGATAAGCCTAGTTTTTGTGAGCAGTGGCCTCTGTCGGACGGCGTCCGGTGCCTGTCGGACGGCGTCCGGTAGAGGCTAACGGCTAGTCTTTTTGTCCTCTTCCGAGGGGCAACGGCTAGTTTTGCTCTTGGGGCTATAAATACCTATCTAGTGGCTGACTATTTTGAGGTATGCTGCTCCACTTCACCTACCACATTCATAGCTCATCAATTAGGTGTTCTAGAGCCATTCCTCCACTCACAAAGCATCCAAAGCCACAAATCATTAAACCCCAACACCGAGCTTCATGGAAGTTCTTCGATCCGGCATGATCGGGGCGTTTCGGGTTTGTTACTTTTGAAGACATCCTTCGTGGAGGTGAGGGCTTGGGAGTAGGCCTTGGCGTGTGGCTACTCTCGAGTCGGTGTCGGGTGATTTGAGTCCACCTCCCGGAGTGGCGAACGACTCACCGGGAGTAAGTGAGGCGTTAGGCTCGAGAGCGAGCTGGTCCTTGTGCGCAAGGGGTAGCCTCAACGGAGAGTAGGAGTTGCGGCTCCGAACTTCGGTCAAACAAACACCGTGTCACTCTCTTATCTTCTTTCCGCACTTACTACTATTGCATTGAATGTGTTGATTGTGATGCCATGTCTTAGTTGCCTCGTAATTGCTTATTGCTTCCGCTTACTTGTCAATTGCAACTAGGATTGGGTGATTATTAATATGATGCTTAATTTAAGAACAACCGAAAAAGAATTTAAAATTGTCTATTCACCCCCCCTCTAGGCCTTAGGATCCTCTTTCAAGTGGTATCAGAGAACCTAGGTTCTCCCGTTTTAGCTTCACCGCTAGGAGATGGCTCAAGAGGGGCCTAGGATAGAAATTGGAAAAGATCCTATCTTTGATGGAACAAACTACAACTATTGAAGAATTAGGATGCAATGTTACTTAGAGGCACTTAGCTATGATGTGTGGGTCGCCAGAGATCAAGCTATCCGGACCCTCCGGCCGGAACAATTGCTCTTGATGAAGTTCATGATAAGTACAAACGCTTTAATGCCATTGCTAGAAATGCTTTACTTTCTAGTGTATCTTCCAAAGTTTTTAATAGCATTGGAAATCTTACTAAAGCTTATGATATTTGGAAGCATCTTAAAGAAATTCATGTTGGTAGTGCCGAGATGCTTGAGGAGAAGCTATCTCGTGTTAGAAAAAGATTTGATCAATTCAAGATGCTTCCTAATGAAAGTGTTAGCGAAATGTTTCTTAGATTGAACCCCATCGTCAATGAAATTGCCGGATGTTCGGAGAAGAAGGTCTTGGAGGACATTGACGTTTGTCGAAAGATGCTCGATGTTGTGCCTTTTAGCTTCAATCCACTAGTGACCTTAATTCGAGCATCCAAGTCGAAGCTCAAGAAAATGACACCGACAAAGCTCCTTGGGCAACTCAACTCATATGAAATGCGGCTTCTTGAAAGTGAAGAAACCCCGCTCAACAAGAAGTCGGTTGCTCTTCCCGCCAAAGCCAAAAGTGGGAAGAAGAAGATTGAAATTGAAGAAGATGATGATGACTCCGATGATGCAATTCCGGAGATTGAAGAATTGGCCCTCCTTGTCAAGAGGTCAAGAAAGTTGATTAAGAAGATGAGCTTCCGCGGCGGATCATCCTCTTCAAGGCGAAAACCCATCTCCGAGATGCGTTGCTATGAATGTGGAGAGAAGGGTCACTTGGCGGCGGATTGCCCAAGAAGCAAAAGGAACAAGCACAAGGTAAGGAATCAAGAGGAAGATGAGGATGATGACAAGAAGAAGTACCGTCACTACCGCAAGAGCGATCACAAATCAAAGAAGAAGAAGAAGGCTCTTGCCGGACAAAAGACCAAGAAGGAAGACAGCTCAAGCTCATCGTCCTCCCAATCATCCTCCGAAGAAGAAGATACTAGAGCTCATGGGCTAGCCGGACTTGCGATCAAGGAAAATGCTCCTCCGGTTTTTTTCAAGCAAAAGCTTTGTCTCACCGCCAATATATAAGAAAAAGTAATTGGGGAATGGATTACCGATGATGAAGGCTCTTGGGCGGACTCCTCCGACAATGAAAGCACCAAGGTGTCCGGAGTCGCCATCGACAATCCTACAACTCCCATGTGTCTCATGGCACTAGAGGAGAAGGTAACAAATGAGCACCTCTCTAAAAGTGAGTTTAAGCTTTTGATTGATGATTTGAATAATGCTCTAGAGAAGGCAAAGTCTAAGAGGAAGAAGCTAATGAAGGTGTATAAAGAGCTTGCAAATGAATTTGAGAACTTGCTTGAAAAATATGAAACTCTAGAAGATGATTATGAAGCTCTAAATTTGTAAGTTGAAATTCTAGAAAACAAATTAGCTAGCTCAAATGTTGATGAAACTCCTCTTGATAGCTCAATTGAAAAATGCAATGTTGGTGTGACTTGTGATTTGATTGACACTATAGATGGTTCACTTAGCTTATCTCATGACACATCTTTGAGCTTGTCACCCACGATCACACCTAATGCTAGTTCTTCTTCACCCACTAGTGCTACTGCTTCAAATAAAAATGCTTGCTCTATTGGTACTTGTGGTGTTGCTAAATGTGCTAATGAGCTAGTTAAGGAAAATTTGCTTCTAAAGGATAGAATTGAGCAACTAGACTCTAGCTTAGCCAAATTGCTTGTCGGGAACAACTCTCTTGACAAAGTGCTTCGGGAGCAAAGGTACACCTTGGGTAAGCATGGTTTGGGATTTCATCCCGGAGATTTGCCCAAGGGCGGTTGGGGTAAGCCCAAGCTAACTTTTGTTAAGGGAGGGACCCGTTGTCATATTTGCAAAAATGATAAACACAAAGCTATTGCTTGTCCTCTTGCAAAATCATCTCAATTCATGTCTAAAACTCAAGTGCTTAATGCTAGTTACATGCTTATGAGGAAAAATGATTTTACTTATGCAAAATATGTTGGTGCACCCAATGAAAAGAAAGATGTGAAGGCTATTTGGGTGCCCAAATGTTTGATGACTAACTCGAAAGGACTCAAGAAGAAGTCTTGGGTACCTAAAACCCAAGCTTGAATTTGTGTGTGTAGGTGAACTACAAGAGCGGTGGCCGGCATTGGATATTTGATAGTGGTTGCACCCAATACATGACCGGTAGCTCAAGTATGTTCACCTCACTAGAAGAGGAGAAGGACCCCGAACACAAGATCACATTTGGGGATAACTCCAAGCGAAAGGTAAAGGGTATAGGTAAAATTGCAATATCTAATGACCTATCCATCTCTAATGTGCTCTTGGTGGAAGCTTGCAACTTTAATCTCCTCTCCGTTGCTCAAGTGTGCGATTTGGGTTTTGATTGCTTCTTTTCGGTCAACGGAGTTCATGTCGTTTCCACTAAGGATCAAAGTGTTGCATTTGAAGGCACCCGGTTTCAAAACTTATATTTGGTTGATTTTTCAAACCGTGAATCTTCTCAAATCAAGACTTGTCTTATTGCTCAAACCACACTTGGTTGGTTGTGGCATAGACGTCTTGGACATGTTGGAATGGGCACTTTGAAAAAGGTTTTTAAAGACAACTTGGTTGTTGGAGTGAAGGATGTCAAATTCGAGAAAAATCATTTATGTAGTTCATGCCAAGCCGGCAAGCAAGTGGCTAATTCTCATCCGACTAAGACTTTTATGTCTACATCCCGACCACTTGAACTTTTGCATATGGATTTGTTTGGCCCAACCACCTATGCGAGCATAGGCGGTAATTCTTATTGTCATGTGATTGTCGATGATTTCTCTCGATTCACTTGGGTATTTTTTCTTGCAAACAAATCTCTTACCGGTGATGTGTTTAAAAGATTTGCTTTGAAAGCTCAAAAAGAATTTGACTCTTTTATTAAAAATGTGAGGAGTGATAACGGCACCGAGTTTACTAACACAAATGTTGAGGAATTTTGTGATGAGTTAGGTGTGAAGCACGAATTCTCGGTGGCATACACTCCCCAACAAAATGCAGTGGTGGAAAGGAAGAATCGTACGTTGATAGAGATGGCAAGATCAATGCTTGACGAGTACAACACGCCGCATGCTTTTTGGGCGGAAGCCATCAACACGGCGTGCCATGCCATCAACCGCCTCTACCTCCACCGACTCCTTCACAAGACCTCATATGAACTACTAGTGGGGCGAAGGCCCAACATCTCTTACTTTCGAGTCTTCGGTTGCAAGGTATACATCTATAAGAAAAAGACTCATTTGGGTAAGTTCCAAAAAAGGTGCGACATTGGTATCATGTTAGGGTACTCCTCTCGCTCAAAAGCTTTTCGAGTTTTTAATAATTCTACCGGGCTAGTTGAGGAAGCCTATGATATCAAGTTTGATGAAACTAACGGCTTACAAAATGAGCAAGATTTGATAAGAAATGTAGGTGATGAGCTACCACATGAAGCCATGGAGTTGGGGAAAATTCGACCCTCATCGGAGGTGCCAAAAGTTGAAGTCGTCTCTCCTACCACCTCCATCGATAATCAAGCTCAAGACACCTCTCCAACAACTCAAGATCAAGCGGTGGACGGAGATGCGAACTTTGAAGTTGATCAAGCTCAAGGGGGAGGCGTTGATCTACAAGTACCCGTCCAACAACACCGCACTCTCTCCAAGGATCATCCCCTAGATCAAGTCATTGGCAATCTCAATCATGGCGTAAGAACCCGTTCTCATACCGCTAATTATTGTGAGCATCACGCCTTTGTGTCTATTGTTGAGCCTAGGACCATTGATGAGGCATTGGCGGATGCGGATTGGGTGAACGCCATGCATGAAGAACTAAACAATTTCACTCGCAATGAAGTTTGGGAACTTGTGGAAAGACCGAAGGACCACAATATCATTGGAACCAAATGGGTATTCCGCAACAAACAAGATGAGAACGGTGAAGTGGTACGAAACAAAGCAAGATTGGTGGCGCAAGGTTTCACTCAAATCGAAGGTCTTGACTATGGAGAAACCTACGCCCCCGTTGCTCGACTTGAAGCTATACGGTTACTGTTGGCATTCGCTTCTCTCTATAACATAACTCTTTTTCAAATGGATGTTAAGAGTGCGTTTCTAAATGGTTTTATTGATGAACTTGTTTATATCGAGCAACCGCCCGGTTTTGAAAACCTCAAACACCCAAACCATGTCTATAAGCTCACTAAGGCGCTATACGGTCTCAAGCAAGCTCCTAGAGCGTGGTATGAGCATCTTAGGGACTTCCTCTTAGAAAAGGGATTTAAAACCGGTGCGATTGATTCCACATTGTTTCTAAAGCCAATTGAAAATGACTTATTTATTTGTCAAATATATGTGGATGATATTATATTTGGATGCACTAACAAATCTAAATGCAAGGACTTTGGCGAGATGATGTTCAAGGAATTCGAAATGTCTATGATTAGAGAGCTCACTTTCTTTCTTGGATTTTAAATCAAGCAACTTCGAGAAGGGACCTTTATTTGTCAAGAGAAATACACAAAGGACCTTCTCAAGCGGTTTTCAATGGACGATTGCAAACCGATCAAAACACCAATGGCCACAAATGGGCATCTTGACTTGAACGAAGATGGAAAGCTTGTGGACCAAAAGGTTTATCGTTCCATGATCGGTTCGCTTCTCTATCTTACCGCTTCTCGACCCGACATTATGTTTAGTGTGTGCATGTGTGCTCGCTTTCAAGTATCCCCTAAAGAAGTGCATCTTATTGCCGTAAAACGCATTTTGAGATATCTAAAAATCACTACTAGCCTAGGTCTTTGGTACCCCAAGGGAGCGCGTGTTGAGCTTCTTGGCTATTCCGACTCGGATTATACCGGTTGCAAAATTGATCGCAAAAGCACCTCGGGGGGTTGTCACTTGCTAGGACGCTCACTCGTGTCATGGACTTCGAGAAAGCAAAACTCCGTGGCACTATCTATCATGAAGCGAATATGTAGCGGCGGGAGTTGTTGTGCTCAACTCTTGTACATGACACGGATGCTTAGTGACTTTGGGCTAAAATTTGAAAAAGTGCCACTTCTATGCGATAATGAAAGTGCGGTGAAAATAGCCAACAATCCGGTCCAACATTCCCGTACAAAGCACATCGACATCCGACATCACTTTTGACGGCGTGTTCACCGCTCAACCACCGCGGATCACACCCCTAGTTAGATTTCTATCCTGCTAGCCAACTCGATCAAGCTCGGTTCGATTTGAGCGTCGGGCACAACAAGGAGCGACTCGCAGATTTACCCAGGTTCGGACCCCCTCGCGGGTAATAGTCCTACTCCTGCTGAGCCTTAGCTCTTTTCTGATTGTGGTTGAATGGGAATGTGTTTACAGGGTGTTTCGAATGCACGCTCGCTAGTGCAACGTACAAACGTCCCCCCTTCTTCTCTCTCTCTCCTATCCTTTTATACAAGCTTTGAGCTGGCGGAGAGAGCCGAGGGTAGGCATCTGATGCCCTTAGTACACCGACAAGACACGACGAAGAGAGCAAAACGCGCGCCGCTTCACGCGCGCGCCGCCTCGCAGGTAACCGCCAAGTGGCCTTCGACCCGCAGACAATACACCGGTGAGTCTGCGGGTGGGGCCCGCCGCTTCTCGACGCGGCGGCCATCTCAAGCAAACCTTCTCTCTGCGGTCAATTCTTTACCACAAGGATGTACCGCCAGACCGCGAGGGTCATCAGAAGGTAATCATTTCTTGTTGTCTATCCGCTCGTGATGTCGCATGACAATGCGCTCGTCTTCGCAGCAGGGGAGCTTCGCCGAAGACTCTTTCGAACACTCTCGCCACGCTGGCCCCACTCGACATGGGAGACCCTACGGCGCCGAGGGGCTCGCCCGCCACGCCCGCTGACGATGGGGCCGTCGTCAAGCCTGTGATGGGCTCGCCCATGCGCTGGGTCTGGTCGCCGCCTTTGACGCGCTGGGGCCTCGCTAAATGTTGAGGGCTCGCCCATCGCCTGGGCCTTGCTCGCTCACCGACGATAGGGCCCGCTGAAGCTGAGGGGCTCGCCACGCCACTGGGCCTTGCTCGCCCGCCGACGCGTGGGGCCCGCTTGAGGCGCTGAGAGGCTCGCCCACGCCACTGGGCCTTGCTCACCCGGTGACGTGGGGCCCTCGCCGCTCTTCAGAGGGCTCGCCGACGACCCGCCTGGGCGTGGGGGCCTCGCTGGTCTTGGAGGGGCTCGCCACGCCACTGGGAACTGGTCGCCCGACGCGCGTGGGGCCCTCTTGCTTCTGAGGGGCTCGCCCACGGGCCGGGCCTTGCTCTCTCACCGACGCGTGGGGCCCGCTTTGCCTTCTCAGACTCTTTGTACCCCGGTATTTATTACAATCGACAAGAGCCTCGGTCCACCATGATACGCGATCCGTCACAGACACATTTTCCATTTCTTGGCCATGGAGACGAATCGTGGGGCCCACCTTCATGCGCGCCACACGCGCCGATTCTCCATCCGCACACGATCTTCCTTGGGGAACTACGCCGCCAAGGGAAACCAAAACGCACTGGCAATGATGGCGCACGCGTGGCATGAATCAAACCGTCTCGCTCGCCGCGACCCACGCCTATAAATATTTCTCTCGGTATGCGGCTAATCCTTCCGCACGCTATGTCTTCATTAAACCGCCAATTGCCTCCTTCGCCGCCACCACGTAGCCTTCTTTCTTTTCGCCAACTTCTCCACCGCTTTCCAATGGCGCCAAACGCAGCAAGGATCGCCATGGGCGCGCCATCGATCGGGCCAGTTTTCCCACCTCCGCCGCCGACGAAGACGCAGCGAGGCGGCTTCAAGTGTTCAGGCCGCCAACCGCCGCCCGGTTCCGCTTCGCACCATGGCGCCGAGCCCTCGCGACGGGAGATTATCACCTTCGTTCGGCGGTGGCAAGGGCTCATCCGCCAGACTTTGAATTTTTCTTGGGGTGCTCGCTTTCACGAGATCCAAGTGGTGCACCTTCCCCAACTCTATCATTGCGCTGCCATCTTCGCCCACCTCTGCGAGATGTTCGTGGGGACGATGCCAAGCCTCCCACTCTGGGCGCCGCTCTTCGTGGTTGCACGCGAGGCCGCGCCGAAGCGGGCCATCGGAGGCTGCTATTTCACACTCGCGAAGCCGCCGCCATCCCTGCGCGCCCAAGTCCAACTGGAAGGATCGGCACCGATAATGGTCAGACGTGGAGGACCCAGCCGTCTGCGACGATCTTTCTCTCCCGAGGGTCTGCGGAGCCCACCGCCAACCGGGGACTCCGCCGATGACTTCGGGCCGGAGCCGGAGTTGATCTTGGCGCGCGATCGCCGATCTTCGCCGCCGCTGGCTCACCGAACCCACGCCACGGCGGATTTTTGCGGCGTCGACCGCCCGCTCGCGATGAGGACTCGCCTACCGATGTACTATGGCGACAACGATGGAGTCCGCGTCGCTTCGGGCGGTGAGTACTCTTTTTAGTCTTTGGGTCTCCTATCTTTCTTGGAATCTTTTGCTTGCCAACCTTACGGCTTCCTTTCTTGCTCGCCCACCGCAGGAACGTGTCAATGACGCAGCTCCGGATCGGTCAAGGGATCGCTGGCCCCGCCAACCAGCGACACTTCGCTTCTCGCAGTATCCTCCCTCTCGCGATCGATTCACGGAGCGCAACCAACACTTGCGCGCGCTTGCCCCCATGGAGGTCTCTCGTCTGCGGTCCAAGTGGCACGGGCCACTACATATCCACGATCCGCCTCCGGCGACCGCCTAAGCTTCGCGGCCGCCGCTTCTCCGCTGTGGCGGCCGACTCGACCAAGGCTCGGAACGCCGCTCATCCTCGCGCGTGGACGACGACGAGGGAGGGAGAGACGAGCTCAAAGAGGGCTCGCCCTCCAATCTCGAAGCTTCCGCCGCCACGCCCCTCAATGGGGGTCCATTGCTATCATTGCCGCTTCCGCCACGGGCGAGAGCACGGCGACTTTTCAGAACTGGCGCCGCTGCATTGCTTTTTCCGCCTTCTACGCCGACGCTTCTGCTTGGCGCTTGCCGACGCTGGGCCTGCTGTTGCTACGCGGTGCTTCTCAGACGGTACCACTCAATGCTGCTGCTTGACGGCGGTGATCGCGATCGCGCCACCACCGCCTCCGCAATCATGCGGCTTGGCGCCCCTTTAGCTTTGGCGCGCCACTTCAGTTGGTTTTCCTGCGCTTACGCGACATTTCGTGATTAGGGTTAGTATGCTACACGTTTTGCATACCGAACCTGTTTGTCCTTCTGAGGCCGGGCGGACGCTGGGCATCGAGCTCGCCCGCTGATTTGCCGCCTCACTGACCGCCGCCGCCTTCGACGGGCCGCTTCATGGGCGGCGAAGAGTTCGCGGCGCCGCAGCCAGAGAACCTCTCGCCACCAGATCCACTGGCGCCGCCGCCATCTCGGCCGTGACCGTCGACGAGGGCGCCTTCGAGGCTCTTCGCACCTCTCCCGCACTCGGGCAACGCGGAGGAAGCCCTTGCTTTGGCGGAGCGATCACGGCGAAGCCATGGGCGGGCCCTTGGCTAGGAAACCGCCCAAGCGAGGCGATGATCGCGAGGCTGCGGCGGCACAAGCCGCTGCTGCTCGCCACCAAGGACCTCAAGATCTCCGCGAACACACTGAAGCGCCCCGGACGCCTTCGCCGACATGCCTGCACGCCGCTTACCACAGCTTCCGGATGTCTTTGTATCCGCTGGCGCTACTTTGTACCTTCACCGAGGAGACGGCGACGCAAGATGCTGGCGCCGTGTGGTGAGCCGGCGACGCTTTTGCGCGAGCCGCCGGCGCTGATGCGGGCGCTGTCGATCAAGACGGTCGCCATAAGCGCCTCTCGGTAGCGGCGGTTCATTCTCGGGTAATCGCCGCCTTAACGCCGCTGTTCGACCTGGCGCCGCTACGAGGAGCCTTTGGCGCCGGTGGACCGGATCGAAGAGTCCTGGTCGAGCTTCGCCACCACTGCCTCGATGATGGGCGGCGCTGCTCCAGCAGAGGGCGACGGAGATGATGACGAGGAGTAGATGAACTCCCTCATCTTATTTTTGTCCTGTACATATCCTGTTAATGTAAACACGAACTTTTGCACTTTTGTTGTGAGTCTCACTTGAACTTCGCACAATTCTAACTTGCGAAATTGAACTGGGGCACCCGACCGCCAAAGGCTTTAGACTAAACGTTCTGCCGCAAGTGAGCGCTGTTTCCTTAGGCATCTGGTTACTTCAACCCTTATGGCCTCCCGCAACCCGACTTAAACATTACGTGGCGAGCGCTTAGCTTCCGGAAGTGGTCTAGTCGCCGGTGCCGCTGTTGGCGCATTGCCTAAACCGAGCCGACACACCGGGCTAGAACCCGCCTTCCGTCGCAACCTCGCACCAACAGAAGTTATAAGCGTTGTTTTTGCAACTAAGGGGCCATCAGCCTTAAGTACTTTTTCGCTACCAGCTTAAGGCTAAGCCGCTAATCGCCAAAGAGTTTTAGACAGAGCTTTCTGTTGAAAGTGAGCGTTTTTTTCCTCAGGCATCTAGTTACTTCAACCCTTATGGCCTCTTCGTGAACCGACCCTAGACGTCAGATGGCAAGCACTTCGCTTAGGAAGTGGTCTAGTCATTGTGTCATTGCATGCATTGCCTAGACCGAGCCGACACACCAGTTAGAACCCGCTCCGTCCGCTCACGCCTAACCGCAAGTCGAGGCGTTCGTCTCAGAACTAAGGGGTCATCCGCTTAAGTACTTTTTTTCGCTACCAACTTTCAGCAGAATGCTTTCTAATGACTTGAGGCGAAAAGAAACAGATGCCCACAAAGAGACAGAACTTATCTCTTATTAAAGATGGCTTTGTACAACGCAGCCTCGAGGCGAAGCGAAGGAAGAAAACCCGCCGCGGCTCCAAAGGAAGGCCAAAAGCTTCGAACTGCTACCTCACGGTAGAACTTCCTCACCGCCGACGCTCCAAGTGTTCGCCAATTCGCGACCATCCTCGAAAGCGAGCCTGACCGAGCTCTGGGCGGAGATCGAGACCACCTTGAAGGGCCCTCCCATTGGGGAGACAGCTTTCGCGCCCACCGCTTGGATTTTTGTGAGCGAGGTCGCTTAACGCCGGTGTTCTCACACACACGTGCCTTGCTTGATATCGGCGCAAAGGTACTCGCTGATACTGGCGGCCCGGATCGCCGCCTGCCTCGGATCTCCTCCAGAGATTCACTTGGCCCTGACGCCGGTCGTGGTCTTTGTTCGCTGAACGCCGCCACCCTTGGGGAGCCAAGGCGAGCTCGATGGGAGCACCGCCGAGCCATACACCGGAAGAAGGGGTCTCGCCGGTGGCTCATAGGAGTTGTCGCAGCGCCCACAACACGTTGGGGACTTCTTCACCAGCGCCACACGCTTCTCCAGCGATCGAACGCCCTTGTCTTGAGCTCCTTTCAAGATTTCCGTCATCATTTACTTGCCCATTGCTCTTCTGATGCGAAGCGGAGGCGGCACGCCAGTACCCAGCTCTTCGCACCGCCTTGGAAATCGCGCTTTTGAACTGAGCGCCGTTGTCGGTGATGATCCCATCTGCGACGCGGTTTGACGAAGATGCTCTTCATGAATTTTATGGCAGCAATGGACGGATCGCGGTACCGTGTGGCTTCAACCCACTTAGTGAACTTGTCGATGGCGATTTAACGATGTGTGTAGCCTCCGCCGCTCAGGGAACGGGCCTGAATGTCCAAATTTCTGCACGCTGAATGGCCGGGAGAGCGGAATGGTCTGCAGGCCAGGCCGGTCGGTGGATCTGCTTAGCATGAAATCGCACGCTTCGATCTCCTCACCACTCAAGGCATCCTCGAGGGCGAGGCCAATAGAAACCGTGACGGAAAGCTTTCCGACCAACGCCTGGCCTCAATGGCTCCGCACATGCCTCCATGGATCTCGAGAGTATTGCACTCCCGCCCCGAGTGACGCACTTCAGAGAACTCCTTTGCGCTCGGGCATACAGTCCCCACCTACAGGCGTAGCGCTTTGGCCTTGCGCTATCTTCTCACCGACGCCACACCGCTGGGATCACTCCATCCCGCAGTAGGCTATCATCGGATCCATCCATCGACCTTCCGGACGAGTGTGACGACGTTTCAGACATTGTCGCCGACGACTTCGTCTGGCCCGGCATTTCCGCCAACCGCCTCAGCAGCTTCTTCCGCCTCTCTCCAACCGGGAGTCAGAGCAGATTGGTGACGCTCTCGCAGATGCGGAGCTGCTGTGGAAAGCGCTGCCCCGCCGGATTGGGGGCTGCGACGGACGGCCACAGTAAGTCTTTCTTCAAAGACCCACCGAACGGTGCTTTGACGAGGCAATCTGGGATGTTCATCCGCCATGTAGTTGTCGCGCGAGGGACGTGCACGAAGCCCAAACCTCAAAGTGCCGCCCAACCGGCGCACCTCCGCCGAGTAGGCCGCCATGACGGATCCGAGCAGTGAAATCTTCGTCGCTGGTTGATGACCAGAGAGAGTCGCTTTTATTTGTAGCCACGGACGCCAAGGGTCGGCCACCCGAGCCCGGGCGAGTAATCCTTCAGATTCCGCGACGTTGTTAGTGGGGCGGAAGTCCAAGACCACCAGTGCCGGACGACATCGTCGATGGGAGACACCAGGCGACACCACCCCAAACCCCTCCACCGGAATGAGCCGTCAAGAAGAGAGTCCACGGCGAGGGCGCCGGGTGTCTTCAGCTTGTCAGGTCCGCCGAGTCCATTCGCCGACGAACTCCGCCAGAGCTTGCTCTTTGATGGCCGCTCGGGAGCTTAACTTGAGATCGAATTCGCCAGCTCCATGGCCCACTTGGCGACAAGCGAAAGCCGCCTCGCGGTTGAAAAGGATCTCCGCAGGGATACTTGGTCAGACCGTGATTTCGCCTTGGAAGTAATGACGCATTTTCGACGCCACAAGACGGCGAGAGCATCTTTCGGTGCTGTGAATACCTTTGTTTCGGCCGTGGAGGACCTTGTCGACGAGTAAATGGGCGCTGAACGCCTTTCTTTCCGCCACCAAAGACCGCGCGATGACCGCTGGGGTTTGCCGCAACGTAGAGGATCACGCTCGCCTGGTCTGGGGCGACCAAAGACGGGCGGGAGGTGAGATACTTTTCACCTCGCCGAACGCCTCCTCGCGCCCGCCGCCCACTGAACTGGTTGGTCTCTTTAGGAGCTTGAGCAAAGGAGACTTTTATCCCCAGCGAGCTATAAAGCTGCCCAGGAGGTCAAGCACCCCACCAAGCACCGTGATCCGCCAAGTCGCTATTGGGCTTCATGTTCTCGATCGCTGCGATCTTGTCAGGTTCGCCGATCCCCTCGAGACGAGGAATCCCAAAGACTTTGTCTGACGGAACGGCTAACACGCATTTCTCGTGATTGCTTTGATGCGTACTTCCTCAGTTGGTGAAGGTTTCTTCTAGGTCGCCGATCAACTCCTCCGCTTTCTTGACTTCACCACTAGGTCGCCGACATACACCTCCAAGTTACACCCTATTTGGGGCGGTGAGCGATATGCATGGCCCTCGATAGGTTGGGCCCGTGATTCTTCAAATCAACGCCATCCTTGTAGCAAGAGACGCCATGGGCGCCACGGCGCAGTCTTTTGTTCGCTTCTTCGCCATGCTAATCTGGTGGTACCCGAGTACGATCCGTAAAAGCATAGCCGCCGCACCTCACCGTGGAATCGACGATGAGATCAATGCGGGCAGCGGGTACGGATCCTTCGGCACGCTTTGTTGAGGTCGGTGAAGTCCACGCACATCCTCCACCGCCTGCTGATTTTTTTGACGAGGACGGGTTCGCGAGCCACCAGGATGGGCGACACCGCGACGCACTTCGCCCTAAGAGCTTGTCCACCTCCGGCGGATAACTCCTCGCCGCTTCCACCGACCGCTTCCGACCTTCGCATGACCGGTCGCTACGGGGAACGCCGCCAATTTGTGCTCAATCACCTCCCGGGACCCCACCATGTCGGACGGTTGCCACGCAAACACGCCTCATAGATCGAGGAAGGAGACGAGCGCCTTCCTATTTGGCGCCGAGAGGCGCCCACCGAACGGTCTTCGCGGGTCTAACTCACTCAGTGGAGACCGCTTTAACCTCCGCGGACGTAACCGGGGAGGCACGGTTCACGGAGGAGCTCCTGAGTCGCCTCGCCTACGGCACCGATCACCCCCGCCAAAGCGAGGGCGTCCTTGTCTCAACGGAGCGCCTCTGGGCGGTCCACTTTCAAGACGATGGGGCCGGTGGCTCGGATCTTCACCACCATGTAACGATAGTGGCAAACCGCCATGAACTTGGTCGTGACGGCGGCGTGTTCTCCGCTCAACCACTGCGGATCACAGCCCTGGTTAGATTTTGTGTCTGCTAGCCAACTCGATCAAGCTCGGTTCGATTCGAACGTCGGGCACAACGAGGAGCGACTCGCAGATTTACCCAGGTTCGGACCCCCTCACGGGTAATAGTCCTACTCCTGCTGAGCCTTAGCGCTTTTCTGATTGTGGTTGAATGGGAATGTGTTTACAGAGTGTTTCGAATGCACGAATGCTAGTGCACCTCTCCTCTCCCCTCACCTCCTCTCTCTCCTCCCCTTTTATACAAGTTTTGGGTGGCGGAGAGAGCCGAGGGTAGGCAAGACAAGATTTCAAGACATCGACAAGACACGATGAAGAGGCGAAAACGTAGCATCGCCCATGCCGCACAAGGCGCCAAGGCTTCAAGCAAGTGGCCTCGACCCATACAATACACCGGTGAGTCTCTGGCGGGCCTCGTCCGCTTCCCCGACGCGGCGGCCTCCTCAAGCAAACCTTCTCTCACGGTCAATTCTTCTCAAGGCATACAAAGGATGTACTTTCGAGACTGCAGGGTCATCAGAAGCGTAATCATTTCTTCCGCTGCCTATCCGCTGATGTCTCATTAATGCGCTTCTGGCCCTTCGCAGCAGGGAGCCTTCGTCCCAAGACTCCTTCCGCAACGCCTCGCTGCTGGTCCCACCCGACGTGGGACCTCGTCTCGCTTTCGGGGGCTCGCCCACGCACCTCCTTCGCGCGTGGGGCCTCGCCTCGTTTTAGAGGCTCGCCCACGCACCCGCTTCGGGCGCTGGGGCCTCTTGGCCTCCCCGAGGCTCGCCACGCCATTGGGCCTTGCTCGCCTACCGACGCAGGGGCCTCTTGGCCTTCTCAGACTCTTTGTACCCGGTATTTATTACACCGACAAGAGCCCCGGTCCACTCATGATACGCGAACCGTCCGCAGACACTTTTTTCGCTTTGTGTGCATGGAGACTTAATCGTGGGGCCACCACCGCGCGGCCGACGCTCGATTCTCCATCCGCACACGATCTTCCTTGGGAACTACGCCGCTGGAAACCAAAACGCGAGCAATGATGGCGCCGCTGCTGCTGGGCGGAATCCAAACCGTCGTGTTCGCGCCCCATGCCTATAATATTTCTCAACACGCGGTCAATCCTTCCGCTAAGTCTTCATAAACCGCTAATCGCCTCCTTCGCTGCCACCACAGAGCCTCCCTTCTTCGCTAGCTTCTCCACCGCTTCCAATGGCGCCTAAACGCAGCAAGGATCGTTGGGGGCGCTGTCGCTCGACAGTTTTCCTACCTCCGCCGACGAAGACTGGCGAGGCGGCTTCAAGTGTTCCAGGTTGGCCAACCGCCGCCCGGTTCGCCCGTACCATGGCGCCGAAAGCCCTCGCGACGGGAGATTGTCACCTTTGTCCGGGCGGCGCTGGCGGGCTCATCCCGTCAGACTCAATTTTTCTTGGGGTGCTCGCTTCACGAGATCCAAAGTGCACCTTCCCCAACTCCATCATTAGGCTGGCCATCTTCGCCCACCTTCGCGAGATGTTCGTGGGGACGATGCCGAGCCTCCCGCCTGGCGCCCGGCTCTTCAGTCTGCACGTGAGGCCGCGCCCGTCTTGCGGGGCCTTTCGAGCTGCTATTTCACGCCCAGAAACCGCCGCTTTTCATCCTCGCTGCGCCCAAGTCCAAGCTGGAAGGATCGGTACCGATAATGGTCAGACGTTGAGGACTCCGGCCGGGCCGCGACGATCTTTCTCTTCCCGAGGGTCGCGGAGCCCACCGCTAACTCGGGAGCTTACCGACGACTCGGCGGAGCTGGGCCGTCTTTGGGGCGCAAGATCGTCGATCTTCGCCGCTGGCTCACCGAACCCTCGTCGGCGGATTTTTTTGGCGCGCCGACTACGCCCGCTCCGATGAGGACTCGCCCGCCTAGATGTACTACGGCGACAACGATGGAGTCCGCGTCGCCCTCGGCGGTGAGTGCTTTTTTAGTCTTTTGGGTCTCTTGTCTTTCTTGGAATCCTTTTGCTCGCCGACTTTGTGGTTTCATTTCTTGCTCGCCCGGCCCGCAGGAACGGCCGGACGACGTGTTCGGATCGTGGCGGAACTATCGGCCCCACCGATCAGCGACACTTCACGCTCGCAGTATCCTCCCCTCTGCGGCGGGATCACGAGGCGCAGCCAACACTTGCGTAGCGCCGCCCCTACGGAGGTCTCTGGTCCTGCGGTCCAAGTGGCACGAGGGCTACTACAGATCAGCGATCCGCCTCGGCGACCGCCCAAGCTTCATGACGCGCTACCTCTGCCGTGGCGGCCGACTCGACCGCGCCTCCGGAAGCGCCGCCTCATCTCGCCCGTGGGCGACGCACGCGGCGAGAGAGAGATGAGTCCAAAGAGGGCTCGCCTCCACTCCTCGAAGCTTCGCCGCCACCGCCTGCCTACCGGCGGAGGCCCTGTTGCACCGCCAGCAGCTCGCCACTGGCGAGAGCGGCGACACTCGAGCTGGCGCCGCTGCGCCGGTTTCTTCCGCTCCTTCCACGCCCGGCGCTCCCGCGCGTCGTCGCCTATCTTTGGTGCCTCGGCACCTGCGGCACCATCAACGCCTGGCGCCGGGCCGGCAATGGCGGCCGCGATGCTGTTTTGTTTCATCGCCTCCGCGGTCGGCGACTTGGCGCTCCCCTTCACTTTCGCTTCGGTAGCGCGCCGCCGGGTTGGCTTTCCTGGCGCTTCGCACACCGCCGCACTAGGGTTAGCATCTTTGCCGCCTTTCGCTACGAACCTGTTTGTCCTTCTTGAACGAGGCGGGCCAGGGGCATCGAGCTCCGCTCCACGCGACTTCGCCATTGACCTGCCGCCGCTCGCTCGGCGGAGGCTGCCAGTGGCGGCGGAGAGTTCGCCGGCCATGCGGCGGAGAACCCTCGCCGCGTCGTGGCGCCGCCGCCATCTCGGCCGTGACCGCCGGCGTAAAGGCGCTCTTCGGCGCCGCACCCTCTCCGCACTGGGCGGCGGGAGGAAGCCCTTGCCTTGGCGGAAGCGATCTGCCGGCGGCTGCGGCGGGCCTCGGCCAAAACACGCCCGCGAAGGCGATGACCCGCGAGCTGGCGTAAACGCCCGTGCCTCGGCGCCAAGTAGATCGAAGACCTCCACCTAGAGCACGCCGAAGCGTCCGAACCCTCGCCGACATCTTTGCGCACCACCTCCGCGGCTTCCGGACGCCTGCATCCACTGGGTGTTACTTTGCATCCCCGGCTGGAGGAGACGGCTGCCTTGACTGCCGGTGCCGTGGGGCGAAGCCGCCCGAAGCCTGCCTTGACCTTCCGGTGGCGTTGCGGTAGCGGGCGATCAAAGCTGTCGTCAAAGCGCTCGAAGCGGCGCATGTTCATCTTGGGCAACTGTCTTGCTCGAGGCGCGCGTTTGATCTTGGCGCCTTGTAGGGAGCCTTTTCGCGCCGGTGGACCGGTTTGAGCGGTAGCGGGTTGACACCGCCGCCGCCACGTGTCCATGATGGGCGGCGCCGCTCGGCGGAAGAGCGAAGACGAGGAGGAGTAGCGAGACTCCCCGTCTTTTGCCTTGTAAATGTTGCCTATCAATGCAAACAAACTTTTGCTCTTTTGTTGTGAGTCTCACTTGAACTTCGCACAATTTTAACTGCGGAATTGAGCTGGGCACTGCCGCCAAAGGCTTTAGATCGAGCGATTACGCGCAAGTGGCGCCGCTTCCTTAGGCATCTGGTTACTTCAACCCTTATGGCCTCGCAACCCGACTTAAACATTACGTGGCGGCGGCAGCTTCAGGAAGTGGTCTAGTCGCCGTGTGCATTGTTGGCGCATTGCCTGAGACCGAGCCGACACCGGGCTAGAACCGCCTAGTCCGTCCGCCGCCTCGCACCAGCGTAAGTCATAAGCGTTTGCCTTTGCGACTAAGGGCCATTAGCCATAAAGTACTTTCGCTACCGACTTCGGCGAGAATGTTTTCTATGAGACCTTTTCGAAGCTAAGCCAGCGATCGCAAAAATCTTTAGACGAGCTTTACATTGAAAGTGGCGCTTTTTCCTCGGGCATCTGGTTACTTCAACCCTTATGGCCTCTTTCTTGAATCGACCCTAGACATCGCGTGGCGAGCTTAGCTTTGAAGTGGTCTAGTCGCCGGTCTTCTTTGTTGGCGCATTGCCTAGACCGAGCCGAACACCAGGGCTAGAACCGCCTTCCGTCCGCTTCGCGCCCAACCATGAGTCGTGGCGTTGTCCTTACAACTAAGGGGCCATCGCCTTAAGTACTTTTTTCGCTACTGACTTTCAGCAGAATGCTTTCTAATGACTTGAGGCGAAAAAGAAGCAGATGCCCACAAGGAGATGAACTTATCTCTTATTGAAGATGGCTTTGTACAATCGGCCCCAGGTGAAGCGGAAGGAAGAAGACCTCGCCGCTCGGCTCAAAGGAAGGCAAAAAAGCTTCGGCTGCTACCTCGGGTAGAACTTCCTCGGTACTTTCGGCGTTCAAGTGTTCGCCAATTAGCGACCATCCTCGAATGCGAGCCTGGACCGAAGTTGGCGGGAGGCGAGACCACCTTGAAGGGCCCTCCCGGCGGAGCAGTTTGTTCGCCCGCTGCGCTGGATCTTACCTGAGCGAGGTCGTCCATTGCGGTGTTCTCACACACACCTTGCTTGATAACGCGGCGCACCGCTGGTACTTAGCGGCCGGATCGCCGCCTGCATCTCGGATCTCCTCCGGGAGATTCACGCCGTCTGACGCGGTCGTGGTCTTGGTCTTCGCTGAACGCCGCCACCCTTGGGAGAGCGGCGAGCTCGGCGGGAATGCCGCCTCGAGCCATACACCGGAAGAAGGGGTCTCGCCGGTGGCTGTTGGGAGTTGTCCGCGGTGCCCACAACACAGTGGGGACTTCTTCATTTTGGCGCTACACACGTTTCTCCAGCGATCGAGCGCCCTTGTCTTGAGCCCTTTGAGTACTTCGCGTTCGCCCGCTCCACTTGCCCATTGCTCTTTGGATGCGAACGAGGCAAAGCACGCTTGGTACCCAACTCTTCGCACCGATCTTGGAAATCGTATTGTTGAAGCGGCGCCGTTGTCGATGATGATTCTGTTGGCGACCTTGAACCGGACGAAGATGCTCTTCATAAACTTGATAGCCATTGCGGATGTGATCGCCGGGACGGCGAGGCTTCAACCCACTTAGTGAACTTGTCGATGGCGGCGAGCAGATGAGTGTAACCTCCGGTGCCGCCAGTGAGAACGGGCCCGAATGTCAGCAAATTTGGATCGCGAACGCCAAGAGAGCGGAATGGTTTGCGCGCCGCTGGGCGGTCGGTGGATCGCTGGCATGAAATTGACACGCTTCGCATCTCCTCACCGGCTCGAAGGCATCACGGAGGGTAGTAGGCGAGAAACCGTGGCGGAAAGCTTTCCCAACCAACGCCCGGCTCCCTGAGTGGCTCCCGCACATGCTTCCATGGATCTCAGAGAGAATTTCACTCCCGCTACCCGAAAGGCGACCGGTAGAACTCCATTTGCGTACTCGCGATCTGGTCCCCTACCTACTGTATGTAGCGCTTGGCCTTGCGCGCTATCTTCTCACCGACGCGTCATCGTGGGGATCACTCCATCCCGCGGTAGGCTAGGATCGGATCCATCCACCGACCTTCCCGGACGAGTGTGGCGACGTTACGTACATTGTCTCCGGCGTACTACCGCTTTGGCACGGCGTTTCCGCCACAACCGCCTCGGCCGGTTCTTCCGCCTCCTCTCCAACCGGGGGCTGCGGCGAGATTGGTAGCGTCTCCTCGAAGTGGAGCTGCGTCGAAAGCGTCGCCCCGCCAGAATCGGAAACTGCGGACGGCCGCGTAAGTCTTTCTTCAAAGACCCGGCGGAATAGGTGCCCTCGGCGAGGCAATGCAGGGCCGATTCATCCGCCATGTAGTTGTCGCGGCGAGGGCGTGCACGGCCCAAACCCTCGAAGTGCCCAACCGGCGCGCACCTCCACGTGTAGCCGCCATGGCGGGATCCGGCGGAGAAATCCTTCCTCGCTGGTTGATGACCGAGAAGTCGCCTTTACTTGTAGCCCGGATGCCAAGGGTCGGCCACCACGAGCGGCGAGCGCCCTTCATACTCGCGCGACGTTGTTGGTGGCGGAAGTCCAGCACCACCAGGTGCCGGACGACATCGCCGATGGAGACACACAGGACGACGCCCTTGATTGACCCCTCCACCGAATGGCCGTCAAGAAGAGAGTTCACGGCGAGGGTGCTAGGGTGTCTTCAGCTTCTGCGTCGCCGGAGTCCATTGACGAGCGAACTCCGCGAGCTTGCCCTTTGATGGCCGTTCGAGAGCGAACTTGAGATCGAATACGCGGCTCCATGGCCCACTTGGCGATGCGACCGTCGTCTCGCGGTTGAAGAGAATCTCCGCAAGAGATACTTGGTCAACACGTGACTTCGCCTTGGAAGTAATGGCGTAGTTTTCGGGATGCCGTCAGCACGGCGTAGAGCATCTTCTGGTGCTATGAATACCTTGTTTGGCGTCGTGGAGGACCTTGCCGACGTAGTAAATGGGCGCTGAACGCCATCTCTTTCCGCCACCAAACACCTGCCGACCGCTGAGGGGTTTGCCGACGTAGAGGATCAGCTGCTCGCCTGGTGCAGGGCGACCAGCACAGGCGGGAGGTGAGATACTTCTTGAGCCGTCGAGCGCCTCCTGCGCCTCCGCCGTCCACTCGAACGGTTGGTCTTCTTTAGGAGCTTGAGCGGTGGGAGGCTTTTATCCCCCAGGCGAGCTATAAAGCGGCCCAGGGAGGTTAAGCAGCCCACCAAGCACTACATCTGCCGAAGTCGCGTCGGAGGCTTCATGTTCTCGATCGCCACGATCTTGTCGGGGTTCGCCTCAATCCCCTACGGGAGACGAGGAATCGGCGGTTGCTGACGGAGCAGCGAACACGCACTTCTCTGGATTGCTTGATGCGATACTTCCTCGGGTTAGCGAAGGTTTCTTCCGGTCGTCGATCAATTTCTCCGCCTTCTTGGACTTCACCACCGGATCGTCGACATACACCTCCGTGTTTCGCCCTATCTGGGGCGGTGAGCGATATGCATGGTTCACGATAGGTTGGGCCAGCATTCTTCAAATCAACGCCATCCTTGTATAGCAAGAAGCGCCCATGGGCGTCCACGAAGCGATCTTGTCTTCATCTTCTTGACCATGCTAATCTGGTGGTACCCGAGTACGCGTTGAAAGCTGTTACCGCCGCACCCGCAGCTTGAGTCGGCGATGAGATCGATGCGGGCAGCGGTACGGATCGCCAGGCACGCTTTGTTGAGGTCGGTGAAGTCCACGCACATCCTCAACGCCCGTTGATTTCTTGACGAGGACGGGTTCGCGAGCCACCTAGGATGGGCGACATCGCGGACGCACCCCGCCCTCAAGAGCTTGTCCACCCTCTGGCGGATAACTTCTGGCGCTCCACCGATCGCTTCGGACCTTCGCATGACCGGTCGCGCGCCGGGAACGCCGCCAATTTGTGCTCAATCACCTCACGGGACCCCACCATGTCGGACGGTTGCCACGCAAACACGTCTGCGTTAGGATCGGAGGAAGGAGACGAAGCGCCTTCCTATTTGGCGCTGAGAGAGGCGCCACCCGAGCGGTCTTCGCTGGGTCGACTTCGCTTCGGAGACCGCCTTAACCTCCGCGGACGAACTGGGAGGCACGGGTTCGCCGGAGGAGCTCCCAGTCGAAGCCTCGGCCTTCGGGCACCGACGCCCAGCCAAAGCGAGCGGCCCTTGTCGCAGCGGAGCGCCTCGGCGATCCACCTTCAAGACGATGGGGCGGTGGCCGGGATCTTCACCACCATGTACGCATAGTGGCAAACCGCCATGAACTTGGTCCGCGCCGCCGACCCAAGATGGCGTTGTAGGGAGGTCGAAGTCCGCCACCTCGAACTCGAGCATCTCGGTGCGGAAGTTGCCGAACCTCAAACGTCACCGGAGATCGACGCGCCCAGCCGGACGGACTCGGCCCGGCGCGATGCAAGAATGGGAGCGTTGGACGAAGCTCCCGCTGCTGGATCTGGAGCGCCGCAGCGACCCGCGCGGACAAGAGGTTGAGGGAGCTCCCTCCGTCTACCAGCACCCGTCCTAGCTTCACATTCCGGACCGTGGGCGCAACCACGATCGGGAGATGTCCAGGGCGGCGGATCTTGGTGGGTGATCGACCGACCGAACGCGATCTCTCGCTCCGACCACGCGGTGCCTCGCTGACCAAAGCGCACGGCGGCGACACTTCCTCATCGCGACGCTTAAAACTAGCGTGGGACGGATAGGTGGCGAACCGCCGTGGATGACGGCAACCGCGCGCCGCTGCTGAAAACCAAGCGAAGCCGTCTCCTTGCCCTTGCCGCCGCCGGACTGTTCTTGCTGCTGCTGCTCGTGGACTCGCTTGTCCACCATCTTCTTGGCGACATGGCACATGGCACCGTCGTCGGAGTTGTTGCGGTGAATGGGACAAGAAGGCCTTCCGTCTCCACTCACGGGCGACGGTCTCGCCCTCGTCGCGGCCGCGAGGCCGTCGCGACACGGCGACGCCATAGCGGCCGCCTCGGCCGCTTCTCTACGGGCCGTACCGCCCGGCGCCGCGACCTCCTCCTCTTTTACGCCCGCCGCGCCCGTTCTTGTTGGTCATGTCGTCGTCGTCGTCGTCGTCGTCAAGGCTTTCGGCGGCCATGACTGTCCGGTCTCGGCCGCTTTGCGCTTCTTCTTGTCCTTGCCGCGGGGTTCCTCGAGGTCCCGGCTCGCCATGCTGGTGTCCCCGCCATGTGATCGGCGGATCTGGCTCTCCGCTGAAGGGCGACTTGTCGCGCCAGGTGAAGAGCTCCTCCGTCGCTTTGATCTTGCGGGTGGCCATCTTCTCCTTGACCTTGGGGTCTCGAGCGCCTCTCCGAATGCCGTGACCACGGCGTCGATGGAGATGTCGGGGATGGTGTTGCGGACTGGACCGAAGCGCCCGAATATAGTCGTGCAGCGCTCTCCTTTCTTTCCGCTTCCGTTGTGGAGGTCGTCTTCTACCCGGCTGCTCGAAGGTGCCCGGAAGTTGGTGACGAAGAGCTCCGAGAGCTCCTTCCATGACCCCACGGGACCGGAGGCGGGTTCATGAGCCACGAAGGGGCTCACGGTGAGGACAGCGGGAAGTAGTTCGCTGAGAACCTTCCCGACCTCTCGCGGCTGCATCACCGTCAGATAGATCTGCAAAAACTCATCGTGGTTGGTGGTGCCGTCATACTTTTCGATGGGGCGGATGAAACTGTTCCGCCATCGGACGCGGGCGTAGCTCCTTAGAAAAGCGTGGCACCCGACGCCGGGAGCCTCTGCTCTCGGACGCGGTCCTCGCCCGCCGCCCCGTCGCTTAGGCGGCGCCAAGAAGCGCCACCTCACTGGCCGGGCAGCTCTGCGGAGCCCTCTTCTGGTCCCGCGGCGGCGGCGGCGGCGGTCGCGCCCTGCGGAGCTTGTCACGCAGTCTTCTCCATGCAACAAGTGGCGGTCCTCCGGATGGGGCCGAGATCGCGCCACTGCAGACGCTGCCCGGCCGAGCCCGTGAGGGTCGCGCTCTTGTCGTCTTGGCCCCGCCTCACCAGAGATCTGTGAGAGGAGGCGAGGGCAACAAAGAACGGAGAAGCGGAACACGGTTCCCCGCCCAAACTTGCACCATCGCCGCGGCGCGCCGACGAGCCAGGGCTGTTGCCAACCACGGCGCCCGGGAGTCCGGAGTCACCGGAACCGGTGGGTTCTCAGCAAGGCCACAGCCGCATGGAGGTTTTGTGCCGAGTGCACTCCTCCAAGGCCAGCGCCGCTTAACTTGGTCGGGCGGTGCTTTCGCCGAGGTTCCGACCCTAGGCGGGCGGCTACCGCCGGGTGATCCACCGCCATCGCGCGGCCGACTCATGGCAGCGGCTCTAGCGGCCGCTTCTGCTCCATCGCGATCTGCTGCTCGCCATCGCCGCTGAAGAAGGGTCAAGAGCTCGAACCGATGCTAGCTCTCCCTACAGCGCGCGCCATCGACGGCGTGTTCTCCGCTCAACCACTGCGGATCACACCTGGTCGATTTTGTGTCGCTAGCTAACTCGATCAAGCTCGGTTCGATTCGGAAAGGGCACAACGAGGAGCGACTTCAGATTTACCTGTGTTCGGACCCCTCGCGGGTAATAGTCCTACTCCTGCTGAGCCTTAGCTCTTTTCTGATTGTGGTTGAATGGGAATGTGTTTACAGAGTGTTTCGAATGCACGAATGCTAGTGCACCTCTCCCCTCACCTCCTCTCTCTCCTCCCCTTTTATACAAGCTTTGGGCTGGCGGAGAGAGCCGAGGGGGATAGGTAGTACAAGACTCTCGATCTCGACAAGACACGACAGAAGAGGTGGCGATGCCCATTGCCCATGCCGCACAAGGCCGCCTCGCGTGCTTCGCAGTGGCCTCGACCCGCATGATCCACACCGTGAGTCTGCGGGTGGGGCCCTGCCTGCTCCTCCTGACGCGGGCGGCCTCCTCAAGCAAACCTTCTCTCTGCCGGTCAATTCTTCTGCGCCACAGTGACAGCCGCTCAGACCTGCAGGGGTCACTGTAGCGGTAATCATTTCTTCCGCTGTCTATCCGCGCGTGATGTCTCATTAAATGCGCTTCGTCCTTCGCAGCAGGGGGAGCCTTCGTCCCGAAGACTCCTTCTGCAACGCTCCCTGCCTGCTGGTCCCACCTCGACGTGTGGGACCCTCGTCTAAATCTTCGAGAGGGGCTGCCACGCACTCCGCTGGCGCGTGGGGCCTCGCCTCGTCTTTAGAGGGCTCGCCACGCACCCGCTGGTGCGTGGGGCCTCTTGGCCTCCCGGCTCGCCGCCACGCTGGGGCCTTGCTCGCTCGCCGACGCGTGGGGCCTCTTGGCCTCCGGAGGCTCGCAGCGTTGGGGCCTTGCTCGCCCGCCTGACGCGTGGGGCCCTCTTGGCCTTCTCAGGACTCTTTGTACCCCGGTATTTATTACACCGACAAGCGCCGGCCGACCTAGTATGGCGTTGTATGGGAGGTCGAAGTCCGCCACCTCGAACTCGAGCATCTCGGTGCGGAAGTTGTCGGAGCCTCCAAACGTCACCGGGAGACTGACGAGCCCCAGCTGGACGGACTCAGCCCCCGGCGCGATGCCGAAGGACGGGAGTGTTGGACGAAGCTCCTGCTGCTGGATCTGGAGCGCCTTGGCGACCCGGGCGGACAGGAGGTCGAGGGAACTCCCTCCGTCTGCCAGCACCCGTCCTAGCTTTACATTCCGGACCGTGGGCGCAACCACGATCGGGAGATGTCCAGGGCGTGATCTTGGTGGGTGATCGGCTTGTTGAACGCGATCGGTCGCTCCGACCACGCCGGTGCCTTTGCTGACCCAAAGCCGGCACGGCGGCTCACACTTCTCATCGCACGCTTAAAGCTAGCGTGGGGCGGATCGTGGCGAATCGCCGTGGATGACGGCAACCGCGCGCGCCGCCGAAAACCAAGCGAAGCCGCCTCCTTGCCCTTGCCATCGCCGGACGGACGTTGTTCTTGCCGCTGCTCGTGGACTTGCTTGTCCACCATCTTCTGCCGACGACATGGCAATCGCCAAGTCGTGGGAGTTGTTGCGGTGAATGGAGCAGAAGGCCTTCCGTCCACTCACGGGCGACGGTCTCGCCCTCGTCGCGGTCGCGGGGGCCGTCGCGCCACGGCGATCGCCATAGCCTCTGCTTCGCCGCCTTTACGGGACCGTACCCGCCGGCGCCGCGACCTCCTCCTCTTTTCTGCCCGCCGCGCCCATTGCGCGGCTGGCCGCGGTCGTCGTCGTCGTCGTCGTCGTCGTCGTCGCGCTCGGCGGCCATGACCTGTCCGGTCTCGGCCGCCTTGCGCTTCTTCTTGTCCTTGCCGCCGGGGTTCCTCGAGGTCCCGGCCTCGCCGCCCCAGCCGCCCCCGCCATAAGCGGCGGGCGGATCGAAGCCTCCGTGAAGGGCGACTTCAGCGCCAGGGTGAAGAGCTCCTCGGTCGCTTTTGATCTTGCGGGTGGCCATCTTCTCCTTGACCTTGGGGTCTCGGCGTCTCTCGAATGCCGTGACAACGGCGTCGATGGAGATGTCGGGGATGGTGTTGCGGACTGGTCAAGCGCCCGAATATAGTCGCGGCGACTCTCCTTTCTTCTCGCTTCCACGTTGTGGAGGTCGTCCTCAACTCCGGGCTGCTCGAAGGTGCCACGAAAGTTGGTGACGAAGAACTCGAAACTCCTTCCATGACCCCACGGACTCGGGCGGGTTCATGAACCACGGCGGGCTCGCCGGTGAGGATGCGGGAAAGTAATTAGCGTAACCTTCCCGACCCTCCTGCCGCTGCATCACCGTCGTGTATATCGCAAAAACTCGCCGGGGTTGGTGGAGCCGTTATACTTTTCGATGGGGCGGACGAAACCGTTCGCCATCGGACACGGCGCACTCCTTAGAAAAGGCGCGGCACCGACGCCGGAGCCTCCTGCCTCGACGCGGTCTCGCCCCGCCGCCCCGTTGCCTAGGGCGGCGCCAAGAAGCGCCACCCTCACTTGGCCGGGCAGCTCTGCGAGTCCTCTTGCTGGTCCTCGCATGCGGCGGCAGCAGCATGATCGCGCTTCGGTCGCGGCCCTGCGGAGCTTGTCACGCAGTCTTCTCCATGCAGCAAGTGGCGGTCCTTGGTGGGACCGGAGATCACGCCACTGCACGCTGCCCGCCGAGCCCGTAGGGGTCGCCGCTCTTGTCGTCTTGGCCCCGCCTCACCAGAGATTCGCGAGGAGTGCGAGGGCAACAAAGAACGGAGGAAGCGGAAACACCGCTTCCCACGCCCGAAACTTGCACCGCGCCCGGCGGCATCGACGAGCGGGCCAAGGCGGCCAACCACGGCGCAGCCTGGAGTCGAGTCACCGGAACCGGTGGGTTCTCTAGCAAGGCCTCGCCGCATGGAGGTTCTGTCGGAGTGCACTCTCCAAGGCCAGCGCCGCTTAGCTCGCCGGGTGGCTGCTTTCGCTAGGTTCCGACCTAGGCGGCGGCTACCGCCGGGTGATCCATCGCTAACGCCGCGGCCGACTCCGTGGCAGCGGCTCTAGCGGCCGCTTCTGCTCCATCGCGATCTTTGTTCCGCCATCGCCGTCTGAAGAAGGGTCGAAGAGCTTGAACCGATGCTAGCGCCCCCCAACTGGCGCGCCACTGACGGCGTGTTCACCGCTCAACCACCGCGGATCACACCCCTAGTCAGATTTCTATCCTGCTAGCCAACTCGATCAAGCTCGGTTCGATTTGAGCGTCGGGCACAACAAGGAGCGACTTCAGATTTACGAGTTCGGACCCTCGCGGGTAATAGTCCTACTCCGCCGAGCCTTAGCTCTTTTCGATTGTGGTTGAATGGGAATGAGGTGGAATGAGAGAACATTAGACTTCTTCCTCTCCTCGTGGTGGCTTGGTCCCTTATATAGCGTGGGAGAGCCCGAACCGACGGGGAGAAACAGGGGGGACGCATCTAACCTATTACATGATCATCAGTCTTGGCGGTATACAATAAATGCCGTCTTTGTCGAGTCGCACACGCACGTCCCGCTGCCTTGTCGCGTCCCATCGGTGGCAGGTGGGGCCCATAGTCCCGCCGACCCTGCCAGCTGCTCACGTGGTCACCGATACGGCGCGGGGCCTGATCGCCCGCCAGCCTGCCGCTCTGCCACGTATCCCGGTCGCCGAACTGCTACATATCCTTGTCGCCGAGTGCTTTCGCCCGGCCGCGCGTGTCCTTGCGGGCGCTGCCGCTCACAGTCTTGGAGCACTGGTCGCCCGCCCACCAGAGGGCTCGCCCGCGTGCTGGGGTCTGGTCGCCCGCCTGACACGTGGAGGGCTCGCCCGCGTGCTGGGGTCTGGTCACCCGCCTGACACGGAGGGCTCGTCCGCGTGCTGGGGTCTGGTCGCCCACCTGACACGTGGAGGGCTCGCCGGGTCTCCCGGCGCAGGGGTCTGGTCGCCCCTACCTGCCGAGAGACGCCTCGGGGCCCAGTTCCGAGCGATGGGGCCCGCGTGCCCGCCAGTCCACTCGGAACCAGACCCAATCTTCACGATCCTTCTGGATGACGCCGTCTTCTACCCCCTTCTGGAGGAGGTGGAGAGGACACCCCGGTACCCTATGTACCGACAACTTTATTCGTGACCATGTTGCAAAGGGTGACGTTGTGCTTGCCTACGTGCGAACGGAAGACCAATTGGCGGATATCTTCACCAAACCCTTAGATGAGGCACGGTTTTGTAAATTAAGGAATGAACTCAACATACTAGATAGGTCAAATGCGTGTTGATTGGATTTTGTGATTTTTGGGTCTTATTTGAATTTTTCCATTTGCTTTTCACCCTTCTCACATTTAGGGGGAGTTTAGTTTCAACTCATGATCTCAAAACTCTCTCTAGTGGTGAAAAGATAAATTTGATTTTGGGTTAGCACATTCTTGTCCTATATTTCAAGCCAAAAAAAATTTGAACTTAATAGACTATCCTTATCATCTTATCACTTCAAACTTCTAATTTTTGAAAATCTTATCCCCTTTGGAAAATTTGCTCAATATGCATGTTTGTTCTCCTGAAAATCACATGGCATCAAAATTGTTGAAAATATTTGAAAAGGAGCCAAAATTCAAAAAACATGTGCTTAAACTCTAAAGTGAACCCCTATGCTCGATTTTCATGCCTATATGAGAAATCAAGGCAAAATTTGGGTTCACACATTTTCTTGGTCTCTAAGATCAAAATTTGGGTTTTTGAATTTAATTTGGCTTCATTTGTCAACTTAGTATCTTATCCCTTCAAAATTAAAATTTTAAACTCACTTCAAATTGCTCACATTTGAATCTTTTTTGAATTTTGAGCAAAAATGGAGAATATCACTTCAAAACATTAAGTTTATAAAAAATTCTCGCATTGGTGGGGCCCACTGGTCAGAAGAGCAAGCAGCTGCGTTTTTAGCCTTCATCGGACGCCGTCCGGTCACGCTCAGACGCCGTCCGATAACGTGTTGCATGCGCAGCATACTTCCTGTCGGACGCTGTCCGGTCGCTATCGGACGCCGTCCAACAGTGTGTTATCCGCGATGCAACTCGCCTGTCGGACGCCGTCTGGCCTCTCCGCGACCCCGTCCGACGAGGTCAACTGTGCGCTGCACCCGTACTGTCGGACGCCGTCCGATAACCTTCGGACGCCGTCCGACCGGGCCCAACCACGCGGATCTTCTTATAACTTCTCTCTCCGCCTCCCTCTCTCCTCATTTGATCTCTTACTCCTCTCCAAACCGGCGCCGCCCCTGCCCCTTCTCCTCACCGGGGAAGACCCTCCGGCGACCTCCGGCGATATCCACCACCACCGGCGGCCTCCCCTCGCCGTCCTCTTCGATTCCCACCACGGGGATTGAACGTGGACGCCCCGATCGTGCGCCAAGTCTCCGTCGAGTTCCCCTCCTTTCCCCTACCGGGAAGGGCCTTGGGGACGATCTCCTCGCGCACGGCGACTTCCTCCTTTCCTTCTAGGGCTCGGTAACGACTTCCCGTCTCTTTTTCCGGCAAAATTCTTCGTTTACCGAGTTCTAGGTTTTGAATAGGATTTTCCCGCGCTCGTGTTCAGGGTTGGCTCGTGGTGGGCTTGGCACCTTGGTCAGTGGCTCTTGGCAGTGGGATCGGTTTGTCAGTGGTCACTTTGTCAGAAGGAGTAATTCGAGATGTCTCGCTCGTTGAAGAAGTTTGGGAAGGCTCTGAGCAGGACCCTCAGTGGTCGTCGTGACAGCGGCAGTAAGGGCGATCCTGATTACATAGATGAGACGGCTAGCAGTGCCGCTCCTCCTCGCCCAAGTAAAGTGATTAGAGCGGATATTCAGCAGCAGCCTGATCAAGGAATACATTGGACTCGGGTTGCTGGATCTTCTTTTATCACCGCCGAGGTTGCTGACGATGACACCTACATTGAGAATCCAATTGATGAGGATGTCACAGAAACTGTGGTCGCTGAGGACGACCCCGTGGATAACATGGTGCTAAAATTATCCATGGAGACCTTGAGGAAAAAGCGAGATGTTTCATATGCCAGATGGTTCCCTCAGCGGCGAGAGGATACTAGGGATTTCAGGTTTCACACAAAATTTCAGAAGCAGCTTTATATGTGTTTCTCTGCTCCCAAGACTGGTCCTAGGGACCCCCATTGTATTGACTGGGAGAAAATCACCGCAGCCGTTGGACCTGAGGTTTACACCATTTTCAGTTCTACTCCAGGTTTGACAGCTTTGGTCTCAAATAAGAAGTTGACATGGTCTAAAGAAAGAAATTATGAGTTCTTTGCCTCGCTGCTACCTGCTGAGGATGAGTCAGAGTTTAGCTACTACCACTCAGTCGATGCAAATATTCAGGGGATCTCCGTTGCAAATATGAATAATGCTTTGGGCACTCCAGATACTGGCGCTGACTTGAATGAGATGGCTTATGAGGATGCCTTCTGGAGGGCTAAATATCCTCCTTTGGATGAAGTCAGATTCATGTACCTCGATCTTGATGATGAGGAAATAAATGTGGGACGGGCCAATCAATTCGACGAGGAGCACGCCTACGATCAATCTTATTCTCTGAAGCACACTATTTGTCCAAGTGGCAACCGCGACAGAATCCTTCAATTTGCGGTTGGTTTATGCTTTATCTGGCGGCGGTAGGACCATAAACATTGGAGCTACTATTCTAGGAGAGTTTGATGACGCCATTTTCAGAGAGGTCAATATACCACTTCCACTAGCTCCATATGTTGGCCTGCTCCTGTCTAGGACACAGCGGGTTTCCGAGGATGAGGTAAAGAGTTGGAACAACAGAATCAAAAAGCATCAAGTGAAAATTTTTTTGAACTCACTTGGGAGCAAGCCCAAATTGGATCGACCTGGTGTTGATGCTCCTCCTCCCGCCTCAGTTCTCTTGCTCCAATCTGCCGTTTGTGCCGGCCTTTGGTGCGGGTTCTTCTGCCGCTGCCCCTCCTCCATGGTATGACGCCTTGGTAGGTGAAATGAGAGGTCTGCGCACGGAAATGAGAAGTTTTCACTCTGAGGTAAAAGAAGAGCTTGCAGCTACCCGCAGGGAGATGACCGATCTGGCAGGGCAGCAGACGTATTTGAATGATGAATTTGCAGAATTCAAATCAGCTTTACAGTACATGGGTGCTATGTTCATGCCAGTTCCGGAAGGGGCCAATCCTTACTCATGGTACTCTCATGCTCATACCAGCTATCAAGCTTACCAGCAGAATCAGAGTTTTCCTCGCCCACCTGCCTACCCACCACCGGTTCATCCTTGGGTATACCCTCCTTCCGGGCCTGCTCCTTCCTTTGTGTCTCCACCACAGTCGTATCCTCCTCCTGGTAAGATTCATTTTACTGGTGGAGAAATCGCTCGCTATCTCAACTTTTCTTTGCCAAACCCTCAACCGACCCAGCTATATGATGATCCATCCTCACCTCGGTCGGTACCCTCTGCAGCTCATATGCCCTTGTTCAAGCGTCCCAGGGGTCAGGGCTCCTCTTCCGGCGGCCAAGGAGATGACGGAGGCGACGACATGGACCAAGACCAGCAAGATTAGGATCTTTTCCCGTTTGTGTCACTTGGTGACAAAGGGGGAGAAGTTAGAGAGAGTAGTAAGGGTTAGCAAGGGGTAGTGAGATCGAGGTCAGGTCTTGTTTTTCTCTGTAATATTGTTTATTGCCTCCCTCGATACTCATTTAAATTTGTATTTCTTGCTCTGGTACGTTTTATGACATTTGAACCTTGTTGGCTGCATGAATTTAGGGGGAGCGTCTCTTAAATGCACATCTTTATGGTCGAGTTGTGGTTATCTTAATTTTAAATTTGCTCGCATATTTGTATTGCACTAACCCTGTTTACAGCTCAAAATTTTCTATCTCTCTTGGGTTGCCATCAAGTGCCACAAAGGGGGAGATTGTGAGCATCGTTGAGCCCTAATTTTTATTAGTGGCATTGATGTCTAAATTATTTTATATTAAGTGCTAGGGGTTTTTGGATTTCTCGGAACCCTAGCGAAGACTCGGCGTTATTGCAAAACCCTAATTCGAAGCGACGACAATTTGTGAGCTGCTCCGAGGTTTCTAGTGCGTGACCGGGCGAGAGAAGAGGTCACGTATAGATTAGGAGTAGTTAGGATTTATTTTCAGTTTTTGTCGGATTTCAAAAGGGGTTTGAATATCTCGGATCTTGCCCGATCTTTGCGAATTCTCGAAAACTCGGTTTCCGTAGTCCACCTCTTCTAAAAATACCCAAATATACTCTTGTGAGATTTCTAGAGAGAGAGAAACCCACCTAAATTCCCTCACATATTTTAGTTCGAAATATCCCTTTATCGGACGGCGTCTGGGAACAGCCGGACACCGTCCGATCAGCAAAACGAGCAAACAGTTCACACTGTCGGACGGCGTCCGGTAGTTATCGGACGGCGTCCGATAAGGTTCAAAAACTGAGGATTTCTCCCGTTGGACGGTGTCTGGGCGCAGCCGACGAGTGTCCGGTAACCATTTTTCCAGTGCCATCTTGCTGTCGGACGGCGTCCGGTAGTTACCGGACGGCGTCCGATAAGCCTAGTTTTTGTGAGCAGTGGCCTCTGTCGGACGGCGTCCGGTGCCCGTCGGACGGCGTCCGGTAGAGGCTAACGGCTAGTCTTTTTGTCCTCTTCCGAGGGGCAACGGCTAGTTTTGCTCTATGGGCTATAAATACCTATCTAGTGGCTGGCTATTTTGAGGTTTGCTGCTCCACTTCACCTACCACATTCATAGCTCATTAATTAGGTGTTCTAGAGCCATTCCTCCACCCACAAAGCATCCAAAGCCACAAATCATTAAACCCCAACATCGAGCTTCATAGAAGTCCTTCGATCCGGCATGATCGGGGCGTTTCAGGCTTGTTACTTTTGAAGACATCCTTCGTGGAGGCGAGGGCTTGGGAGTAGGCCTTGGCGTGTGGCTACTCTCGAGTCGGTGTACGGGTGACGGAGTCCACCTCGCCGGAGTGGCGGAACGACTACCGGGAGTAAGTGAGGCGTTAGGCTCGAGAGCGAGCCGGTCCTTGTGCGCAAGGGGTAGCCTCAACGGAGAGTAGGAGTTGCGGCTCCGAACTTCGGTCAAACAAACACCGTGTCACTCTCTTATCTTCTTTCCGCACTTACTACCATTGCATTGAATGTGTTGATTGTGATGCCATGTCTTAGTTGCCTCGTAATTGCTTATTGCTTCCGCTTACTTGTCAATTGCAACTAGGATTGGGTGATTATTAGTATGATGCTTAATTTAAGAACAACCGAAAAAGAATTTAAAATTGCCTATTCACCCCCCCCCTCTAGGCCTTAGGATCCTCTTTCAGTCGTGTTGCCAGGATCCTTCGCCGGTGGGCAGCAGCATGGTTACCAGCCATGCCAGCGCCCCCTCTTCGTCAACGCCACTGTGCCTCGCTTCCTCCTCCTCCTTCTCTTTCGCAACACCCCCCTCCCCCCCGCCGCCAGCATCGGTGGGCTATCCTTGGTCCTCACCGCGCCACGGTTGCCCTTCGTGGATCTTGCCTCCCCTTTCCACACTTGGTCTACAGTTCATGTTGCCATGGAATTTTTGCCCCTGATTTACATATAGCTATTTGAAACAGATGTGCCCAAAAAAATGATCTACTAGCACATTCGTCGTTTCTGTATTTGTTTCCCAGCTCAATTACAGATATCATAATCCTTTAGGCCTTGGTTTGTGCAGCTCTGAATTAGTAGTTATCCTTCAAGATATATGGTGCATACTATGTTGACATTCATAATATAAACCGAATATTAGCACATCTGGAAACAACCTATTGTTTCTGTTCTAAGTTGTTTTAGATATTTTAATGCTCAGGGCTTTTATATTTTTTGTCTTACCAAAAACTATAGCGCATATCTAATTACTAATGAGGACATTGTTTCAAATGCAGTGTAAAATAATAGATTAGTTCACCTCCTTACAATCTTTACATAGGATTTATGTTCATGGCTTCTATTAACAGGTTCAGGTGCCTTCTTATTGCAGTTACCTTGCCATTTGTATGATCTGCGAAGGTAAAAATGTTCCATGCCAAAAAATCGCCATTTGTATAGATCAAATTTAGTTGACTAAAAGGGTTTATTTCCTTAAAGATTAACTTTTCCTTAGTTCAAGCTTTTCTGCTGGTTTTACACTTTCTGTACAGTACTTCAGTATGTCCTCTTATTTATGTGTACACAAGGTAATGAATTCTATGCTTGGTTGGATTTTAACAGAATGTCTATGCAATTTCTTTTACATAATATGCTGATTGATATCATATCTTCTCTATTGGTAGGGTCCTTTTATTCCATCTCGAACCATCGATTCTAAAACATGATCTTTCAGTGCTGCTACAGGAAGCAATTAGAAGGCTCTTGGTTTCTCTGAGAAAGGAATTACATGATCGAGTAGAATGGCGTGTGATTTTAATGTGCTTGGTTTGCTCCTCACCTATTTTTATGGAGATGAGATCATTATTACATATCTGGTTTCTTACGAATATACATTGAATTCGATCTATAGAGGTAATGTTTAGATCTGATTTAAATTGTTAGCTTTTCAGATTGCTACTTTTGTAACCTTGTGCAAATGTAGCCACTAATGCATGCTCTCATTTTCATGCTAGATATGGATGGCTTTACTCTGAGAAAATTATGGCACTGTTCCTGTTCAGTTTACTCCTTAATACCAATTAAGGCTTTTCCTCCAATGTTTCAAGATAAACCTTTTTCATGCTTGTGTGTATCTGCAAATGTACACTTAACTTAATTGATGCATACCATACTTATTTTAATGATTTAGTCATGTCTGAAGATAGATATTGTCCCACAGTTAAAAGATAGATATTGTCCCACAGTTGATGTGTTTATTTAGAAAATATTTATTCGGTTAACTACTTCATTGTTCCTTTCTTTTGTATATGGTTTGAAATGGCCAAAGCTTTTCTAAGATAGCCCTGATAGAACAAAAGATAGCCTCTATAGAATAAAGGTTCTGAGCTCATTTGTCTATAGAAATAATTAGTCCAAAGGTATATTGCAAACACCATTGGATACTTATTAAAAATAGGATTGTTTCAAAATTTCTTCAAAATTTCAATTAAATAAGTTTATAGATGTTTAAAAACTGATACCATTTGAGGGTTCCATAAATTTTTCACTCATAATATTCCAGTATTTGAGTTTTTTATAAAATTAATATAATTTTGAAATTCAAATCAATAAGATGAGACATATATTAAAATTTGAATTCTTCAAATCTTTCCTTTATTCCATTCTTCCAGTGTTTTCAGAAATGGCATAGAGCGCGCAAGTGCACTTATTTTTGGAATAATGCATGGTTTCCCTATACCTTATAAATTGTCTTTGCTGACAGTCCCTTAGAAAATAGTTAAATTTGATAGGCAATGGTTAAAAAAAAATAGCCTAGTAAACATAATCTAAAAAACAGTAACTGAGTCGGCCCAGCGCGCGAAGCGTGCTTTTAATTTCTAGTATACTATCAATACCCAATACATGATGTATCATATTCAAAGATACCCAATTCTTCATGATACCTAAAGCTCGAAAAAATACCACTCCTTAATGATGTCGACTATACCTGATGGTTAACGATACCTAAAAACTACAATTTATTTGAAATTCAGACAAAGAATTTATGGCCCTCTTTGATTCGTGGTTCGTTTTGTTGAGTCAAAAGTTGAAGGCCTTTAAAAAGAGGTGTGAAAGTGCTGAAAATCAGTAAAAACTATTTTTGATATATTTAAGACAAAGTCTCAAAAAAGTTATTACGAAATGTAACATTGAATAGTCTATATAAAAATAACAATGTTTGGCTTAACCAAATAAAACCAAACCAAACAGCGAACCTTAGAGGGCTTATATGTAAAGATGAATATGATAACTAGAATTTGTACAAACAATAATAGACAATATAGACAAATAATAATGTAAAAATAATAGTATGTTTTTATTAAAAATAAAGAAAGCAAAACATCAAAATAAAATTGGTACTTGGGTTCGTGCATAAATTTTAACCTAAAAATAACAGTCAGACAAATTAAATCTAATAATCAATTTATGTTAAGAGTTTAAAGGCCACTCATACTGCATTCCGTAAGCAAATCCAAACTATATATATTAGATTTGTAACATTAACTATATTAGACCATGTCAATATCTTTTTGACTACAAATCTTTATATTGTAAAATGATTTTTAAAATTGACACAAAACAAAAGAGGGATCAAAAGGAACCACCACACTTACTCTAAATGCTAGAAATTCCCAATTAATTGGAGAAGATTAGAATTATTGTTGTATGCATTGATTAGACATATACTATAGTATAGTTTATAATTATAATGTTTAATATGACTATGTATCCAAAGCAAATCTAACTATAATAGATTTCCAACTTGGGCTATATTAGAATCGCATGGCCAATATGACTATGAGTCCTAACTATTATAGGTCTATTAAACGGGTACCTATTAAACTGGCTAGCTTCTGCAAATATTTAGCTGCACAATGTTTGGGACACCTGCTCCTTAATTAACTATATGTAATGTAAGCAATATTATAAATGGTCATGTCTACCATTGCACTTTTGCACATCTACAATCTAACCCTATCAGGTAATCCAAGGTAGAGTTGTACAATTAATTAAAGCTACAGAATCACCCATATACTCGCATTTCATTTGACCACGGAAGGAAATTATAGTTTGTACTTAATGCACGAAGCCTTTACCTTCTCGCTACTTCCGGTCGAGCGTCACGCATGAGATCGAGCCTCGAAAATGTTCACAACCACCACTAACCTGGCCTTTCTTCAGAAGCAAAACGTAGTAGAAAAAAAAGGTAAACTCTTCATGATAATATTATTAATCATAGCTGATGTCCTCTGATCAAAAGACGATCAAATTATGCATCATATATAATAATACATGCAGCTCCGCGTTAGAAAGGTAGAAGAAGAAGAGGCTTCTATTACTTATTACAACAATTCACATCGAGCCATCCGGTTCATTGTAGATATATAACAGGTACTTCATATATATCTGTATGTGTTGTATATGTATCTGTCGGAGTCAAACTCATGACGGGCGGACTTAGGCTTCCCATGTGTCGAACCTGCCGTTGACGAAGTCGTAGTGGCCGCCGACGAGCTTGAGGGTTCCGTTGGCCAGCCCCTCCTTCACGAACGGGTAGGTCTTGAGGTTCTCCAGGGACACATTCACGGCCTCCTGCAAAGAGCAAACCCAAGAACATCACATCAGCAATCCAGTCACATTTGGTGAGGGATGTTCAGCATGAGCCACCATGTTGCGTATGTACCTTCTCCAAGATGCTGCACTGGTCATCGAAATGAACGGAGGCGTGCTCCTTCTGCACCTTCATCTTCGCGGGGAAGCCGATCCTGACCCAGTCCTCGACGAAGTGGCTGCGCAATCAACCAGACAGGGAAAAAGAGATTATCAAAGTCCAGTCAGAATTCAGAAACACACGAGAGACGCTCATTTTTTTCTTTTCTTTTTCAGGACATTTGCATCTGCATTCAGTAGCATGGCTGTGAAATGCTGTCGGTTAGCACAAATTGGGAGGAAGGTTTGAGCAGTTAAGCAGTCTCAGGAGTAGTGCTTACAAGGAGTCGGGTGCGCCTGACTGGAGTGAGAGCAGTGCCTTGATTCCACCGCAGCGGCTGTGGCCAATCACCACGAGGACCTCAACCTGTCAACCAAATCCGATGTATATGTGGCAAACAGTAAGGTCCTGATACTTGGCTTATCTGTGAAACATGGAAGGGATTTCTGAATTGCAGAAACTGCATAGCATTTTATATACACGTACTTGATCCTAACAAAACACATGCCGGAGATTTAGGCCTTTTACAACTTATCTGACTTATCTAGTTGTTAGCTTATTTTCATAAAAAATATAAATAATTTAGTTTTCTAAATTTATGTTTTTTTCTATTTCAAAGACATATCTAAATGCTCTCTAAACAAGTCAAATAAAGAGGACCCGACTGCAAAGACCACTTCAAGACACTCACGAAATTAAGAGATTAAGTCAAATAAGTAAACAAGTAAAAATAAGATAAGTTAGAGAGAACAAGCCCATAAGTTTCGCGCTTAGTTTAGATAGGATGACAGTCATCAAGATCCAAATGCTAAAGCGAGCACATTGATCTGCTATTTGTTTTGCCTTTCGGCATCAGCTGTATTATATCACCTTCCTCATGCAAGAACACCCTACAGAACACCTGTGTGGCCTGTAGGCAAGCCAAGGTTCCTCCTCCTCATTTCTGACCTTATTTGATATCAGATCTGGGAAACTTTTTTTTTTAAAAAAAGATCAGAATTACTAATCCATATGTGTTTGAAATTTTCTTTACCATCAATCACTTTAAAATTATACTCTAGTAGTACTAAAATTCACTTTTTACCAAGGTGTAATTTAATATGAAATTCCTATCTGTCAATATTTTTTTATTTGTTGACTTTCTATACTTTATTAGTAATAGTAATACTAAAATTCACTGCTTACCAAGGTGTAATTTAATATGAAATTCCTATATGTCATTTTTTTTATTTGTTGACTTTCTATACTTTATTACTATGTTGATTTGCTAAAAATATGTGCTCACGTACTTTTATATTTCTATCTTTTAAGTCATCATATTTGGTATGGTCAATCTAAAATTGTATCACTTTATTAATAATGTGAAACTTTAGTATATGTATAGTGTATTTTTATACAAAATTGGATTATCATTTTTTAGACGATTGTGTGTTTTACGGTAAAAAAAAAAAAAGTAAAGCCAAATCTAACCAATCTCCTTTATTCAAAGGAGAGAGAGAGAGAGAGCTCTGACCTTGAGGGCGCAGACGGCGTACTCGATGGCCGAGCCGACGCCGGTGTACTTGGTCTGCAGTTGACAAAAGAGGGCATATTCGTCAGCGCACGGCGCACGGCGACCGGCCAAAACTATAATACGGAGTACACGGGGGGTGCGCGTGCACGCACCTTGTCGTAGGCCGGGACCATGCTGGCGATGTTGCGGACGGTGAAGGCCTCGCCGGGCTGCAGGCCCAGCGTCACCGACGGGCACACGCGCGAGTCGGAACACGCGAACACCATGTACTGCACATTGCACCCGCCATTAACCACATGCACACGCCCAATTAGTCGGTGTGTCATCACTCATCACCCATCATGTTAATTATTACCCACTTTGATGGAGAAAAAATCGATAAAAAAAGAGAGAGAGAGAATGGGTCTGGTCCTTGGACAAGTCACAGCTCTTATCGATAAGGCAGCAGGCAGAGAGATACTGATAGGCCTTGTACACGATTCTGACGTCTTTTAGGGGGGCATATCGAATGAAATTTAGTAGGTGGGGGTGTGAGAAAGGCTGCCACTGCCTTTGCCCACTGGCACGGGCACTTTTGAGTTTTGACCTGTCTGCCTTTGCTTCGTAAACTCTTTTATATACCACGGTCACGGAGGCGAGGCCATCTCACAAGTATGCGCAAGGGGACAGAAACCTGAGCGCCAGAAGGTTCGCGGACAGGCTGCAAGCCGGGAGCCGGCAAAGCAAACCTCAGACGGCAGACACAACCTTGCTGATGATATGATACTCCATATACCATTCCAAAAGAAAAGTTTTTTAGAAAAGGGAGAGTTTTTTTTCAACATCTATGATAATGCTAGCCACGTCCCAATTTTATTGAGTCACTTTACAATAATTACTCTATTTACACTGTACAATTTCTACATTTCAAATACTCATTTCTTATTTTTACTTCAACCCTATTGTCACACGACTGGGGCCATAATTTAAAGTCAGGATATGCAGCATAACACATGCTCTTACCGTCGTAGACAAATAGGATCTCACTTGTCAATGAAACACGATGGTATACTACGAAACTTTGATCTTTTGGTCATGTCAGAATGGCCACCACAGTCACTAGCTGTGGGCAACGATCGAGATGCCTTTTTGGAACGACCTCTGGCTCCTAGGACCCGCTCCGGTCGACCTTGCCCCAAACCTTTATAGGCAAGCCAAGCGCCGTAAGAGTTCCGTTGGCCACCTCCTCCCCCCAACAAGTGGATTAGCCATTGTGGCCTCTTCTCCTCCAACATCCTATTCAGAGAGTGCCTTCTCCTTTAGTGCAAAACTCGCCAGATCGCCCTCTCTGATTCCCTGGACGTTGTTCACTAGCACTACTCCACAGACGGGTGCTACTCCGCAAAGTCGGCCTATAATATCCGATTGGTTAGCAACGTAGCCCACCGTCTAGCAAGCACTATTTGGTCGGCCCACGTTCCCAACAAATGCAAGTTTTTTGTTTGGACTTTGAGCCACCACCGTATCAACACTGCTGACCTCCTCGCTAGGAAGGGTTGACCTCACCAGACAGTGTGCTGCTTCTGCTACGGCCCCCTAAAAACAATCGACCACCTATGCGGATCTTGCACTTTCATCTCGGTGGTCTGGCAAATTTTTTTGTCTCACCAACCCCCTCACTCTAGCTCGGTTGGCTTCTGCGACTGGTGGCTCTCCAGACAAAATGGCCTCCCGAAGACCACCGCGAGATCCCTCAAAGGCATCATCATCCATGTGATCTAGAAAATCTGAAAAGAATAGAACAGACGCATCTTCCAGAACCGGCTCTCCCCGCTCCCCAAGTTGTAGCTCTCATTAGGGATGGTCTTGCCACTTGGGTGGTAGGCTCCTCGCATGTAATCCCTATTGGTTAAACTCTCCCCCTCTTCCTTTTCTCTTTCGTGTATATACATTTGTACAGTTTTCTGTTCGCTTAAAGGAAATGGTAGTGTACCTGTCTGTTACCTAAAAAAAACTTTTTTTTTAATATGATATAATTTGCAAAGGAAAATTTTCCTATACAGACTACTGCGACTACTAATCTTTGTAGACAGCTTGACAAGAACGAGTATCCAATCCATACGGCCCAATGAACACCAGATTTAGACGCGTGATATAGCCCGAATAACAGTGCTGATATGCATTGTTTCTGCAGGTCCACAATGCGCAAGTTGTTCATCTCTGATCACGACAACAACGTACGGAAAATGGAAGTTAGCAAGTTGTGCTAATTAATGAATCTTGGAGGCCAGCCAGGAAATTTTTTCCCAGGAGGAAAAGAAGGGGGAACTACAAAATGGCGTGGTGCAACGTAGCCTTCAGCTTTAGCCGGTTGTCAAGTACCCCTGGACTTTTGTACTTGAGCATAACAGCATGACGAGAGGATCAGCATCAGCTTGCCCAATGGGATAAGGTAGCTGGTTGAGAAGATGCAAATACGCTATGCTCTCAAGGCTAAAGGCCGCGAAAAGGCTTTGGCCAACATGCATGCGCCTAACTTTTATTAACGTCTAAACAAGTATATGCATGTGATTGCAGCTGGTGGCCATAAATTATTTCTGCAAAGGCAATTGCCATGGAATGCTGCTATATGTGCTAGCTAGCTAACTACACGCTTACAGCTATGTGCATGGATTTATATATGCAACGCAACTACTTCCTTCTTTCTCCGTTTTCATAAACGGAGAAGCCTTCCGCTTTGCAGCCGTTGTGTGGGGCCTGACGCGCCGTGGCCGGCGCCGAGATGACGAGACTTCCAAGGCGGCCATCATCGATGGTGCCAATTTCCATGTTCAAAGCTTCAAACGTAATGATGCAGGAGACCATGGTTGGTTCCAGCTTTGAAGTTCAACACGTCTGTCTAGCAGCCAGGTCGTTGGCCCTAAATTCTGGACGCCAAGTTGGACTAACTCTAAGCTCAAGTCTCAAGCTCAAGAACCAGCTAAATGCATGCATGGATTCATCATTCATATGGGTGGGGAGAGCCCCGAAACAAGCAGCAAATGCCTGTACTTAGAAGATTCCTACGCCAGGTTCTGCTAGTATCCAGCCCCTACAAAAAATTGCTCCTCGTAAAGCACAAAACTAAGGACGGTGACATGCATGCCAATAACCGCAAGGGCAAATCACCAACTCGGCGTGCACATGGGAGTGCAGTGGGGGCCCGGCCAGCCATGCATGTTACTCCTACTTGGCACAGTTTGCCGGCGATGGCCGGTGGGCGTCGCCACGGAATCCCACTAGTGCTGCTGCTGGTTTACCCCAGCAGCTCTCAAGATCAGCGCTGCCTGCTTGCTGTGGATGAGCAAATGCAACAAACTGAATTCTTTATTACTCCCTCTAGTTTGATAATTCCTGTCGTTTTAGACATGATCTCACATACCAAGGAAGTGTTAAATATCTCGTAGTACTCCATATGGTCAAATAAATGCTTGTAGCTTAGTGGCCCACTTTCCCATGAGTTGCATGTCTAGGTCCAAATTTTGATACTACACTTTATTTACATGCACAACCAACAAATGGTTCTAGGGCCCGTAAAGTTTTGTTTGCAATCAATGCATCCTAGAACGACAGGAATTTTCCAACTAAATATAAAACGCTCCAGCGACAGGAATTATCAAACTGGAGGGAGTATATTCTATCAATAAACGTTGTAACCAAGTACATTTGGCCGGTAAAGCCGTTCCCCTTACTGAGGTCATGCTGCAATTAGGGCTCTGTTTGCTGTGACCTTGACAGGCAAATGCTAAGGACACCCCGGAGTGTACCCCGAAGAGTAGCATGGTTGGAGGGGCCAAGAGATTTCCTCTTGTACTTAACAGTAACACCTTGCCGTACCCTCTCTCCTACCTGGGCAAGTACCAGGGCCAACACTGACAGAATTCTGTGGGCCGAGGTATCATTTCCCAGATCCCCAAATCTACTCATCAAGGACACGGTTTCGGCCACAAGGCTCCGACCTCCCTAACGAGCTTTACGGCCGGAATAACTAGAGACAAAATATTTCACTACTGCGAGCTGTAAAAATGCTGGGCTTGTCAGGTTCAGGTATCAGGAGGTGTGAGGGAGACGGGGGCACATACCTTGGGGGCCTGGCCGGCCTTGAGCGGCTCGAAGACCTCCGGGTGCTTGCTGCCAAGAGACAAACAGCAAAGTTAAGTTCAGTTCTTGAAAGCCCAAAATAACCTCAAATTAACACGGCAAACAGCATGAATCAAACGTAGGGGTTCGATCTCCCTCCGCGGAAGGATCAGAGGGGCTTACTCGTAGACCTCGGTCTTGAACTTCTCGAACCCGGTCTTCAGGCGCTCGACGGCGGCGTCCATCTGCGAGGAAGAAGAAAGAGATCGATCACTGGTTAATCTTTGCCCGCCACACCAAGAACGCGTACACATAAATAACTAGGGGAGGCCGGGCGGGTCTATGCAAGAATTGTTGATGGTGTCGTGTGAGACCGCAATGACCTTCGGCACGATCAAGATGGGGCGGGCCGGCGGGGTGGCCTTGTTGACCCGAAACGGCCTGGGACGATGGAGGAGCAGGCAAGGAGGTAGGGGAGAAGGGCGCGCTGCCGTGGGAGGATGGAGAGGAGGAGGACCCGTCGCCGTGCCCTTATATAGCATCTCTAATATGGCATCTCTAAAAGAAAGAGTTTCTAAAGGCGGCGTCATCCGGCGGCGGCGTGGTGGAGCTAGGGGGTGAGCCAGTCCGGTTGCGGCGCGGAGGATCTGCGAGCGTGCCGGCCCCGGCCCCAGTGGCGGTGAAAACAGGCGTGCGCCGTCCCCGATGGTGAGGCACTGGCAGATGGGCGACGGTCAGCGTCGACGAGGACGGAAAGGAACCGGGCCACCGCCGCCGCTCATGCATGTTGGAGGAGACCCGTAGCGGCGCGCCGCCGCCGCGGCAGGGAGATCCACTGCCACAGTCGCGCTGGTTGGAGAAGGGAGAGGGCGCCGCCTCGCCCTGGTTGGAGAAGGGAGCGGCACCTCCCATGCCGCCCGTGAAGAGAGAGTGGAGAGGGAGAGGAAGAGAGGAGACACGACCGAGCTCACCTCCGGTCAGATCAAATTTACCTGGATCTATGCAAGAGTTGTTGATGGTGTCAAGTGAGAAACCGATGACCTTCGGCACTAGATCAAGATTGGGCGGGGTGGCCTTGTTGACGTGAAACTGCCTGGACGATAGAGGAGCAGGCGAGGAGATGGGGGAGAAGGGCGCGCGGAGGATGGAGAGGACCCTTCAGGCTTCAGCTACTCAGCCGTGTCCTTATATAGCACCTCTCTATAGAAGAGTTTCTAAAAACACACCCCCAATTAGCGGAAAAATAGAGCACCTCAGATTAAGTAGTCCCTATTAAATGGGGCGAAATATAGGGTGCAAACCACTGTTTTCGTGCAAACCCCGTAAAAACCATATATAAAAGTTTTATAAATTCGCGAAAAAAATTACTTTTATCTTTTTTGTTTCTCTCAAACGATGTTGAGTTTAGACTTGAGATTTGGTGGTGATGTAGTTCGTGCACATACCTATCTCCTGTAATTTTTTCACGAATTTACAAAACTTTTATATATGGTTTTCACGGGTTTAGATTTAAAACATGTATTTGCACCACATATTTCGCCATTAAATGGTGGTTATTAGTAAACTGGTATCTAATTCCTAGCTTATTTATTTTTAAGCTAACGGATAGTGACTCTGCCATTTCATTAAGAACGGAGAAGAACTGTACAGCTTTACAAAAGGAAAAAGAAATGGGGGAGCGAGAGAGATAGAGGGGGGGGGGGGGGAGCGAACAACTAGACGAAATTAAAGTGGGGAAGAGGCCATGCTCCAAGCGACGAGCCCTAACCCCGAATGGGATCGACAACATTGTTAACCAAAAATTGTAGCTTTGGAGAGCCCGAAAAAAATATTAAAACGTTGTTTTGAGATTTTTGAGGAAAACCAATAAAATTCTCATAAAAATAAGTGCCAATGTTCGACATGTATAAAACAACGAATTTCTAGGAGTAGTTTCTAATTTTAATTTAAGCTAAAAACAAGACCTAAATAATCTTGTCAGTGTATTAATCTATCAACTAATTAATCTTTACTTGATGAATAATTTATGTTCGATGCTATTGATAATTAAACAGTTGCAACTTATCTCATGGACATATCAGAAGCTCCTATATTATAGCGGTTTCATCCATAACACTAATCCAGCTCAACACATCCACATTAACCAACCAAACAGAAAAGAGGAAAACATGATTTTTTCCAACCCAACCAAATACACCAGCTAAGAAAATGACGAGGAATGATGGGATCGGTATTGTGATGGTGCGCGGGAGGAACAGGAGGAGGAGACGGACCTTGGAGCTGGAGGGAGGTGGAGGAGAATGTGTGGGCTTCTGGCTCCAGAGGAGTGACGAGGTAGAAGAGGAATCTATGGACGGCTTAGTCGCTGCCGGGTCGGAGCCAGAGGAGGGGGCCTTTTTATAGCAGAGACATCCATTCATCTCCTCCTCCTCTCCTATCGCTCTAGTAGCTTTGCCCTTTGAGCCGGTCTTCCTCCCACTCACTACCAAGCATGCCACGTGGAACGCCATGAGTGCACAACAAGAACAGAAAAAAGAAAAGCAATGGAGGCGCTGGTTTTGTGGTCGATCGGAGTGGCAGGAGCTACCGGCGCCTGCCTCTCTTTCCGTTTTAGCATGTAGTTCAAATTTAGCCCGTCTTACTTACGTGCATATCAACTGTGAAGTTGTAAGGTTAAAAATTTTACAAAGTCCTAATCAAAATGGTGGTTCACGTGCTTTCTCTCTCGGCTCGATGCACCCAGATCATCACACCTGGTAGAATACTTTGTGATCTGCATCGGTCACGGGCCTCGCGGCGTCTACTCATGCATGTGTGCTCTCAGTTGAAGACGCTGGAGGATAGATGAGATTGGTTAATCGAGTACTGTCAGAAAAGATGCTTGATCAACCCTGCTGGTAGCCTGCTACTGTTGGCTTTAATAACTGCCCACTTCAGTTCATAATACTTATTGTTTTAAACATTGACATGGTTTTCGAAATACAACTTTAATTATCAATTACTAATAAAATATACCTACAAAAATTCATGAAGATACGATATTGCAAAAGTATTTTTCAAGGCAAAATTATATTATGGTTTTTATGTACACAATCCAAATAGTTTAAACGATTTTTATAGATAAAGTTTTATAATTTTGACTTAGGACAAAATTAAAATGACAAGTATTATAGAACTGAAGGGAGTATTTTAGAGACATCAAGAGCTAGCGTCCTCACCCTTATTATCGGGGCCGGCTCTAGGCATTTGTGGGAAGTGCGATCGCGGGCTCTCAAAATGAGAGGACCCATTAAATCCACTTTAAAAACATTATATAATATCATTTGGTCTATCTCCTACGGCTTAAGTACAATATAGCGGTAGATAATCCAATAATTTCTATCAGTTGCAAGGTCCGTCTCTCTAGGTGCATCGGTTACTACACGAAGATCTTGTTCTTTCAATATGATCTGAACGGCTGAAATGACTTAATTTCGAGAGCTTCTCGAGTTAGTTTCGAGATTCGGATCCATTTCGTTTGACTTAGTTTTTAAAAGCGTTAGGACCCACCTTCAAAACAACGAAAAAAGTGCTAAAAAAACTCAAAGCACGTGCCTTTTCAAAACGTCAAAAGTCGTTAAGTCGTTAGTCTGTTAAGTTAAAAAGAACAGGACCGAAGAGCCGAAAAGCTACTACTGGTCCCCACTTCCCAGATCCAATGCGATGGCACAAAACGAGGTAAAGAATTCCTATTGTACTCTATATAGCCAGTGATGACACTACTCCTATACAAACATTGGTACTAGTTGGAGTAATCCGACGGATACCCACGCCGGACCGGAATGACGCAAATCCGCCGTGCCAATCCACTCCCTTGAAGTCGAAGGAGCAAAAACTTGCAGGTCTCCATCAGCTCAAGTTTTTTCTCCGCCGCGCCGCGAGGTCGCTTTGCACGCTCAAGGGCCGGGGGGCCACCCGTACGTACCATGCGCGGAATTTTCCTCAAATTACGCCTCTATCCGGGTCGTTACCCGTACCGCTACTGAGGCCACCGCTTCCTAAATTATTGGAAGGGAACGTGTCATATCGTGGGGCCAGGAGCACTCAATCTGCACCCCCAAATCCGTCATTTTTCGCTCTCCCACACAGCAGTTTTCTCTGCTCGGTGTTCTTCGGCCTGAATTACTTAATGTGTGTGTCAAACATTTCGGTTAATTGATTTCGTTTGTCTAGAGAAGTGGATGGGGTTTTCTTCCTTGTTGGCATCAGGTACAGGCTTTGTACCGTGTAGACATAATTTTGCTGCAATCAGCGTCGAGCCGTGCACCACATCAGTGTCTTTGACCAGCGGCAGCAAGTTCCATTGCCACATAAATTCAGGAAAATTTTCCTTTGGGCGGATTTCTATCTTGACGGGATTGAAATATACAAAAATAATCGCAAACTTGGCATCAGCAGAGTTTGTGGAAGAGAAATAACTATATGTATGCAGTGCTTAGATGAGAACACTAATTAATATAAGGGTTGTTGAAAATGCGGAAGTTGACAGTGACTCGATCGCTGTATATGTTTTGGATCAATCAAGGCACTCAAAAGCCAAAAGATAGACGCTTCTCTTTAAAAAAGCCAAAAGATGGACATCCCTCTCTCTCTCTAAAAAAAGAAAATCAGAGAAATAAGGAAGAGAAGAAAAAAAAACCGAAATAGACGTATAGAATCTAGCCCTTTGAACTGTAGCTATCCCTGGTAGGACTCCACCTTATCGCTTCAAGGAAATGCCGCTGCATGTTTGTATTTTTTTTTTTTAATGTTTCTCCTTTGCACTTGAGACTTTTGGGGACTTCCTTTTTTTACCAGACTCCATAGCACCTTCTTATCATTAATCAAAGATTATCATTGGCCACCTATTGTGAAACCCATCTTCCTTCCCCGAATATTCTAGCGAGTTAGTTGACATGCACGCTGATGGTTGACGCAAGAGAATTTAAAACCATGCTCTACTATACTATTCAATGATTGCTTCAGAAAAAAAGCTAGGAGAATAGATTATACAAGATGATGCCATGCCCACATGTTCCCATGTGCAGTGTTATTCTTAGATAGAACAGTGCAGTGCCACCCGGCTATCGCTGCTGAAATGATGCCAAGAAGTAACGAAATGGCACGTTTCTAGCTGTAAGCCTGTAACGAGTGCAATTTGGGCCCGAAAGGTGAAGGTGCGTTTGATCCGGTTTATACTATGGGAAGAAGGTCACTAGTGAGTGTGCTTAACATCTTAAGTTAGCTCAGTCAGGTAGGGTTCAGTGACAGTTAGCTAGCGCGTGCGTGCGTGCGGACGGCGGGACGTACCACGGCGGCGGAGACGGGAGCGGCGAAGACGGGGGCGTTCCTGATGAGCCTGGGGCGGAAGGAGGGGTTGCCGCTGCCGGAGTTGGGGGGGGAGGAGGAGGAGGAGGTGCCGAGGCTGGCGACGACGGTGGATGCGCGGGCGGCGCGGGGCGCGACGGTGGCGGCGAAGCACGCGGTCGACATTGCGGGGGCGGCCAGTGCGGGGGCTCTGCCCCCCTTATACTAACCGCGCGCAACAAATAGCGCGGCTCCCCGCGTGCGGACAAGCGTGCCCCGCCGGCGCAGCGCGGCGTCGACCGCATCGGGGCGGCGTGCGGCTCGGCTCGGCCGGAGGATCCGGGCCACTCGGCGCCTCATCCTGCCGCGTCGCCACCCGCGCGCTCGGATAGGCTCCCGATAACCCCCCGCGGCGCCGTGGCCAACGGTTCGCGCGCCGGCCGCGCGGCGGGAGCCCTGGTCCACTCGCGCGCGGATGGGGCGCGGAAAACGAAAGGGTTTGAATGCGCCGCGGGGGGTTGCGGCTTGTGGTGGTTCACAGGCTCACGATCTTGGTGGACGTGGATCCGGCCATGGGGGTAGTGTTGTGGCGCTGCGAGGCGTCAAGCGTGTGATCCGGGTTAGCTAGCGACCGGCACGGGTGTGGCTGCTGCTTAATCTCGCTCGTACTGTTACATCAGGTGGTAGTCCACTTGTCCGTTGGACCAAACTCAATTAAATTCGTTTAATGGACTTCGACGGACATATGTGGATGGCAAAACGAACAGCCAGCTAGGTCCGTTGGAATTCCATTTGCCCAGCCGTCGCGGACAAGCAGGCCCAGCAGCTGCTCGACGCCGTCCGTTCTTGCCATTGCACCCGGCGTCCGGGCACGTCACCGTGCCGAGGCTCGCGCCGGCGAGCCCACTCCTCGGCGGAGCACGGCCACGCCGCATGACGGCCCACCATGCTGCTGGCGTTTTCTTGCAGACCGACGCCGTCCACGGACAACCAGGGTGGCGAGGTTGCCGACTCGAGCAATGGCAAGCCAGCCTAACGCGAGGCCGGCTTCCACAATGTGCATCACCGCGGCGGCGACGCCGAGGCGGCCGTGGCGAGGAGGCAGCAAGAACTGCAATCTTGCATAGATGCAAAAATGAAGGTGAGGCGGCAGCAGGACGCCATTGATGTCCATGCCTCGTATCCAGAGCTCGCCTTGCTGCCACAGGAATGGATCTATTAAGGCTTGCATGGATGATCATTTCCAGCACTAAACGTTGCTAGCAAAATAATTACGAGTCTTTGATGCTGTAACAACTAACAAGTAGACTAGTACTGATTAAGTGGAAAATGAATTACATCGGCGTCCTCGCGGCGCTCCCTACCGACCTCACCAATGAGAACGAAGCAGCTCAAGAAGGACAACCACACGTTGACGGAAGAGATGGCGCAAGCGCCGCGGCACCGCGAGGAGCTCCCTGGGCTGGGCTTCTCTTGCGCTTCCTCGATGTCCGGAGCTCGACCTCCGACGATCGATGCAGGAAGACGGCGGGAGAAGCCTTGTTGCCGGCGGGCATTGTCGCGCCGGCGCCGCAGGTTGCGAGAGGCAAGAGCGTGAAGTTGTTCGGCGTGCACCTCAAGGCGCCACCACGAGGAAGACGAGAGCACGCACCATTTCGGGAGCTCTTGGTGGTGGTGTCGGACACTCCGACGGACGCTGTTTTGTCCATTAAAATGACAAACGGACTATCGCAGTTGCACATGAAATCCAAAGTAGATGATATGGACATGTCCAGATTGATCATTGGATAGTCCGTTTGCATCCTTACTGTTACAGTGTGAGGATGATGCCTCCGTGGTCAGCGATTAGCTGGTTTAGCTCGGTGCTGCTGTTTCGGATGCACGATCTTGGGGTGGGGGTGGGGTGGTGGCGGTATAAATGATCGTGACAGATGGGCCGGCCAAACACGTTTGCATGCTAGATCCTCCAATAATTGGAAAAAGTCTACTTTACCTCCCTCTGCTATTGCCTCGGTTTGATTTTCCTCCCTCTACTTCAAAACCGGGTAAATTACCTCCCTCTACTTTCCATACGTGCAAATTACCTCCTCACTTAAAACCACTCCGGTTTTGGGTGTTTTGACTAATTAAATTTAAAAATTATAGGAAACTCAGAAAAAATAAAATTAGAATATTTTAAACCTATAAAAATGTAAAATCCAAACATGCATTAAAAATATGATATTCTTGTAAAACCTATAAGCCAAAATTCATATTTATGATTGGAGGTATTTTAATAAAAAATCTCAAACATGTATATAATTTTTAGCATGTATGTTTATATGCAAGCACCACTTTATTAAATATTTAGATTTTTCATACTTTTATTCTGTTTCTCTGAGTTTTCTATAACTTTCTATAATTTATTTTCTCAAGATTATGATGTCACATCAACAAAACTCTTTTTTGTTGAAAAATAAATTCTAGAAAACTAAAAAATAGAATATAGGTTTGTACACAAATATCATATTTTTATTTCTCTTTTGGATTTTACATATTTTTATATACTTAAAATGTTTTATTTATTTTTCTGAGTTTTCTATCATTTTTAAAATTTAATTAGTCAAAACCAGTTGATTAGGGTGCCAAATCACTCAAAACCGGCGTGAGGGAGGTAATTTGTCCGTATAAAAAGTAGAGGAGGTAATTTGCATTTGTATGAAAAGAGAGGAGGAATTTCGATTTTGAAGTAGAGGGAGGAAAACCAAACCAAGGCAATAGTAGAGGGAGGTAAAGTAGACTTTTTCCCCAATAATTTGCAGAACCGGAGGAAGGACGAGGCTCTGAGCATGACGGCCCAAGCTGGACTGACTTCCGCTCTCTAGGCGCTCGGCTAGATTTGGGGCAAGCTCAGCCACTGTTTAGCGAGATGCGTAGGTGAGCCATTTCCCCTTCTTTTTGTCTCATGACCCGATTCTCCAGCCCACACGCTTTAGCGCTTCCCAAAGCCGTTTCTAATAAATCTCGAACCAGTTTTTACAAACTCTTGACGTCAGATTGAACTAATGTTTTGAGCTGATGAGAGCTTTGTCCAATACTAGCCTAGCCCCGAATTTTGAAATGAACTTAAATATATGAATAGTAATTTTTGGTGCTACAGTCAGCGCTTTTACAACCAAAGTATTTGATAGAACCTTTTCTATATCTAGAGACTCTCAGTCCCTAAATCATTGTAGCACAATTTCTAGGTATTTTAGATATTTTATTCAAGTCTCTATATTTAGATAATAAAAATATAGAGAACAAATAGTGGTCTAAAGAAAGGAATATAGAGATCAGAATATAAAGAACTTACTAAGAATACCAAATTGTGCTAGCACAATGTTTTAGCTTGCCGCTACAAGCCTTACCATTGACCAAGAATTGGTTTTTGCGGCTACATGCCAGAGCCCAGAGAAATGGCTGGCCAGTTTAATTCAGCTTCCCAAACTGGCTTCACACTTCTACACACAGTAAAAAGGCCATAAAACGGAGGGCAGAATAGCGGACCCCCGCATCGTCTCTCCTGGTGGCATGGCGGGCGACATCGCTCAAACCCTAGCCCCCCGCCTCAACCCAAGCCGGTCTTTTGTGGTAGTGATGCTCATTCCTCTCTGAGTTGTCTGCAGTAGAGTTCTCGTTGCAAGTTGCACGCGGCTTTCATCGTCCTCCTCCTCTTCTGTGGTGGCTTTGTTTCTTCCTCTACATGTGGCGGTGTGCTCGGCTTACTTTTGGCTTCCCTCTCGGTCGTAGGCTCGCCCTCTGATTGGCCGGTAGCAGTGTTGATGGGTGTTATGAACAGTGGTGGCTAGCGACTGTTGTTTTGCATGCGTTGTAGTGTTGTGAGGCTCCTTTTTGCCTTGCGGGTGTGGTGTCCGGTCTTTGGCCGTGGTGGCATCGGTTGTGAAACCGCTGCACCACATGCTTTTATGCATGTTTTTCTATTTTTACTCCTCTCAATGAAATTGGACAATAATTTTTCTATTTTTTTTTTAAAAAAAGGAAGTCGAATGCTTTTGACTTTTAGACGCGGTTTTAGAATTTTAATTTGACAAAAGTTAGTTATCAGTTTGTCATTGACACACCCCGGTGGTGATTTGATAAACTGAGATCATTCTCCAAGGATGTCTAGCAAATTTAGTCATCTTTATGTTTTTTCTTTTTTGAGAAAAAGTCGTCTTTATGTTTTGTTAATGGCATTTCAAACATTCCACACATGATATATACATCGGCAAGGGAGGAATTAGGATAAAAACTATCCTAGTTCACCCTTCACACAATAATTTTTTCAAAGTATTGTACCATCAAAACGGAGGATGTATACTAATTTAAAAATTGTAGAAAAGCTTAACGTAATTGAGAAACCCACTGGAAGCGTTTCTGTAACACTTACTACCATATGAAAATTATTCACAATATTTATTACACTTCTAACTCTTTTCAAGTAAAAAATAATAATAATTAGCATTTGTTTTTGTGATTGTACCATTAATTAACAAAACCATATGTTCATATCTCACATGTGTTGTAGTAGGGTACACCTATCCCCTATGAATCAGAGAAAGAGGCGAACCAGCTTGCGAGAGTAAAGGAGATGCACATCCGAAGGAAGCCTCGATCCCTTGGCGCGAAGCAACGGCGGACCGAGGAAGGTGCACATCCGAAGGGAGCCATGTAGTCCCCCTTTGGGGCGAGGCAAAGTGGGATGGGGACTACTTTGCACAGAGTCAGAAAATGCCTAAGTTCGAATTGCGAAGCGAGGGTGGTTGTGTGGAAGCCAAGAAGGTCAGGGGACAGTAAGTACAACCTGTCACAGTCGCTAGGAATCATATCCCGTGTCAGGAAGATACGCCAGCTGGCTATAACAACCGGCATCAGGTGGCAGGGAGATGTGATGATCTGCTTAACAGCTGGGCCCCCTGTAATCCCCTTCTATCCCTAATTTAGATAGAAAAGCAAGGGTACTTAGGTCTGAGTCTTGGTCCCGAGGGTGTTTTTTCCTCGATGCCCCTGGACGTGAGGGCAGGTCAAGATCTAGGATGTCTTTTCTTAGTAAATCCCCTTTTACCCTCGCTTTATTCACTCGATGAAGGGCTGTATTGAACAAATAAAAAATTGACCCCCCCATTATAAATAGGGCCCCGCAATAATAATGGACAGGCTATTGATCTCATAGGATAGCCATCTTGTGATTGCTCACTTGCTCGAAGCCGCTTCATGGCACGTCCAGTTACTCATGAGGTAGCCCTCATAAATCATTATGCAGCTCGGGCTAACAACAACATGTGTATTACAAGTCTACAATGTGAATGTAGAGGGAAAGTGCTCAGATCATCAAATTTGAAATTTAAATTTTACAATTGACTTTCCAAATTTCTAAATTCAAATTTTTAGGATTTTCATGCACTCAAATTTCAATTTCACGATTTGAATTTCCTAAATTTATGCAGATTACGGAAATTTTGTATTTAAAGGTTTAAAGTTTCAATTTTGAATTTTATTATTTCGAATTTTACATGTTTCAAAATTTTAGAGAGAGGAGGGAAATGACTGGAAGCCATTTCATTTAGAAAAAGGCATATGTGGTAATGATGTGCAACCACATATGAATTAATGACATCCCAACTTTTTTATGACAATAGTACAAATGACCACAACTTTAAGGAACTCAAAAGTATTTTTTAAATAGAGGGGGCTAAGTTGGTACAACTTTAGAAAAATTATCTCATGAATAGAATATATAACTTCCCTTCGACTTTATTCTAGGGACATTTCAGATGTTTGGCATCTAAAAGGCAGCTGATCCAAACAGGTTTTCAACCCTTCATATACTAATCGTCTAGCCGTAGTCGTTTAACCACAGAGGATCCGAACAGCTCCGGCGATGGCCTTGGTTGCTCTGTTTTATGTTCAGATTTTTGCGCAAGTTGCAGTCTGATAATTGTTCTAGCTAACAACATTCATTCTTAGGGTAAACTTGGGTAAGAAGATTTTTTAAAAAATTTCAAACAAAGGCCGGGCCCTCAAATACCGGCAAGCACTATAGCTGTTTCAAGCAACTGATCATCTAGGCTAATGCGCAGAAATGTCACTCTGTGAAACACGTAAGAAATTGTTTACAAGAACCAGAGATACTCTAATTTTTTTTGTAACACCTGCAACAATACCCTTAGAAAATAAAACACCTGCAACAACCATATATGGGAAAGAGAAGGGATAGCAGCCGCTAGCGGAAGCGAATCGAGTATATACATGTGTACCTTTCACCACACACACAGTACTTCCTTCTGATTCTCCCGCAGAAACTACGTGCCCAGCCTTTGATGATATGCGTTTGCGCCATTCCAATGGGATCCAAAAATTCCAGATGTGAAGGTACGTAGCCGGCCGCTGTCCATGGCTACTGGGTACAGTATTACTTATGGGCGCTCGCCGTTGCGCTAGAAACAACGTGTGGAAGGTTGACAGGTTGACATGATGAGCTCATATTGGCGACATGATAAACCCATACTGCTAATTTTGGTGTCTAGGTCAAGAAAGGGCATTGTTTGGGTAGGACAAAAACAGATGAAGCAAAGGAAAATGCACACGTACTAATAATGTTGCAACAGAACTTTGCTTATGAAGAAGAGGAAATTCTATATGTGATCCTTCGGCTACTGTCGTTGGTTTTTTCCCCTAAAACCAAAACAGAGTCGAATTTCACTCAATATATACCACAAAACTATATGACATAAAAACATACCATCAAAAAATTTTAGTAATCGTACAGAAGCTTTGCCGTTTCATTAAATAAAAAATAAGTGCATGGAAAAAAGAAAAATGGCGCAAAGCACCAAACACACCATCACACTATGATGCCAACTCGACCACACTTCAAATAGATATCACAAACATGTCACAATTAAAAATTTACCTTCCAATACTTATAATATTATTTGAAAGAGTAAGAGTCAACTTAAGCATAAGTTATTATTATGGTTGATCTTGCTCACTCGTTTTAATTAACGAAGCCTTCTCATGCCATAATTAAGTGTCTATTTCACATATATGTCATTATAAGGTCGGTAATATCGTTGTTATCATTATAATTTCAAAACTATTGCATCACGCCATTTTCAGTCACTGACCGATCAAACTTGACTTTTATGCCCTCTCACCTCTTCAAATTTACTCAAAAGATGCCCCCGTCTTCCTCCTCCCCCTTCTCTCTAGGGCCCTTCTCCAAATCTGGTGGTCGATGGAGAATAGTAAGCAAGCGGCGGGAACTCTTCTCCCTGGCGTGCGAGCGGACAATGGTGGCGCCCCTTCCTGGCGCAAATGGCGACATCTCTCCCCAATGTGATAGCAGGAAGCCGCGGTGGCCTTCCTCGATGCACAAGCAGTGTGGCGACGGCTTGCCCTGACGAGTAAGTAGGCGGTGGTCGAGCTTGAGTATCCCGACACGGCAACTGAGCTCTCGTCGCCATTTCTCCAAGTTCCCGTCACCGTGCCTCCTCCTGCTGTTGCTCCAACTGGCCTGCACCGTCTCCATATCTGCTCGTTGAAGGGCAAGTACATGTGCGCAACGAGGTGGCCGTCTTGGAGGTCATCAGTGTTAATAATCCTGCATCGGTTACTTGCATCGGTTACTTGTTTTCCTTAAGTTTAGCATTAGCTCTTAATTAGCCGGGAGTTTCAGCCGTTGCATGCAAACGGGGTGAATGAGAAGCTGCATGTAAGTTTCGGTTGGGCTCCAAAACTCCAGGAATAATGCTTGAGTCAGTTACCATCCGCTGCGTACGGTATGCTTCAGCTGTGGGATGGCACAGCTTCTGTGGACGCATGTTACATGAAACGGATGGTGTAGTCAGTTACTAGTATGTGTAATTATTTTGGCTTTATTTAAGGTAATACAAAGTCCGAGAAAAGCGGCAAGTTGAACCGCACCAAACTGCTGTGTTTCGCTCCCTGTGTGCTTTGTGTGTGCGTGTGTGTTTCATTCTCTCGTTTTGCCGGAGGCGCCGACACGACAATTCCGCGGCGCCGAACATTTGGTATCGAGCTTTTTGCCCAAGATCCTGCGGTATCAAGTTGAAGCTATGGCGCTGCACCGCAAGTCGAAGGAGGAGGAACAGCAACATACCGCAAGTCGAAGGAGGAGGAACAAGCAACATCACGCTGAGGTATCCACCGCTTACTCCAACAACATACACATCTTGGTCCATCAAGGTCAAGCCTTGTTGGATGCTCAAGGTCTGTGGGAGGTCGTGGCGCCGGCGGAGGCGCGCGCGTGGATGCTCGGAAGTGCAAGACGGCGCTGGCGCATCTCCTCCAAACGCTCCCCGATAATATTTTGCTGCAGGTGGCGGCAAAGAAGACATCGAAGGAGGTCTGGGACAGCCTCAAAACGAGGTTCCTTGGGGCAGAGCGCGTCATGGTGGCACGGCTCGCCACCTTGAAGGGAGAGTTCCAGGCTCTCCGGATGAAGGATGGAGACGCGTTGGATGATTATGCCGCCAAACTAAGTGGCATGAAAGTCCGAGACACGAACCTCGGCGCCACGCCGAGGACTCAACGCTCGTGAAGAAGCTACTCGATACGGTGCCGGACCGGTTCTATCCGTGGGCGTCGCCGGTATCGAACAATTTCTGACGCCGACATCGCTACCCTTTGAAGACGCTCTTGGTCGCATGAAGGTCTTCGACGACCGACTGCGGCTCCGAGGAAAGAGCAACAAAGAGGAGGGGCCGCAGCTTCTCCTCACATCTGCACAGTGGCAGGCCAGGGAGAGGCAAGCCACTCGCCCCTCCGGCGAGAAGGCGAAGAACCGATCTCGTGGCCGTGGTGGTTCTAGGCCACCGGCGCAAGCGGAGTGGCACCGTGGTGGCGTCACACGCGACGAGTGCCGCTACTGCAAGAAGAAGGGCCATTGGGCCCGTGATTGCTACAAGAAGAAGCGGGACGAGCAGTCTCATGTTGTCGCTACAGAGGAGACCGACGCCGAGCCGACCTATCCTCCCACCGGACAGAGTCCGCGCCACCGCCACGCGATTGGCGGCGGCGGACAGGTCCGTGGCACCAATCTGGCGGCGACGCCGACCACCATGGTTCGTGATCTCACCGGCTCGGCGCCGTGGGGACCGCCAGCGTCCGGTGGAACTCGGGCGGCCTACTCCGATGGAGGTTATTGAAGATAATCTTCGCCCGTCCGGTGGGGATGGCGGACATGGCGATTGCACGAGATGGATCTCGACACCGCGCCACCAACCACATGATCGGTGTGCGCCGGCCTTCTCCGAGCTTGACACCGGCATCCGAGGCAGCGTCAAGTTCGGCGACGGAAGCCGAGTCGACATCGAGGGACGCGGCACGGTCCTCTTCAATTGCAAGAATGGAGAACACCTTCCCCTCGCTGGCGTGTACCATATTCCGAGGCTCACTGCAAATATAATTAGCTTGGGGCAACTCGAGGAGGATGGTTTTGATATCCATCTTGGGGGTGGGGCGCTGCGCGTCCGTGATTCTAATCGCCGCCTCGTCGCCAAGGTACCTCGCTCGAAAAATCGTTTGTTCGTGCTGAAGGTGGAGATCGCACGTGCTGTGTGCTTGGCAGCGCAAGGTGAAAGCCCGGCTTGGCGATGGCATGCTCGCTATGGCCATCTTCACTTCCGCGGGCTGCAGGAGTTGGCCCGAAGGAGATGGTGAGAGGCTGCCACGAATTGATCATGTCGATCAAGTATGTGACAGCTTGCCTCGCCGAAAACAGCGACGATCAAACTTTCCGCTGGCTGCCAAGTTCAGGCCAAGGAGAGGCTCGAGCTTGTGCACGGCGACATTTGTGGCCCCATCTCGCCGGGCGACACCCGGTGGGAATCGCTATTTCGCTACTCGTCGACGATTTGAGCCGCTATATGTGGCTCCCGCTCCTCGCACGAAGGACCAAACAACGGCGGAGTTCATTCGCTTCACCGGTCGCGAAGCACAAGCCGTAGGAAGCTCGGCACATTGCGAACTGATCGCGGTGGTGAATTCACCGCGCAAGCCTTCCTCAACTATCGCTCGAACAAGGTATCACAGGCACCTCACCGCTCCGTACTCACCACAGCAAAACGGAGTGGTTGAACGGCGCAACCAGACGGTCATGGGAATGGCCCGATCCATGATGAAGGCAATGGTCATGCCAAGCCGCTTCTGGGGAGAGGCGGTGACCACGGCGGTGTTTTTGCTCAACCATTCGCCGACGCAAAGTGTTGATGGAAAACTCCAGACGAGGTATGGCATGGCGGCGCCCGCTGTCCACTATTTTCGCACTTTTGGTTGCGTCGCGCATGTGAAAGTTACAGGGAAGCATCTCACCAAGCTTGATGACCGGAGCACGCCCATGGTGTTCATTGGGTATGTGGCGGGGACGAAGGGCTACCGCTTCTACAACCCCGCAACGCAGCGTGTGGTCACCGCCGACGGCGCGGTGTTGAAGAAGAAGGGCGCTGGGGCGGGGGCCCAGCAGGTGCAGCGCACACGACGACGTTGAACCATTCATCGTCGAACACCAAGTGCCGCTGGTGAGCACTGGAGGTGCTGCTGACCCGGCGACACAGCGGAGCGTACAGCTGTCCCCCAGCACGGGCAGCAGCAGCGCCACTGAAACACTGGCTTCCTCGCCGGCTGCACCTCGCAGCGAGCCGCTGTCCACGCCCGGGGCACCGCGGTATTTTCCCAACCATCTCGCCGCCGACCACGTGCGGGTCGGAGCCCGCACACTGCTGCAGCAGCTCCCAAGGGGCTGAATTTGTGTCTCCACCACCGGAGAACTTGATCTTGATGTCGATCATGATGCCGATGCACCCTCCGTTTGAAACTTGATGTCATCCTTGGCGATGCCTCTCCACCAGGTTTCACCGACCGTGAGCTTGTCAAGAGCTCATGGTTGCACTTGGGAGGAGCCCGCCTCGTGGAGGAAGCCAAGGAGGATGCCGCTGGCGCACGTACCATGTTTGAGGAGCCGGCATCCATCGAGCACAATAAGACATGGTCTTTGGTGGACTTGCCGGCCGGACAACGTGCCATCGGGCTGAAGTGGGTGTTCAAGCTCAAGCATGACGAGCATGGCAACGTCACCAAGCACAAGGCCGGGCTCGCCGCCAAAGGGTACGCAGCGGCAAGGCATCGATTTCGAGGAGGTCTTCGCCTCGATGGCGGATGGAGTCCGTCGCATCTTCGCCGGCCGTGGCTGCTCACATTGGCCGGGCTGTGCACCACATGGACGTCAAGTCCGCGTTTTCAACGGCGACCTTGAGGAGGAGGTTTATGTGTCTGACCTCCCGGTTTCATTGCCGCAAGTCATGAAAACAAGGTTCTCAAGTCGCACAAGGCACTATATGGGCTGCGCTAAGCGTCGCGAGCTTGGAACACCAAGTTGACGAGTTCGCTCACGCTTGGTTTCACTCGGTGATTGTGAGCACGGCCCGTACATGCGCGGTGTTGCGGGCTCGCGCTCGTGGTGGGCATCTACGCCGATGATCTCATCATCGCCGTCCAAATATCGCGACATCAACATCTTCAAGGCGGAGATGAAGGACTGTTCAAGATGAGTGATTTGGGCACACTCTCTTATTATCTTGGTATTGAAGTGAAGCAAGGACGTCTTGGCATGGAACTCCGCAGACGGCCTATGCCAAGAAGCTTCTAACGCGCCGGTATGAGCAATCGCAACCCATGTGCTACACCAATGGAGACGCGCTAAAGTCTGTCCAAAATATCCACCTCACCAACGGTGGATGCGACTGAGTACCGGAGTTTAATTGGAAGCCTCAGGTACCTCCTCCATACACGGCCGGATTTGGCATTTTCAGTGGGCTATTTGAGTCGTTTTATGGAGGATCCGCGTCAGGAACATATGGCCGCCATGAAGCACTTACTTCGATATGTGGCGGGCACTTTGGATCATGGCTTGTTTTATTCACGGGAAGGAAGAACTCATTCTTGTTGGCTCTGATGATAGCGACATGGCGGAGACATCGATGATCGGAAGAGCACCTCCGGCGTGATTTTTTTTCTTGCAGCAACCCGTGTCTGGCGGTCCCGTAAACAACGCATGGTGGCGTTGTCGCCATGTGAGGCTGAATACATCGCCGGAGCGACCGCGGCGTGTCAGGGAGTCTGGCTCCAACGGCTGCTAGGTGATGTGCTGGGGACTGAATCGGCAACACCTCAACTGAAAATGGACAATATGTCGGCAATTGCTCTTAGCAAGAACCCGGTTCATCATGATCAAGCAAGCATATTGATACAAAGTTTCATTATATCCGGAGTGCGTGGATCTTGGGACGATCAATTTGGAGTTCACAAGACAAAAGAGCAAGTTGCGTACATTCTAACCAAGGCGCTGGAAAGATTCAGTTTGCTGAATTTCATCAACGATCGGGTCACCAAGCTCTCCTAAAACCGACGCCAGGATTAGGGGAGATTGTTAATAATCTGCATCGGTTACTTGCATCGGTTACTTGTTTTCCTTAAGTTTAGCATTAGCTCTTAATTAGCCGGAGTTTCACCGTTGCATGCAAACGGGTGAATGAGAAGTCGCATGTAAGTTTGGTTGGGCTCCAAAACTCGTGAATAATGCTTGAGTCGATTACCATCCGCTGCAGACGGCATGCTTCAGCTGTGGGATGGCACAGCTTCTGTGGACGCATGTTACATGAAACGGATGGTGTAGTCAGTTACTAGTAGGTGTAATTATTTTGGCTTTATTTAAGGTAATACAAAGTCCGAGAAAAGCGGCAAGTTGAACCGCACCAAACTGCTGTGTTCTGCTCCCCTGTGTGCTGTGTGTGCGTGTGTGTTTCATTCCTCTGTTCTTGCCGGAGGCGCCGACAACGACAATTCCGGCGGCTGCCGGAACAATCAGCGCGTTGCTCGACGTTTGAACGCGCTCCGCATGTTTGCGCTGCATCGGATGCAGAGGCCACCAGGGAAGGGGGAGGCTCGAGAAACCGAACCAGCCATCGCCCAAGAAGAAGGAGGCGTGATGGGCCTCACATTGTTTACCTTTGAAACCCGTCTGAAATTGCACTAGTCCCTGAATTAGTACACTAGTGCCTCACATTATATAATCGGATCATTTCAAACATCACAGAGATGATCTTTATTTACATGTAGGGAATTTAAACATAGTTTTGGTACTTTGTACACAAAAGAGGTTAAACGACTAGTACTTTACCGACAAAAGAGTTGACGGTGGAAGAAATTTAGAATTTTTACATGGAACCATCGGTGGCTATGCATGTGCTACTAGACCGCAGAAGAGCCTAGACTTGTCCTTGATCTCCGAAAGTTGGTTCTCCAAATGCTGGATCTCTGTCTTTGTGACGGCCGTAATCGTTGCCTTCAGGATTATCAAACTCTAAAAAGGTGTGTGTGTGTGTGTGTGTGTGTGTGTGTGTGTGTGTGTGTGTGTGTGTGTGTGTGTGTGTGTGTGTGTGTGTGTGTGTGTGTGTGAGGGTAAGTGCACAATCAAACCGCATTTGAAAGTTAACACTACCCTAATGCATATTAGTGATAAAGGTTGTATGGTGGAACTAAGCTCTTTAATTTACAGAAAGTCAATATTGCAATAGTATAAGTAGGTAAAAACCAATACCTAACCAATTTTGTAAAGTACATCTCCAATAAAATGTCGATAGATAACTCAAGAAACACAATTCATTTGTTCTTAGACCATTCCCAAATATATTCCAAACGTCACCACCTCATACCTTTCTACCCTATTTCCATACTCCACTCCATCTTGTCCAGGTTGGCAAATCCCGTTGCGAACCACTACCTCACCGTGTACCTCAGATTGGTGACCCATACCACCCTAGTTGATCTATCGCTCAACTAATGGTGTGGTCCATGTAGTCCGACCCGACAGATAGGGTTAGATCACCACTCGGTGACGGCATGAAACACCTTCGCCTCGTGTTGAATAATGGTCCCTTGGATACCAACATACGCTACCGCGCAATGGTCACGCATTGTGGTGCTAGTAACCAAATCCCCACTTGAAGAATAGTCAGTGACTTCCCGTTGCACATAACTCAGATATACTTAAATTCAGGTGAGTCCATACTCATATATATATATATATATATATATATATATATATATATATATATATATATATATATATATATATATATATATATATATATATATACCAAATCCTAGTGTCGACACATCAATATCCAAATCAAAGATACACATGCATCCTAGGAGCATTCATGAAACCCATTTCTTAAATCATTGCTTCGGATCAACAATGCATAAACATTCGAAAAGCAACCATGACCATATTCCATGGATGAGTTTTGGCTCATCAGTGCGGGATTGGATACCCGATTAAATAAGTGTTAAAAGCATACATGCCACTGTAGACTCTTCTTTAGACAGAAATGCCATCGTAAAGGCTCTAATAGCTCAGACGCCACTATAGACAACAATAATGAGCTCAGGTGCCATTATTTGGCCTGAGATGGAATTTTGGGAGAAATACAAGAACAAATACGGTAAGAAATACGGTATGACATGTGGACCCCACATGTCAGCCCCTTTCTCATCTTCTTCATCCTCCAGCTCTCTCCCTCCCCATCTCTCTCTCTCCCCGATCTTCACCGCCGGCCAGGGACAGCAGGGGCGCGCTCTCGACGTGGGGCGGGCAGCAGAGGCAAGGTGATGTGGTGTGTGCGGCTTCCCGGCGACACGAGGAGGAGGAGCGAGGTGGTAGCCGCGAATCCGGGCGGAGGACGGCGCATGCTGGGTGGATTTAGACAGCATCCTTGTGGATGTCGTTGTGGAGGGAGTAGAGGAGGAGCAAGGGGAGGTGGAGGAAGCAGGGGCACAGGGAAGGGCGGCGCGCCGCAGCACGCGTCTAGGAGGGCCACAGCCACCGCCCCTGTCCTCCCCACGCGCCGTCGTTCCCGTCCTTCCCGTGCGCCACTGCCAACGACCTCACCAACCTCTGCCTCCGTCCTCCCCGCGCGCTACCTCGCCGATGCGGCCGGCGCACCGCCGTCCCTGTCCTCCCCGCGCGCCGCCACCAACCTCCGCAAACTCGTGGCCTCGACGGAGAAGAGAAGCCCATGGAGAGAGAGAACAGTGGAGAGAGAGAGGAGAGAGAAGAGGGGAATGGCTGGAGGAGGAGGAAGAAGGAAGAGACTATGACATGTGGGTCCCGCTCGTCAGATCGTATTTTATTGTATTTTGATTTGTATTTCCAGCTTATATATCCCTAATACTCTCCATAATGGCACCAATGCACAATTCAACACTCTGTAATGGTGTCTCAGCTATTAGAGACTCTACGGTGGCATTTCTGTCCAAAGAAGACTCTTCAGTGGCACATATGCTTTTAACCCATTAATAATGATGACCTAAGCAAGTCTAAGTAGATTTTACCCAAGACTAAAAGTCTAAACATTATGTATATTGTGGACTTTCAATGGAATCATGATTATCAAGGAAATCATGGCATGATAATCAAGCATATCAAAGGCAGAGCATGTATACAACATGATTAGCAAGTTGGACCATTTAAATCACAATAAGCATGCATCTTTATAGTTTAAACAATAGTTTAAAAAACTAAGTAGAAGCATGAGCTAGGGTGTGAAATTGCCTTGGTTCACTTGAGAAGCTTCGGGATAATATTCATCTTAGACAGGCTTGTCTATTGAATTAAATAAACAAAAATAAATATTTATATAAGGTAAAAATATGCAAAATACAGGCTTGGGTAGCGTTCTAGTCAAATAGCTGGTATTTTAAAAGGGTATATTGTATATTAACTAAAATACCCCAGTTGTATTTTAAAATCATTAATAAGGTCTTTATATACCTAACTTCAATTTATTTAAAGAAAATACCATAAGACAGTGCAGGACATATATTTTTTATGAGATGAGTACTAAGCCTAGTATTTTATGTATTTTTGGTGGAATGTTTGGAGGTACTTAGCTATATTTAATAATTATAAAAGCATTCTCGGAATATTATTAAAGATTAAATTCGAGGAAAATTCCTCGGAACAGTAATGGGCTCAGGCCACTGCTGCACCGAAGCGAGGGAACGAGCGCCCAGCCCAGCTCGCCCGCGAGGCCGCGACGACCCTACAAAGGCAGGAGCGCGGCGGCGTTGATGTCGAAAACGCCCAGTCGGAAGGCGCTTCCATTAAATGCTGACAGGTGGGGTCCTTAGGCCCACTGGACAGCGAGAGGGAGAGAGAGCGCCATTGACCGATGGGGCCTACTATCAGTGGCACGTGTGAGCAGTGACCTGGATGATGACGTCGGGATGACATCATCGTCTTCTTCCTCCCGCCGTGGGGCGTCCGCCAGGAGAAATCCAGCGATTGCCGGAGCTATGGTCTAATCCGTGTGGTTTTGATGCTACCTACGAGTTCGTGACGTCAACGCGCATCTATAGGTGCCAATGGCATGCTCGGTGGCGATCGGATGCGGCGGCGGCGGCGGAGCGGCTCGTTTTCGGATGCGGCAATGCCGTTTCGCTCCGGCCAAGTTAATGCCTGGGGAAGCATCGGGGATGTGAGAGGGTTCTTACCAAAGGTTTTCGAGGACGAAGCGGGCTCGGAACGGCGTGTTGACGTGCGTCTCCGCGGCGCTGCAGAACAAAGACTCAACGTCGGCGATGCTCCGTTGCGCCCATAGCTAAATTGACAAAGGGGAATGGTCAGAAGGGTCAAGGATGTACTTTTCGCGCGGGGAATTGGTCTGGAATGCTCTGTGGAGGGAGAACTCGAAAAGGGGGTAAGTACCAAAGGTTTTTGCTCGTCGGGAAATTCCGGCAATGCCGAGCTCGCGGTGGCTTCTCCGGCATACAACGGTGAATGAGGAGGAGGGAGCGACGAAGCATATCAAGAATACAAGCTCTGGTGAGTAGAAATGGCAAGGAAGGGAGACGGCGACGTCGGCTCGGGTTTTACAGTTTTACTCGACGAGGCGGAGACACCAAGCAAGGCGGCGCCAGTGCGACTCGGTTAGGCAGGGGAGGAGCTGAGTGGCGTCGCGAGCCAGTGACACGGCGACGTAATGCTAGAAATCGCACGACAGTAGGGCAGAGAGGGAGGGAGTGCGCTGGTGTGAGAGTCTCGGTGAGATAGAGAGTAGCTTGGGCTGGGAATTGCGCCCAGGAGAGCCCAATTAACCAAGCCCAAACTACAATCTCAAATGGGATTCGAATTTGGAGGAAATTCGTTTGAATTTTAAAATTTGGTATATTTTGGGGTTTTACAAGGGGTAGCCGCTGGGAGGGCGTCCTCGAGGAGGAACTCGACGGTGCCGGCTGAGGAGTTCGACGTTGAGCTTGAGGTGTTCTTTGGAGACAATTCTAGACGTCGAGCCTAAGGTGTTCTTGGAGACAACGTTCTAGACTTGAACACCATGGGGGAAGAAGGAGAGAGAAATAAAGAAACAAGAAGTTAGGGGCATTCAAGTCATTTCATACCGAAAATGTCATGGATGCAATAGGTTTAAAATTATAATGGTATCAATGACATTGCCGACTTTATAATGACATATATTTGAAAGGAGAACTTAATAATGGCATGTATTTTTATGGTTGATATTGCTAACTTGTTTGAATTCATGAAGCCTTCATCACAAAGGTATTTGGAATGGTTGTGTGGTCTGTTCCCTTTGTGATATAAATGCTGGATAAATTTTGTTGCATAAGTTCATCCAATGACCAATGCCTTGCCGCAAAAGAAATTAGGTCCCTTGTGAAGCTTTCTATTCTAGTGATATCTCAAGATTGGACTGATATGATAAGAGCTTTTCCTCCGAGTAAGACTGAAGTTTGACCATTCTGTATGGAGATATTCTTTTTTGTTTATTGGCATATTTGGCTACGCAAAATGATAAGATTTTCAGCTAAAATTTGCAGCCTTCGTCAATCGCACCCTCCAAGATTCGCTCATCGTGACAACTTCTTCGAATTTGAAGAAATGATTCCTTTGTTGGTGCCATTTTTCAGATTGAATTTTTTTTCTTTTCCTGTTTGGTTTTCTGGCTTAGGACTTGTACATACTTTTTGAGTAATATATGACAGTAAAAAAACCAGGTTTCTCTTAAGAAAACTCAACCAATAACCAAATATACCAATAAACTAATGCGAATACACCGCTACCAGAACTGGTTCCTTTGGCCACCCTATAGCTACAGGCCTACACTACCTCAATCCTCACCCGACCCTCTTGGATCGCGCCACCTACACTAACCTTACACATCATCTCCTTTTCTCTTTCTTTTAAGAGCAGACTGAAATTGCTGTTGATTTTATTTCTGCTTCCTGCCAGTACTTGTTGAAACTCCAAAATATAGCACTATCACCGCATTAGGGCAGTTTTAACTACATGCTACATCACCAACAACCTCTAGGAGTATTGTACAACTGTAATTGAGTAGGTTGTCCGGTTTAAGAAAACGAGCAAGTTGCGAAAATGTGAAATAGTACATGATTTGCAGGTTAATCTGTCAGCAAAAATAAGCTGTAGGAAGTAGGTAAATTACATCTCTCCTTTGACTTCTATCTCTAATTGGAGATGCATGATAAAAGTGATCCGGAGGCTGGATCGGTCGCACCTTCTGTCAACTTACCGCGGGTGACCCTTGGTCATCCACATTAGCTGTTTCCAAATACTTGGAATAGTTGCAGAACCCAACAGAGAAGTTTGGCTTTGGTCGGTCAAACCCAAGAATTTACCAAATTTAATTAACTCTTATCGATCTAGGGGAATAGTTGCAGAACCCAACAAAGAACGTTTGACTTTGGTCGGTCAAACCCAACAATCTACAAAATTTAATTAACTCTTATCAATTTAGGGCTCAAAACAATTTGCTTCACCAAACATGGGGTAGTTATGTGAGCATCAGGTCAGTAGTAGTAACTCCCACACGCGTGTTGCGGCCGATCCGGTGACTATTAGATAACCTTGTTTTCAAGTGTAGTACAAAGTTGTCCGATGAAATTAAAAGTAAAGAACAAAAAGACATAAATATAGAGTAGAACAGAACTTTGTTATTTAATGAGGAGAAACCTCTCTTTTTATAGTGTTCACCAACTTTAAAGACAAAAAACCTTTGTGGTTCTTTCCACATTTGACAAAGAGCCCACATGATCCATATGACTTATAATAACTCCACAAAACTCAAGTGAAAAAATGCTTGAAGAAAGAGTACATGAAATTCGCTCATGCATTGCATGAATCGTCTCATTAAAAAAAAACTTATATGAGAAACTTGCATAAAAATTCACTAAGAAAAAAAGAGTACAATTCAACCCAAACTTCAATATTTAATCTTCAAGATTAATGTTTGGGTATTCGAACTTTATTTTCAATATTTATTCCGGAGTATGTGAAAATTGCCTGAAATATGTGATCTTCTTGTCACTGAGGGTGAGATTTGTACAAATTCTATGCAGAACAGAATTGTACTCAGAGCATAAAGCTGGCGACTTCGAATCAGCGACAACAAGTTCAACGTGCGCGCCCGCGCGCGCACACACACACACACACATCGATTTGCTTCGTGTCACCGACTTCGAATCAGCGGCGATTAGGGGTGGGCAAAATAAACCGAAAACCGAAAAACCGAACCGAACCAAACCGAACCAAAATAACCGTAATTTTCATTTTTTTCGGTTTTTCGGTTATTATTCGGTTTTTATTCCTAAGCAATTCGGTTTAAATGGTTCGGTTCGGTTTCTGATTCCCAGAAACCGAACTAGCCTAATAAACCGATATATTGGGCCAATCAGCTATACATCTGAGCATTTGGCCTTCTCACATCCTATCTCTATAAGGCCAGTCCTTGGGCCGGCCAGCACGATACAACAGCCACAAATGGACTGGGCAGGGCCGGTCCAGCACTCCAAATAGCCACCGCCGCGAGGCACGCATCCGGCATCCGCACCCCGCACTTCATCCCCAGTCGTTGCTGCCGCCGCCGCCGCAGCACCGTCGGAGTGCCTCCTCTCTGACTAGCCTCCAAACACGGAAGACATAGATCTGAGAGTTCTCTGCCCATCCGCTTGAGCTAGCCGCGTCTTAGGCTCCTGGACGTCCTTCGGCAAGCTGCAACCTTTCTGGCTTCTCCCATCTCCATGAGGAACCAATTTCCAAGCTCTAGCGGATAGAGCTCACAGGAATGATGGAGCCTACAAGCAACATGAAGCTCTTCAACGGTAGTTGTTTGGTAGAGTTCTGTTAACTTGTTCCTTTGATTCTTGGTTAAATTTCAACAGATCTGATGCCTTTGATTCTTGGTTAAATTTCAACAGATCTGATGTAATTCTTGAATTAGCCATTGATATGTTATTAGATCGATCTGGGTGTGCTCGATTGGATGAGATTATAATTATTGGATGAAGTAATTTTTCATAAATTCTTTGCTTTGGTTGAATAAGTGAATTGCTAGTCTGCTATTGCAGCTCGGCTTCTAAAAATTGGTTAAAACCGAAAACTGAGAAACCGAACCGAATTAAATTCGGTTAAAATGGTTCGGTTTTTGGCTTTCCCAAGAGAATTTCGGTTTCTAATTTTCAAAAACCGAATTTTCTAGAAACCGAATAAACCGAACCGAATAAACCGTATTAACCGAATGCCCACCCCTAGCGGCGATGGTGTTCTTACTCGTAGATACAAAAGAATTCAAAGATTCAAAAATTCATAGATGCATATTGTTTCCTACCTGTCGATTGCCTCTGGTCTTCATAAGAGCTTTATGCTAATAACGTATTACGTAATCTTGCTACCGGGCGTAGTATGAGTTGTCAAATAGAATTAAAAGTAAAGAACATGGAGTTTACAGGTACAGTGTGAAACAGAACTTCGTCATTCTTTTTTTTAGACATGTTCAATGAGGATTCCTCATTTTTTTTATAGTGTCCACCAACCTAGGAGGAGTCTACCTGGCTTTTTTTTAATATATATACTTAAGAGAAGTCTACCCGACTTTTTACGGAGGTTTTCTGAAACCATGCCACGAGGAGGCAATGGGTTCCTCTCCGCGGCGCTGTGCGAACGCGCGGCTAGCACCTTTCCACTGTTGAATCAATCCTCCGCGCTGAGATCAGATCGATCTGACTGTCATAGATCGTATAAAAGGCAGCGCAAACAATCGCGGCTGCTTGGGTGTCACGCATTCTGACCTCACGAACTGTTCTAGCCAAATCCAGCTGGAGATCCTTGATTTCCCCGTGGGAAATCACTGAATCACTGCGAAACATGACCGAAATCCCAGTCTAAAGAATTGAATTTAAATTATATATTTAAATTTTTAAAAAAATATCAAAAAATTCCGAAAGATTTCCTGATAAAATGGGACGTTTTCCCATAAAACCTAGCAATTTTCCGAAAACTAAATTGAGTATTTTTTTTTCTCTTGACTTCTTGTTCAAACCAAAAGATTTTCCAATAAAATTTAACAATTTTTTCGGAAACTAAATAATTTTTTCAAGAACTCTATCCTTTCTTACTCAGCCCGATCAATTAAATTTCAATTTTTTTTTTCTGAATTTTAACAGGAAATCAAAATCATGTCCTAGTGAAATTTGAGAAAAAAAACATTTATGGGCCTGTTTGGGTACTTGCATTTGTCTCAACCTGGTTCATGTGATGCAATCAATCAACGTTTGGTTACTTGTATAATTGTATTCACTATTTCAACCAGGGTAAGAGATGCAATTTTACTGTTCACATCAGGTTGCACACATACATGAGAACTAGCAAGGTGGCCTGCGCATTTGCGCGGCTAGATTTGTTTTATCATATAGAGTTTATCTATAACTTATAATCTATCTCTAATATATCAGATCGGATTTAGGCATATAGAGTTTATCTATAACTTATAATCTATCTCTAATATATCATATCGCAACTGGATGCCTCATTGATGCACTCAATCCACTCGCTATCATCATCAAGAAATCCAATTGCTTTGCATGCAGATTTGTATGTTTGGTGAAGAACTCCATTCACTGTTCTGATCTCCTCAAAGGATCTACATCCTTTCACAGTATTGAGTAGCATTCTAAGATAGTATCTCTCGCCACTTGTGGGATGCGCGTAGTAGATTCTTCCAATGGCGTAGCCTTGTCTTCGTTTTTCCCATTTTTTCCCCTTTTTTCAGACCCATTTCGTAGGGAACTCAGCATATGTTAATTGTCGTGCTTCTTCGTATTGTTTGTTTGCCTCCATCCACTTAGTAAATTTTGTTTCTTGCAATCCTTCCCTTCTAATTACCCAGCTTAGTTATGTAGAGTCAGGGAAGATGACCTGTTGTTCATTCTCTAGATGAAAGCTTAGCCTTTCAACCGGTGGATCTCTATAGTGTAGATCGAACTGGAATATCCGCCAGCATGCTTCTGTTGTTGATACTACCTCATGTCAATGTATCTCTTAATCTCATCAGTGTAATTAGATGTATCTCCTGACCTGATTAATCCTGTCACATGGTCGTCTTCTTTGTGTATGTATTTGAACAGATATTTGATTGATCTTGACCTATTGCACCATTTCACGTTTATATGTGCTTGGAACTTTACCAACAAATCTCTATTGTATGGCACGACATATCTATTGTCAAGCATGATTTTTCCCTTTTCGATCTCTCTTCCATCGTTTGGTCTCTTGTATATTGGAAATCCATCCTCATCAATTGTTGTTTCATCACTAAATCTTTTCGGGAAGTGTTTGGTACAATTGCCCTCCACCATACATGGCGAATTCGGTTTATTTTTTCCGCATGGGCCATGCATCATGAAGTTTTGAACCGCTTCATATCCCTCTAGGTCGTCATCCTTGTCTGGAATTTGAGCGCTTATTATTTTGTCAATTTGCGAAGGTTCTGGGTACTTGTCTTTGAGAAATAGTAGTACGTGGGCATGTGGTAGTCCTCTTTGCTAGAACTCTATCGTGTAGATGACTGCATTTATTTTCATGGTTGTAAATAGAGTTATATATTGTAAAAATGAATAAAATTGATATGCATATCAGTTATGGTTGATTTTGGCTTACTTGACGTCGTCTCCCCAAAGTGTTTCTTCTCTTTTATGTATCTTAATAGCTCCTTCAGTTTTATCATGAAGACCCTGTTTACTATATCAGGTCGATTAGCCAGCTTTTGGATTCTTTGTGCTTCATCTAACATGTACTGTATCTCGGTCCACTTTGGGTTGCATGTGAAGGTTAAAAAGATGTCCGGGTATCTAGCCCAACGACAGATTGCCATGGCATCTTGCAAGTTTTGTGCTTTATTTCTCCTGCTATTTGTAAAACTTGAAGGCAAAATTATTGCCTTCCCGACTTGCTCTGTTCTTGTGTCTCCTCTCTCTATTGCATCCTGTAGTCCACGGTAGAGTTCTATTCAAAGCTTTCCTTGATTTTGCTTGATCCAGTTTAGCCTGTTTTGCTCGATGCATTTCCATGCGTCACACCAAAATTGCAACGATAGATGCCCAGACGTTAAGAGAGGTGTTGATTGATCTTTACGCTGTTGGAGATAATAGGCATAGTATTCAAGCATAGTTACGTATTTCCTTTTATATGTAGCTCCTTCCTTTTCTCTATATGATATTTCAAGCGTATAACCATCCTCTCCGTATGGGAATAGGAGCGGGTCTTGCAAGGACATGAATTTTGGATGCGTTTCGGATATCCTTTTAGGACCCATACCTTTATATTCCACAATGATGTCACGTCCTTCGCTCTCTTCAGTTGAATCTTTTACCACCAATGTTGCAACTTCATTTGCACTTGGCTCACTGTTTTGGCCCCTTTTGCTTATTAATCGTAGTGTGCAATCGTGCTATTCATCTTCTTCGAATCTATCCCTTGCCATTCTGAATGATTTCGCTAGAACGTTGTTCTCATCAAGCATATTTTGCAGTCCAGCGACAATGTTAGGATCTAGTGTGGTACATCTCGAGGCACTTATTCTATTGGCTAATTCATTTTCTGTGTCATAGATATACAGTTGTGCAAAACGTGGCCTGTTGCCTTCTTCAGGTAGAAGTGTTCCAATGTGGTGGTAGTTTTGGCCATGTAGTCGAAAAATATATGGTCCTCTTCCATTATTTATTTCTTTATCCACCTTTCCTCCCGTTGATGTGAACGCATACATCGAGTTGTAAGACCTCTCATCCTTTTTGTATTTTGTTGAATCATCTGTTGTGCCTGATAACAACATTTTGAGGTAAGGTGGAGGCTCTTTTATTTGAGGCAGATTTATTTTTCCTTGTTTACAGCATAATCCAAAGGAAGGTGTATTGCTTGCATGATGAGATCTTATCCTTTCTTCGTACCACATAATTGCATTACAACACTCGCATTTGTGAGTTGGCTTTCCAAAGTTCCATATGCTGCTATTGGTGTCTCTAGAAGTTGTGTTGGTATTTATCTCTGTTTAGTCTCTTGTGTTGGTCTGATTTGTTTCCTCTGTTGTCTTATTTCTCTTTTTGTTCATCTGAAGTTGAAGATGTTCTTTCCTCCTTTTTCTATCCTCAGAAGTTGTGTTGCTATTTATCTCCATTCTTGTTCCTCTAATCTCTCTTGTATTGGTCTGATTTGTTTCGTCCGTCGTCTTATTTCTCTTTACATTCCTTTGAAGTTGAAGTTGTTCTTTCCTCTTTTTTCTATTCTGTTTTACTGTTTCTTGGGACATTTTCCTGTACCGGAGCTTGTTGAACTTTTTCACCTATAAAAGTTGTAAATAAGGTCATCACTATTGTGGTAACTTTCAAATGAAAGGTGATAAAAAAAATTTTATCGTATGTAAATAATAAATAAGCAGCATCTGAGATCTAACTTATGCAAATACTATTAGAAACATGAAAATGTACCATGAACAGCATACAGATCTAACTTATGCAAATACTATTAGAAAAATAAAAATGTACCATGCATTGTCATTAATATAAAGTCAAAATAATAGCTTTTGATGAGATGTTTATGCATGCTGCTTGTTATGGTAATGAGGATTCAACAAAATTACATGTCACATAATGTGTTCATTAGGTGAGAATTTATAATTAGGTCGACACATGCATGGCTGCAATTTTTAGTTTATCGCACTTATATATCTAGTATTTGTTATTTCTATTGTTCCATAAAATCAATTCAGTATCAACTTTTTAGACCGATCGTTAATTTCATTATTATATTTTTAAACGGACACTCTAATGGCTAGTCTTTTGTAATTGCATGCAAAAGCAAAGACATAGAGGAAAGCAGTGGATTGACTGATCATAAAATATTTCACCTGTATATAGCAAGAAAAAGATAACATTACTTTTTGGTAGATGTGATTAAATAAGTGATTAATATAACTATGATATTAAACATGTGCAAATTAAAACTATACTTGAAGAAGTTGATTCCCACTTTGTTTTTGCTGATCCGGCGAGATCCCTTTTGAGTTGTTGTTGATCCGGCAAGAAATACCTTTATAGGCTAGTAGAGGAAAGCAATGGATTGACTGATCATAAAATATTTCACCTGTATATAGCAAGAAAAAGATAACATTACTTTTTGGTGGATGTGATTAAATAAGTGATTAATATAACCATGATATTAAACATGTTCAAATTAAAACTATACTTGAAGAAGTTGATTCCCACTTTGTTTTTGCTGATCCGGCAAGATCCCTTTTGAGTTTTTGCTGATTCGGCGAGATTCCTGTAAGGGTTTAGCATCAATTGGACTGACAAATTAATTCATTGGCAAGCAGCAAGAACAGCCTTAGCTTTAATGTGACTTGTGTTTAGATTTTCTTGCATACCAGGACATTGTTTATGTTAAGAAAATTCAAATCATGTCCCCTCATATGGAGATGGAGATGGAGATTACCAGGCTGTGCTAGCTGTACGTGGTGGCTGGTGATGGAGGCTGCTCGACGTAGGTGTTTGTCGACCGACAACGTCGACGCAGTCTAGGCAGAATTTGAGGTGCCGCAAGAAATCAATAGATGGATGTGTAACAGATATATTTTGATTTATCTCCAAAACGTAGATGGTATTGTTATCTATGTGTGTAACAGATTAATTTACCTCCGAGACGTAGATGGTATTGATATCTATGTGTTTGACTGGTTGGCATGCATCCTCGATCAGGATGCATTCTATTCATCGTAATCGTAGCGAGCTGCGAGTCGCCTTCGCCTTTGTCGCCGCTTCTTTCTTCTTTGGCGTAAGCGGAGGATTGAGCTGAGTTGGTTTGACGCGCGTATGTCCCCGCTGCTCGAAGCGTGGCGGATACTTGGATTGATCGATGTTCTATGGAATACTTGGATCGAGACGTGTACGTCCCCATCGTTCCGGAAGCAGCGGCGGATACTTGGATTGATCGATATTCTATAGGATACTTGGATCGATGTAGACTTCAATTCGTTTCAGATTCTAATTGGATACAAACTCATCTTTTTTAGTCTAAATCGATAGATCTATCTTTTTCTATCTGATCCCACCATTGATCTTTATTTTTTTCTTGATTATTTATGTGAGAATTTCTTTGATCGATCTAGGCCGCTATAATTTGGTCCCACCGTTGATTGAATGGCTCAAATAATCTGGGTGATGTGGACGAACGTGGTGGCTTCTTTTTCCCCTCCTTTAATAATATAATAGATAGATTGGGCATACGAAGTGACCTAGGCTCTATTCGTGCAGGTGCTGCGCGTGGAAGACAGGGGCGGGCACGGCTCGGGGTGGCCACGGCGTAGGCCGACGGCACTCGGAGCGTGGCTGGCGATGACAAAGACGACCACATGGACGCACATTAGGTGTTTGTTGAAATATTTTTTCCCTGATGTTTTGAATGATGGCAACTAAACACTATATTTTACAGTCCAAGCTCTGGTGGTGCAGCACAACCAAACATATGCTCTATATATATAGGTTCAGCCTGGTTCTCATCAGCCTGACCAAATTCGTACAAATCAAATTAAGATCGAACAACAACAAAACAGCCCCTAAAACTCTGCACCGCTGCACGGCACAGCACCAGTCCATATCCACCTTTTTGCAACGTACCAAACACAATCTAATGAACAGAGGCATGGAGTGTGCCGATCGAGCTGACCGGTCACCGGTCCAAAGATTGCTTACCTATGTACGTACGTACAAGCGTAAGCCAACATGCATGCTTGCAGGATAAAAAACGAGACGAGAGGTGTTTGACTATTTGATTTTGCCAGGCGATAATACTGCACCCTCAACACAACCACCGAAATTTTATATACTATTTTGTTCCTGCCGTTTTCAGTGCTAGTGCTAGTGAGAATGAGATGGCATGCATGAGGCGAGAATTACGGGTGACGCTGGTTGATTATACAAGCCAGCAGGTAGTAGAGAGTCAGCATAAAGTTAGGTGCTGGCCAGTGTTAGGCAACCCTGGATTAATTACCATGATGCAATCGCATGAGAGATTTGTAACCGTATCATGTTATATCATAATCGCTTTCCGACTTGCACATATGGCTAAGGGATGGATACCGGGCAGGTCGAGCTGAGTTGATTGATTACTGACAAATGACAAATACATCTGCAGTGACCGATTGGCATCGTCATGGAGATAAGATAATTTTTTATCGGACAGTCACAGAAGCCCTAGTGCGGATCAAGCAAACCCTATGCGAGCTGAATTAAAGGGGGCAAGTTTGCGTCCGGATAGGGGAAATGGTAGAAGAAGAACACCTTTCTAGTCCGTAAACATCTGGAACTTATTTCTCCCGGATTGTAACATCCGGACTGCCGTGGCAGCGCTGGAACCTGCTTGTCCAAGTGCTCAGATATGCTTCTCTTCCAAAAGACAATAAACATGAATGCCTTAACCAGCGAAGCAGGCAGAGTTTACATGCAAAAACCGTAGAAATCAACCGATATCGAGGGAAAATGGGCCTATCGCCAGGTTGATTCGGCTAAGCTGTCAATTTTACTAGTTTAAACCACTCAGCATTCATAACAACCAATTTCAAATCGTATCAAACCGAACTATTCCTTTTAGGAATCAACTATTTTTCAACCAACAATCCGACCGCTCGATTTTCTATCCAAATCCAAATCAACAAATCGACCTGTTTGATCGTGGATTCAACATTTCGAAAACAAAATCTTATTGGTTTTGTCTGCATTTTTTTTTTTTGGAAAGCGGGGTGGACCTTGTATATTAGTAGTGATAGTTTAATTACAAGAGGAGAGGGTTCCTCTCTTTTTCATTGCACGACTAGCTAGGCACGACAATGAGCCAAGTGTTGTAAGATCGACGCCAATGCAAGATCAGACGACACCAGAGACACGATATTTGGTAACGCATTCGCATCGCCGCCACGCCTCGTCTGCGGGGCTCGACTATGGGCGCCTCCCCAAATAGCACAAGCACACCGGACCACCGGTCGCGCCACAAGCCGGCCGCCGACCATCAGGCGCCCCACGCTCTGCCTAGGTCGTCATAATCGGTTACAGTGGGTACCTCCCTATTTATAATGGAGATCAGGGTACGAGTCCGACCCAGACACGACCCACCCCTATCTATTACAACTCAGAGTCCACGTAACCAACTCATACACGTATTCGACACAAACTCTAACACCAAGTCCGAGCGAGCTGAGGCTGTTTCGGTTCGGATCGGTTGTACATTGGCTCAGCTTGGGCTTGGGCTCCTAGAAAGCTCAAGCTGGCTCGTGAGCCAAATAGAGCATGGAAGCAGCAATGACCATCTGAATGGAGGAGATAAGGGATGCAAGTAGTGGCAGTGTCGTTCATCCAGGAGGAGGAGGGAGGTGGTTGCGCCCAGCTCGTAAGAGGATGAGGGAGGCAGTGATCGGTTGAAGGTGAGAGGATGAACTCAAATGGGTCTCCTAGAGTCTAAATGAGGAGGGAAGCAGGCAGATGGCGAGGGAGAGAAGAAGGAAAGGGAGGGGCAGATTTGGTCTAGAGGCTAGCGCCCAAATAAGGTAGGTGACGGTGATCCGTTGATGCAAAGGATGAGGGATAGGAGAAGAAAAAGAAAATGGGGGTAATTTGGTCATCTAGAGGTAGGGGTGGCAATGGGGACCCGTTTCCCGGTCCATGATGGGGAATTCCTCTATTAGGGGACATGTATAACCCCGCAGGATGTAAATGGGAAAAAATCATGTCCTATCAGGGTGGTGGGGATGAGGATGGGAAAACTTTTTCCTACGGGGGCCCGGTTGGGGACACGAAATTAGTTTACTCTATTTGAATTATTATGCTGTAAACATGTCATCTAGCCCATTATATCCATATTTTCATATATGCATCAGATCTTCAAAGCATAGTCATTCTTATTTTATTCTCTCTCGACATAATTTTAGGGTAAAAATAATGATAAGTGTTTTTCTCTTGTGTATAGTTTTAGCGGGGATGGGTCTCCGACGGGTCCCGCCACCCGAACGGGGATGGGGACGAGGAATTTTGATCCCCGAGACGGTGAATGGGGAAGGGGATGGAAAAAATTCTAGGTCGCGGGGACGGGAACGGGGACAGGGAAGCACTCTCCGACGAGTAATGTCTCCGTTCCTATCCCTACCTGGAGGCTAGAGCTTGGAGAAGGGAGGCAGGGGTAGATCTAGACCAGAGGACTAGAGGAGGAGTGCAGAGAGTGGAGTCACAAATTAACCATCATTGCTCGAACTCTAATCCAGGGGGTGGTATCAACGTCACAGGCGCCCGCGCGAGAGAGGACGGAGGTGCGGAAGGCTTGCTGTCACACAGCCCCATGAACGGATACCCAAGTCTTTCTCTAAAATTTTGGATTCGGAAGGTGAAGGTCAAGAACGATGGCGGTAAGTCAGAATGATGTCATCTCCTCGCGGTGAAAACCTCTGTACGATGCCTTAACTTGCTAGGTTGGATGATGGGTTGGCATGCTTAGTTACTGCATCAATAATTTTAATTTGGGATTGATTCACTCATAGGTGACTGGGTCCTTATAGGGTTGTCCAATCGATTTTCTGGGCCGTTGGATTGAGATCCCACGGCCCAGATCTCCCCTCCCTCCCCACGTCTCTCTCTCTCTCTCTCTCTCTCTCTCTCTCTCTCTCTCTCGTCCCCCCCCGCCGCCGCCACTTGCCCCGGCCGGCGGCCTCGCCTGGTCTCGCCGCCTCTAACTCCATCCCGCCACCGTGCCATCCCGTCCACCCTAACCCGGCCGGCGCCTTCAGCCCCCGCCACCGCCGCCCTAATTGCCTTCACCCCCTCCCAAGGCTACGGCGGCGCCGCCACCGCCCTCACTCCATCTCCAACCAACCGCCAGGCCGCCACCTCCACTAGCCATCCCTCTAAGCCCGGAGATCCCCACCCCCAAGCCCCGAACCCTAACCGTAACCCGAAAAGTCATGGTGATTACGCGATCGCCGAGGACAAAGAAGAAGGCGGCGCGGCGATCGCCGGTGAGGAGGAAGATGAGACGGTCGCAGGTGTGCACCCTCTCCCTCTCTCAGTGCCCCCTCCCACCAAATCGCCTGCGCCGAAGACAGGGGAGGCAGTCGTCTAGGCAAGTGAACTGCCGCCTAAACTACTGCCAGTGAGCAGATCCGTTTTAATTTTACGAAACATAGAGTTACATTGGCTGTAGTGACTGATTGGCAATGAACGTGAGACGTGATTACGTGTGCGTGCTTCTTCCAGTGTAGAGGAGTGCTGACATGCTGACAGCCAGACGGCCCAAACCCTCGGGCCACACTCCATTTAATGATCATCTAGAATATGGACCAAGTAAAGATTAAACCAATATTTTTTTTCCTTCGAAGCCAATTCAAACCATTGATTACATGACCACACGATTGGAAGTTTGGAACATAGGAGCAAAATCCCGATATGCGATAATACGTTGCACACCCCAAGTGACCGAAAGTACTCCAAATTGATAATCTAGGCAACTTTTCAAAAGGTATTTGGAATGCAATGCTGCTTAACCGTAATGCAAACTCTCTCAAAAAATGAAAATGCGCACTGTTATGCAGAGAGACAAGACAAATCTATCTACGTCTCCAATACATTAGACATGTATGCGTATTGTATATGTACAAATACGAATAATCACACAAACTTTTTTCAACTTTTTTGAAATCGAACTTTGCCCGGCTGGCTTCTCCTTATGCCACTCGCCTACCACCTTCATATGTGATGTCATGCACACTGACTTGCAGAGTTGCAGAGCTCAGAAATGAAGCCCCGCATTTCCCCTGCTTTGACTTCACATCTCGCTCTTTTTGAAATTTTGACTTGCCTTCAATCCGCTGCATCAATAGATGTACTATTGATAGTTGCTCAAACTTCTTCAAATCGAAGCAAGCTCCGAGTCAAAGGTTCGAAATTTCAAATCCCCGAATTCAAGCTGAAATTTCACATATGGAGGCGGTTCTTCACGCCGGGGCGACGCCGACCGGCCGACGCCTACACGCCTTGTCGGAAGTCAGAATGGGCGGTGGTGGCTCCGGCTTAGCCCGTTCACGTTCGCGAAGAGGCCGACGAGATCCTGCCGGTACGGCAAAAACGTTCGCCGCGCCCCGCCGGTGGCGGCGGCGGTCTTGGCGCCGTAGAGCATCCGGTGGCCGGCGGCGACCGTGTCGAGCTCGGTGGCTGCCTTGCTCTGTCGAGGCGGCCTTTGCTTGTTCGACTTGGCGTCCCTGGCTGGCGACGGCGGCGCGGAGAGGAAGAGGAACTTCTCCTTGCCGTCGCTGCTGCTGCGGCCGATGACGAGCTCGCTGATGAGGCGCCACCGCGCCATGGACCCCGTGGACCCGCTCTTCCGCCGCGGCCGCGACGGCGAGGACGCCGGCGACGACCCGGGCGTCCAGAGGCAGTAGCTGTCGGGGGACACGCCGTCGAGGTCCGCGGCGTCGGAGGAGGAGGACGACGACGTGGACCCGACGGACGAGTTGCGCGCCTCCTCGAGGAACAGCCGCCCGAGCGGCGGCCTCCGCTCCGGCGCCGGCGCCGGCGCGTCGACGTCGAGGACCCGGCCGAAGACCGGGTAAAACGTCCGGATGCGCCCCTCCGCGAAGAGCTCGTCCGCCGCCGCCGCGGCGCCTCCCGCCGAGTCGCCCCAGCTCACGAAGGGGAACTCGAACTCCCCGTCGGACTCGTCGCCGGAGACCGCCGCGTCGCCCTCCCTGGCATCGACAGCGGGCTCCCGGCGATCACCTGGCTTCTCCCCCATCCCCATGTGCCGCCTCAGCTCGCTAGCTTTCTTTAATCCCTCGTCACCTCGTGGATTTGGGAGGGAAGCCAGCTCTGCTCAACCCAACTAGACGGTTGGGGAAAACAGAGCGGCGTTTATATAGGGGAAAGCGAGGCGACCTTCTCGAACGTCTCTCTCGATCCTCTTTCCTCCTCTCTCCGTGTAGCTTTGCGCTGGGTGGTCACGTCACCCGTGATGCATGCGGCGGGTTCGTGCGTCCGCGTCCGCGTCCGCTTCCGGGCACTTTGCGGTTTTACACATGTGTTGTTGCGATATTTCCCGAAGCGCCTTGCCGCTTGCTTGTGAGGCAAGCAGGGTCGGTTCGTAGGGGAGGCTCGCCGGCTGGAAGCGGGGGCGGTCCAACGCCCGTCGGACTGCACCTCCCTCCAACGCCCGCGCTCGATCCAACGGCCAGCGTTAGATCTTGAGCAAACATTTGTTATTTTGTTTGTAGTATAAAAAATTCAAAAAATCAAAAAATCATAAATATTCTCTAATCAATGCCTGCACACATATATTTTATTCGGATCAGCATGACCAATATTCATTTTTATAAACGTTTTTAAAGAATAACCTAAATTTATAAATGTTTTATATCAATATAAAAATATATATGGTAACTTACATTGATTAGAGAATATTTGTGATTTTTTTATTTTTTAAATTTTTTACGACGTAAACAAAATAACAAACGTCATTAAGATTTAACGCCATTGCCGGATCCAGATCCAACGGCCAGCGCGCGGCGTCGGAGGGAGGCGCGGTCCGACGGACGTTGGACCGCCCCCGTTTCCAGGCTGGGCGGGCAGGCGGCTGACCGGAGCGTGAGTGAAATGAAGGAAAAATAATACTCCAAAGTCTGATGGGATATCTGTTTCGTGGCCCGGAGGAAATCGAAACTGAGCTCGGGGACACGTGGGTGGGTGTTCTGTTGTTGCTCTCCTCGGTGAATTCCCATGTCGTCCAGGCCATGACACCTTTTACCCGTACAACAGTCGCTGCAAGTATGCGATCGTAACACCTGTTCGTTGAAGCGGAATTGGGTCTCCTCCTCCTACGCAGTAGTACCCTCCTATGTTTTGTCGGGCTTGCCAGCAAAGTTCTAAGAAGAGTCTTCTTTGTCTTCATCTATGCTCGGTTATCGTTATGTTGTCTGATTTATTTATTTTATTTATTTGGCTTATTTTTGAATTTTGAGAGTTTTTTGAGGTGTACTCGAGGACCGGGTCTTCTTTATTTGACTTAGCTTCTCTTCTTTTGAGCTAATCTAAATGTCTGAACAGCTAGACGGTTGAAACAACGAAATTTCGAGAGCTTTTCGAGTTAGTCTTAAGATTCGGAACCATTTTGTTTGACTTATTTTTTAAAACATTAGGACCCACCTTCGAAGCAGCAAAAAAAACGAAATAAAAAAACCAAAGCATATCTCTTTTCAAAACGTAGATAAGCTGTTAATATGAAAAGAACAAAGCCTTAGAGAGTTTTTAGACATGCGTTTGAGATAAAAAAAAAAAAGACGGATAGAAAACACCAAATTATTTATATTTTAAAAAAGATAAACAAATAAACAAATAAATAAAATAAGCCAAATAAGCTGAAGAGAACATGACATTAGTATAATTACGTTAGTCTTTTCTACGATCTACAATGTTAAAACCGGGCCAACTGACCGTGGTACCTGTTGGTGACAAGGTTTGTCCTGCGCGGGAGGTGGTGACGGGGAACAATAACGAGTGGCATAGAGCGGCGACCTGCTTTTGACTTATGCATGCTCTAGACTAATCCTATGAGTAGCAATGGTTTAGTTTTCACATCGCCACCCGGTTCTACCTGCCACGTACGTGCCTAAGCAAGAGGGTTGCTCATGTTGGTCAAGTGAGATTCGAGAAGTAATTTCTGAGGGTGGTCATGCCCTCAGATGGTATGGGCTTACCCTTGGACGAACGATCTTACGAGGGTTGGTTTTCTTAATGGGACACACGCCCATAATACTAGGCAGCCTAGGGTGCCACGTTGAAAAAAAAGACTTAATTCTGATAATTTTTTTCATGACTTTTGTTAGTTTGGTTGTATCGAAACGTCAGTGCAAATAAGATATTTCTTTTTGATTAATCATACATGCTGCGAAAAAATTTAATAGAGGGATTTGGAAGAAGGTACCGGGAACCATCCCAAAAGGCAACGAAATTCCATGGCATGCACACCATTGCATCAGTTTTGGGCGAATTCGCTTTCCTGAAATAAACGCGGACAAAAAGTGTTCCCGCGTAATCAGATCTATTGGCCCGGCCGGAAAATTTCATCCGACGCATGCATAGCTTCCTCGTTTTTAAGCATGGCTATTGCCTATTGGCTTGCATCAATCGCAAGGCTAATCAACGAGGATCCGTGGCTCCGTGCTCGTAATCCCATGGAGAGGAGGCAAGGGTTTTGCCGTTTAAGTTAATTACGAACGAAGCGAGCGCGTTCTGATCGTCTCGTCAATTTTCTGTGGTGCTACCCCCTTGTCCTGTCTCATCACTGAATCGGCTGTCGACCTCCAAAAATATGTACATTACATCTTTTTAACAGAAGCATCCAAATTGTACGCGTTAATCAAATACGTGGACCGGCTGTCTGCCGGAAAAAAAAATTGGTGAACCGCGGTTGCAAAGTGGCGGGCGTCATACCCGAGCGGGATGAGCGACGCGTGGCCAACGTCCAGATCGAACGCAGCGCCCGCGTCGTCCCCCAGCTACGTTTTTTCCTGCGCTGCGCTCGGTTCGGCTCCCCTATTCGGCTCCACCTGCGCTCAGCTCGATCCAATCGACCTTTCTCTCTGTCTCACCCCACGACGGCGGCACGTAGGGCGGCGGTCGTCTCCAGCCATCAACCCTAGCGGCGGCGGCCTGCGACGGGCGCGCGGTCTGGACGGTCTCCAATGGCAGTGCGACCGAACTGACGACGAGCTCATGGCCAGCAGCGACCTTGAGTTATCGAGCTTATGGCGGGCATGTCTATGGCGCCCACGCGTGGAGCTTGACGACGATGACGCCTTCATCGGCTCCTTGTGTGGGTGAGAACGGGCTTACCTTCGACGCTGCACCATAATGCAGTCGTCGCCTCTGCGAGCTAGTCGCTGGTCTCCCACCACGCATTTGGCATCAAATGCAATGAGTAGAGCGCCATTGATTCTTCCATAATTGCATATCCTCGTTTCATTCTCGAAGCAACCAGAGCTAGTTTTGCAGTTCAGCTTGTAGCCTAGAGTTCGATGAGTTCATCTAAAAGGTGCTCAGCAGATGCTCGATGAAATGCCTACCCACAATTGGCAACAAGGCAATATGACACACACGCGCGCGCACACACACACATTCATTTGATCAAGTTTGAACTTTGAAGTTTATGTGCTAGATTATGTGAATGATTTATGTATGTCAATTTAAATTTTCGTGCTTCCATGGATCACTGCAATCCAGTCAGCACACCAATTAACACCAAGGCTAAAATTTCAGCAACCGAGGGTTCTCTTTTGGACAATCCATCTGAGTATCGCAGCATCGCTGGGGCTCTCCAGTACTTAACATTGACACGTCCTGACATTACCTATGCTGTGCAGCAGGCTTGTTTGTTCATGCATGCACCGCGTGAGCCACATATGCATCTTATTAAAAGGATACTGCGATATGTCCGTGGCGCAGCAGGTAATGGTCTGCACCTCTTGCGGTCTTCCTCCACTGATCTTGTGGCTTATTCTGACGCCGACTGGGCTGGCTGCCCTGACATCAGATGTTCCACCTCTGGTTTCTTTATATTCTATGGTGACAATCTCATTTCATGGTCTTCCAAGCGACAGGTGACAGTCTCCAGGTCCAATGCAGAGGTTGAGTACAGGGGTGTTGCAGAGGCCGAGTACAGGGGTGTTGCCAACGTCGTCTCCGAATCTTGTTGGCTACGACAGCTACTTACTGAGCTTCACTGAGCACCATCTCGAGCGACCGTCGTGTCCTGTGACAACGTGGGTGCTATGTATTTGTCCAACAACCCTGTTCAACATCAACGCGCAAAACACATTGAGATCGATCTACATTTTGTGTGCGACAAGGTTTCCCTTGGAGAGGTGAAGGTCCTTCATGTTCCATTTACATTACAGTACGCCGACATATTCATCAAAGCCCTGCCGTTCGTTCTCTTTCGCAACTTCAAACATAGTCTGCATGTTTGGAGAACTTGTACTTGTACCTGTATAGAATAGGTCAGGTCTTATCCCTTGTCTAGCGCTAGCACTCATTCTTGCATGCCCGCATAAACGGGATCTGTAACTTCCGCTCATGTGTTTTGTACTCGCCTATTAATAGGCCTACCTGATGAATGGAAAGGTTGGTTGCCTGCTCATTTTCAATGACGCTACCTACGAACAATTGTTTCCGCCATGACCACCAACGACTCCGTCATCCTCGTGCGCAAGTGGGAGCGGCCGCTGTCCGGCTATGTCTTGTGCTAGGGCAGTGGGAGCAACCATTCCTGGACGAGGGCTTCTCTCTTGGCCTCCTCCTCATGACATGGCTGCTGCGTCGTCCTCATGACCTCCTCCTGTTGTTGGTGTCTACAGATCGAAGCAACGAACGACAGTTGAGTCACGGACAGGGAAGATCAGGGAGGATTTGGCCATGTGATGATGGCGCGTACACGGGACGAAGGCGACGATGAGGGTGATGAGCGTCGCGCCGGCGAGAAGCAAGAGCACGGCAGCAAGTCCATGGAGAAGGCACCGCCAGGATTTGCAAAGGGGGTGGCAGACGAAGATCGAGACGCGATGCAGGCGACATTCTCGCCCAAGACTTGACGCGAGCGACGATCTCACCTTGGGAATGGAGCCGGGCATTGTACGTCTCTTCGCCAGGAGCCGAGCCCAAGTAGAGGAGCTGAGAGCTCTGAAGCAACGCTACATCGCCCCCACCGCCGCTGCGTTCGATTGGAAGTTTGGCCACGTGTTGGCATCGTACGTCGGGTACGCACGTGAGGAGGTCTACATCCCGGATCCACAAAATTTTTTTCCCTGTCTGCCAGTTGAGACCGTGTCAAAGGTTTCAAATCGTGTTTTCGCTGTTTTATGACAACATAAAGGCTTCTTTGGTTTCAGTTTAAAGTTTAAAGTTGAGTTAAGTTTTACGGTAACAAATTTGTGACCCCTGAAAAGACATTTTAAAGAATTTAAAAAATTATGAAAATATTTATTTTACGAACTTGAACTATTTAAGACCTCACAAAAATGAGTACAAAATATTACATCATTTGGTTTATACATAAACAATTATTTTTTATTTAATTTTAATTTAAGCTGAACAAACAAGGCCAAAGAAAAGCTATTAAAGTTATTGAGAAAGCTATTATATATAGCATTTTAATATAAACATATATAAAATACAAATATTTACACAATATTAGTCATATTCAACTAAATAAGACATATAAATGTTACTTTAGCAATACTTGTAATCTAATGAATGTACATATATATGACCATAATTAATACGTAGAATAAATGTGTGATTTATTTTTGTACAAGTTCATTATTGAGAAGCTTGACTAACCGATCATTTAATAGTTCTATACTTATAGTATCACCTTGTAAAATTGAATGATGTAAAAATGAGGTAGAGCATAACTAACACATAGGTGATGGTTGTATTTTTTAAGAAAATTGAGAAAAATAGCACAACGTTCTTATAACGGTTACAAAAATAGCGAAAATAACGACCAATTTAGCGGCTATAGCGGGCATAGTTGTGTTCATGGAATTTTAGTTTTTAGTGTAGCATTTTACTTTCGGAAAAGCTATAGCTGTGTTATCGCGAAGCTATAGCCGGCTATTTAAAACCTTGGACCATGTACAACAGTGAATGGCATCCTTTCAGCCGGTGAATTCATCCCCACATATAATTGAAGATCCATGCACATATAGGAGTCCATGGATATCTCTTAAAGATTTGTGCCCCTCTCTCACTTCTTCCCGCCTTACAATATATCTCAAATGAGAATCGATGGATAACGATGTGCATATATGGAGATCCTTGTATAGGGCTGCAAATGAGGTGAACTCGAGCGAGCCTGTTTTGTCGGGCTCGAGCTGAGCTCGGATTGATGCTCGAGCATAGAGGTAGCCTCGAGCTCGGCTTGTTTAGGCTCGTTACCACTTTTTTTTTTATAAAGAAGAGCAAAATTTGAGTAGGCTCAATTGAATCTTGAGCTCGGGCTCCAGTAGATTTGATAATATATTACTTTATCAAGAAAAATAAAAGATTGAATGAGCTCGATGTAGTTCAAGTAGGTTCGGAGGAAGCTCGTACTCGAATACAATTTATTAAATGTAATTTTTCATAGAAAAACACAAAGTTTGAAAATCTTCAACCAAACTCAAACAAAGCTCAAGCACTGCCAGACCAAGCTTGCGAGCTTGACGCCAGGTTTGATCCTAGCTCATTTGAAGCTTGAGCTGAGCTCGAATCAAACCTCCGGCGAGCCGAGCTCGAGCAGTTTACGAGTCCCGACCTTTTCTTACAATCCTATCCTTGTATATGTGGGAAATTAGCACTCATTATTCTCTCTTAAGGGAGATTCTCTTTTTCATTAATTATCTTTGAGAAAGGATTCTCTCCGCTTTCTGTATATTATTTTTCTAAAACAATATTATTCGAGATGCTTAAAAATGTAATGACTCTTGAATTAAGTAGCTCGCTAACAGATCTATGTTTTACATGAGTATTGAGCTGTGTATGAGCATAAATGTTAGCACGACGTTTATCAACTGGAAATAATGTACGTACACATACGCAGGTGCCGTACGTACGCGAGGACACCATATAAACACACACGTGCGTCTGCGTTGCCTTCGAGATCGTACGTATGTAGATAACTTTGATTGTGCGTTAACCAAACTAACGTGACAGATTATTTCCAGGTTCACTCATCCATGAGATATAATTAGTGATACGACTTTGTTGGCAAGGGCGAAACTTATCCCGACATGAGAAAAAGCCAAAACCATTTGAACATGTGTTTTCCGGATTTTTTCCTAGGTCACTTTCTTCCACGAAAGCTCCTTACATTCCATGACCGCCTGACCACGCACCCACGTACGCACTACTAGGTAACCGTAACACCGTGCCCTGTCACTGCTCCTTTAATTTAACTGACAGTAAATTAGCAACGGTGATAATCGGTCGCAAAATCGTAGTAATAATCATTATCAGTGTCGATCCATGACATAACCAAAAGTCATAGTTACTATAGCACTGTTGGTTCATGCCATAAATTGACAATGACCATTAATGATACCCAAAAACAGCATTTGGAACTGCTAATCCTTAACCAATAATATGCTACAATATATGCTTCATAACCAAATTCTTACTATAAACAAACACTACAACTAAAATTGCAACTATCAGAGTACAATTTGGCACTTCAGAGTATCTATATATATGACATAATAACATAGCATATCACATTTAGATAGCAACCATACAATTTCATATATGCAGACAAACATAGCTTTCACATATATGCATAGCATACATAGAAAATGTAACCATACAATTTCATATATGCAGACAAATATAGTTTTCCTCTCCTTGGTTTCGAGTCAAGCTGGAGACCTGTCGGTTGGGTTGGTTTCAAGGCGGAGTGGGCATTTGTGATCCCTAACGCCGACGGAACAAGTCCGGTGTTGTAGTAGGGGCCACCCACACCGTACAAACCAGGGAGGAGCGAACCAACCCCGAGGCGGAGAAGCACTGAGGGGTGCCCAATTGGAAGGAGCTCCTCCTCCTGGCACGAAGCAAAGGTGGAGCACATCTGAGAGGAAAACCTCGCCCCTTTATGCGAAGCAAAGGAGGAGTGGAGCAGTCAAGGGCCGATAAGCAAACAAAGCTGCCTTCGGAAGCTCCGACTGAAGGCAGAAACGCCTAAGTCCAGTCCGTGAAGCGAGGGTGGTTTCATGGGAGCCAAGAAGGCTGTGGGACAGCAAGTACGGTCTGCAGTAGTGAACAGGAATCATAACGCATGTCAGGGGGTATGCTAGCTGGCTATAACAACCAGCATCTGGTGGCAGATAAGATTTGACAATTGGCTGTGTAACAACCAGGTCCCCTTGTAATCTCCCTTGTAGCCCTGCTTTAGATAGAAAAGTAGGGGTTTTGAGGTCTTAATTAGCTCCGGTCCCGAGGGTGTTTTTCTCTCGGCGCCCTTGCCCAAGGGGCAGGTCGAGAGCTAATAAGTTTTTTCGTAGCAAAGACCTCTTTACCCTTACTTTATGACCAGAAGAGGGGCGGTATTGTACAATGTAAAATTGGACCCCACTATAAATATGGAGCCCCCGCTATAATAATGGACATGCTACAATTTCCATAGGATAGCTACTCTGTGATTGCTTAGCTTCCCCGAGCTGCTTCGCGAAGCACGCTTCGTTGCTTTGCGGGGTAGCCCCTCAGAAATTTGCTGTCTGGCTCGAGCCAACGACATCAGGTTGAGGCGATACCCGGCCAGATGCAACCCAACCCAACCCTGTTAGATCTAAGTGCTAATGCGGAAGCGATTAGGATCAATATTAGCCTTATACCGAACCACAAAACTGAGTCCATTAGGGGATCTTACTGGAGCTTGATGATGCCATTGACGCAGCGGAGAAACGTAGGCCGTAGGAGCCTGCTTGGTGACGAGCCGATGCAGGAACCCGTAGAGGACGCAGGGAGACGAACTCCTTGTGGGCGACGGCCTTCCTTCACCACAGCGCTCTTCACAGATCGGGAGAGTCGAGAGCAAAGGGAAAACCCGTAGCGTTGGCACCTTAGGGCTACCGGTGCTCTCTTTATATATCTAGCTATTTGGGTGAGGGGCCGCAACTGAAATTGAGGAGCGCCCGATCGGCGCGGGTTTAGAAACGATAATGACCGTCATTAAGGATGTTAATGACCATGATTATGGAGGGCGTAAATGACCACAATTAGGGTGCCTAATTACCTTTCACGGTTAGCTCAAACGGTCAAAAATCCAACATTCTCCCACTTGATCGTAAGGCTAACAACATAAATCCTTTCTTGACAAAACAGCATACCGAGGCAAGCACCGCAATAACCTTTAAGCGGTAACTGAGGTTTCTATACCCACAGCATACTAATTTCATCTCGATTGGTATAAACTTATTTCTTATGGGAGTGGTTTGCTTTATGGCCCTTATATCCAGAAACTTAGGCCTTCCATTAACCCATGCCGGCAACATGATGATATAATATATGGGTTGGAAACCTTTAAAGAAGTGTGCTAGCATAAACTTATTACAAACATATTTATTAATAAATATTTGATTCTGGATTTCTTCTTTCACAACATGGCACCAATGTCAATATGTTTGGCAGTAGCACTTGACATGTTGTTACTCGAATATAAAACTACGAGTGGTTAAAGATGCTGTCTACCACTCTTAGTCATGGGATAAAAACTCAAGCCGCATAACCCGCCTAATAACATGCCACAAGCTTAGTTTGCATCGTAGATGATGCCATAAGTGTCTACTTAGGAGCTTTTCCACAATTTAGCTCCCACCGCAAGGGTGAATATGTAAACTTTTGTGGATTTCTTAATATTCACACCTGCAAAACTTAAACCGAATAACCAGCAACTCAAAGGTCATCGGATTTCTTATATATGAGCATGTAATCCTTAGAGCCCTGCGAAGAACGCAAGACTCTCTTAAGAGTTCTCCAGAGGTCCAAACCTGGATTTAACTAATATTTGCCAAGTATCCCAATCATAAAACTAGTTAGGGCACATAAATATTAAACTTACATAATATTTCTGACAGCGGAAGCAAAAAGGAATCGACTTCATCTGGCCAGATTCAAATAGATTCCTCGAACACTTTAATGTCGCGAACTTGTTGCCCTTTAACAATAAGTGCAGGTTAGACAGAATACTTATTTATACTAAATCTTTGAAGTATTCTATCTATGTAGGCATCTTTGAGAAAATCATCGTAATATTCTTTTGGACTTATCTCGGTAATGCCTAAAAATACAAGGCTTCACCAAGATTTCTCACATAAAGAAAAAATAGAGAATAAAAATCTCTTGGTTTTAAAAAAGATACACTTATTGTCGATGGCCAATAAGATGTTATTCTCATGAATAACTAAGATATAATATTTACTTCCCTTAAATTTAGTATAAATACAATTGTCCACTTCGTTTTCCTTAAAACCAAATTTCTTTTATAATTTCATCAAACTTGAGAGTCTAGACGCTTGTTTTAGACCATAAATTGATTTCTTAAGCCTACATCCCATATGTTCCTTGCCTTCCAAAACAAAACCTTCCGGTTGAGTCATGTTTACATTTTCATGCAAGTCACCATTTAAGAATGCAGTCTTAACATCCATTTGGTGTAACTCTAGATCATTATGAGCCACCAGCGCCATAACAATTCTAAATGAATCTTTAGTTGACACAGGAGAGAATGTGTCATTATAATCAACCCCCAGTCTTTGAGTAAACCCTTTTGCTACGAGCCTTGCTTTGAACCTTTCGATTTTCCCTTTAGAGTCGTATTTGGTTTTGTAGACCCATTTACAGCCTACTGTTTTGACCCCATCAGGAATTTCTACTAGGTCACATACATCATTAGTGCTCATAGATTTTAACTCATTCTCCATGGCTTCAAGCCACTTTGGTGAATGCTTACTCATCATGGCCTCCTTATAGGAGGTAGGATCATCAGTCTCTCCTACATTATAAACATAGTCATTATAGACCGTAGATCTTCTTTCACGCTGTGATCTCCTTAGGGGTTCATTAGGTACAATAGGAAGTTATTGAGGTTCATCGTTAGGAAGGTCATTAGGTATCTCAGCTTCCTCAACAGGAGGAAAAGGAACATTAGGTATCTCAAGTTCCTCAACGGGAGGAGCGACCACAGTGTTCTCGACTGGGGGCGCAACCTCCTGGGCCGTAGGAATAATAGGCTTATGAATCACAGATGACGAAATAAGATCCCGCATCTCCTCAAAGTCTATCTTCCTAGGCTCCAAACTCCCACTGATTTCAGTATTCTCAAAAAAACACAGCATGACTTGTCTCCACAAACTTTGTGGTATGATCAGGACAATAGAATCGATGCCCCTTTGACCTTTCGGGGGTATCCTATAAAAATGGCAACTAATTGTTGTAGAATCTAATTTCTTAGTTTGGGGATTGAAAATTTTAGCTTCAGCGGGACAGCCCCATACACGTAAATATTTCAAACTTGGTTTGTTCCCAGTCCATAATTCATAAGGAGTTTTAGGTATTGATTTACTAGTAACTCGATTAAGTATGTGGACCGCTGTCTTTAATGCTTCCATCGCCAGGCATGGAATATTGAGCAACTATGCGGTTTTTTTTTGAAGAAACTTAGCGAAGGGACCGGGAATCTGCCCATAAGGAGCATGCCTCCCGTAATACTCTCCCCCTCGATCAGATCTTACCACCTTAATCTTTAGGTTTAGCTGATTTTCGACTTCACTTTTGAATATCTTGAACTTATCTAAGGCTTCAAATCTATCACAAATAGAAAAGATTAACCCATAGTAAATATAGTGGAAGTCATACTTAGTTATGACGCCACAAGGAAAGGGCCTCAAAAGTCCCATGCTAAGTGTGGCATCTTGCTTAATCTATTAAATCATGAGTGGCGGAGTATCATTTAGGCCTTAATGAGACACTCCACTCCCCCCCTCGAAATGTGGCCTAAACGATAGTGCCACAATTTCAACGAGGGTCTCTCATAACTGTTACTAATAATCTATGAAAACATCAAGATGCTGCTGTAATCATGCTAGTAGCATATCCCATGTCATATCACCGTTGGGCAAAAAACGAAAAAGAATATGACTAGACTAGCATATCATAAGTTAAATCGAGTTTCAATGAACCATTGTCATAAAGAGCGTTGGCCACATTATAACAAGGAACACCAAAACCAATTCTCCAGCTCATAATCACAATCAGCTTATGCCAGATCACAACGATGAACCACGAAATTAACAAAAGTTTCGCAGTCTTAAAATAGGTAGATCCAAGACTAAATTTGATACATGTGAACTTCAATAATTGAAAGCAGCATCAAATATTCTCATTAATGGAACACATGGATATAAACAACGTTGGTCAGTATATAACCATGGGCCAATGCAAAATCTTAAGACAATATTAAATCTCAAATCAAAATTTCCCATTGGTACTGTTTCAATTAGAGACAAAACATAATGAAGCGGAAGTAATTATCTCAAACAACAGTGAAATGATTTACTGAATTAACTTAAGTAAAACGTCAACAAATAAATTCAGTAAAACACTTAATAGTTATGTCATTAATAATATTAGCCTGACAACCAATAGCGTGATATGGTGCACATAACATAAATGGTGCCAAACGATACAACAATATATAGATTAAGCATGAATTAATCCACGATGGTATGATTAACACATGCACTCAAAATAATTATTTCAGATCACATCAACATTGGGCGTAGTGATAAGAAATAATATCACCATATTATGGCACATGAAATACATCTAAGTGGGTCAGAATTATATACATGAGCCATTTCCTAATTTTTGCAATTAAAATTTCATATAAATAAACTGAAGATTATTTTTCACTTAGGAGCAATGGGCATCAATCATAATACATCATTATTTAAAACAATGCACCTCATAAACATAATCGATGCATTGGAAAAATATTAGAACTTAACCTTTAAGGAATTGCCCAGCTTTAAATGGCACAATAACATGAGGCATGAATTTAACCTACGTTGGTAGAATTAAATACATGCAAAATATTAAAACACAGACATTAGATATTGTATTGTCTCGCATCACCCGTTGGGCAGAAAAACGAGACAACACAATAATAAACACAATTGTAAATCAACGTTGGTCAGAATTACAATTATGCATCTAAATTTAATATTCCTAGAATTTTAACATAATTTCTAATCAAAATTTCACGTTGGTGCAATTTTAATTAGATACATAAACATTAAATAGCATGAAAATTCAAGGAAAAACATAATAATTGTGCAAATTTAGGAACTAATTCAACATCGTCATAACACAATTATTTCGCTAAAAGAAGTATTAATTAAGCGGTGCTCAATAAACATCAATATTAAAAAAAAAGTACTGAGTAAACTGAAAATGAGTACTGTTCACAGTGGCCCGCCCCCAAAAGGTCCATCACATGCTAGCAGTTACATAGCCCAGCACGTGCTGCGTGGCAAAAGAACCCAGTACGGTCCAGTCCAAAAACAGCAGCACAGCGCACGAGCATCTATGGCCGTCGGATTAAATCCCATGGCTGGGGTCAGCTGCGTGCCTGCGTGCCGAACAAAACTGATGGCTAGGGAAATCCCTAGCCATTTGCTCCCCTTAACCCGAAAAAACACGCACACGACGGTCGGAGGCGGCGGTTTTTACGGCAGTGCCGCGGCGCAACAGACGTCTCGGCGGCGCAATAGGCGGCGCGGCGGAGCCTCTCGCAGCGCGGCGGCTGCTGCACTCCACGCAGCATGAGGCTCCGTCGAGCAGCTCTCATGGCGTCATGGTGGCGACGACGAGGAGGAGAAGTTGATGCCACACTTACTCAGTACAAGTGGAGTGTCTCATTAAGGCCTAAATGATACTCCGCCACTCATGATTTAATAGATTAAGCAAGATGCCACACTTAGCATGGGACTTTTGAGGCCCTTTCCTTGTGGCGTCATAACTAAGTATGACTTTCACTATATTTACTATGGGTTAATCTTTTCTATTCGTGATAGATTTGAAGCCTTAGATAAGTTTAAGATATTCAAAAGTGAAGTCGAAAATCAGCTAAACCTAAAGATTAAGGTGGTAAGATTTGATCGAGGGGGAGAAGTTGACGGGAAGCACGGCGGCGGGAGGCTAGACCACGGCGGCGTGGACGACTATGGCTCGCCTATGAACCCGAGGTGATCCACCGGCAGCCGATTCAAAAGGTATGCCGCGGTTGCCCATCGATTTTGGGATTAGGGTTTCATAATATTTGGGGCTTTCTAATCTGAGAATTTCGTGATGCAATTCGGGGTCTTCTAATTCTTTCTAAACAAGAATCAAGTGGGATTTGACTCGAGTTCCCCAAAATCACAATTTTAAGGTTTCGCATTAGGGAAAATTGGGGATTTTATCTTAGGGTTCTTTATCTACAATATTCCTCCTTCTCCTCGCCGCCTAGGCCCCAGATCGAGAAACATTAGTTAATCGAAAACTAATAAACAAAATTTGGCTAATCGGTGACATTAGCAGTACGTTATTTCAATTAGCCGTGGCATCAACAAGTTGTTTAGACATTAATTGATAGGATTAGGGTTCGGATTAGGGCTAATGCGCTCGATACCAAATGTTAGATCTAAGTGCTAATGCGAAGCGATTAGGATCAATATTAGCCTTATAGAACCACAAAACCGAGTCCATTAGGGATCTTATCGAGCTTGATGATGCCATTGACGCAATGGAGAAACGAGGCCGAGGAGCTCGCTTGGTGACGAGCCGATGCAGGAACCCGTAGAGGACGCAGGAGACGAACTCCTTGTGGGCGACGGCCTTCCTTCACCACGCGCTCTTCACAGATCGGGAGAGTCGAGAGCAAAGGAAAACCCGTAGCGTTGGCACCTTAGGGCTACCGGTGCTCTCTTTATATATCTAGCTATTTGGGTGAGGGCCGCAAACAGAAATTGGAGGAGCCCCGATCGTAGCGGGTTTAGAAACGATAATGACCGTCATTAAGGATGTTAATGACCATGATTATGGCGGGCGTAAATGACCGCAATTAGGGTGCCTAATTACCTTTCACGGTTAGCTCAAACGGTCAAAAATCCAACAAACCCATCTAGACTTCTAAAAAGGTTGCGACTTCTTTTGGCAACCGATCATCAATCACCGCCTGGTCCGATACTTAGGTGAACAAAATATGTATGTTTGCAGAGTTAAAGTTTTTCTTAGCTCTATCTCCGCTATATATCCATCGATAATCTAATATCTCCTGTTCGTTTGATCCCATGTCAATGAAGAATAATGACTATAATTTTGTTCGTCATTGTTAAGAGTAAATTCCTCGAGATTGAGTTAGGCCATCTTCAGTAGTTTGTCCCATTACTAGCTCCATCACTATTCATATGCCACCTATCAATAAGGCTACCCCTCACAATTCGCTCCCCAAAAGTAGTAGCTTGATACTATTCCACTCAATGTATTCACTGTCCCATTGCATCATTTCTAACCCTATTATTATTTACTACTCCCTCCGGTCATAAAAAGAAGTCGCCGTTGACTTTTGAACATGACTTTGACCATTCGTTTTATTCAAAAAAGTTATATAAATATTATTTATTTTGTTGTGATTTGGTTTATTATTAAATGTATTTTAAGTATGACTTATATTTTTGTATATTCGAACTAAATTTTTGAATAAGACAAATGGTAAAAGACGTGTCCAAAAGTCAACGACGACTTTTTTTGTGACCAGAAGTAGTATAATATTGAACAATAGGGATGGAGCATACCAGATGACCCATTCCTTGATCTCCTATATAGAAGTTCAACTTTCTTTATATGCATGTCATCATATTTAGGCCCTGTTCTTTTGAGCTGATCTGAACGGTTGAAATAACTGAACTTCGAGAGCTTCTCGAGGTAGTCTTGAGATTCGGATCTATTTCATTTGACTTGTTTTTTAAAGCGTTAGGACCCACCTTCAAAACAGCAAAAAAAAATGGACTAAAAAACTCAAAACATGTCTTTTTAAAACGTAGATAAGCTGTTAAGTCGTTAAGCCATTAAGCTGAAAAGAACTAGGCCTTAGAAACTTCTTCCTCTCAGTACCTCTCACGTCCAAAGGCAATCCCTGGATTTTAAGTTGGTACAGAAATATCATTTCGGCCCCTATCTATTACTAAAACCCGCCAAGAAAACTAGTGCCAACTTGCTTCTCCGTCTTATTTCATTGGCGAAACTTTTTTTTTTTTGAATCAAAAGGCAGGAGGGCTGCCATCTATTGATCAAAGTGAGAAAGAATTACAGGTTGGGGGGATTGGACCCTCCCCCAAGGGCACAAAATTGATTTGTTGATTACATGATTGTAAAATTGGCTCCCGTGGCCATTCAGAGCCGCAGTTCATTGATGAGGTGCTGTAGGAAGATGACTCGGGGCCTCTCGATTTGGCGGAAAAGCCGGTTGTTGCGCTTAAGCCACAACTGCCATATGGTCCTAGAGATTATTGATCAAGTGCCAGGCGGAGCCCTAGTTTGAGAATATCCTCGTTCCACTAGGCTAGGACATTGGACTGATGTCTCCAAGACGACGGGTCGATGGTTGGGGAGTTCGTCAAGTGGGCCAGGCGTTCCCAAATAAATGCGCTGTAATCGCATTGGAGGAAAAAGTGTTCGGGGGTCTCTAGATTGCGCATGCACAGCTAGCAGAAGTAGGCATTTGGTAGGCGCCTACGTTGCAGAGCGTCAGACGTCGAGACGCGTTAAAGGAGCAGGAGCCAAACGAAAAATCTACATTTTGACGGGGTCCAGTGTTTCCAAGATCGTTGGATTGCCAACGAGGGGCAGCGGTCGATGAATTGTAGCCAGTAGGCAGATCTGACAGAGAAGGACCCGTCATTGGAGAAGCGCCAAGCCCATTGATAGGCCACACCCGCAGAACGTGTGCTTTGAGACAACCATACTAGTAGGGAGATGAGTTCTGGTACCATCTAGGGGGTGATCCTTTGACCGAGGTCGATCAACCAGTTGTTATTTGTTAGGGCGTCACTAACTGACTTGTGGCACCTTAGAGAGGCCGAGAATAGTTGCGGAGCCAAGACCTTCGGGGAGAGGCTAGAAAGCCAGGGGTCTTCCCAGAAGGAGACCGAAGAGCCATCTCCCACAGTTACAGCTGCGCCTACACAGAAGAGGTCAGAGTCTTGGAGCGAGTTGGAGGCCATAAGATTTGACCAAGGTGCCGTCGTGGAGATTTTGTTAAGCCAGAGCCAGCGAAGACAAAGGGATCTAGCGAAGGAATTGAGTTCAATGACTCCAAGGCCTCCAAGTTGAGTAGGGGAGCAGATGGTAGTCCAATTCACCCGGCTTTTCCCCGCAGCAGCTGTTTCGGAGCCGTTCCACAGCCAAGCTCGTCTAATCCTATCAACTTTCTAGACAACAGAACAAGGGGGTTTGATAACTAAAAGAGTGTAGGTTGGGAGCGCCGAGAGGACTGCCTTGAGTAGGGTGAGCCTACCCCCTTTGGACATCAAGGGGCCGCGCCAATTAGCAAGTCTATTGGAGATATTGCCAACGAGCGGCTGGAAGTGGACGTGTCTGAGGCGCTTGATGGAGAGTGGAAGGACCAGGTACTTGATGGGGAAGTGGCTCGTGTCGCAGGTAAGTCTTGGAGAACATTGTCCAAGTCGATGTTGTCACACCGAATGGGGACAACTTGGCTCTTGGAGAAGTTTGTACGTAGGCCAGAGATGTCACCTAAAATGCTTAGAATACTAGCCAAGGCAATGGCGTCTTGCGTGGTTGGGTTAATGAAGATGGCCGCATCATCCGCGAAGAGGGAGATGCGAAGGTTTTGAAGGCCCCCGCGAATTGGAGAAAGAGCTCCCTCCTCCGTGGCCTTCGATAAGATAGCGATGAGGGGGTCAATGGCGAGATTGAAAAGAAAAGGGGAAAGCGAGTCCCCCTGACGAAGGCCTTGGCGGTGGAAGGTGGTGTTTGTTGGTTGTCCGTTAAGGAGGACCCTCGAGGAAGAGGAGGCAAGTGATAAGCAGATCCAATTCCGCCAGTTGGTCCCAAACCCTCACGCGCGAAGGTTGTTCAGGAGGTATGTCCAGGAAACCGGGACGAAGGCCTTTTCTAGATCCAATTTGAGCAGAAGGGCTGGAGTTCGAGTTCTGTGGAGGGATTTGACTCTGCCCTGGACAAAGAGGAAGTTGTCCTGGATGTGGCGCTTCTTGATGAAAGTGCTCTGACAGGTTGAAATCAGGTCATCCATGAACGGAGCGAGGCGGGCGAAGAGGATTTTGGTAAAAAGCTTCCCGATGCTATGGATTAGGCTTATCGGGCGAAAATCAGACGCGACAATAGGTCTGCCGAGATGAGCTCCCAAAAGGACTTGAAGAAGTCCCAGGTGAAACCGTCTGGGCCCGGAGCCTTGTCGCTAGGCAGGCTAAAGACAATCTGCTTAAGCTCGTCCATGGTAAGCGGCTCTTCTAGGGATGAGAGGTCTCGGGGTTGGAGTCCCAGGTAGTCCCAACGTAGGCCGCGTCTCGGGTTTGTAGATGGCGTTAGTGCACCGTCCCCAAGGATGGAGTTGAAGTGTTCATGGAGGATGAGGGCTTTCTCTTGGAACTCAGAGTGGGTGCCTTCGGAGCTTTGGAGGGGGTGGATAAAGTTTTTCCTCTAGCGCCTGCTAGCTCTTAAGTGGGAATATTTGGTATTGGCGTCTCTAAGTTTGAGCCAATTTAAGCGGGAGCGTTGTTTCCATTTGATTTTTTGTATGACACTGAGGCCTATGCTTCGGAGCTTGAGTTGTCGGCACAGATCGATTTCGTCGGGCGAAAGGTTGCGCGCTTCCATGGCCACATCAAGTAGGCGTAGGACCTCGGAGACGACAACAAGTTAGAAATCTATGTTGCCGATGATGGAATGGTTCCAGCCTTTTAGGGCTTTAGCAGTGCGGAGGAGTTTAGCTTTAAAGCGGTGGAGAGGGTGCAGGGGAAGGTTCGGGGACGACTCACACCAGGCCTGTTGGACCACATCCAAGAACCCAGGCATCTTAGTCTAGAAATTTTTAAATCGAAAATGCTTGGGAGGGGGCGCGAGGTTTTCAGCCATTAGGAGTAGAGGGCAGTGATCTAAGGCCGAGGTGGAAAGCAGGAGGAGAGAACAGGAGGGGAAAGGACCTCCCAGGCAGTGTTGGGGAAGGCTCAGTCGAGCTTTACTAGTGTCGAATTTGTCTGTTCGTTGCTCCAAGTGAAGCGGCGCCCTGAGAGGTGGAGCTCTTTGAGAAGGCAGGTGTTAAGGGTTGAACGAAAGCGAGACATTTGGCGGCGATTGAGGTTGAGGTTATTCTTGTCAGAGGATTTGTATATTAGGTTGAAGTCGCCGAGGATCACTCATGGAGAGGAGAAGTGGTTTGCAATAGAGGTTAGCTCCTGAAGGAAGGCCTCTTTCTCCAAATCCAAGGATGGCCCATAAACAGTGGATAGGATCCAGCTCGGTTGGCCATCTAGGGGCGAGATTCTTGCAGAGATGGAGTGCTGAAGGATGATAGGGTCCGAAACCTGAAGAATGGAGTCATCCCAAAAGAGGAGAACAGCCCCTCTAGTCCCTACCGCAGACAGTTGAAGGACACCTCTAAGCCTATGACTGCAGATTTCCATGAGCGTCTGATTGTGCGGATCCGAGAGCTTGGATTCTTGGATGGCAAGGATTGAGGGGTTGTGGGAGCGGACAAGAGAAGTTACCACGTCCCTTTTGGCGGCGGAGTTGAGACCACGGACATTCCAAGAGATGATCTTCATTGGCAACAAGGTAGAACACCCGACTGGAAGGCTAGCAAAAGAGAAAAAACCCCCTGACAACGGCTGGTTGGGGGGGGGGGGGGACAAACGTGGACCCACGTAGGGGGAGGTTTGTCCTAGACAAACCGCACGCAGGCGGAACAACTAAGACGCGGGTTGATGGACCACACATAGGTGATAACCCGTGATCTAGTACTCCTACTCCACACGCAGGTGGATGACAGAACAAAGCTAAAACCACGCGCAGGTGGTGGCTACGATATAATCCCACGGGCAGGCGGGCTAAATAAGAAGGAACAGATAACATCGGGGGTAGAGGTCTTGTGGCGACGACGCGTGGGGGGCGGGGCGTGATTGGCGAAACTTGAGTTACTAGAATCATGAATGTAACGACTTACTGGATGTAATAAGTTACTGGAATTAATCATGAATGCATTCGAGTGGGACTTGCCCAAGTTAGTGGTATAATTGTCATTTGCGCAAAAGCTTGACAAGTCAAGCCTTAACAACACTTGCGGGAGAAAGAAGTTTGAGACGACGGCAAACTTCTTAATGACAGATTTAACTTTTAGACACATCTTTGACCATTCGTCTTATTCAAAAAAATTATGTAAATATCATTTTTTTTTGTGATTTGTTTTATCAATAAAGATACTTTAAACATGACTTATTTTTTTTGCATGTTTGCACTAATTTGTTGAATAAGACGAATGGTAAAAGACATGCTCAAAAGTCAAAGGCGTCAAACAAAAAAACGGAGGTAGTATATGGCAAGTAGAAAATTTACTCCATCAAAGCGTTAAAACTTTTTACCCCTCCAGACCTCGGATCGAAGGCAGCAAACGAATGTTGATTCTTTTTTATAAACACTAGATGTGGAGTCAATGTCGGAGTAATTTTTTTAGCTCCACGCATGATCGTCGTGCCATTGCCTGGTGTCAGCCGTTGCGATTATATCATCTCATGATCAAAAGTAATCCGACACATTTTCGTAACAAACATGTGGTCATAGGCCCAAGAGGGCTTTCCATATTTATAAGTTCAACTGTAGTCATAATCAAGATCCAGAATCTGATCAACCCCAAAAAAACTAGCCGAAACAAGTGATGGACACTCTACCTTTTAAGTTGTGCTCCCCAACAACCGATAACCAATCTGGGACTAAACTAAACAATCTCCCCTCACATCAAACATCGAAACCTAGCCCGACAACTACGCGACCTTGAAGATGTTATGAGTTTTAGAGCTAAACTCTTATATCACTTGTTAGAGCCCAGTGTGATCCGACCTATTTAGCGATTTGGCTCCCCTCAAAACCAATATCGAGCCTAGGTCCCATGAGACATGCTACATCCACGTCCAATCTTGAACCCTCAAGCATACTGTCAACACGCCATCGTATGCTCGTCCGTGCATGGCCAAATGCAACACGTACCCTATCTATACAGGCAACCTTGACATAATAATCGTCTTGTAGTGCTACATCATTCGGTCGCCTCGACCACCACGACACTTCCATCACCTAGACTGTCCGGTCGTCTCACCACCTCTAGTGGCTAGTTTTATCTTGAGTGTTGAACCCCCTGTCTTCGCTGGCCATGTTGTGTCGAAACCCCTGTCTTCAGCAGGCATGTTATCGGCCAAATTATTATGTTCATCGATCACCTTCATGCTCAATATTGAGCTGAATAAGAGTTTTTTCTCGGCACTGTGCGTATTTATAATCCTCGTGCCTATACCTATCTTAGCTCTCATACCACTTGTTAGATCCCGCTGCAATCCGGCTCCCCCTATGACTAACATCTGATTTTGGGCCTAGATCTCATTCAGTCTGCTATATATATTCACAGGCCCAACCAAAGTCACAAAACCAAGGGCCGGAGCCCACTCAAATACCCAAAAGACTATTGGACCATTCCACTTTTTAAATTGTACTCATCCACAACCCATAATCGATGTGGGACTAAGCCTAATAATACTATATCTTTATAGTTATACGACGACTACAACCTTTTATATAGAGGACATGATACGAGTCCAACTCAATTTCTAAAATTCTAAACTATTTTATCTATTAATTAAAATTAAAGTCAAAATATAACGGCAGTTATACTCGTATCGACACCGACTCTTACCACCCCGCGAGCGAGCATGATATCCTCCATTCCTAGCGGCATTTATCAGAGCCTGTCGACCGTGCCGGCGGCCGGCCACTTTCTAGGCATTTCGCCTGCCATAAATACATGCATGCACCGGTCGTTACGCTTGACGCCTTGACCCTATAGCTCGTCCAATCTGCCAGCTGCAAGCATGAAACGTCTTGTTTCAGCTCGGCTGCGAATTGCGCTACAGTGCATCTGACTGCACGCACGCACGCACCGGCGCTAGAAATTCTAGAACGGGTTCTCATTATCGCTCTGGAGGAAAAAAGAGCACCGATGAAATTGACACCCTTCAATATATATAGTACGTTCACTATATATTGTAAAAGGAGAAAAAAAAGAATAATACGCTGATGATTAAGTGTTGTAGCCCCCGTTTGTAGAACAGGTTAACCTCTTGATCAATCGAGTACGTTGTGCCCAACTGGTCAGTGGAGAGTAGGCTAACACGAATTAACCAGATGTAAATGTCCATGGGATTGAATGAAGCTTAGGCAATGCTAACTGCCCGATCGACGACAAACGAGTTACCTGCTGCATCCACCAACAAATTGACGATCGAGCAGGATGAGTATAGCCAGAGTCTGCTCCATTAGATAGGCGCAAGTTGTGTCTACCTACCAGTCCCTGCCAAACAGCTAAAGACATGCATGGATGCAGATGGAGGCGGAGAAGTGACGGTTGTTGCATCAGGACTGACAATTTTGAGCGTTGACGTGCAGGGAAAACTCCGATAAATCCGACAGAATCCTCATGAACCGGGTCAGCTAGCCGAATGGATAGGTACAGGTAGGCGAGCTTTGACGATGAAGCGGGGTGGGTCCCACGCAGAATCTTCTATAATTCCATGGGTGGATCAGTACTAGAGTGCTAGAAGAGTCGGATGCTGATTCTTAATTAGGTTTGTCAATGGAGCTACAATATTCCAATAATCGATCGATCGGGCAATCGGTTTCCTTCTAGATGAACTGATGAAGACGAGACCGGCTGGCCAGCGTGCGGTCCAAGCAGAAGGAAGTTTCTGAATCATGTCTCAGCGTTGCGGCTCGCCGGCTAAAATTGTGTGTGTGTGGAAGACAGCGAATAACGGGATGAGCCACTGACGTCACGTGGTTTTCCTGCCAGTTGGTGGCTTGTGCTGGTAGCTACTTCGTGCTAAGGGGCATGCCTCACGCAAACTCTATTTTTCACCTATCTCATCCCTATTTATCTATTATTATCCAATCTCTCCCTACATTTTTCTCTCTTATATTTTATTTCTTCTCTCTGCTACAGTGGTTGTTAGGGATGAAAAATGGGTAGGGTTGGAAATGCCCTAAAGTTAAATGGGATGCCCAGTCATATCATGCACCATTAGATTTGGAAAACGTCAAAACTTATCACAATTCATGTACATGACCCCTTGAATTCTAAACCAGATAATCCAAACACACTAACACCCCTCAATAGTTTAAGAGGTGGGTTTTACTATCGTGGTTGCGGTGTGGATTTTGATGTGGTGTGGGTCGACCACATGCAAGTGAGCATCTTACTCTTGAATTTCTCATGAACGCCTCTCTTCTTTTCTTCAATTCTCTTCCCTTCTCTCTCCATGTCTATCTTTCTATGTATTTCACTGTATCTCCCCCAAAACCTTGTGTCGACTTCACCAGTATCACCCCCTCCATTAGCTCCACCACTCCATTGCTTTGCTCGCTGCCTCCAATGATGTTGCTTCTTCCTAGTTGTGATGGGAAACGACTTGGCGAACTACTTTGGCACCTCCAATTCTCCTATGCACATCTGCGTCCATCCATTCTCTTTAATTATCCAATCCTTTGTGAAGGCTTTGGTCTTCGCTTTAGATTATAATGACACTAAATATGTTTGACAATATGCTTGAAACTCTGAAAGCCCGGAAGCATTGAAGAGCTAGCCAAGGTTAAGGACACATTAAGGATGACCTTGTTTATCGAGTTGCATTCATCCAGATTTTTAAGGGTTATTCTTATTATGTTACGCTTTTGAGGAGTTTGAGATGCTCTTATTGAGTTCTATGTATCCTTATTGTTATTACCCAATAATTATGAGTGCTAAAGTTGAGTGTTGTGTGGTTGTCGTATGGTATAGCATAGCTGTCGTATGGTACAATGTACCAGACGACACATCATCACATTTCTTCTAGAAGGGCTCCTAGCACTCTATGTGAAGTATTATGGGAGTCATATGGTACAGAGTACTAGAGTACCAGGCGATGCCCCATCAGATTGCTTGTAGGGGTATCCAGGACGGCCCAAAGGTGCAGTATGGTACGAGGTACCAGATTGCGCATCATCGGCTTGTTTCCAAGGGGGTGCATAGTTGGCCCTAGCACAACGTATAGTAAGAGGTACTAGATAATGTGTCATTTGGTTATATCTAATAGGGTACCTTTGAGGTCACTATTTAGTGTCTAGGTGATGTATGGCACGACATATCGTACGACTCACCACTGCGCTTTCTCCGCTAAGGTTTTGGGTTGTGGTTGCCCAAGGCTTCGTATGGTCTGGCGTGGTGTCGCACCATGCAAGGGTCGAGCGCTCCATATGGTCCAAGATACACCATAACATATATTTGCGATGTGATTGTTCTAAAACAATGGTTTGTTATTAAGTGTGAGCTATTGAAAGACATAGGACATCTCCTTGTTTAGTATGGAATGATTCCATTGCCTATCCTTTAGGCGGCAAAAACTACGGTTTCCATTCATAAAATATGTTCATAAGAGCTTGGGTGTTATGTCTAAAAAATAATAAAATTATTTTAGTAATTTTAAGAAAACTATTTAAAACACCACAAAAATAACTATAAAGTAATACATTGTTTGGTTCATGAAAATAAAAAATTTTAATTTAATTTAATTTAAGCTAAAAAGGCCTAAGTGTGGACTATATGGGCCCCGGGTATCCTCTAGAAGGCCCATAAGGGAGCAGATAGGGGGCGGTCCAAGTCGGCCGATCAAGGATAGAGACCACTCGGGCTACGCGTGGCTTGAGCCACAAGGAAGTTCCCGAGGATATAATCTATCTCCATGTAATTAGCAGATCAACACATGCATTCCATGTAACTGCATACCAGAATTAGTTACCAGGGATCCCGAGATATCCTGTAACTCTATATCCCCCTACACTATATAAAGGGAGGGGGTAGAGGCCATTGGCATGTAAGTCTACAGCACATAGCATCATCTTGCATCTCACATCTTGATCCACCATATAATCCCAGAACACAGGAAGTAGGGTATTACCTCCTCCGTTGAGGGCCTGAACCTGTCTAACCTTGCCTTGTGTTACAATTTAACTTAGTTCTTGATTAGCATCCCCTCGTACAAATTCATTGCCGGTGGTGACCCCCCAATTAGTCACCTGCCGACAGTTGGCGCGCCAGGTAGGGGACAGCGTCAAGATCATCTCTCGAGTTAGATGGCTTTTCCAAAATCGCCGTACGTCGCCATGAGGTTAGGAGAGTCTCTTCGCTTCGGCAGCCTGGACTTCATCGCCGACGGCATCGGCAATCTTCACCTCTCTCCTCCTGGAGAGATTCCTTCGCAAGGAGGCGCACAATCAATGTGACCCATTGCCTTATGGCTTGGAGAATTTAGCAAGCGCCTTTCACGGATTGACCCCCTCGCTGTTCGCCTTCGCACCTCCGCCCGAGGCAGACGAAAAAGAACTCGGCGGGCTCGACCGTTTGGGCGTGGATTGTATTCCGCCCAACAACTCTTCGGCCTCAGCTGGATTTCCCTCCAGACTCGAGAATTCCGTCGCGACTCTCGCACAGGATTCCTCGGTTATTCGGATAGGAGATAACCAGTCGGCGAGCGCATTGGATCCACTCGGATCAGATCCATCTATGTTCGTGGGTGTCATCAACGGTGGCCAACCCATTGAACAGAGTGAACAAGTCAGCCTCTCCGCTTCTGACTCAGAGTCTGACGGGAGTGTTGAGATTCGAAACTACCGAGAGGTTTTCGTCCTAGGCGCGGATGATCACCACTCCGCCTCTCCGCTCGTCGCGTATGAAGTAACCGACGCTGGCGCGAACCCAGATCCTCGCTAGGCGGAGAAACAAGACCACGTCTGACAACCGGCGTCAGCGTCGCGGCGTTCGTAATGAGCCAGCGGTGAAGCTAAGGGATCAGGAGGTCTACAACACTCCCCAGGCTAACGTCATCGCGTCAAAGACTCTTCTCGAGACCATTGCGCCGCAACTTTCGGAAGGCAGCCCCCTCGTCCAGACCCTTGCTCGAGCTGCGGCCATGGTGGAAATGGCTGCCATACAACAGAACAAGGTAATGCCCGCTCCGTCCGCTTCGGCACGCAGTCGATCTACGCGCAATCGAAACCGGGCCCGCGCCTCAGCGGCTGGCGACTCCTACCAGTCGCCTGCCCACGATCTTCGCCAAGATATAGAAGCCAGGCGGCGGGAGCGCAGTCACGGCGAGCGGAACTCTCGTGGCCGTCAAAGTCGCCGCGACGATGACCAAGCCGAGAGCACCGCCAGTCGGCGCGACCACCGCTAGGAGCAACGTCAAGGCCCGCGCCGGGAGCGTCGTAGTAGATCCCCAGCGCGGAGGCAGCCACGACCGTTGGAGGGGATTCGGGCCTTCACCCCGGATCTTCGCCGAGTGGTTTGGCCGGATGGTTTCAACCTCAAAGGCATCGACAAGTTCGATGGCGAGAGGGACCCAAAGAACTGGCTGCAGGTTTACGCCTTAGCAGTCAGCGCGGCAGGAGGTGATCAGAACGTCATGGCAAATTACTTGCCGATCGCTTTGACCCCAACCACCCAGACCTGGCTAACGGGACTCCCGGAGAACTCTATCGAGTCATGGGACGACCTCCAGGAGCAGTTCATCGCCAATTTCCAAGGGACTTACGAAAGGCCCGCGGGGAGATAGGAGATCAGACAGCTACACAGGCGCAAGAATGAGACTCTTCGCGAGTTCATCAAGCGCTTTACCAAGAACAAGAACAAGATCCGGGATGTTTCGGAGCAAACAGTCATCGACGCCTTCTTCGCCGGATGCCAATCCGAGGAGTTGATCAGGCAGATGACCCGGGACCCCTCGCGTAATCTCAAGGCCATGTTCACGATGGCTGACCAGGAGGCCGAAGCCGAGGAGGCCATCGCGAATCATCGCGGAGGCAATGACGGAGGCCCCAAGAAGAAGCCTAACGACGAGCAAGGCAAGCCCAATGATAAGAAGCGGAAGGAGGACGAGATAGTCGCCAACATGGAGCGCAACCGACCTAAGCCCCCCAACGACAACGACTACAAGAAAGTGATGGATTTGGTATGTCCCTTCCATCCTCGAGGAAAGCACTCTGCCAAAGATTGCCTCATTCTGCAGAAGTTCGCCGACAGCGCAAACCAGTCGGCTAAGGGCGGTCAAGGCAAGAAACCTGATGGAGATTACCAGGATGCCGAGCGCGAGATCAACTACATCTTTGGGGGCTTTGATGCGTACGAGTCCAAGCGGAAACAAAAGCTTACCACTCGGGAGATCAATGCTATCATGCCTGCGACGCCTAAGTACTTGCGTTGGTCCGAGGTGCCCATCACCTTCGACCGATCGAACCACCCGGACCGGATCGCCTTCCCTGGGAGGTATCCTCTGGTGCTGGATCCGGTCGTGCGAGGAAGCAAACTAAAGAGGGTTCTGGTCGATGGCGGGAGCGGGATTAATGTTCTTTTCATCAAGACCCTGGAGCAGATGAATATTCCTCGTTCCGAACTACGGCAGGGATCATCTCCTTTCCACGGGGTAATCCCCGGGACGTCCGCAGTACCGCTCGGACAGATCTCTCTGCCGGTCACGTTTGGGACTAAGGACAACTATCGGACCGAGAGTCTGAGTTTTGAAGTGGCTGATTTCGAGACGGCACATCATGCCATCTTGGGAAGGCCGGGGATTGCCAAATTCATGGCTGTTCCCAACTATACCTATCTCGGGTCCCAATGGTGTAATCACCCTCCCTGGTAACGTCAAGCTGTCCCTGCTCTGCGACAGCGAAAGCTGCGAGATGGCGCAGGCACTGGACTCGTCTGCCGAGATGGAAAAAATCCGACTGGAGTTCGCGAATCTTCAGGAGGAGGGGGATGTCCCCGCCAAGAAGCAGGCCAAAACATCCATCCAAGCAGCCGAAGAAACCAAGAAGATCATGTTAGACCCGTCTGATCCGACCAAAACGGCCGTGATTGGGACAGGGCTTGACAGCAAATAGGAAGACGCGCTCGTCACTTTCCTCCGGGCCAACCGGGATGTGTTCGCTTAGAAGCCTTCGGACATGCCCGGTGTTTCGAGGGAGGTGATCGAGCACTCTCTCCACGTTGACATAAAGGCGAAGCCAGTCAAGCAACGCCTACGAAGATTTGCCCCGGATCGGAAAGACGCCATAAGGAGTGAGATCATCAAATTGTTGGCCGCTCGGTTCATCAAAGAGGTGTATCATCCCGAGTGGCTCGCTAATCCGATCCTGGTGCAGAAGAAAAACAAGACGTGGCTCATGTGTGTCGACTACACCGACCTCAACAAGGCGTGTCCCAAGGATCCTTTCGGGCTCCCCCGCATCGACCAAGTGGTGGATTCCACCGCCGGATGCGAGCTCTTGAGTTTTCTGAACGCCTACTCAGGCTATCATCAGATCAGTCTGAAGGAGGAGGATTGTATCAAAACGTCGTTTATTACGTCCTTTGGTGCTTTCTGCTATATCACAATGCCATTCGGGTTGAAAAACGCTGGCGCGACTTATCAGCGCGCCATACAGCGGTGTTTTCACACTCAGCTCGGACGCAACCGTCGGCACCCGATTTACAATATCGGATTCCACCTACGTAAACCCGTACTAGTCCCAAAGATCATGGCTAGTACGCACAGATATACAGAAACGGAACAGTGCCAACGATATTATTATTACAAACAGAACATAGTCCAGTACAAACACATACAACGGCTCGCAGGCCGCACATCAGAGTACACGGAGATATAGGACTAATACAATATCTAAATATTTATCCATCCCATAGGCACGAGGGCTGTAGGAACGCGCAACCCTAGTCTTCATAATCTTCATCAGACAACGCCTCCCCGACGTAGTCTGGATCCTCCTCCTCGGAAGGCGGGCCATACTCAGATGGACCAACTATTGAAATTTTAAAAAGAGGGGGAGAAAAGGAGGGTGAGTACAAATTGTACTCCGCAAGTCCAGAATTATGCAAGTGTGGGTTCAGTACAAGGAGAGCTTAGGTTATTTGCGGAAATGCATTTATTTAACCTAGTTTTGACAAAGCAATTTCGAAACTTTAAATCTCAACATTTTCTTTGGGCTCTTCGCAAACGGTTCTCGCCACTTGGCCTCAGTGCCATAGCGAGAACAAAATTCTTTTCTTCCTTTCTTCTCAAAACTTGCTAGGTCTGGTTACCTCGCGACACTTTCCGATAGGCCGTTACCCATTTCGGAATATCGCCGGTGGCTGCTAGCTCAAAATTCTTTCTTCTTTTCTTTTCTCAAATTTTCTGGTTCCGGTTTTCCGCGTGACACTTTCCGATAGGCCGTCGCCCATTTCGGAATATCACCGGTGGCTGCCAGCTCACATGAAATCCTTCTCAAAACCTTTCTCAAATCCTTTCTCAAATCCTTTGTTCAAAAACCCTTTTTCAAAAATGGTTTTTAAATGAAGAATCTACCATATAATCAGTCCTTCAGACGCTCATAACATGAGCACGGCTATCATGACAGTTTTAACTCTGCGAGTGGAGTGCGCTTTACCCTCGAGAGGCTACGCACCCATACGATGTTTCGCCACAAGACCATCAACCACGAGGGCCAACGATCGGGTCCGTCCCATACCGGAGCTCGAGGTCGCGTCTTGTAATAGCTCCGTTCATAGGATTATAGGATGGCGGTCCTTAGACTAGGGAGAGTTTATATTTTAGCCCAGTAAAACCCGGTGCCATACTGCACCAACTGACACAATATCTCCCTAGTCGGAAAGATTTTGGGGTAAGAGGAAAATCATTTCCTATCAAGCATCACCCTTGATGTGCTATCTTTTAAATCATCCTTCCCCAAACATTTCACAACAATATCTCATTTCACACAAATGATTAAATCATTCCGCATAAATGATTTCAAGCATTTATCCTACCACAACAGAGTATTTAAATAATAGCAATTTATATTTTAGCCTTAAGTTTAATCCTAACATATCTCTTACCTTTTCTATTTGGCATAATAACTAATTCTAGCAAATACGACATTTATCTTTTAAAGTAGCATGCATATTTTCAAGTCTAATAAACATTTTCTAAATAACCGAAAATGGCTTATCAATATGATCAAAGGGGGACTTGCCTTGATCGGTTCCGGGGAAAGCGAAGGGGACGTCGACGATCGGGTCTTCGGGACCTTGACCTTCTAAATGCGCACACGCACATGCAAGGCAATACAACACACATAAGAAACATTTCATGACTTGTTGTTTTTAAAGATAATGCAGAAATCTTGATTTTCATGCATTTTTAATTGGGAAAAACATGAAAATGATCTATGCACATGAAATAATGCACCTCAAGATGGTTATTTAATCAATTAATTTAATTCTTCCTGCATGCATATATATATATTTTTTCAAGGTCCAGAAGTTAATAAATTATATTTCTGAATTTTAGAAATTTATTTGACATTTTTTTGCTGAGAAATGGATTTTATATAATCTTTAGAGTGATTAAAGGAAATTAAAAAGAATTTAAATGGGATTTCCTCAGCCGAATCGGTAATGGGCCAAAGCTGCCCATGGCTCGTCTGCGCCTCAGTAGCGCTCCCATTGCTTCGCTCGCATGGCCTCATTGGGCTCGACAGTGGGCTCCACCGGTCGGTGACCCAAAGCGGGACCGCGGTGGTTCCGGCGACGGCGCCGGCGAGACGGCGATCTAACCGGCTCAGCGAGCGGCTCGGGAGGGAGCACGGGAAGAGGGGAACTGGCTTGAGGGGTCAGCAATGAAGATTACCGAGGGATGTCGAGCTCACGGCGATGGGGCGGCTCGGCCGGAGACGGCAACGACGGCAAGGCGTTGCCGGCGGCGGATGGAGCAATTGGTTGAGGGGAAACAGAGAGGGAGACTCCGCGATGCTCAAGGGAGGCGCTAGGGTCTCGGGAAGGTTGGAATCGGCGCGGCCGTGTCGTCTTCGTCAACTCCGGCGAGAGGGGAGCCGCGGCGGAGAGGTATTTATAGGCGGCGTGGCAAGGCGGCGTCAAGGAAGTTGTTGGCGGTTGGCACAGGGCGAGGAGAACCGCGAAGTCGTGAGGCGCAGAGCGGTGGCGACTTGGCGTCACGGCGCGGGGTCTAGTCCGGCGACGTACGGGTCGACCGGCGACAAGACGGGAGAGGCAGAGAGAGAAGAGGATACGGAGGAGACGATCAGGGCAAGAGATTGCGTGGAAAAACAAGCCAGCGTGACCTCGGGACGGAGGCCGAACAACGGCGAGGACCGGCGGGCAGGGGCGAAGCCGGGGAAGAACAGGGGAGGAGAAGAAGGGAAGAGGCGCTGACGGATGAGTCCCGTTGACCAGAGAGAGGAAAGAATGGGTGAGGCTGGCTGGTGGGACCAGCTGGCGAGGGGACTGGCCGAGAGGCTAATTGGTGAAAGCAAAGCCTTGGAAAAGATGGGCCTGGAGCGGCTCGGCCCAAACAGAGAGGAAACTGAGGAGCGGGGGAAGAGAGAAGGAACGGGCCGACTCGGGCCGAGAGGGAATTAAAAATGTTTTTGAGTTTTTCTGAATTCCCAAAAGGCATTTCATTAACAAATATCCCTTTTGATTTTCTTTTCTGATTTCCAAAGGCACTTTATTTTCAAATAACCTTTTTACATATAATAATACTTTTAGAAAATATTATTTTGCTTTCCCCAACAATTATTGATATAATTCCAAATAACCTCACATGGGATAATTGTTTTAAGAAAATATTAATTTAAACAAATTACCACATTTTTCCCCCAAGGCATAGACTTAAAAAGTTTAAATTATTTTTCCAATTTAGATGCAATGCATGCAATGATGATGCCATGATGCAACTTAAATTAATAGCGTGCCAAATTAGTTTTAAAAATTTGGGATGTTACAAACCTCCCCCCTTAAGGAGAATCTCGTCCTCGAGATTTGAAGGACCTAGTAGAGAGAAAAATGAGGGGAGAACAGACAGGTGGTGGTTTTGTCGATCGCTTCAATGGCTGCTGGGGTTGATCCACGATTCTTGTGTCGAATCTACGAAAATGGTCGCCTTGGTCCATAGTAACTCTCTGAGTACGCTCTAGGTCACCTGGGCTTCATTCATCTTAATAGCATTCTCGGTCCTAGTCTACCAGAATAATAGATAAGTGGGAATAGCAATAGAGCAAGGTAGAGCAGAAAGGAAGAGGACGGGTGGAAGAGGAATTTAGAGAAAATTTTTCATTTTTATAGCACATTTCGACAACCGAGAAGGTACGAAATTTCAGGCCCTGATTTTACTGAAGCCCTAGAAACTCTTTGATGGATAGATGGTGTAGCATCCAACGAACTCACGCAACAGCTGCTAGATGCTTCTTTTGAAATCTTTACCACTGAAACCCAACTCTTGCTAACTTGTTCTTTTATAGTGTTTGATCCATAAGGAGTTGCCCTTTCAAAGTTCCATGCATTCCACTAAATCATTCATACCTAATCCACTTCTTATATATCCGTGGAATATCACTATATCCGCAATAAGGCTTTTTGATCATTCAACTCTCTAATGATCTATATTCTTGATTTCGGGCTAATAAAAATCCAATAGTCAAGCTTTCCTTAATGTCATCCACAATCAAGACATTTTGTTAACTCATGTATCATTTTGAAATCAAACCACTAGTAGCTAGACTCAAGTATCTCCAGATAACTTATAAAGTGAACCAGTCGTTCTAATAAACTCGACTAATTAGGTTGAAACATTCCAATGATCATTGTACAATACCCAGTAGCTATTATCCAATCTTGATTATAATCATCCTAACGACCCAAAATTCCAATCTGATCCTTCACGTCACATTCAAATTTTACCCATCAATAGCAAGATATCTAATCTGACACAAGGTCTCTACATAAACTCAGTTAATTCCTACATGGTCATCTTGACAAGATTATTACTACAAATCCAATGACCATAAGCTAAATCCTCAATAAAGTTGTCCTCCAACCACCATACCACCATGTATGCATTCATGGCATGACATTGTATCGCCTAACTAATAATTATAACCAAGAGATTTACAAACTAGTTAATAACTCCAATGTCATAACCAGAGACCTCATCTTATCTATTCAATAGCCATCATCTCTGCATACAAGAGCTATTGATCAATATTCATTATCCTTTCTGTTAATAATGCAATGGTTTACTATGAGTCTAATAACTCTGGATAATGAACAAATCTATTCATTCATGACCCCTCATATTGTGATCCACTTCATCCTCATCATTTTTACTAGTCTTCATTCCTAACCCATAATTATTGGTTTAATCCCCTAGCATCGGGTTAGTGCACTTCCTATAACATCTCTCAATTGCTGCCCAGTTATATCTAGCACAACTATATATAATCTAGTAATTTACTCCAAGCTCATAATATCATCACACCACTTTGTAGTATACATTCCGTCTAATTGTATCACTACTTTCAGGATCGAGATATCCCTTTAGCAATCAATCATATCTCCAACATTCTTTTTTTTTCGATTACACACTTAAAAGTAGTGCTGAAGTTCGTCAAACACCTTTAGAATAATTAAAACTGGCCTTTCAATCGGCATCGTGCTTCAATCCAATGTGAGTTCTGTGTTTACTACATATATCAGTCTATCACATCATCCATAAGAGGGCTCCCTGCTAGCTTAGCATTAGGTAAGAGGGAATAGCAGAAGGGTAATTAGGATAGGGGAAACCTATTATATATAGGAAACAAACACCAGCCTCCATAACTACCCAGTGTTCAAAGGTAACACAGAAGTGCTAGGAACAAGAACCTTGCATAATGGTGCAAAAGAAAGATTAGCCTCTGATACTCCAAAAAAATTCTAGGGAGCAACATAGTTGAGTTTTAAGATGGGAAAACAAATGTTTTAAAGCGGGGGAAAAGATAGAACGTCTACCAAATTTGGTTACAAATAGGTTTTGACTTAAGATTTTGAAAATTTTATCTCCTTAATACAAAATCAAAGTGTTATTCTGAGAACGAAAAATAGCTATAATTATAGTCCTTTAAAGTAAGGAGGGTTCAAATCTTGATCGTTATAAAGTTTTAAGGACTAGAGCTTACTCACGTGCTCCGCCGCTACAACGAAGCAGCAGACGAGCTAGCGCGGATGGGATCCACTCGGGCCCAGGTCCCAAGTGGTGTTTTCGTCTAGGAGCTACGCGCACCATCTATCAAACTACCATCTGCGTCAGCAGAAGATCAAGAGAAGCAGCCAGAACCCGATGCAGAGGTATTATCAATTACTCCCGGGTGGACTCAGTCTTACTTAGATTATCTTCTTCGTGATGAGCTGCCTGAGGATAGAAGCCTATCCGAGTGCATCACACGCCGAAGCAAAATCTACAAGGTAGTCGGGGACGAGCTTTTCAGAAAAAGCAGTTCCGGGGTACTAAGGCGTTGCATATCTGAGCAAGAAGGCAGAGATCTACTCCACGAGATCCACTCGGGGGAGTGCGGGCATCACGCAGCAGCAAGCACCCTGATGGGAAAAGCCTATCGGCAGGGATTCTTTTGGCCAACCGCGGTTACAGATGCGGAAGACATAGTACGCAAATGTGACGGGTGTCAGTTCTTTGCACGGCAAATCCACATGCCGGCCCAAGATCTACAGACGATTCCGATCTCTTGGCCCTTCGCCGTCTGGAATCTGAACATGGTGGGGCCCCTTAAGCGAGCACAAGACGGATTCACTCATCTCTTCGTCGCCATCGACAAGTTTACCAAATGGATTGAAGCCAAGCCGGTTGCTGTCATCACAGCAGCCAAGGCACGCGAGTTCGTCCGGGACATCATTGTGCGTTTCAGCGTGCCCAATCGCATCATCACCGATAATGGCGTTCAGTTCAAGAGCAGCGAGTTTCAAGACTGGGGCGAGGAGCTGGGCATCAAGATCTGTTACGCCTCGGTGGCCCATCCATGGAGCAACGGACAGGTTGAACGCGCCAACGGATTGGTGTTGCAAGGGCTTAAAGCCCGAATCTTCGATCGCCTGAAGCCGTACGCAACGCGCTGGGTTAAGGAGTTGCCTTCGATGCTCTGGGGGCTCAGAACGACCCCAAGTCGAGCAACCGGGCAAACACCCTTTTTCCTAGTTTATGGCTCGGAAGCGGTCCTCCCGACTGAATTGAAGTTTCGGTCCCCTCGGGTCGCCGGTTATGAGGATAATCAGTCGGATGAAGCAAGATACGAAGATCTCGATCGGCTCGAGGAAGCCAGGGAATGATCCAGTCGGCAAAGTACCAACAGGGCCTACGTCGCTATCGCCAGCGCAACATACGGGCCGTGCATTCTCCAAGAGAGATCTGGTCCTCCGAAGGAATCAGAAGCACGAGCATAAACTCTCCCCACTCTGGGAAGGCCCCTACATGATTGCTGCGGTGACCCGCCTGGGGGCTTACCGGCTACAGCATGAAGATGGATCCGAAGTGCCCAATACGTGGAACATCGAGCAGCTACGTCGTTTTTACTCCTAAAGTCTTGTGTTCAAGCAGCATGTAATTAGTCTCCTTTCTTTTGACTTTATACTTGGCCGTAAACGATCAAGCAGTAAGTCAGGGGCTACACTAACTAGTGTGCGGAGTCAATCGTACCCTATCTTATCAATGAAAGTTGTTTTCTCTTTACATGTGTTGATCAAATTCGGGTGTTACGAAAATTCTTGAGTAATGGCGCTTTCATATCCGTAGTCGCAATGTTTAGCTACTCCGTAGTCGCATGGGGAGAAAGCCAAGTGCTACTTTCTGGCACTCGGGGGCTGGACCAGTCGGCGGATGCGTTTCATGAAAAAGGATAAAGCGTATTATTCGGATAAATTAGATCACCAGTATCGGGGATCAACAAGCGTTTCCATTACATATACATTCACAAGTCCAATTGTTCTACTATCTGGATGGCAGTCGGACGAACCTCCTCCAGTAAAGCGGCGGCCTCCTCCTCCGTACAAGCAAACCCGTCCTTCACGGCTTCAAAGTCTAGACGGGGGAAGTTTGACTTCGCGATAGCGAGGCCTTGGCTGGTACATCTTATCGCGGCCTCCTGAGTGAAGGCCTTGATCTGCTTAGGGAGAGTGTCGAGATGGGCCGCCAGGAGGTCGGGATCGTTCGGCGGCTCTTCTTCCGGGTAAAGGCATTCAAGCACTGAGCCTATCCCCACTAAAGCTCGGCGGCGAAGCTCTGCAAAAACCAGTCGGGTATGGCGCATTAGTCGGATTCCAATGAGGTTGAGTCGGGGAGAGCCAATGGGGAAAGTTACCTTCCAACTCTCTGGCCAATTTCTCTGCTTGAGCATTGGCTCGGCGGACTTCTTCCTCCAAGGCCTTCTGCCTCGCCTCCAGAGCTACATTTGAAGACGAATGTCGAAAATTGTTATCTATGAAGCATCCATTCTGGAGATTTAGCACAGACAGGGGTTTATACCTCGGTTAGTGTTGGACTCTTCCACGTGGCGGAATCGGAGCTCGGTGACCTCGCGGTGGAGTTCTTCGATCCGGCCGCGGTATTGCGACTTAACGGCGTACAGCGCGTTGTCAAACTCGTCGTGTGTTTTCAGCTCGCCTACCGTCTTCTCCATGCATCGGGTCTTCTGCTTCGACCTCTTCTTTATGCGCTGCGTGGAGAAGGGAGGGGTATTAGTGGGATTCCCGTGCAAGGTAAGGATTCGCGATGGGAAAGAGCTTTACCTCGTATATCTTGGCTTGAATTGCAGTCACTTGGTCCAGCACCTCCCATTCCTCGGCCTCCTGCCCGTCGTCGACCTCGTAGCCCTCCATCTCCTTCCTCCATTTCAACCGGAAGAGTGGAGTGTGAGCTTTGGGGGAGGGGCGAGGAATTTCCTCGATTTCTGGCTCTAAGCTCCCTGGAGCTGGAGCCGGGATTTTCCCCTTCGCCGACGAGGATTGACGACTGGTGGAGGATGGGCCGAAATCTTGGCGAGGCGCGATGGGCTGAGCCGAGGCTGGCATTCCCTTGCCATGCGAACTTGGCGGTTCATCATCATCGACTGGTTTCCTGAAAGCATTCGGAGACCTATCAAGAGACACATTTCTGCGAATTGTGAAGTTACAGCGTCGCAAAGGAATACTGTGTGATGGGAAGTACTTCATCTTGAATCGACTGCCCGAACCACTCGGGCGAGTTCCAGAGGGCTTCTTCCCCCCTGACGCGGCCGTTGGGCCGGCTGTCTGGGGAGATGGAGGGCTTGGAGGTGGCTCGGCCGAAGTCGGAGACGGCCTTGGAGCTGAGCGGCGGTGGTGCCGGAGCGGGACGTCATCTTCGTCATCATCCTCGTCTGAGTCCCCTGAAGCAACCCCCTTGCCTTTCTTGGTCGGAGGAGCACTAGTCGAGCCCTCAGCAGGGCGCTTGCGCGGTGCCTCCTTGGGATGAGGAGCTTTTGGGACCGGAGGGGTGGAGAAGAATGCTTCACGCCCCTGTAGCATGTCAGATTACATTAGCTACGCTTATGCATTCAAAAAAGGCCGCGGTTGAGTTGAGGAGGATCTTCTCCTTACCGCTGGTGGCAGATACCCCAAATGGTACGGTGCTGGGCAATCTGCGCGAACTATCTCCGAGCCCAGAGCGAAGAGCTCGACCATTCGGCTAATGATTTCCTTCTGCGAGAGGTTTTCGTTGGATTCCCGAGTGGTATCTTGGGCCCCCGAGTACTCGAAGGCAGGATGCACCCTCTCCTTTATGGGCTGGATATGGCGCTGGGTGAAATTCCAAACAACCCCGATGCCGGTCAGCCCAGCAGCTTTAGCTCTGTGGAGGAGAAGGAGAAGTTCCTCTACTTGGCCTCCCTCGTCATCGGCGAGAGGAGAGGACCAGGAGGGATGGACCGTGGGACACTCGCCGGAGAAGGAAGGGAGGACCGGAGGAGAATTGGTGCAGTAGAACCACTCCGAGTGTCAGCCCTTATTGGAGGTTCTTAAAGGAAGATCGAGATAATATATTCGAACCCCTTCCCGCAATTGAAATCCCGCGTCGGCGGCGGCTTTGGGGGAGTTCTTGTTGGAAAGGGCTTGAGAAGGAAAAGAAATCTGAAAAGATCGAAATGAGGAGCAATCCCCAAGTAGGTCTCACAAATATGAATGAAAATCGTAATTTGGAAGATGGAATTGGGGTTCAGGTGTGAAACCTCGATCCCATAGAAATGCAGCAACCCCCGGAAGAAAGGAGAACAAGGAAGGCTGAAGCCACGGAGAAATAAGGATTCGAAGACCACTACCTCGTCCGGGCGAGGGGTGGGGCAGGACTCGCCGGCGGCGGCGCACCAAGACACAAAATCTTCGGGGGGAAGCACGCCAAGGGAGACCAGCTTCTGTAGCCTCCGTTCGGTCGTGCTGGACTTCATCCATTCCTTCCCGCTCTTGGCAGCCCTCGGAACGGCATGGGATGGTGGAGCCATTGCGGTCGGAGACGGGTGGCGGCGGACGTGACGATGGAGACGAACCTTAGCGGCGGAGCTTTTTTGGAGAAGCTAACTGACTGGCGCGAAAAGTGAGCGAGGTGAACTAATTTCGTTCCGCTGTTCCTAACTTATCGCAACGGGCAAAGCTTCGCGGTCTGGGCCGGGCCTTAGTCTAGCGCTGGATGCGGCTTTTCCGCGAGGGGCCCGAAAATCACTCGGCCGGCTGAGTGGTTCCCTCCGAGAGGTCTGTGTTAAGTGCCGGCTGCCGGTCTAGGGGTGGACGAGCCTAACTACTCGGACGAAGCAATATTGCGGGTTCAAAATCAAAACAAGACGAAGCAGCATTGCGGATCCAGAACTGAAGCAAAGACAAAAGTTTATGGATGTCCAAAAGATATTCATTGAAGGGCTCTTAGGCCTGATTACATTTTTCGCGGCGCAGCACATCGAGCTAGGGCTCGTCGCTGGCTCGCGGGGATACAAGGAAAAGATAGCTCACTCCTCTGAGGGCCACTTCACGCCAAGGATGGAGGAGACGAGGGCGTCCTTCAATGGAGTGCGCACTGCATAAAGTCGTGGGTGGCCGCTGACCAGAACCCTGACGGCTCTCTGAGCGGTTTCCTCCGCATACTCTTCTCGCCATCGCTGCCATAGGGCAGCCGTAGCGGCCTTGGCCGCGGCAGCGCGGGCATGAAACCCAGCGGCGGCGACTGCCCATGGGTCCATAATCTTCCCTTGGCCCTTCGTTGATCGGTGGAAAAGAAGGGAGAAGAAAACTCGAAAACTCGAAGGCTGGTGGTGAAGTAGTATTCTGCCCCTGGGATTTCTTTTATACACGGAGAAGTTTAAGGGTCACGCCTTGTCCGTTTCAGACACAGTAAAACCATCATGGCGATGGGACGGAAGTGGATACGAATATGGTTTCCGACGGAAGCGTGTACCGTTCCAGCTGCGTGAGAAAAAGGCGCGAAGACGCTTCGCTTCCCCCAAATTGGGCTTGGGCTAAAATTGCAAAGGGCAACCCCTTAACAGGCTTTCTTAACACGCTGCTAACGGTGGCAATGTGTTAAAATCGAGCCTAATTCGGCCTCGGTGCACCCTGGAGGGCATATCACCGGCAGCGCCAAAATTGAAAGTGTTTCACGGCATACCCCATGTCGGGTCACTAGCCAACTTCGCATGCTCGAGGTTGGGTGTTGGTGAAATTTGGGTCCAATTTCTTGAGGTATGCCTTTTATAAGGTTGCCAGTTGTACACCGCTACCCGGGTACAAATACCTCTCGGCAAAATTGCATCCAATTGGTATACCCTTAGGGGCCTATGCTGATCCCTTCTCCGGTTGGGACAGGTACCACCCGGCTGAAAGGTGTGCCCCATGCTGGGCCAAGTGCTAGCTCTTACAAGTTAAGACTAGGCGCCTGACGTCGATATCCCTTGCAACGTTTAACTGCAACATGCTGCAAGACAGAAGTTGTGGAGACGTGGCTTAAGGCACGCCCCATGATGGGCCAATCGCTACTCTTGCATTGCAAGAGTGGGTGCCAAGTAGCCGAATTCATCTGTTGAGGCGATGTGCCCAATGGGCCTAGTAAGCTGGAGTTCGGTATTGCCGATCCGGGCGTTGCTTTAACACAAAAACTTAAGATTTCTTGAGTTCTTTACAATCTCTTTTCAGATTACAGGAGATATTGGTGAAACTAGTCGGCCGGACATCTGACTCGATCGTAAAGCACTCGGGGGCTACTGTGGACTATATGGGCCCCGGGTATCCTCTAGAAGGCCCATAAGGGAGCAGATAGGGGGCGGTCCAAGTCGGCCGATCAAGGATAGAGACCACTCGGGCTACGCGTGGCTTGAGCCGCAAGGAAGTTCCCGAGGATATAATCTATCTCCATGTAATTAGCAGATCAACACATGCATTCCATGTAACTGCATACCAGAATTAGTTACCAGGGATCCCGAGATATCCTGTAACTCTATCTCCCCCTACACTATATAAAGGGAGGGGATAGAGGCCATCGGCATGTAAGTCTACAGCACATAGCATCATCTTGCATCTCGCATCTTGATCCACCATATAATCCCAGAACACAGGAAGTAGGGTATTACCTCCTCCGTTGAAGGCATGAACCTGTCTAACCCTGCCTTGTGTTACCATTTAATTTAGTTCTTGATTAGCGTCCCCTCATACAAATTCATTGCCGGTGGTGACCCCCCAGTTAGTCACCTGCCGACACTAAGTCTTGTGGGCCGGGGAAACTTTGCCTGTTTGATAGTTCCCGGATGCTTTGTTGGCATTGTTTTGCGGAGTATGCATGTTCTCTGGGCTTTGCTGGGCCGAACTACCTGCATTGCAGCCCATGTATTTTCATCCTAAATCAATTCAAAACGACCCAGCTTCTGCTTGGGTCATATTGTCGCATGCGCATCTACCATTCAACCTGGTCGTTAATCCTGGTAGTGTGGTACAATCGTTGACAAAACAGGTTATCAATGCATCATAAGTAACATCATATGATTCATGTTATTGATTTCTTGGCGTCATATTCTCCTATCTGCTGCTGCATCTGCATGTGTCTGAAACTTATAGGTACATTTAGTTGCTTTTACCGGTTAGTAGAGTAGAAATGTGAGATGATCTGAAATGGTTGTTGTTTGGTTAGATGTATGAGATTGTTTTCATGCTGCGTAGAGATGTTGTTTGGTTGACTGCACTAAGGAGAGAATGACATGGAGAAATTCAAAAGAGGGATGAAACATATTTGAAAATAAATTCTAAAAAATCAATTAAGAAAATAAAACATTCAAAAGAAAGTCTCATAAATAAATAAATTAAAAAATGAAAATTTTAAACTTTTAAAATTTATATGGCAAGTGTGGTCTCGTTTTATTCGAAAAAATATCAATAACTCATTTTTGAAATCGGTTCGGTAATCGAAAATACTAATCAAAAGATATAGCAAATAAATGAATCAATGTGTCGCAAGACGTGGTTGTTCTTTGCATCTTGTGAACTGGCTCTGGAAACGCTTAATTTGGTCAGATTCTAAAGCTCGATCTGAAAAGGGTAATCAGATCCTGAGAGTCCTGGTTCAGATAGGTGAGAAGACAACTAAACACCCTAATTTTGTATTTCTAGATGCAAAACTCGTTAAATGCAGATAACCAAACAGCCTATTAGCATGCAGCTGACAACTGGGAGGTTAACTGAGCTGGGGATGGAGCAGCGACATTGCGGTGTCCTTCCTCCCGAGCTTGAAACCATCTGGTTGGCGCCGGTTTCCTCGTACGGCCGCCCTGGTTTCTCGACGCCCCCCCCTGGAGCTGCCATGTTCCTCCACCCATCCAAGAAAAGCAAGAGAGAGGAGCAAAAAATTGATGCCGGAAAAGAAAAAAACTTGCAGAGGAAAACGGAAAGGGCACGACGGCATTACACCGCGCTCGTCTTTCTTGGCGAGGCGCATCACATTCCGTCGTCTCCATTGGCGCGCGCCCCACCACGTTGCTTCCATCCCATCTCGCCGCTCGTACCAATGGCGGTGTGAGAGCTCGGCCGCCGTGCACGCCGACACGACGCGAGAGATATGCTGTTCTTGCATCCGTAGGGGGCTCTTCGAACGCGTCGACATCGGTGACGAACCAGCTCGGCGCGCGGCTCTGTGATGCCGCGCGTCCTCATGGAATCCGCCGAGCACCTGGCCTCCGCCCCCGCGGGGGTGCCGCCGGCACCCCCGCCGCAGTCGTCGACGTCGCCACGGCCGCCGACGCCGAAGGCGTCGTCGTCTCCTCCGCCGCCGACACCGTCGCCTCCTCTGCCTCCACCCCCGCCCCTGAGTACGACGCTGTCTCCGCCTCCTCCGATGACTTCGAACCGGAGCCAGAGTCCGACCTCTCAGATCGAGCAATCTTTGGTGATAGGATCTCAAGGGACGACCGGATCGCCTCCGCCGGCAACGCCCCCTGCTTCGCCGCCACCGCCTCCAGTCTCTCCTCCACCATCATCCCCGCCGCCGACGACAAGCCGGTCTCCCCCTCAGTCTTCTCCCCCGCCACCGTCCCCGTCTCCACCTCCGCAGTCACCGCCGCCAGCGACAACAACAACGCCACCATCGCCTGCGGCCTCGACACCGTCGTCGTCTGGGGCATCAACTTCGACGCCGCCATCGCAACAATCGCCACCGGCGTCGCCACCACCTTCTCAATCAAATAACTCGGCACAAGAGACCCCATCCCCTTCGCCTCCCCCGAGTACAGCGTCGTCTTCTTCACCACCTCCCACCGCAGTAGGAACACCACCACCGTCGGTGTCCACGCCCGGGGCGCTGCCGCCGCCTCCGGCCACAGCAGCACAGACGCCTCCGGCTCCGGCAACCCCTTCCTCTTCCACCCCGCAAGTGCTCCCTCCACCAATGGGCGTGACGGTGATCATGCCGACCTCCCTAACACCTGCCGGCACGTGGCAGAACCCTCCCAATCCCTCAATCGGCACGGCGGCGCCTCCTCCGGCTGCCCCGGCGGGAGCTTCGGGCGTCAACGTGCCGAGCGGCGTGCTTATCGGCGTCGCCGTTGCCGGTCTCCTCTTGGCACTGGCCTCGCTGTTCGCGTTCGCGCGCTTCAGCAATCGAGGCAAGAAGCGGCCCGCCCCGGCGAGCCGTCCTACGCGCAGGAGCTCCATTGTAGTGCCAGAGCGTAAGTGTTCGTTGATCTCGTCTGCGTTGCTCACACATGTCATATCATGTCTCTCGTCCATTTACGCATGCATGGCTCGTGGATGCAATGCAGGTGCGGTGTCGCCGGACGTGTACCAGCCGTCGAACGGGCCAGCGGCGTCACCGGGCGGCCCGAGCGGGACGATTTCGTACGATTTCTCGGGGTCTAAGTCATGGTTCACGTACGACGAGCTGGTGGGGATCACGGGCGGCTTCGCGAACGTGATCGGGGAGGGCGGGTTCGGGAAGGTGTACATGGGGGCGCTTGGGGACGGGCGGCTCGTGGCGGTGAAGCAGCTCAAGGTGGGGGGCGGCCAGGGGGAGAAGGAGTTCCGCGCCGAGGTGGACATCATCAGCCGCATCCACCACCGCCACCTCGTCACGCTCGTCGGCTACTGCGTCACGGAGCACCACCGCCTCCTCGTCTACGAGTTCGTCTCCAACAAGACGCTCGAGCACCACCTGCACGGTCAGCTCTAGCTATCTCCTGCTAGCTCCTCCGATCAGGCTGCTTCCTCTTCCCCGTATGCGCGCAGCTATACGTTTTCATGAATTTGGGAATGCGATCTACAGGGAAAGGGCTTCCCGTGATGGATTGGCCCAAGCGGATGAAGATTGCGATCGGGTCTGCTCGTGGATTGACCTATCTGCATGAAGACTGTACGTGACAGTTTGTTCCTCAGATTCATGAGCTGTTCTGCATTGACACTGTTCTGCTAGTGGTTGCTTTATTAACTTGCATCCTTTGTGCTCCTGCAGGCCATCCTCGGATCATACACAGGGACATCAAGTCGGCCAACATTCTTCTAGACGACGCTTTCGAAGCGAAGGTTTGCTGAACGAACGAATCCCCTCGATACCATGCTTGCTTCTGAATTTCTGTAGCACCCTTCGTTTACTGACGGTTGAATTTGGCTTATGTTTCTTGGTTTCGTTTGGGACAAATCAACCAGGTTGCAGATTTTGGCCTTGCTAAGTTGACGAACGATTCGCTGACCCATATCTCAACGCGCGTGATGGGCACATTCGGGTAAGCACTTCGTGCAATGCAGAGTGTGCATTGCTGACTCAAATTCGACACAGGTTCTGGTCAGGCAAAGCAGGCATCTTTTTGTCTGCTGAATTGGAAGTTTGGTGACTGAAACTGCTCCCAAATCCATCCCTGAGAAATTCCAACTCACTGCGCAGGTACATGGCACCAGAGTACGCATCGAGCGGGAAGCTCACAGACAGATCGGACGTGTTCTCGTTCGGGGTGGTGCTCTTGGAGCTCATCACAGGACGGAAGCCTGTGGACGCGTCTCAACCCCTCGGGGAAGAAAGCTTAGTTGAATGGGTATGTAACGTCATGGCCGGTAATTTAGCTAGCAGCTACCTTGTCTGTCAGTACAGGCATATGAATGAGAGCTGATCATATTTCTTCTGCATGTGTCAAATCCGTGCTGTCACTGCAGGCTCGGCCTCTCCTCGTGGACGCCCTGGAGACGGACGACTTTAGAGAGATCGCCGACCCTGCACTGGAGTGCAGGTACTCCAAGACCGAGATGCGGAGGATGGTGGAGGCGGCCGCCGCGTGCATCCGCCACTCCGTCGCCAAGCGGCCAAGGATGGTGCAGGTAATCCGACGCTGAATCCTTACAGGGACGTACTGATCGATGATCATCGTGGGAAGATCAAATCAATGTATCAAACACTTGCTATTTCACGGAATTACTAGGTGTGGCGATCGCTGGACGTGGACGGGAGCTCGACGGACCTGACCAACGGCGTGAAGCTCGGGCACAGCACGGCGTACGACTCCAGCCAGTACTCGGCGGACATCGAGCTGTTCCGGCGGATGGCGTTCGCCAACGACCTCTCCACCGCCGAGTTCGGCTTCTCCGACGAGGAAGAGCACCACGCTGGTTGCTGCAGGCGCAGCTGAACGGAGCAGCAGCAGCAGCAGCAGCTAGACCGTGAGAGATGAGACGCGTCGAAAGAACCAGCTCGACGCGGCGGCCAGATCCTGACCACCTAGGAGCTGCCTCGCTCGCAGGAGGTGCGCCATGAATGTACGGGAGGCAGAGCAGGAGCGAAGCAGGTGGTGTGATCAAGTGTGCGCGCCGCGCTGCATGCAGTCACTCGTGTGCTTCGGTTTGGGGGCAGGTTGCGTTGTCGTCGTCGTCGTCGTCGTCGTGTGCATTGTAACTTATCGATATGAGAACAAATTTGGCAAATGCTAACCTTTGTGGTGACACCTTTCATCGATGTGCTGATACAACTCATATGCTATTAGACTGTGATATGATGACACAGCTGACACCTTTCATCGAGCGCGCCCTCCTGTGGTCGCTGCGGCCGTCGCGGTGGTTGCTGGCAGCGGCGACAGGAAGTGACGGTCGGCTCGGAGAAAGAAGAAAGACAGAGTAGCCAAGAAACTCCATATGGATGAGAAAAAAACCGCTCTGTAAGCACAATCCAGTGCCGAAGCTCGAGCGATATTTCAAGGAGACCAAAACTGTTAGACAAAAATACAGAGTAATAATGGAATTGCTCAATTACAGTACGCACAGAGGAATGTACCGTATCAAAATGTTTGTCACTTTTGACTTTTGAACAAACGTTTGATCATTCGTCTTATTAAAAAATTAGCACAAATATATATAAAAATAAGTCATACTTAAAATATATTTAGAGATAAAACAAGTCACATCAAAATAAATGACATTTACATAATTTTTTTGAATAAGACGAATAGTCAAACGTTTATTCAAAAGTCAAAAGTGACAAACATTTTGATACGGAGGGAGTATGCTCTTAGAAAAACATTAGATCCGATCCCGAGCAGAATAGATGTTATCTAGCCAAACAGTGTATATACTGGCAATGTTTATGTGCCCGTAGCACGTGGCACCAGTTTTGTAAGGCACAGTGCATTTTAGTTTTTTATTTCTTATTGTTTTTAAAAATTATCTATTATTTTTTAATTCATTTTATAGAAGTCAATATTTCTAATGCTCAGATTCATTTATGGACCACCACCATGAATTTTTTGTTGCAATTTGAAATTTTTTAGATTTGTTGGGGTTTTTTATTTTTTGTTTTCAATGTATACATAAATAATTTAATATTAATTAAAAGAATAAATTCACTTATTCCTAGTGATGCATTCGGCTCTATACACGACGCTCCTTCGGTCACATGGAAAAATGGTGTAGGCGGGGATTCGAACCCTGGTCTCTAGGGTTAAAGCTAGCTCAACCCGCCAAAGCACCCGCCTTGTTCTCTACCAAACGGAAAATTTCTTTTTAATGTTAATTTAGTATGAACGGTCGAATATTATTTGACGAGATGATCGGACGACCCGGGTTTTTTCGATGACGTGGCGTGATTTGGGGCAGCCGGTAGCGCCTTGCATGATAGTACTAATACTCTTTTGTCATTATGAAAAAATCACTATAGATCACGGGACAAGACGACACAGCCCATCTATCCTCTCCGGTGACAATGAAGCTTCACTCCCGTCGGTCCACATCTACTTGCACTATTTTTATCATATTTGCTAAACATCAATCGTCTGAGAATTTCTTAAACATTAATCGATTTTGACTTAGTTGATCTCACATGTGTCACCTTCTTTCTCCTCATCAGTCGCCACCTTCTTCCTCCTCTCCGGGCACTGCCCCGCCATTGAGGTTAAGGTTAGGGTCTAGGATTGGGGTTCTCTAGTACCCATTGGGCTTAGAGGGAGGTCAGGGGAGACGGCAGCCCGAAAGTGGGGTTGGTATCATGGTGGGGGCAGTGAGGCCGCAGTGGCGCCGCCAAAGCTGTGGGGATAGGGGTGGAAACGAGCCGAGCCTAGCTCAGTCGAGCTCAGTCAAAAATGAGCGGAGCTAGGCTCGGTTCGTTAACACCTCTAAGTCGAGCTGAGCCATGAGCCAAAGGCGTTTTCGCATTCAAAATCTGTAAATGACAGAAGCTGAGCCAGACTAGACTCGGTCAGAAATGAGCTGAGCCATGCTCCTCTCATTATTTTAACGAGCCCCAAAAAGTGGGCTCAGCTCCGGCTCCGTAACACCTCCGAGCACGAGAGCTGCGAGCCGCGAGCTATTTTTCTAGCCCTAGTTGGGGATCTCGCACACATCGACCAGATTAGGGTGGGCGTGGCTGAGGTGGCAGCGAGAGGACGGTGGACGGAGTGGCGAAGCAACGAGGGGGTATGTGGGGCAGCGGTGGTGGGGGAGGAGGGGGAGGCGCGTGGAGCAACTTATAAACAGTGTCGGCGAGGGAGGAGGAGGAGGGGCGGCACCGGCGGCGGGATTAGGGAGGTCACAGGAGAAGGTATTAAAGTTGGGATGGGAGGAAACAAGAGGGATACTGGAACAATTGACTAAGAGTTATTTAACTTTAGATCAATCGAGAGGTAGACCCTCTGTTTGTTTATTACTCGAGGAAACAAAGCGGGGAAGCATATCGTCTGACGTTAGAGAATCCACAGCAGAGAGACAGTCACGCAACATCCGACCGTCCATTTCTCATCGCACGACAACGTGGTCGAGTTGGCCTGCGTATGAGTAACTTTTGGCCCAGCGCAGTTCTGCTCTGCTCGACGCCACCGCTGCTACTGCGCCGCCGCCTCGTCCTCCCAGTCAAGCGCGGCTCGGCCGTCGCTGCTATGTCGCCGCCGCCGCCGCTACAGCCGCCCGCCCAATCGAGAGTGTTGTCGTCGTCGTCGCTACTACGCCACTGCCGCTGCGTCGCCCTCTCAATCGAGCGCGTCGCAGCCGCTCATCACCTCGTCTCTACTCATCGGGTGGCGCCACCGCCATACCCTCCGGCAAACTCCATCCTTGTCGTGAATCGTCCTTGCAGCCCGCCAAAGCCATGTATGATGTATCCTCCCCCCGTGAGTCCTTTCGCATGTTGTGGCTTCATGGCTTGGAGGATTTGAAACAGCCTCTTGTTGCCGTGCCGGCGGAAGGTCCACGACGACCTGGCTCCAGACGCAAAAGGATGGCAATTCCTCAAGATGCAGAAGGATTTTTGCTTTGTGCTCTTTAATTTTCAGAATTTGTGAGCATCGTTTGAATGTAGAGATCTTGTACTTCTTCTGTTTTCTTTTGGTATGTAAGTGCTCAAAACTTTGTTCCAACAAAGTCAAGGGGGCAGAAATGTACATTTCTGTTTGTATATATGGCAAATTTATTTGAAATGTATGAAGTTAAATTTTTTTATGTTCTTATGTCATGGATGAGCTGATCAACTTTTGGTTGTGCTATGAACTGCATCCAGTTGCTTCTTGTCCTATTCATTATGGATGAGATGGATCAAGTTAAATTCATCCTCGAAGATGCATTATCAGATCTGGATTCGCCCATCTTTGAAATCAAGCTCAAGAAAATGTGCATCTAATCACTAAAATTAAAATAGTACAATTGGTTACCCTTTAGGTCATCATTCTCTAAAAACAATCTTTTGTGCAGAGTTTCCCTAGCACACATTTGATTCAAGCTTTCCATGACAGTTCCTCATCGAAATTTGCACAAGATGCTTGGAACTTTAAGCAGAGCCAATGGCCGCAGGGCAGAGGGGCACCTTTGGCTCCTCCTTGAACAACTTGGAGTACAGATGCCGAGGGGCCATAAGAGACGGAGGCGCGATGGTTTGCGCCGCAGCAGAGGCGACGGAGCGGCGCCGCAGAAGAGGCAACTGAGCAGTTGTCACCGTCGCCATCTAGGTCGGCCGCCAATGGGGGCGCAGCTCGCCTGTGCACAGTAGAGGCGACGGAGGGGTCGTCGTCATCGCCGCCACCGCCACCATCTAAGCCAGTCACCAAAGGGGTGTGGCGGCTGGAGCCACAGCAGAGGCGGCAAAGGGGTCGTCGTCGTCGCCATCTAAGCCTCTAAGGTCAGCGGCGGAGATAGAGTGGGGGGAGCAGTGGAGACTAGAAAGGATACGGTGGGGGGTGGGTTGTTTGGGGAAAACACCAAGCCATTGTGCGATGCAAAGGGCTCGGCTAGATTTGAATCGACTGATTCTCTATCGTAAGTGCCTCAACGTAAGACGATATGCTTCCGGTTGGTGGTGGTGCTGCTTGCTGGCCACCGGCCAGGAAGACACCGAGCGGTCCGTATTTTTCCATGGGTTTATGGGACCTGTCTGAGTGGGAGATCCAGTTCGATGTCCATACGTATGGTTTGCACGGCGCAGCCGCGTACCACGTCCGTCTCGCTCCGGAAGCCGCGCCGCGCCGGTGCGCCGCGCACCACCGACGGAGGCCGGCGACGCGATGCGGTGCAGGCCATGTTCAATCCAAAGGCGTGTCAAAGTCAAGAGATAGCTGAGCCTGCTGCTTGCCATCATCCGGCGAGTGGACACGTTATTGTTGTTCCCTGCATGCTAACTCCTTATGGTTGGACAGCCAACTCCTTATGGTCCCTGCATGTGCGCCACAGAATATGCGTGGTATGGGCAGTGAACTCCTCCGGTTTACAAGTGATCCGCAAAAGCCTGCTTTTGTTTTGCTACTTTTGCTGTTGGCCAGATCATATAATCGCCAGCAAAAATAAAATTTGGGAGCTCATGTAGGACAGACATCCGTCCAAAGGTTTGGAACGAATGAGCATGACACAAGTTAAGACTATATGGCATGTGTTGACTACATAATACATGTCTGTTGACTCATGTGTGACACAAGATTAAACTATATAAGACATGTTGACACTACATACATACAAGCTGAAACTATCTGAAACAACTTGAATTTCACATGAACCAACCTGAATTTCATATGAACCTAGATTTTTTTACCTAAACCAACATGAATTTTCTATGAAACTATCTGAACCAACCTACATGGCACAAGATGAAACTACATGACACAAGATGACACTACATGACAGAAACTGAAACTATGTGAAACAACTTAAATTTCACATGAACCAACCCGAGTTTCGTATGAACCTAGCTGTCTTTAACCTGAACCAACATGAATTTTCTATGAAACTATCTGAACCAACCTAAATTTCACATGAATCTAGCTGCTTTTTTTTACCTAAAACAACCTGAACCAATATGAATTTCCTATTAAACTGGCTGAAACATACTGAACCAACCTGAATTTTCTATTAAACTAGCTGAAACGATCTGAACCAAGCTAAATTTCAATGAAGTTATCTACTTTTTTTTACAAAAAAAAAATCATTAACCAACATGAATTTTATATGAAACTATCTAAACCAATCTGAATTTCACATGAACCTGGCTTCTTTTTTACCTGAACCAATATGAATTTTCTATGAAACTAGCTGAACCGACCTGAATTTCACATGAACGTAGTTGCTTTTTTACCTGAAACAAGTTGAACCAATATGAATTTCTTATGAAACTAGCTGAAACATCATGAACCAACTTGAATTTTCTATTGTCGTGATCCCAGTGTTTCCACATGGAAACCAATATGAATCGCCCTGGCGAGAAGTCGTCGTCGTTCTTGGACCAATATCTTCATCGGTAACGTCTTGGTTCAAAGTCCGAGTCTTCACGTTTTTCCTAGAAGTTGTCGTCATCCACAGCTCCAGTGCCGTGTGACAGTGATGTTTTGATCCATCCCTCGGTCTTGACAATTTTTTAGGGATCAATCAACTCTCACGACTGATTTGACATGAGAAATTCAAGAATTCACTTCATGTCTGATCGGCTAAAACTAGGACATATGTGTTATCGGATTGTGGATCGGGGGAATTATAGTGCATGACAAACAACACATGGGAGCAAACAAAGATTAGTCAATGGGAGTAGTGACACACCAACTAGATGAGGAGTTCATACAGTTTAGGCATTGCCTTGAGCAGTTGGGGGGCGAGGTATTGACTAGCGAGTGAGAATTGAAACCACTCTCGACGGGGGAAATTCCAGTGTTCTCTACAACGAGGCAGCACCTGGAGGCGGTGGATCGACTCGCCGCTGCCGGCGACAGCCACACAACGGCGGAAGGAAGCAGATTGAAAGAGGACACATGTCAAGCACTCAAGCCGCTAGGGGCCGCCGCAGTCGCCACCCCAAGTCGCTGGCTCGCTGCTGCCAAACCGCTGTGAGGGGTCGCTGCTGCCCCTCTCCTCGCCGGAGTTCCGCAAGTCAGAGGCATCGCAGGGGAGCTTCGCTGCCGGCGAGGAAGCCCGATGGGAAGGCAGAGGAATCGGGCTGGCGCTGGACGCTGGACGGCTGGAGGAAAGAGGACAACGCGTGGTTGGGTAGAAAAAAAAGATGAGATATGGCTCGTCCGTCCAAATGACTGGGACGGTGGTCCGATTTGTAACGTTTCTCATAAAATTTTACGATCCATTAATACTCCCATTTAAGGCTCAATTTGAATTCCAATATTCGTGCTCCACACACTTTGGTGAGCCCATCTATTTAGGGCGTGGGTTCTTTGTAATATCGGGCGGCACAAGTATGTCGCATGGTCAGCGGTTGGCAATGGGGTAGAGCTGTTCGACATTCAACTTGGGATCGGTTTGACATTAACTTTCAATCAAATTTTTAGACCGTGGATCAAATATTTTTATGGAACACATAAAAGATCCAACAAAAATATCTAGGTACGTGACACAATAGACTGAGACTTCTCTACAAATCAGACGTCTGATAATTAGCAAAAAATGATTCAACTTAGTTATGATCAAAACCATAGCATTAGTATATGGCGTGTCAACGGTTGGCCATGTACATGTATATGGCACACGGTCCTAATTGCATGAACACACAATGCGGAAGAATTAGTGGTTAACCATTGTTCGTAGATTCCATCTGTGCTCAGTTAGAAAAGTTTAGGCCGTTTGGCATAGTCAATGCAGCGGGTTGTTGATGTTGCATGAAAATGGACAAAGACCGTGGCGTCCTCGTTAGTGACCTAGAACAACATCACAATGGTGGTGGTGGTCTTTCTGTTACTCCAACACTCACTACAGGAAACGTGATTTTTGTGGGCGGCCAAAAATTCAATGTCGGCGGCAAGAAAGATCTGACGACATTGCGAGAGATATGTCGGTGGCATACCGACATAGGTCCTACTCCCCTCCCCACAATCGCACCCGATGCAAATTTGAATTTTCCTACCCCGCGCCAACACACACTATGTGGGCGGCATTCGAAAAACCGTCGACATAAATAGTCTACCGTGACCTCTATCATTAGGCCTAACGGCAACGAAGCTAAACAGACCCATAAGGCAGACGACGGAAGTCTATGACATGTGGGACCACAGTGTGTTGACAAAAAAGCATTGGGGAGCATCAGTGTCCGCCGAGATAGCTCATAAAAAAAAACAGGGGGCGCGGGGGCTCGAACCCGCGACCTAGGGTGAGCCGCGCCACGCGCTGTAAACCAGTGGGAAAGTGATTGCTTTTCAAACATTATAGGATGTTGAGTTTTTTTTTATAGTGTTCTACATAGCCTTTCTCGGCGGCTAAGGAGATGCCGTCGACATAGACATCCTATGTCGGCGGGATTATTTACGCCGCCCATACTGGTCCCCCTGGTGGCCACCCCTTGCTTCGCCGAGCGTCGGGGAGCATCAGTGTCGGCGGCCGTGCGCATACCGCCGAGATAGCTAATAAAATAAAACAGGGGGCGCGGGGGCTCGAACCCGCGACCTATTGGTGAGCCGCGCCGCGCCGCGCGCTGTAAACCAGTGGGGAAGTGATTGCTTTTCAAACATCATAGAATGTTGAGTTTTTTTATAGTGTTCTACATAGCCTTTCTCGGCGGTGAAGGAGATGCCGTCGACAAAGACCAGCCTATGTCGGCGGGATTCTTTATGCCGCCCACACTGGTCCCCCCCTAGTTTCGATTCTTCGCCGAGCTCTGTCGAGAGGATCTTTTGTCAAACCCAAGGTTGTAGGGCATGCACCACATCTCATAACTCGTTCCACGCATCCATTTCGATGTAGCGATTACGGGAGGTAGAATCGAAACTTTTTCATCTTAGACTTCACCTTCGTCCTGTCGTAGGTGACAGATACATTGAACCCCAGTAGGCAGTCTATGAAGCAACGTGTTGCAATACTGCAGATGAGGTCGATATAACGTCATGGAAAGTTGGAGTTGTAATGCAATCTATACAACCTTGTGTTGGGCAATACACCACTCAGCGGAGGCGACGGTGGCTCGGAAAGGCGGGAGGTGGATGGTCAATGTCGGCGGCCAGGCAGAACGGCCGCCGACATAGGTGTTGGAACAGAGGTTATCTCGGCGGCGGACTGTAGACCGCCGACATAGGTCCATCTATGTCGGCGGCATATGTTGGGCCACCGAGACAGATAAGTGTCACTGGCCTGCGGGCCCAAGTCTTCACGAGCACGGTTGGTAACACTGTGTTGGTGGTTGAGGGGGCTATGTCGGCGGCATACGTTGGGCCGCCGACATAGATATTAGTCACTGGCCTGCGGGCCCAAGTCTTCACGTGCACGTTGATAACACAGTGTCGGTGGCTGAGGGGGCTATGTCGGCGGCAATTGGCCGCCGACACTGATCTACAATTTGAAATAGATCGACAGCCCGTGGCTAAGTCTAAATCTTGAGTACTCATCCCTACTCTCGGCCTCTCGCCGCCGCCATTGCCGCCGCCATCGCCGCCAGCGCCGCCGTCGCCCTCACGCTTCGCCGCCACCGCCACCACAGCGGCAGCCGTCGCCCACCAGCGCCGCCATCCATCACCGCCGCAAGCAGCGGCGCCCCACGCCTGCCCTCGCGCCGCCCGCTGCCGTCCTCTCCCGTGAGCCGCTGCCGCCACCGCCAGCGCCATCACCTCCCCGGCGCCATCCCATCTCCCGCCGGCCCACTGCCGGCCCGGCACCGCCACTCCTCTCCCCCACTACCGGGTGCAGGTAATAGTTTGACATCTTTTTTGAAATGTGGTAGCTATGTCGTCGGTACTTCTGTACCGACGACATTAGTAATCGTGATTAATTAGTGTAACGTAGTTAATTAGATGTGCATGTCTATTTAGTTGTTACTTAACTAATGCGTTGCAAATACGTGAACGAAGCCAGAGTCAAACCCGTTCGGGGGCGCGACACATTTTCGTAAGAAACACGGACGGTGATTCGTTGTGTTCCATTACGAGAGGTGTTGTGCTCCCGAGCTGTCCACGTTTCGGACAGCACACGGATGTTGGTTTGGGTACGGTGATCGTGACCACGGGAGGTGCACAGGCCGGGATTCCGGCGGCATAACCCTGTCGTTCTCCTTGTGCATAACATAAGCGGTACGCCGTATCCGTTGTTGCACTGGGGGGACTGCGGGGTTATGCTGCCGGAATTCAGACCCGTGCACCTCTCGTGGCCACGACCACCGTACTCAAACCAACATCCGTGTGTGGGTAAGCCCTCCTATTTAGCTGCACATAGACCGTTTATGTCGGGCAATAGATCGTTTAAAATGTAAATGCACGTATATCCAAGGTGTCACACTAGAAAGATGCATTAGTGAATGTGTAGTCCTAAAATGTAAATCCATTATTGAATGTACATGTAGTAGTTAAGCGATGGAAGATCGACGGTGGATGTACGATGGTTGGAAGAAATCTGGGCACCACACGAACGAGTGGTTCGACAAAGCTGAAAAGTTCTTCGAAGATTCTTTTCGAGGATTCTGCAACCTTACCGTAGTAAAAGTGACTTATCCCTGCGCTAACTGCTCGAATACGGAGAAGAGGTCGAAGAGAGATATGACCGAGCATCTCTGTAGGCATGGTTTCAAACCAAACTACTTTGTATGGGTCTTTTATGGTGAGAGGAAGCGTCCGGCGCCCATGTCTAGCCCTGTAGACTTTGGGGAGGGCTACGACGAAGTCGAGCCCGACAGATTTGACGAGCTAACGGATGATGTTGGTAGGGCTTTTGATCTATCTCCCGAGGAAGAGGCAGAGCCACTTACCTAGAAATTTGAGAAGCTCCTTGATTCTGCCAAGGAGCCACTCCATGAGCATACCGATGTGATCGTGCTCTCGGCGGTTTCGCGTCTGGTGGCGATGAAGACCAAATACAATCTGTTTGCCAATTGCTTCAATGACGTGTGCAAGATTCTGGATAGCCTTCTTCCGGCTGGGCATAAGATGACTCCAAATCTGTATGAGTCGAAGAAACTTTTGAGCGTGCTAGGCATGCCGTGCGAAAGGATAGACTATTGTCCAAAGTTATGTATGCTTTACCGGAAAACCGATTCTGGGCTGACTCATTGCAAGCATTGCGGTGAGAGTCGTTACGTGCTAGTTAAAGGACGAGATGGCGTAGATAGACAGACGACGGTTACTCAGAAAACCTTCCGTTTCTTTCCGATCTCTCAACGGCTGCAACGTCTGTACATGTCTAAAATCACAGCCAGGCACATGAGGTGGCACAAAGAGGGCGTACGTAGGAAGGAGAGAGTGATGACTCATCCATCAGATGCAGAAGTCTGGAGGCATTTTGACAAGCAACATCCTAAATTTGCAGCTGAGCCCAGAAATATGCGTATCGGGCTATCCACCGACGGGTTCACTCCATTCAATATGACCTCGCACCCGTACTCGTGCTGGCATGTATTTGCCATCCCATACAACCTGCCTCCTCAACTTTGCCTAAAGAAAGAGTACATATTCCTTTCTGTTATCATACCCGGGCCTAAGTCTCCTGGAAAAAACTTGGACCTATTCATGCAACCACTTGTGGAAGAGCTGAGCGACCTCTGGACGAACGGGATATTGACACATGATAGCTATAAGGGCCAGAACTTCAAGATGAGGGCAGCCTACCTGTGGTCCATACACGATTTTCTAGCATATGGCATGTTTTCGGGGTGGAGCACCCATGGAATGTTGTCGTGCCCTAAATGCTTGAGAGACACAGATGCATTCAAACTAAAAAAAGGGGGCAAGGCCTGTTGGTTCGACTGTCACCGTCGTTTTCTGTCGCCAAATCACCCATTTAGGAAGGAAAGAAATATGTTTCGTAAAGGTAAGACTGTGAGGAAGGAACAGCCACCAGAACGATTTGAAGTGGATGATATCATCAAATGGCATAAACATTTGGCAAAGAAGAGCAACAAAGACGTTTATGGGAAAGATCACCGTTGGACTCATAAATGCAGCATCTGTAATCTTCCTTACGCAACGGACCTGAAGCAGCCTCACAACCTCGACCTAATGCACCAGGAGAAGAATATGTGACATACAAACTGGGACATCCAACATAAGACTAGTGGTAACACAAAAGATCGGTTGGACTGTGCTTTGATATGTGATCGTCCGGAGTTAAATCTTGATGAAAACGGGATGAAACCTAGGGCGAAGTATTGTCTCACACGTGCACAAATAAGGCATATCCTAGTCTGGATTAAGGAAAAGATAAAATTCCCTGATGGTTATGCGACGAGCCTTCGTCATGCCGTTAGTACAGAGCAAATGCAAATTAAATGGAATGAAGGCTCATGACTACAAAGTATTCATAGAGCGTCTGTTTCCTGCCGTATGGCGTGGATATGTCGACGACGCTATTTGGAGAACACTATCAGAGCTGAGTTTCTTCTATCGAGAGTTGTGCGCAAAAGAGATATCCGCGTCGAGGATGGAGGAATTGGAGAAGGAGATTGTTGTGGTCGTCACAAAGCTCGAGAAGATGTATGTACCTGGTTTTTTAATTGCATGCAACATCTTTTGGTACACTTACCATAAGAAGCAAAAGTTGGGGGTCCGGTACAGTACAGATGGATGTATCATATTGAACGGATGATAAAAAATCTTAGAATGAAGGTGAAGAACAAAGCACGAGTCGAAGGTAGTATTGCCGAAGCTTGGCTCACTCAGGAGATCGCCCATTTCACGGAGAAATACTTTGCGACAAGGAACAAGGTTCATATGCCACAACCGAGGTATAAGAAGGCACGATGCAGAAGTACTTGCAACCTTGAGGTATTCCATGACCAAGCCGGACGCAGCGTTGGCAAGTGCACAACACGTGACTTGGATGAAGCATAAAAAATCAACATCCAGCTCTACGTGTACGACAACATGGATGAAATGAAGGTGTACATCGAGTAAGTCACTATTTTTATAAATGATTGAATGAAACATATTTTATTATAGTAAATATAATTGAATGGAACACGTATTGTTGTAGTCAATTTATTCGAGAAGAGTGAAGGAGACCAGGTGAACTCTTGGCCGCTCAAATTGAAAAGTTGAAACGACAAGGCCGTGGGCAAAACTATCCAAACTTTCTTATATAGTTTCATTACCACGTAAGTTTATCCTCTTAAACAACACATTTCAATTTCTATATGTAACTTGTATTTGACTTGTCGTGCATATGCTTATGCAGTGTCGTACACGTTCCAGCGTGCACAACGATCTACGATAAATGTCACGTGGATGCAATCGTACGATTAAGGTCCATGGATGCTATGATTGCCATGGATATCGATATCGATCTGAAGCAGCCGAGTCTGCTCGCTCAAATGATACCACGGTGAATAGTGAGGTCGTCAGTTATGTCACAGACCCGCATGGTGGCCTAGACCAAGAGTACTATGGGATTATTGAGGAGATTGTGAAAATATGCTATGAAGGCAACAACGATCTCTCGCTAGTACTGTTTCGGTGTAGATGGTTCGATATTGAGACTAGGGTGCGGCGTACTCCCGAGTTGGGCCTAGTTGAAATCAATGAAACGAAACTATATCAAAGCCTGACGTGTTCATTCTCCCCGAACAAATCGAGCTAGTGTTCTATCTACCATACGTCCACCCGGATTACCAAAATTGATGGATTGTTCATAAATATCATCCCATTGGTGGATTGTCTAACCTCAAGGAAGAAGACTACGAGCCTTCTGAAGAGCCATATGTGGAGCCATTTCAAGAACACGACTTGTCAGGACAGATGCACGTCGATATTAGTGATATGCAACAGCAGCCGGAGGAGAAAGACGAAGAGGAAGAGGAAGACGAAGAGGAAGAGGAGGACGAAAACGAAGACGAAGACGAAGAGGAAGTGGAAGTGGAAGAAAGCGAAGAAGGGGAATATGAAGAAGAAGAGGAACAGGAGGAGGAAGAAGAAGCAGAAGATTTTTGACGCATTCATATTTAATTATGAGTAGCTAGGTAGAATTGCTTTATTTACTTTCATTTTCATTTATCTCATATCAATCTAATTGTATCATTTACTTTCTTTTTTGCAGATGACTGGGTTTCTGCGCAGGTTAGCTGGAGCGACGGAAAAGCTCTTTGGGATTAAGTACAAGAAGAGAGGGCAACACATGGCGGAGGAGCGCCAATTGGGGGGGAGGGAGCGGGAGAAGGGAGCGGGAGTGGGCAGGAGTGGGAGACGGCCGAGGAGCAGGTCGTGTCAGGAGAGGGAGGGGGAGGGGGAGAAGGGAGCGGGGAGGAGGATGAGAGCGGGGAGGATGAGAGGGATTGGGAGGTGGCGGATCCGACAGGGGGTGTGCAACAGGGTTATAAGGAGAAGTGGGTGCTAGACGGAAGTGGTGAGGAAAGTACAGGGGAGGATGATGATGAGAGCGGTAAGGAGGATGAGGATGAGGATGAGGAAGACGCTCAGGCTTGGTTGGGGGAGATGGAGGATGAGGATGAGGACAAGGACTACGTGCCCTTCGAGGCTGGCGAGGGTTCGAGTTCCAAGAGACACCGGGGGCGGAACAAACTGATAAAAACAGCCGAAAATCCAAATGAGAGGATACGGGTACGGGTTTCTGCTGGGAAAAGGTATGTGTACTGATCACTTCAACAGCTCATTTTCGATGTTTTTTATTCATCAACACAATATAGCTAATTAAACACTTGTTTTGAATTGTACATGCAGTACGTTGGTTTGCTTCAACAAGGGGGCGGGGACGGAGCCTGGAAAGCAGATAGGGGTGCTCTGCAGATACTACTACCCCGGGATAGTGGGCACTGGCAGGGATAGGCGCCCGACGATGACTTGGAGCGATTACGACCTCGTCGGGTACGAGGAGGGAGGAACAGTCGCTGATGCCGTCGTCGACGAGTTCTGGGTAACATGTTCACTACTTTAACCAATTGTGTTTTTTATATAATTGGCGAAGTTATTACTTTAACCATTTGTTTATTTTTTTCATACAGGCGCGCTACCAGTTGAACCCTCCCGACGACTCCGCCAAGCACTACGAGGCTGCTCGCCGTGTGATCGACAAGATGGCGTCCAAAAAGGTTAGAGACTCCCTCAGGCTTGCTCGCTTGGATGCGGTGATCAAGCACTACCGATCGGAGGGCACCAGGATCACGAGGGACCAGGCTGGTCAGGAGTACCTGGACGCGGAGCAATATCTTCCCTGGCGTTCAGACTGGTTGGACATGGAGCCAAGGGGTTGGAGGTATCTTTACTTTACTTGGGAGACGTCTGAGTGGATCGCCATGTCCAAGAGGAACAGGAAAAACAGGGAAGTCGGGGCTGAAATGTGCACCACCTACATGGGCGGCCTTGGCATGGGTCACGTGGCACGAGACTTGGTGAGCCCATTCATCTTTCATACCTATAATTTAATAGATTTGAAAATGTTTAATATTCCACTATTTGATTTCACACAGGAGGCTGCATCCGGGGTTGAGCTCTCAGGATTCGCCGTGTGGAGGGTTGCACACACGCCACGTGTGCTCCCAGACGGGAGACAACCACCGATGCCGCCAGCTGCCCAGGAGAAGGATGTAAGTAACCAACTCTTTTCGCTTATTTACACCTACACGACGGTTTCTAACTATACCGCATCATCTCATTTTTTCGCAGGATGCATATACTGCAGCCATGCGGACGAAGCATGGTGAGGACTGTGACCCGCCAATATGCCAGCCGACCCTGTGGTTCTCTATGACGAGTTTGGTGGGAGGGCTCACGGCAAGTATGGCATGATGAACTCCGTCGTCGATCCCACCGCTGCTCGCCCTAGGTCGAGGCACGTCGACAAAGAGCCTCACCGCCACCCTGCTCGCCTAGAAGCCCAGGCCAAGCATATCGAGGAGTTGCTATAAAAAAGGGAGGCGGACGAGCAGCGGCAGTAGCAGCAGCAAGCGCAAGCACAAGCAGAAAGGGATGCGGCGAACGAGAGGAGGATGGATATGCTCCAGAATCATAACCTCTACCTGATGTAGTTATTGCAAAAGGTAATTAAAAAATAATGTCCTATCCGCATTTATATCTGTTGTTGTCCTTTCATTGTTTAGACGCTAACATATCATATATGTATATATTCGCAGACATTCCCAGGGGCGGGGTCCTCCAGTCAAGCCCCAGCGCCTCCTGCATCACAGTTCGCCTACACGCCGTCGCAGGGGCCACCACCGACGCAGCTCGGCGCTTTCCCTGCGTTCGTGCCGCCACTCTGGATGCTCCAGTTCCCGCCAGCAGCAATGCCTTCTCCAGGGGTATGTATTTCTGCCATAACATTTTCATAAGAGTACACAAATACATAAAGTTTCTCATATACATGATTTTCTCCACTCTTACAGGTGTCCGGCTCAGCTACGCTTGCTCATGCACAGAATGAGCAGCAGGGAGGTGACGACAGTGCCACAGGCTCTACGGCCATGTAGTTCGTGGACAGCATCTTTGCACATGATCCAACCCTCTACGACGGTTCGCAGAACTCTTAGGTTTAGTTCATATGCACTTGTCGATGTTTAGCTTATAAAACTTGCTAATATTCTATCTATATGACATATGTGTCATTTGGTAATGCATATAGAGACTATGTCGCATTTGGTTATGCATGTGGAGGCTTTGTGCCATTTGGTTTAAATTTGTTGTTGAATTTGTATTTTTGTATTGATGCTATTGTCGAGTGCTCGAAAAGATGTGGATTCGAGCACGTAAATATGTGTGGTTGATATGTGGAGAATTTGGGACTGGAATTATGTTTGGGGGGTGGTTATTTGCAGGTTGAAACTGAAGTTTTTTTTATAAAATGCAGCAGCTGTTTTAATAGCTGCTGCAATAGCTATGTCGGCGGCATATGGTATGCCACCGACATAGTTGAAGCTCCAGGCGCGCCGTGGCAATAATTAGTGTCGGCGGCATAAGAGAAGCTGCCGACATAGGTTGCATTATGTGTCGGCGGTTTTTGCCTACGCCGCCGACACTGATTCCTATACGGGTGTGTCTGAAAAATACCTATGTCGGCGGCATTATATATGCCACCGACATAGATTGTGACACACGTCCGATCTCTGTTTTCGGTGGACCCCACCAGTCAGGGAGCCGTTAAATGGGAAGAGCCGTGAGGGCAGGGCTACGTCGACGGCATATGAGACTGCCGACACCCAGGCTGCTGCTTTGTTGGCGGGTCCGTCGACAAAATCTAGCTATGTCGATGACGGGGCCTCGAACGGGACAGTGTCGGCGGCTAGCCGCCGAGATAGAGCTATGTGGACGGCATTATGGGCTATGTGGTAGGCTTTTACCGACCACACAGATACTGATTCCTGTAGTGACTTCACCATGAGATCGAGTTGGGTCTAGATTAGGGCTCGACGTTAGGGCTAAGTTGATTAAGCTGATCCTCATGTCGGTAGTGCCCCTCTCCTTATATAGTATCGCGCAATAGGGAATTGAAACCAATTGAGATTAGGCATATCCCTGATCAAGACACCTATTTGTTAGAGATAAGGTTTATTAGAGATCGTGTATACTTCCAAGTTTGTGATTCAAACTAATTTCTCTGACATCGAAATGTCACAAAATTAACACCCTTTATGGTAGAAGCAGACAAGATAGAACACTTATGCATAATTATTCTTTTGACTACTATGTCTACGTTCTGAGATAAATCTAATGTGACTTTGAACTTATCTTGGTGAATTTCAATACCAAAAAATAAAAGAGACATCACCAAGATCTTTTGTATCAAAAATTTAAGAAAAGAAAAACTTTTGATCTCATGCAGCACATTCTTATTGGTGTTTGCTAATAATAAATCATCAACATAAAGAAACAAAATAATAAACTTATTCCCCCCTAAACTTAATCATAAATACAGTTGCAACTTTATTTCTCTTAAAACCAAATTTGCTTATAATTTCATTAAACTCAAATACCATTGTCTAGACCGCTAGACTTGACGTTCGACTTTTAGTTTCAAGTCATAATGAGTCACGAGCGTCATTACAATCTTTAATAAAAAAAACTTAGATGTGCAGGTGAAAAATATTATTATAATCAAATCTCGGTATTTAAAAGAAGCCTTTTGCTACAACCGTTGCTTTGAACCTTTCGGTGTTTTCTTTAGAGTCACGTTTGGTTTTGTATACCTATTTACAGTCCACTAATTTAACTCCATCAAGAATTTCTAGTTTTCTACTAAGTCCCATATATCATTAGTACTCATATACTTTAACACATATTTCATACCCTCAAGCCATTTAGATCAATCCTTACTCACCATATCAACCTTTCCTATGTCGTTCACGTGTACGTTTATGTAAACAACATAATCATCAGAACGACGGACCTTCTATCTTGCTGTGATTTTCTCAGAGATACCCTCCAAGGATGTCGAAGTGAGGTCTTCAAGTCTCATCTATGAGGCATTGATGTGATAGCGTTAGGCCTCCCAAATCTTAACCACAATGTAATCATATTCTCATGATAATTCATCGACTGGAGTAGGGTTGTTATCTCAAGGTGAGAGAGCAAAACCATGGCAAACCTCGCTTTGTCTATTTTTACTTTCTTGTATTTTTCTTGTGCAACTCTCGACATTGCAGAAGTTTAATCTACGATAAACGTGGTTGATTCCATTAAATCAAAATAAGCTCATCAAATTCGAGGTACCCATGTTGCACTCTCTAGTATATATTTTACGAGAATGCTTATGACCGGGAGTCCGACAGCGTTGGACGCACGCGGCCCAGCAGTGCGGCCTGACGGCCCAACAAACATTGTGCGTCTTCCTCCCTCTCTTTCTCGTTATCTCTTCCCAGCACTCAATATTATTCTTAGCCACACAACTCCTTATCCTCTCTCTCTCTCCGCGCTGAAGCTAGCGGCGGCACTTCGGCTCGCTCGCCGGCTGCCCCTCGCCGCCTCCTCCGCCTCTTCCTCCTCATGTTCCTCTATCTCTCTCTATCTCTCCCTCCCTCTCTCTCTCTCTCACTCCCTCTCTAAGCAGAAATCGAGGAGTTCATGTTGGAGCTCCTCTCTCTCTCTCACTGTGGAGGATTTGAAGATGGAGCTCCTCCTTCTCCTGCTCATCTCTCTCTCTTTCCCCCCAATCTCTATATCTCTTCTCTTCTCTTTCTCGGATCTATCATGGAAGTGATGGTTCATGAAGAAAGGTGTACAAATGGTGGCCCATGAGGAAGATGTACAGTAGCAAGGGGGATTGTTGTGGTTCCCTTTTTGTTCATGGTAAGAATTTTTTGTATTTTGTTGGTGTTTGTTTTTGGAATTGTTTCAATAGGCATGGGTAGTTGTTGCAGCGTCCTTTTGTTCGATGTTCTAATAAGGTTTGGAAATTGTTTCAACAGGAAAGGGCAGTTGTTGCGACGTTGTTCTAGTAAGATTTTGACATTGTTGCACTAGGCTACAAGAATTGTTCCATCACGCAACGGTGATTGTTTCATTAGGCATTTCTTATTGTTTCAGTAGACAATTTTCATTGTTCTACTAGGTCGAGTTTATTGTTCAGTGTGCCAAGTTCATTGTTTCGATAGTCATTTTCCATAGTTTCGATAGTCATTTCTCATTGTTTTAGTAGGTTGAGTTCATTGTTTCAGTGTGCCAAGTTCATTGTTTCGATAGTCATTTTTCATTGTTTCATTAGGCATTTCTCATTGTTTCAGTAGATCGAGTTCATTGTTTCGATAGTTATTTTTTATTGTTTCATTAGGTAAGGGTGATTGTTCCTCTCTTATGGTCTCTCCCTTCCTCTTTCTCTCACTCCCACAGTTTCCCTCTCTCCTTTTGTCTCCCCCTCGTTTAGTTAGTTTTGGTTGTTTCTTAATGTTTTCAGTAGTCTCAGTTCATTGTTTCAATAGGTATTTTTTCATTGTTTTAGTATGATGAGTTCATTGAAAGATCTATTATAGATCTCTCGCTTTTTTCTAGTTTCTCTCTTTCTCACGAATATGGTGTTGAGTGTGTGGAAGCATTTTTGATTTTCCGTCGCACGTGCGCCATGGGTGGGGTAGACAGGCTAGGATTCGACATAAGGGGCCAGGATTCGACACAGGGATTAATTCCAAGAAACAGGAGGGAACAAATCAGCACTGGGCACGCGGTGTGGCGAGGAACACAGACGAAACAAAGCACACGGGATTGACGAAAGAATCGCGCGTGTAGCCTAATTGTTGCAGCGGTCGAAGGGGTCGACACACTTTGCTGGGACGAGGTGGGCTGCCACACGGTTTGCTCCTAGGCCGAGTGGGCCGCGCCACCGTCCGATCGCGCGCGTTGGGGACGGACATCCGTCCCCATGTCGTCGCCTATATTTTATATTAAGATATTAGATATTGTGTTTTCTTGATGTTCTTTCCTGTTTTTTTATTTTGCTGTATAATGGAATGCATGGTAAAATATCATATCAGTTATGATTTTATTTTTTTTCGTTACTGCGTGTGGTTAATCTTTTGTTACGAAAGTTATAGTGCATTAAAATTTAGCGATGTAATTCTGAATCCGTAATTGTCGACATGGAATGAAGCTTAGAGCACAAGAGTTTCAGTATCAATTCATAGACAACTTATACTTTAACAAGCATCGGACAACCAGACTTAGGCCATGTTCTTTTGAGCTGATCTGAACAGCTGAAATGACTGAACTTCGAGAACTTCTCGAGGTAGTCTCGAGATACGGATACATTTCGTTTGACTTGCTTTTTAAAGTGTTAGAACCCACCTCCAAAACAGCGAAAAAACGGACTAAAAAAACTCAAATAATATGTGTTTTTAAAACGTAGATAAGTCGTTAAGCTGTTAAGCCGTTAAGCTAAAAAGAACTGGGCCTTATACTTTAACCGACTTGGTTTTTTTTCTTTTCAGCTGAAAAGTATAATCTAAAAAACTGGTGACCTCAAGATAGGCTTTAAGAGTAAAAATAAATAAATTTCATGAACTTTAAGAAGAATCACTTAAAACCCTACAAAAATAACTATAAAGTATTATATTGTTTTGCTCATAAAAAAATAAATAAATTTTTAACTGTGGTTTTTAATTTAAATTTAAACTACAAAGAACAAGATATTTATAGCTAAAGTGCAGCCCTTGTATTTCCAGCGGTAATTTTTTGTTTTAATTTAAACCTAGTATCTATAATCATCGGTTCACCGCCATCGCATTCCCAGCATGAAAATCAGATGCTCTAAAAAGGAGTGAAAAGGAATTGGAAGAGGTCGATAGGTTTTATATGGTTCGTCAATTTTTCTCACTGCGCAAGGCCAGAACGTCGGATCCACTCTGGTTCGTCAATTTTTCTCACTGCGGAAGTACGGGAAGCCAGAGCGTCGGATGGAATCGGCCGAGGGATCCCAGCCGTACAGTTTAACTACCCCCGCGATTCCGACCCAGCTAGTACCGGTGGATGTGTCCGATTCCCACGGCTCGCAGGCCCGAGCTACACCGTATTCGCATCGTCTTGCGCATGGTCACCGTGTCGCCATGGAGGCATGATTCTGTACCGTTGGATGAAGCATGGATGCACGAGATACTGTGAGCAGCCTACCTACCTGGACTGAACCACGCCGGCCAATAGCAACCAGCCCGCGACCGCGAGTTCATCTCCGCTTATTTATCCGCGTCTCGCCGCGCCGGTGCGCGCACCCCACCACCCCACCGGCGTGACATTCGTAAACCGCTCCACCACCACCACCACCGAGCAGGCTGAGGCTGAAGCAGGCGAGGCCACGGGCGCTCCGGCGGCATGGGCGTCCTGCGGAGCACGCAGAGCATGCAGGCCGAGGTGGAGGAGATGCGCGCCGCGCTGCTCCACGGCGGCGGCGGCGGCGCGGCCGGGTGGCGCCGCTCGGCCGGCGACGCCGAGCTGAAGCGTGCGGCCGGCGGCGAGGCGGGCGCCGCCGGCCCGCGCACCGTCTGCGTCACCGGCGGCATCTCGTTCGTCGGGTTCGCCGTCGTCGACCGCCTCCTCCGCCACGGGTACACCGTGCGCCTCGCCCTGGAGACCCAAGGTCAGCCGCCCTCCTCCGCTTCCTCAAAAAAAAAAAAAAAAAAAAAATTCCCCGTGGTTTTACGGCGCCGCTGACATGTCGGTCCCACTCCCAGCTGCCGTTGTTCTCTCGACCCGTCGTCGCATGTGCCCGCTCCCCTCGTCATCGTTTCGTTTCTGTTGTTACTTCTATGTCTCGCGCATGTACACCATGCCTGCAGCTGCATTCGCCGGCGCACGTGGATCCACGCGTGGTTCAAGATCGCCAATGGATCCTCGCGTGAGGCCAAGGCGCCAATCTCGGCTCACATGCGCAGTGCGGAGCAGTGTATGGGCGAGCATTGAAGGCAGGCAGCTCCACATTCCACATTGCGTTTCATTAGCACTTAAATTGGATTTGGATCGTTCATCCCTTTCCACCTAACCATCCCCCTTGCTCTTACCATGGCTTTATGTAAAATTATTATCTATCCGGGCCTGCAGCCGCGCGTCCACCCACCCTGCGCGCTCTGGCCTGCTGCCTTGCGTCACCAATGCGTCACATGCTGTCCCGTTTCATTTTTGTATGCCTTCGGAATGACAACTTTCATCAGGTTTCGCTCTCCGGTGGTTACGAGAGCCATTTCACACGCACAGTATCGTCCTACGACGAGTAGTTTTCGCACTGTCAGTCTGTCACATAAGCCCCTTCTTTCTACCGGGGGAGAGTCTACCTAATGCTGATTACTTCTCGCTCTGTCAACCCCATCAACTTACCTACCAGTAAACGGCTGCAAGAAACATGCAGACAATTGCTATTAGGTAGCATAGGATGCATGAGAGTGAAGTGAACTTTGGGTGGTTAAGTATTAATTGAGATTTGTTGTATGCATAAGTTTTTCCCTAAGTTTTTTCCATTATCTAAAAAGAAAAAAGTATTAATGGAGATGTACTTAACCATCTATCTACTGAACGTTCAACACTGACCATGTAAATACATAGCACTTATCCTCGCAATTTAGCCCTCATGTTCTCTTGAGCAAAAATTAGCCCTTATGTTAGAATCGCACATTTTGCCTTTGCTCCGAGAGTTTCGCCCATGCGTTTGGCGTTGCCTAAATTTCATCAGTCAACCGGTTGCTTTGAAGTTGGAAATTCTGATCGAAATCCTCGATTCTCCGCTCGATTCACCCAGTTGAACGATGAATTCTTGCACTATTCAAACGCCGGCAGAATACATAGACGGCACTTCTTTTTTCCCTTTCCACGGTGGTGAGTAGCGACCCATGTGTTTCTTTCACTCGACAATGGAGATCTTCAGGTCAGCTGCACCATGATTGGTCTTTCAGCTCGCTGGTGCTCCAACTCTCCAACCCATTCACTCCTGCATTTGCTTTAGCTGAGACAATTTTTTGTGCGGAGGTTTTCGATCCGTCACGTCAGCCAAACAGTTTCTCGGGTGCTCGGTAGTGTGCAGTCCGTGCGTGCCTTCACTGAGCCGAAACCTTCCATTTCTGTTCCCCTAATTCTCCAAGCAAGAAAGCAGGGGAACCTTTTTGAAACCCTAGCAATAAATATGGTACTCTACTTCGTTTGGAAGAACCAGGACAGGACGATGGGAGCGTTGGGTTCCTGAAAGCTTCCCTCCATCTTACCACTTTGCTCGGTGGCCCATCCAGAAGAAAAATCAGCTTATGCTAGCTGCTCTGTATCCTCGAGTCACTCTCTGACGCGTAATGTGTTGTCTATTAGCTGATGTACTTTTGTTCATCGAGGACAAGAAGCAGTGGGTGAGAGTTGGGGGAGGAAAACCTCGAGTGTGTGGCAGTAGGATCCAAGCTTCAGTCGACCTCGTTGTTCTGATGGAAAACACACGCACAACGAATGATATTTCTCTCTTTTTTTCACTGCTTGAACTTGCTGTGAAGAAATCGAATCGTCCTTGATGATTGTGGTAGTGATAGTAACAACCTTTGATAGTTTTTCTGTTCTGATGAATCCAACTGGTAGTGGCACGGAGGGGATAAGAATGGAGTTGCCATTAAGTTAGATCGTTTCCCGTACTTATCCTTATTGCGTCATCAGCAATGATACGATAACCGAAAGACAATCCTAAAAAGGGTTAATTTACTTGGGAACTTCTTCACGTAGACAGATCAGCAACGATGTGACCATGACCTTATTTGAAAAAGCAAATGAATGCCGAATACGCAGTGATATCTTATGAACTGTTTGATTTGTGAAAATTTTTGACATGTGTTGGTGCTATGGTGTTGGCAGAGGACCTGGACAAGCTGAGGGAGATGGAGATGTTCGGCGAGGATGGCAGGGACGGGGTGTGGACGGTGATGGCCAACGTCATGGACCCCGAGAGCCTACACCGGGCGTTCGACGGCTGCGCCGGCGTGTTCCACACCTCGGCGTTCGTGGACCCGGGGGGCATGTCCGGCTACACGGTGAGCACCAAGCTCCTCTACTACTACTACAAATACTACTACTAATTTGTCTCCCGTGAAGTTGCCACTTTAGAAAAGCTAAGTCACATAAAGTCAGGCAAGGGCAAGTACAGTGCTTTCCTTTGTTTCATTTGGTCCAACCGCATAGCCAAAAAAAATAAAAAATAAGTACATGCGTGACACACAAGCCTGCACTTGCACATAACGATTAACGAAGAGGGAGTACTGTTAAAATTTCTTCGAGGGACGACAGTGACACTGCAAAATTATTCAGGATAGGTAATGAAATACTAGCGGTCACAGTCACGCAAAAGGAAGGATGCAGGACAGTCTGGTGGAAGGTTTGCTCCCAACTAACACAAGGAGCAACTAAACATCAACTCGTCAAGGATGGCATTATTGAATGGCTGGTATAGGATCACAGGAAGATTACGATTGGGGCCTTTGGGGGCACATATATAGACCAGCTGGTACATCATGTTACATCTATAAACTGATTCAATTAAGCACCGAGTTGACCCAAAACGATCTTTCTGGAATGACTTAGTACAACAGAGATAGGTCATATCCGGTATTAGAACTCTAATAGACCTTATATAATAATGTAACAGATATAGAGACTTCTGTAAGGAAAGAATCTTTTATAGTATAGTGTAAATTGCAAATGAATTTTAAAGAGATGGATAGAGATGATACCAATATACCAATAGTATTTTAGAGAGAAGATATGGAGGGTCAGTTGGTTGATACCTGATACGAACTCTAGGGCAAGAGAAATGTTATAATAGAAGCTCACGAGTTCGCGCGCTCCTCCATGCCCATCTGGCAGCTGCACAAAGCTCACTTTCATGCGGTGACGTGGAGATTAGATGCCCATTCCTCAGAACGATCTTTGTGAGATCATGTTGGATACGCGGCAGCATGTGTATCACAAGGAAGCTCCTAAGCCTAGGGCACTCTTTCCTTCTTATCCTACAGTGGGATTTTTAGGACGGACCTAAATTATTGTAGGACATTTATTATCATTGATCCAATGTTTAAATGATCTCTTTCCATCTAGAGGTAAGACGATGAATACATTTCAACCTACATACTTGATCCGGCATCCAATGGTCCAATGGTACCTGACTCTTGCACATTGGGAAAGTAGACAACTAAAACGCATAGTCGTGCGTTCACATCCTTGCACATCGGGATTAAGCCATCAGAAACAGAAAAAGTCATCGGAAAATCAAAGGAAATGTGGTCTCAACCCCCATTGGATCAGATTAGATCAATGGTCAAAAACAATTAGGGTGCGTGTTAAAAAACTCCTTTTATATAAGCCTGAAACAAAATGTCAAATTAAGATCTTGCTGATCACATGTTTATACTCCCTCTGTTCTAAAATATCATATGCATACGCATTTAAAGATTCTAAGTTCTTAATGTTTTACCAATAATTTATCTAACGATTTGTAGATTTTGCTATACACAAAAAACATTATTGGATTCGTATTTTTTAGATAACTAAAATAAGGTTTTGGCCTCTATATTGTGAGATGTACGCAGCCAAAATATTGTCACACCGATCACACCACTCAGCAAAAACTAAGTTCACTACGCAGCATAAAGTCAAAATTAAATAGAAATTGATATAACGATGGAAAACACATTAACTAGCACAAAGTATATTGAATTTTCATCCATAACCGGCGAAGAAGGAAATGATTGTGATCTCTAATGCTAGGCAAACTTTTATTATTTCTTCTTTATCATCACCCCCTTTAAAGCAATCTCCAATAATGCAACCAATATGCCCCCTAAAAACTGCTAGTAAAAAGTGATTTTTCCTATTTATCAAAATCAATATCATTTTGACACAACCACACTATCTATGATAAAGTTGCTATGCCAACCAAAATCAAACTACATTTTCTAGACCCCATTTTGTCGGCCAATCCCCTCTAATGTGAGCAATGCTCACAGGAATATTTAATCCTAGTGCAATTTGGATTAGTTGCCAAACAGATCTAGTGAACTGGCAATCAAGGAACATATGTTGTATTGTTTCATTATATAACAAGAGGCACATTTCAAACTGCCCATCTAACCTTTTTCTGCTAAATTATTTTTTTCAAAATAACTCCTCTATCTAGATACCAAAGGAAATTTTATTCTTTAAAGGACCTTAAGTTTTCATAAACGCTTGGTTGTGTTCGTATTTGGAATTTTTAATGTATATAATTTTTTATTATGAAATATATACTATAAGAGATATTAAGTGTCAAAGTGTAGTTCTAACTTTTGAAGTTTGTGCCAAGTCAAACCATACCTTATGTTTTGGGACAGAGACCCCAAAATTCTCGTAGACCTATAATTGAAAGAAAAATCAAGTGAAAGTTCAAGAAATTTCAGATTAAACTCTTACTTATAAATATATCCCTGATTTTAAAAATTTGGCCTTCTTTTCCATAAATTTCGATATACAGAAAATGATTTTAAAAATTTGGCCTTCTTTTCCATAAATTTCGATATACAGAAAATGTGTATTTCCTCTCCATCAAAAACTCATTTTGAAGTCGCAGCGTATCACTGATGACACCGTAACATCAATCGTATTGCAAGTTGAACTTGAGATAGACGAGCGCATAATACATATTAATCCAAATCAGAGCATGTTTGTGACAGGCTTTTAATATTGATATTTGGTGGGAGGGACAGTATAGGTTTTTTTTTAAAAAAATAGTCAGAATATTCTGGGTAATTTTAGACGATTGTTAATAAAATTTTTTAAAAAGAGAAAAAAGAGAAAAATTGCGTCTCTCACAAATCAAACCCAGGAGTTAAACCAGCAGGCTACGACAACATTGTTGTCAAATGTCAAGTAGTTATAATGCAGCTCTGAATTCGAGCAAACCCCTTTTTTCTTTTTCCTTATTCATTGAAGAAATGGGGACACCGAAGAAAACCTATGGGGACACCGAAGAAAACCTATATATTTATAAAAATTATCGGTTAAATGGGATTGAAAATCAAATCCCTAGTCGGTGCTACGTGGAACCTTGCCCCGCCTAGGTGTTGGGCTTTGAGTAAATTTTAGGGCAGTATTACACCTTACTTTTCCAGGTACTCCACTCTTCAGCGAAGAGCAGTGGCAGATGTCCTTGTACGACTTGAGTACTTGACTAGAAAAAAGAAACATAATGTTGCCTTCGAAAGTTTGGTTCTGTAACCAAAATTACCACGTCTAGTTTTAGGCTCTATTTTTCTTAACTTTTTTACATAATGGAAATATATTATGGCCTCTACTTTATAGATGTAACGACCCCATTACAATCACACGAAACAAAATACGGTAAAAGATCCACTTACTCCCTCCATTCCAAATATAAAACGTGATGTTTATAACTTTTGACTCATAATTAAGCTAAACATATGCAAGTTTAGTGCGATACATGTCATATAGTTCAATTCGTATTTGAACGTTCACATGATATTAATTTTATAGTTTTTGATAATATATTGTGAAAGGAATTAATGGTCAAAGTTTTATGTTAGAGACTATGTTAAAAACTTATATGCCTTATATTTTAGTACAGAGGAAGTACATCTTTTGATATGAAAGTAAATAAATGTAACCATCGCCAATATAATTATTAAACTGACATCCATGTTTGTTAAAGAAGGACACCGCCACCAACTACAATGGATGGCAAGCATTGAGAATTGCATCATTTTCATCCTCCTGCAACAAGGACCAGTGACGCAATCAGTAGGCTAGCTCCTCTGAAGATGACTAGTATAAAGGAAAAACTTTGCATTTATTGAAAACATTATCGTTTCAACATAGTCAAATAGTCCAACATAAAGCTGCTACCTCAACCAATTTTTTTAAAAATATGAACACCCTGATCCCCCTAATAATTGACTTATTGGAAATCTTTCCAATACTTGCCAAAATTTGGTAGCAAATAAACATACCCCAAATCTTGATCAATGCTACTAAATTGTGATAGGCTATGTATTGGCCAACATTGCACACAAACCAAACACAAATAATGCAATGCGTCTGTTTAGGAGCCAGCGTCTTGTTGGTTGCACAAAGGGTAGATGATTGGTAGGAGACGCTGCACTAGAAGGAACAACAGGAACAAATTTATGGAGCGCTCTCTCTCCCTCACACAATCTGAAAAGGTGTTCTTAGACCTTCGGGCGGTACCTTCGTGACATCTTGACATTCCATCTGATCCTGAAGGCAACACTGATCAAGACTTGTGAGCACCAACAAGTGACCTGAAGTCCTCCATGCTGAAATGGGCATTAGTTAGAGAGAAGCTAGGCAAGGCTAATTTGCACCTAGATAAATAACCCAATCCATGAACTCGGGCTTCTCGAACTCACTGCTTGTAGGTTCACTATCTCACCAACTCTGTGACAGGAATCTCTTGCCCAAGGGGGCATGCACCGTCTGATAGGAACATATACTGGCGGTTTCTTCAGTGTGACATGTGTGATGTGACTTGGACAATGCAACGACCGAATCCACTCAGCTCACTAGCTCAATAAGCTGGAGCCCTGGTCAGAGTGTGCTAATTAGGATTTGTTATAACCAACACAATTAGGGTACTGCAGCAAATTAAGAGTCATACAGATCTTCCTGTCACATCCTACGGAGTGCTATATATACTAGATTATCCTTAACTATACTCTGATTACCGGATAACACCTGTTGCATTTCGGATGTTTTTTTTTTAAGCAATATTGCGTTTCGGATGTGACTATGTGAGCACGTCGCCGGCAGCAACCGTATTTTACTTGTCACGTGAAGCCTCAAGCATCCCCCGTGCTGAGCTGCTGATTTCTTGTCCTCACTTTGGAGTTCACTCAACGCTCCATGTTTCGTTGAAAACTCTAATAGTCTAATGCATACAAGCAAGAGAGAGCTTTTTATACATGGAAGGTTTCGTAAGCGGTCTTGGCCTGTCAAGTCATGATTGAGCTCAACAATTTAGCTGCCTGCGAACAAATAAGTTATCTCCGGTGACTCATCCACATCATACTTTAAAGGGGAGCCAGCTAGGTAACTGCAAGGTATCACTGGGCTAGGCGGTTCTTAGGATTCAATTTTTGGGACAATACATTGGCATTTGAAATGTTGGTTGCCAGCATCGAACTATGGCAATCTTCAGTTGAATTTGGAACAATACAGTGGAATTTGAAATGTGATGAGCTCAACCTCTTGCTCTTACAGAAACATATGGCAAGCTTGGAAGCCCAAGCAGCAGAGCGGGTAATCGAAGCATGCGTGGGGACAGAGTCCGTCAGGAAATGCGTCTTCACCTCGTCCTTGCTAGCATGTGTGTGGCGGCAAAACTACCCCCATCATGACAGACGGTTTCCTACCATCATCGACGAGAGCTGCTGGAGCGACGAGAGCTTCTGCCGCGACAACAAGGTGAGTACTGATCTGATCGCTAAGCTTAAACTCATTAGCATTTTCAGCGGAGCAGAATTCCTACTTCAGGATCGTGTATGCGTTCTCTGTTCTTGTTCAGATCATAGCTACCCCTTTTTCTTTTGGGTGGAAAAAATTACGCAATGTAATGATGTGAGGCAAATGCGTGTTTCAGCTGTGGTTTGCGCTTGGCAAGACGGCAGCGGAGAAGGCAGCCTGGAGGGCGGCCCGGGGAAGAGACCTGAAGCTGGTCACCGTCTGCCCTGCGCTGGTCACCGGGCCGGGCTTCCGCCGCCGCAACCCCACCGCGTCCATCGCGTACCTCAAGGGAGCCCACGCCATGCTCGCCGACGGCCTGCTCGCGACGGCGAACGTCGAGGCGGTGGCGGAGGCGCACGTCCGGGTGTACGAGGCGATGAGCGGCAACACGGCCGGCGGGAGGTACATCTGCTACGACCATGTGATCCGTAGACGCGAGGAGTTCGGCGAGCTGGAGCGCCAGCTTGGGCTCCCTGGCAGAACGGCGGCCGTGCAGGGCCCCGACGACGGCGGGCCGGCGAGGTTCGAGCTCTGCAGGCGGAAGCTGGGGAGGCTGATGTCCTCCCGGAGGAGGTGCACGTACGACGACTACTACCCCGTCACGTTTGAATAGGGTGCAATGCAATGCAAAGCTAGGAGAAGGGTTCGCTGAGCTAGCTAGCTACTCATGGGTTTGAAAGGCAGTTCGCCTGACGGGAGATGCATGGTCGATGAGCTTGGATGGAGGACGGCGGCACAGTATGCCCTCAGGCCTCAGTGGCCCATGCTGCTTGATGAGGTGAAGACCGGCAGCGGAGGAGTATAGTCGACTGTCCTTGTGGACGGCAAGGCGCCGAGAGCATGAGGTGGTGCGTACATAGTGCAAATTTGCAATCGTGCAGGTTGTTAATTTCGATGCACCAATAAAATTGGCTCGAGTATTTGTTTGCTGCCACTTTCTGGTGATCTAAATTCAGATCAAAGGAACTTGGCAGATACACTCCTAGACGAGCTGCGCAATCCTAGTCGAGCACGTTGGCCCCTTCCGACGGAACTAGGGAAGGACGGGCTGAAGTAGGGGCAAACTAAAAGATCGAGCTTGATCAACTACTCGAGATTAGAACGAGCTCAAAACCTAAACGAGATGAACTCGAGTCCACTCTGAGCTCAATTCTAATTCGAGCCGAGCTCGATCCCGACCTCTCATCGAGCCTAGCGAACTAATTCCATACAAATATCATTGTACCGGTAATTTTTCTCTTTAAATCAACTAGTCAAGCTAATCCGAGCCGAGATCGAGCTCATAATCAAGTCCAACCGAGCTCATATAACCTGATCCCCTCCTTTGAAACAACATTAACCCTTTCATTCGAGCTGAACTGAGTGAGCTCGAGTCTAACCGGGTTTCCATCGAGCTTGATCATAACCTTGATGTTTATTTCAGTCAAGCCCGAGCTTTTTGACAACTCAAACCCACCCCTAGTTGGTCGCCCCTACGTACCTCGCAAGATTCCATGTGCGGACATCCTCTCCATCGGCTTATTACAATCCCTCAACTATTTAAAAACACCACTATAAGCTCGGATATCTAACACTTAACAATTTACATAAGGTCATTTTACACCTTGCATCCTGTTAAGTCACAAGTAGGGGTTGAAACAAGCTGCTTATTCAAGCTGCCTTTGGCTCGGCTCACTACATGACCGAGCTAGGAGTGAGGTTGGCTCGAGCTCATTAGAAGCTCTAGGTGGACAAGTTAGATAGCTCAATGTTTAGTAGTTTTTTAAATTTTATAACTAATTCTCAACTTCACAAATCATAACTAATCACACATGTTTATACTCATTATTAAACTTCACAAATCACCAAACTACAGCCTCACAAAGCAATGCATAAAGCTATCAAGTACATAAAACATTGACTAACTACGCATGAGTCGCTGACATATGGTATATGAGCCTAAATGAGCCACTCACTTGGGAACCAATGCTGACTCGGCTCAGCTTTTTTCTTCATGAGCTGAAATTTAGGCTTGCCTCACACTCATTTATAGCTCACTAGTGAGCCATGGGTTAAACTACCGGTCCTAGGTGTTTGTTCGTTTGTTAGTGATTTCACTAACGGCTCACACTCACCTAGATGGGCAAATTTGTAATTAATTGCTAATGGTAGTTATCAGCCAAAGGGTGAAAGTTCTATATGTTACAGATTTCAGAGGTGTATCTTTAAGGGATCTTTTCATTTTCTATATACGGGGGTTGTATCCATTATAATTACAAGTGATAAATCAATAAAGCAATTCACTATCTCAATTCTCTTTGCTCACTCTTTGTGCTAATAGACTGTAACATATATGATTTTACAAAATCCATCCACACACAGATTAGGAAGTCCCCAGTCTATCACGCGCCTTCATCCCACACACAGATTAGGAGATAGAGGGCGTGACGGCAAGATACTCCAAACGCTGGGATTGGTTTCGTCGCCGGGGAGTCAGCGCTAGGGGAGTGAGGAGAGAGAAGACCGAAAACTTCTACACAGAGCGCAGAAGCCGCTCTCATGACTTTATTCATGTGTGGTCGCTCCACTTACACAGACGTTTAGAGCATTCCCAATAATCTTTCTAGCCTCTTACATGAATAATATTTTAAAAGGGATATAGAAAGACTATCAAGGATGCTCTTGCAACTGCATCATGTATCCTGAATCCTGATCGGCCAGAATTTTCCACGTGAGTACTGAGGTCCGAGGACGAGCAAGTGCAGCAAGCTCTCCAATAGAAGATTGACAAGAGAAAACACATACACAAAACCGAACACACGGTCAAGTAGTATGTCAACTCACGATCACACATGGTGGGTGACACAAGCAGCACTTTGTACGCACACAATTTACACAAAACACATGGCAAACTCTTCTCGAAAAAAACTGGCACCACTCTTCTTCAAAAAAAAACAAAAAAAAAAAACTTGGCACAACACACACCACGGTCACTGCCCAACATCAGCAACGCCGTCCTTCTCGGTGGCCCGTGCCTCCTCGCCGCCGGCCGCGGAGAAGGACAGCCGGCCGAACCCCCAGTGCCCGACCTTGTACATTTCCGCCCACAGCTTCTCCGTTGCGCTCACCCTTACCCTGCAGCCATCGCCGCCCATGTCGGCGCCGGCGCGGCCGAGCTCGCCCCAGTCCTTGCTCGCGCGCGGGGCGGCGCCGCCGAGCCCCTCCGCCTGCTGAGGATATTGCTGTTCGTCCAGGCTCCGGACGCGCTTCCGCTTCCGCTGACTCTTAGCGAGCCAGGCCACGCACCGCCGTCCCGCCGCGTAGGGCGCCCTGGCGAGTGCCAGCGTCAAGCATCCCACCACGGCGCACGGGCAGCAGCACAGCGCCACACAGCTCGCCGCCGCCGACGCGCCGCACGTCCCGCACGACTCGCCAGTGGAACATCGCGCTGGCCCGTCCTCGCCCGGCGGCGCCGGGAACCGGTAGGGGCGTGCCGATGCCATTGTCACCGCCGGCCAGATGCACTGACGTCGTGAGCTCAAATGTCAGACGATCGTGGTGTCATGCCTGTAGTGAAGAAAGAAGCCACAATTAATTTAAGGGAGCTACTGGGGGACGGGATCCCGTCCCACCCGCCCCCCAACGGGATCGCTCCCCCTCCACCACGTGTCCCACTCGGCCTTCACTCCCTCCGCCCGCCCGCGTCCGCCTCGCCCCCTCACCCCCTCACTCGCTCCCTCAGTCGCTCAGTCCGCGCTCCTCCACCACCTCCCCCGCCGCCTCCACCACCACCTCGGCTGGCGGCGCCCGCCTCGCTGCCGTGCCACCCGCCCACCCTAACGGACAGGACAGCGCGATCCCCGCCGTCGCCGGCCCAGATGCCTTCGCCCCCTCCCCCGGCTCCAGCGCCGCCGCCGCCCTCACCCAACCCCGACCAACCGCCGGTCCGCCGCCTCCCCGACCTCCCTCTAAACCCCGAGGACATATTCGAACCCTAACCCAAACCCCTCGAACCCTAACCCAAACGCCGGTGGCGAGCTCGACAGCGGCGACGGTGAGGTCGACGGCGGCGAGGTCGACGACGGCGACGGCGAGGTCAGCTCCTCCTTCCTCCTCCTCCTTCCTCCTCCCTTCTTCCTCCTCTGCAGAACCTCCTCTGCACAGCGCGCGAGGAGGCCGATCTCGTCCGGATCCCGTCCAAAAGAATTTCCCTTAATTTAATATAGGACGTGACTAGAGCTGTAAATTGAGTCATATCGGGCTGACCTAGTCTAAGCCTGTCATGCGTTGGGCCGATATAAAATGGGCCAACCCGGCCAGTTATCTCTCCACATCGTGCCTGTTGGCCCGGACAGCCTAAAGTAAGACCCGCCTAAAGGCATGCAGGCCACTGTTGGCCGATGTTGGGTCGAGCTCGGCACGTGGGAGAAAACGGTGAGTTTATTACTACATCTGGTCATAAAAACAAATCGCCGTTGACTTTTGAATATGCGTTTGACCATTCGTCTTATTCAAAAAAATTAGTGCAAACATACGTAAATATAAATTATGCTTAAAGTAGCTTTAATAATTAAAAATTACAACAAAATAAATGATAATTTACGTAGTTTTTTTAATAAGATGAATGGTCAAAGACATGTACAAAAGTCAACAGCGACTTGTTTTTATGACTGAAGGGAGTACATTTTTATAAGGGAGAAGTTCACTTTTCTCCCTTCAACTATTGTAAAAGTTCGGTTTGCCCCCTCAACTCTAAACCCGGGCATCCAACCTCCCACAACTATCAAAACAGGTCAAATTACTAGCTTCAACCAAAACCACCATGATTTTGGATAACATGTCATCCTAGTAAGCATTTTTTCCTTAAAATAAATTCAAAAAATTTAATAAATTGTAGAAAATAGTAGGAAAATCAATAAAACCATATTAAAAACATGAAAAAAAATCAAAATACGTCGAATCCAAATATTAAATAAAAGTATAATATTTGTATATGTACTTATATGCATTTTTTGTTGAATAGTGTCTTTTATTCATTTAAAAATTAAGAATTAAGGAAAATTTTGTTTGTAAAAAATAATAAAAATGCAAAAGGTAAGTATGCTATTTGGATGTTGAATTTAATTTTTTAAATTACAATTAAATGGTCAAACTAACTTTGAATTTGAATTTAAAAATGCAAATTAAAAGGTAAACCTAGCGTCCCTATATTTCTCTTAGTTTTCTCCTTTTCCTATAAGCCAGGCTTATTTTATCTAAAAGCTCAAACTATTTAATCAATAAAATATATTATAGGATAAATATAATTTTTTCATATAATTATGCACATAAAAAAGTATTTGTATTCTACACTTTTTCCCCTTATTTTTAGATATTTTTATTCTATTTTTTGATATTTCTATGATTTTCTACAATTTATTTGAATTTATTTTTTGAACAATTGTATGCCATGTCTTCTAAAACCATAGTGGTTTTGGGTTGAGGGGGTATTTTGTCTGGAATTCATAGTTGAGGGAGGTTGGATGCCCGGTTTTACGGTGGAGGGGCAAGACCAAACTTTTGCAATAGTTGAAGGGGACAAAGTGGACTTTTCCTTTTTATAAATTCATATGTCGCTCAAATGAAAAGTTTGTCTACTCGTAGAAGATGTGTCTTACAATTTTTGTGTAGAATGAAAAATCGTATAAGCATGAATAGGCCTTGAAAAATTCAAATTACCGAAACATTATGTCGGCCAAAAAATAAGCCGCACACTAAATATTTTTTATAAATCCATATGTTGTTCAAATAAAAAGTTTTATACATGAAAAAGACATGCCTCAAAATTCTGAACAACTTTTATGTAGAATACAAATTCATACGAGCATGTAAAGAAAACAAGAATACAAAATACACATCCATGCTTCAATTCAGACCGACCCCAGCACGACCCATATAGTCGGACCATCACGAGTGACCCACTGTGCCTAGTTTCTTGGCCCAGCACTCGGGCCATGCCAGCCCAACTTATTTTTCTTCAGATTGCCCGTGCTTTGGGCCTTCAGTTTTGTGCCATGCTCGGGCTAACCCGTTTGAGCCCAGCCCAATTTATTGGTCTAGAAGTTATCGGAAGGAAGAAGTCCACATTGCCTCCCTCAACTATTGAAAAAGTTCACTTTTTCTCCCTCTGTGTTAAATGGGTAAGATCTGGCCGTCCAATCTTGCATCGAACGACCACAAATGAGTTGAGAGAGGAAAAATGAACTTCTGCAATAGTTAAGGGAGGTAAATTGAACTTCTTCCTTACCGGAATGTAGTGAATGTCCGAGTGCAACATAATATATTTAGTATTTTAATTAGTACCATTTTGCCAAATGGTTTTATAAAACATGAGTAAATTGTACTATAGATGCATGAAATTACCTGATCGTTTCAATCAGGCCCGCAACAATAAAAACTAGGGGTTTCAATTTTTCAGTACATAAGGTTGCATTTCTATTCCACAGCTGGTTTCAGAATGGTTTCCCTATGTCATGTCATCGCACACGTGGTGAATTTTTTGCAAAAAAAATGCCCTTCTTACCTCTTTTTTCACCCCGCACTCCTCTTCTTCCTGTCTCTCCCCTAGTGTGCACCAGCGGCTGCTTCCGGAGCAAATATTTCTAAGGTTTTGTAGTTATTTTTCAAGATTCTGTGATTATTTTTTAAAAGATTTCATGCTAACGTTATGCATTTAATGGAAAGCTTCCCATCAAACGTTGGATTTGCAGCATCCATCTTTTTTATGCCGTATTGAATGGTTAAAAACAGAACATTGTCTTCGAATACACTCAGTTTGGAGAGACTAGGCTTTCATTAATACCACAAGTCCAGCTCCAGCCAGTGACCGGGTATGAATTGCACAATGCTAAACCTTACGTTGCCCATACATCAATATATGAGAGGAAGTGGATTATATATATATATAGAGAATAGCTAGCGTACTCTCGAGAGTACAGATCTCTCTCTCTCTATATATATATATATGCACCCTTTATCACTATTCACTACCTTTATAAAAGATGAAATTGATTTTCTGGTCCTTGATCAAAATTTGCTAGAAGATGCGATATGAAATGGTAAGCACGTCTATTTGTGTGTGGTATGTTTTACTTCAACACAAAAAAGATTGGAATAATCTGCATTTTCTTACTAAAACAATGCGAATGTTTGGACACACAACATCTGTAATCAAGACGTCCCCTATGAAATGGCAAGCACGTCTTTTTTTCCTTTTTTTTTTCAATGTGGACCAAAAAAAGAGGAAAAATCCGTGTTGGATGGAACATGCTCCTCCCCTCTCGATCGATGGACTCCTCAAAGGCTGCTCAAACAGACACTGGCACAAGCGCAGAGGCAACAAACCGATCGATCCAAACGGATTCAACTTCCTAAACCAAACCTGTTCAAGGAAAAGGAAGCGAACGATCGATAGATACAGGGTCTACTGTCTACATCCTCGCCGGCTATTCGGAAGAGGGCTCAACGACGAGGAGACGCCATGATCGCGCATTGCCGCATGGGCATCGCAAATGGCAAAGCAGCACCCGCCTAGAAAAGAATGCGTCGTCAGTTACCTGGGAAGAGATGGGAGCCGCGGATCCTCTTCTCCGGCGGCTCCTAGGAGATCACCGCGACGCGGCTGAGGCCGCCGCCGGCCGGCCACCGGAACTCGGGAAGACGGAGACGCTCGATCGATATCACGGAAGAGGAAGATACGAGATGAGAATGTATTGCTATTTAACCACCAAATGATTGAGGACGATTAATGTGGGAGATCGGGGAGTACTAAACCGTGTGTGGAAAATGGAAATCAAAGAATGAGTTTTTAAACAGGCTGAGCCGCTGGGGCATGACGTGGGATAAGTAGTGATGTTTTTTTAAAACTATTTCTTCCAGCAGCAGCATCCTATTTATTTTGCTTACAAAATGATGGAAGTTTTTTTTTAAGAAGTTAGACTGTTTCTTGCTAGTAAATGGTCCATGCCATTAAAACTGAACAGATGTTGCGCTGAGGCTGAGATAAGGGTAGTAGAATTTTTTTCAAGGAAAAAACCGGCAGTTCCATATGGAAGTTTATTATTGAAAGTGCAGTTGGCACGGCATCTCTAGCTCCTCTCGGCCCAGTCCATTTCTAAGCTTGGACCAGATCAAGGTAGAACGTACAGTAATTTTTAGACTGGCCAATATGCATGTGCAAAATACATTACCAATTCGCCGTACGTAAAGACTTTGAGACTTTGAGCTAAAATTCATTACGAAATAAAATACATCTACGAAAGTACAAAGGTGAATATTTACAAATGCAAGAAATTATGGTGGCGTTTTTCCTACCAAGCAATCGAAATGCACCTGGCGTCGTAATCGTAGCTCTATTTATTACAAATTTTTAAACCGATGCTTTAATATATGTTTGCATACGATGAATACAATAATAAATAGCGTGAAATACCAAACATATCTAGACGTAGCATATTCATCTCATTTTCATGTGTGAAACTTAAGAAGATTAGTTAAAAATGTTAGTCCCAATTCCCAAAACATGCCTAAATATGTACCTTGGCAATAGATGAATATTTTATTCACTTGTATATAGAATTTCCTCTAAATAAAATGAGATTAGACCAATCTTAACGACAAACATGTTAGTCTCATAACAACAAGCATATTAAATCATATTAAAGGTTTATCTCTAATTAAGCACTAGATTAAATATCGCCATTAATCACAGAAGAGCTACCTTGAACTCATAGAGTTACCTAGGTGAGGTAAGGAAGATGGAAAGTACTTCATGAACTTTGTAGTAATCTATACACACAGAAAGGACAATACCCTGACAGACCAATTATCCAAAGTTGGTTCCTCACAACTATCTGCTCTGGCAGAAGTGCTCGTTGAGCACTTATACAAAACCTCTATAACGTTCCACCAAAGGCGAGCGGTATTGTCTTCGTCCTAGAGCAGAATGTCAGCTGGATGATGCTTTTCACAAAATTTTTGGCACAAGGAACTCTACCCATAAACGAGGCCGAATGTTCTCGGCTAATAAGGATAGTTGTCCCCTACAATCTAGTTGAGGGCTCCCATTACCGCAAAGACGCGCTAGGAGTTTTCTCCTCACAAGAGAGGAGGGTTTAATCCTTCTAGAGAGTATCCACAACGATATATGTGGGACTCATTCCCCGTATCGGACTCTTGTTGGCACGGAATTCAGAATGGGCTACTATTGACCGACATCAGTAATGATGCTTGAGAAATAGTAAAGGCTGGATGTATAGTTATTATCTCTTGCCCGAGAGACCTGAATCAGGATAAAAATCTTCTATGTATCTCTTTTATGTGTCTTACACTAAGATCCCTTTGCCATCTTGGAAGCCAAGATCATGACAGAGAGGGGGCTTTTTAGTCTTGTAATCAAAAGTAAGCTTGGCCTAGGAAGTTTGTTCCTAATCATCGACAGATAGGTGTTTTTAATATGATTTTCAAAGTTAATCCACTTTGTTTATATATTATTTTCCCAAGCTTTTAATGGTGGTTACATGATAGATAAAAGCTAGACTTTAAAAGGCGAAGCATTCAGTTTTTTCAATTGGTTTAGACTTAATTGTTAAGTTTAATCTTGAGCTAAAATGAACATGTTGTATACATCTAGAGATTCTCTCTCTTTGTACTTAGATCTTTTTGATAAAAGAGAGATCGTTGGAGGGGACATAAATATAGGTAATGAATAGTAGTTTTAAAAAAGGATATTGGGATCCAAATTTTGAGATGCTGCTGCTATATAGTATGGTGATCTAATGAGAATGGACTACAAAAGATTGCAACCATGTATCGTCAACTTTACCGTTAACTTTATGGAACTGACGAAGTGACAGTTGATTGTAATCAACAACAAACTTTGGTTGATTACCAGAATGCATCCATGAGTCGGTTACGCACAGAGAACAAATGTGAGTAGACATCATCTTCGTATTATTCAATTGTATTGTCGTTGCTGCCAGTCGAGTAGAACCATGAACAGGCAGCTAAAATAGGAAACTTACACTTTATTTCATACTTAAACGAGCACAGTGCCTTGCGTATTTGCGCAGCTAATTTTATAAGGGCTCTTTTACGGTACCTATCGATAAAATACTACCATGGTAATATAATTTAAATCTAACCGTTGGTTTTGTAAGGGTGTTCTAGTCTTTTCTTCTATTTTAAGGTATTGCTATATATGGCATGTTACTCGTACATTAAATACTTGATCTGATTTTCATGACGTTAATTACATTTCATTAATTAAATGATTTGGCATCCATGCATTAATTACTATTTCCATAGCGTTGGTTATGGTTTGGAGTATATGTGCATGTCAGCATGGGAAAAATCACAGAAATCACATCAATTATGCATATTAATATATGGAAAATATACTCATGCATGGAAACTCAGGCACCATTTAGAAACTAATAAATCACGACGCATACGATAGAAATAGGTACTAATCCATTGATTTCTCATTTCACAAAATGAACTAATTGTTCAAAACCTTTGTCTTTTGAAACGATTTGGAGGATTTCTATAGAACACTTGGATGATTTCCTTTTTTGATAAAATCGCATTGTTTTTAACTTTATACAAAATTTGATCTAATTTTAACTGGAAATTGAAAATCGTTGTGTAGCAGGATATATATGACCTCAAAACAATTTTTAATAAAATATACAATGCGAGGAGAAAGAAGTTGAAATAACAAATATAGGATTCAGTTTGAAATGATTTAAATTAAAAATATGAATTTTTGTCCAATTTATGGGGTGTTGAATCAAAATGCATGCACATTTAATATATTAATTTAACAAAATACTTAGTATTTGTCAGCGTTTATAATTATACCTGAAGTTACTTATACTCTCCTAGAGATATACTACACTTGTAGTATAATATACTTGACGGCGTGTTCTCCGCTCAACCACTGCGGATCACACCCCTACTTAGATTTCTATCCTGCTAGCCGATCAGCCGTGCTCGGTTCGATTTGAGCGTGGGACGCAGCAAGGAGCGACTCACAGAGATTTACCCAGGTTCGGACCCCCTCGCGGGTAATAGTCCTACTCCTGCTGAGCCCTAGCTCTTTTCTTGTTGTGGTTGAATGGAATGTGGTTACAGAATGCTTGTGAACCGTGTGTCTCAAAACGTCCCCCCCTCCCTTCTCTCTCCGCTCCTTTTATACAAGCCTTGAATGGGGAGAGAGCCGAGGGGTAGGCAAGACAAGATACTCAAGACATCGACAAGACATGCGAGACACGACAGAGAGAGGCAGCGTGCGCTGCTCGCGCCGGCGGCGCGCGCCTCGCGTGCTCGCAGTGGCCTCGACCCGCCGCAGACACACCGGTGACACTGCGGGTGGGGCCCAGCCTGCTCCTCCTGACGCGGGCGGCTATCTTAAACAAACCTTCTCTCTGCCGGTCAATTCCGCTGCGCCACAGTGACAGCCGCTCAGACCTGCAGGGGTCACTGTAGCGGTAATCATCTCTTCAGCTGTCTATCCACGCGTGATGTCGCATTAAATGCGCTCGTCCTTCGCAGCAGGGAGAGCCTTCCCCTGGAAGACTCCTTCCGCAACGCTCCCTGCCGCGCGGGCCCCACCTGGCGCATGCAGGACTCTTCATACCCCGGTATTTATTGCACCGACAGTAGCCCCCGGGTCCACCATGATACGCGAACCGTCGCGCAGACACTTTTTCCGTTTCTCGTGCGGCGGGAGACGAATCGTGGGGGGCCCACCTCCTGCGGGCGCCTGATTCTCCACCTGTGCACGATCTTCCTTAGGGAACCGCGTCGCTTTTCGCGGGAAACCGAAACGCGCGGGGCAATGATGTCGCCGCGCGCGCGTGGGGACGGAATCCAAACCGTCGCACTCGCGCGCCTTGCTTATAAATACTTCCCTTGGCGCCGAGGCTAATCCTTGCGCACGCCAAGTCCTCAAACTGCCCTTCACCTTCTTCGCTGCCGCCACAAAGCCTTCTTCGCCGCCGCCACCTTCTTTTTTCGCCAACTCTTCCACCGTTCTCCATGACGCCCAAACGCAGCAAGGGTCGCCGCGGGGACGCGCCGTCGTCTAGGCCAACTTTGCCCTCTTCCGCTGTCGACGAGGATGTGGTGACGCGGCTCCAAGAGTTCGTGCCGCCCACCTCCGCCCGGTTCCGCGCCGGCACCATAGCACCAAGCCCCCGCGACGGGGAGATCGTGACCTTTACAGGCGTCTTGGCGGGGCTCATCCCGCCATACTCGAGTTCTTCTTGGGGTGCTTGCCTTCACGAGATCCAGCGACGACCTTCCCCAATTCGTCGTGGCGGCGACCATCTTCGTCCACCTATGCGAGATGTTCGTGGGGGCGATGCCAAGCCTTCCGCTCGGCGCCGGCTCTTCACGTCAGAGTATCGGTCGCGCCGAGCGGGCTGTTGAAGCTGCTACTTTACGCCCGCGACGCCACCGCCTTCATCGCCACGGTCAAGTCCAACTGGAAGGACTGGCACCGCCAATGGCTGTATGTGGAGGACTCCAGCGGCTGCGACGACCTTGACCTCCCGAGGGTTCTGCGGAATCCCTTGCCGGTGGGGTCTCGCCGACGACTTCGGCCGAGCCGAGGGGATCTTGGGCGCATCGCTGAGCTCCGCCGCAACGGGCTCACCGGAACCCACGTTGCGGCGGATTTTTGCGGCGCCGCCTCTGCCCGCTCCGCATGAGCGTTCGCGCCGCCTGGCAATACTATGGCGATGACGATGGAGTCCGCATTGTCCCCGGAGGTAAATGTTCCTTCAGTCTTTTTGGAATGTCTTTTCTTTTGACTTCTTGTGATTTATGGCCTCTTCTTCTCTCTTGCGCCCAGCCGCAGGGAATGTGCCGGAGAACGTGCTTCGGCAGTGGCTGGCGGGACTCTTGACCGCGCCCGCCGACGACATCTCTTTACCGGCGACCATCCGCCCCCTCTACGAATGGGATCCACGGGAGCGCAACCAGTACTTGCGCGCGCTGCCCCCCCATGGAGGTCTCCGGTCCTGCTATCCAAGTGGCCCGGGGACCACTGCAGATTCGCGATCCGCCCCCGGCAACCGCCAAAGCTCCCGCGGCCGCTGCCGCTCCTGCCGTGGCGGCCGACTCCGACCGCGCTCTCGGGAAGCGCCGCCTCGTCCTGACCGAAGATGACGAGGAGGAGGAGGAGGGAGGAACGAGCCCAAAGAGAGCTCGCCCCTCAAGTCCTGAGCTTCCGCCGCCCCCTCCGGCCCCCTCCAGTGGGGGCCCTACTGCTAACGCCGCCGCTCCGCCACCAGGCGAGAGCGCGGTGACTCTTCCGGAACTGGCGCCGCTGTGCGGTTTCTTCTGCTCTCGCGCTGACGCTTCTGCTGGCATTTGCCGACGCGGCTTCGCCGTCGCGCTTGGCGCTTCGCGCCGGGCGCCACTCATGCGGCGCTGCTCCGACGGCGCTAATCATGCGGCTGCGCCCGCCATGCGCGAAGCGGTTTGACAGCGCGCCTCCTTCACCTTCGCCGGGCGCGCCGCTTCAGGTTGGCTTTCTCTGCACTTATGCGCACTTTATGTTAGGGTTAGCATGCTGCACATTTTCGCATACCTGAATCCTGTCTCTGCTTATCTTCATGGGATAGAGCGGACGTTGGGGCCTCGAGCTCCATCCCTCGCGATCAGCCAGCCCACAGCGTGTCCGCGGCTCCTTCAACGGAGACGAGGCCTCCCGTCGCGGAGACCGCGCCGGAGACGAGGCTGGAGGATCCGCCGGCCGCTGCTGCAGCCGACGCCAACGCCGTGGGCGCCATTGCCGCCGACGTTGGTCGCTCGCTGAAGCGCTCAGCGCCCTCGCCACACTGGCGGCGCGGAAAGCGCTCGCCTCGGTGGAACAAGCCGCCGGCGAAGCTGCAGCGACCCTCGAAGCGGAGACCGCCAGGGAAACGGCGGCCCGCGAGACTGCGGCGGTGCAAGCCACTGCCGCCTCGGCCACCAAAGACGTCGAAGACCTCCGCGCAGAGCACTCTGAGCGCCTTCGGGTCCTCGCCGACATGCTGTGCGCCGCCTACCACGGCTTCCGGACGCCCTGTATTCCCTGGCGTCACCTTGTACTCGCATTTGGAGGAGACGGCCATCTGAGACATCGGGCGCCGGGCGAAGCCGCGAAGTCTCGCGCCACCTGCCGGTGATGATGCGGGCGCGGGCGATCGAAGACGGCCGCCAAGGTGCTCTTGAAGCAGCGCAGTTCGTCCTGGGCAACTGCCTCGCCTAGAACGCCGCGTTCGACCTAGACGCCGCCACCGGGGAACCTTCGCGCCCGCTGAATCGGATCGAGCAGTCGCGGGTCGAGCTCGCCGCCAGCCGCGTCTCTATGATGGGCGGCGCTGCGCCGGCAGAAGGCGATGAAGACATGGAGTAGCCGAACTCCCTTTTGTTATGATGTCCTGTACAACTCCTGATAATGCAATCTTTTGCTTTTTTGTCGTGAGTCTCGATCAAATTTCGCGCAATCTTTACTTGCGAAAAGAGGAACTGAGGCACCTGACCGCCAAAAGCTTTAGACTGAACGTTCTGCCACAAGTGAGCGCTGTTTTCTTAGGCTTTTAGTTACTTCAACCCTTATGGCCTCTCGGCAAACCGATCTTAAACGTTACGTGGCGAGCACTTAGCTTCCGGAAGTGGTCTAGACGCTGGTGCCGTCGTTGGCGCATTGCCCAGACCGAGCTGACACACCAGGCTAGAACCCGCCTTCCGTCCGCCTTGCCTCGCCCAGCCTCAAGCTTAAATGTTTGCTCTTGCAACTAAGGGGCCATCAGCCTTAAATACTTTTTCGCTACCAGCTTTCAACAGAATGTTTTCTAACAGACTTTAGGCGAAAAAGGAACAGATGCCCACAGAGAGACATAACTTATCTTTTTATTGCAGATGGCTTTGTACAATGCAGCCCCCGAGGCGAGCGGGGAAGGAAGAAGACCTCGCCGCTCGGCTCCAAAGGAAGGCCAAAAAGCTCTTGAACAGCTACCTACGGGTAGAACTTCCTCAGCTGCTCGACGTTCCAAGTGTTCGCCAATTCGCGACCATCCTCGAATGCGAGCCTGACTGAGCCTGGGCGGGAGACTGAGACCACCTTGAAGGGGCCCTCCCACAGGGGAGACAGTTTGTTGCGCCCAGCCTGCGCTTGGACTCTGCGCAGAACAAGGTCGCCCACTGCTAGTGTCCTTTCACACACCCGTCTTGCTTGATAACGGCAAGAAGGCTCGCCGATACCGGCTGCCGGATCGCCGCCCTGTCTCGGATCTCCTCCAGGAGATTTACTTCATCCTGACGCCGGTCAGGGTCTCTGTCTTCGCTGAACGCCACCACCCTTGGGGATCCAAAGGCGAGCTCTGATGGGAGCACCGCTTCTGAGCCATACACCAGGAAGAAAGGGGTCTCGCCGGTGGCTCTGTTGGGAGTTGTCCGCAGCGCCCACAATACGGTGGGGACTTCTTCCGCCCAGCGCTTGCCACGCTTCTCCAGACGGTCGAAAGCCCTTGTGTTAAGCCCTTTGAGTACTTCCGCGTTTGCCCGCTCCACTTGCCCATTGCTCTTCGGATGTGCAACGGAGACGAAGCACGGCTTAGTACCCAGCTCTTCGCACCAATCTTGGAAATCGGCGCTCTTGAACTGAGCGCCGTTGTCGGTGTTGATCCTGTTGGCGACGCCGAACCGGACGAAGATGCTCTTCATAAACTTTATGGCTGCAGCGGACGTGATCGCCGGGACCGGCAATGCCTCCACCCACTTGGTGAACTTGTCGACGGCGAGCGGATCGTGTAACCTCCCGGCCGCCCGTGGGAAGCGGGCTCAGATGTTCAAATTTCTGCATCGCGAACGCCAAGAGAGCGGGATGGTTTGCAGCGCCTGGGCTGGTCGGTGGATCAGCTTAGCATAAAATTGGCACGCTTCGCATCTCCTCACCAGCTCGAAGGCATCCTGGAGGGCAGTAGGCCAATAGAAGCCGTGGCGGAAAGTTTTCCCGACCAACGCCCGGCTCCCTGAATGGCTCCCGCACATGCCTCCATGGATCTCAGAGAGAATTTCACCCCGCCATCGAAAGTGACGACTTCAAGAGAACTCCATTGCCACAGCGTCTGGTCCCCACCTACCAGGCGTGAAGCGCTTGGCCTTGCGCGCTATCTTCTCAGCCGACGCGTCATCGTCGGGGATCACTCCGTCCCGCAGGTAGGTTAGGATCGGATCCATCCACTGACCTTCCCGGACGAGTGTGGCGACGTTCCGTACATTGTCGCCGACGTACTCTGCCAGGCTTGGCATTTCCGCCTCAACCGCCTCAGCAGTTCTTCCGCCTCCTCCCTCCAACCGGGGAGCTGTGGCAGGATCGGTGACGTCTCCTCCAGATGTGGGAGCTGCGCCAGGGAAAGCGTCGTCGCCGCCAGGATTGGGGGCTGCGACAGACGGCCGCGTGAGTCTTTCTTCAAAAACCCCAGCCGGAACAGGTGCCCTTGACGAGGCAATCTGGGATAACTCATCCGCCATATAGTTGTCGCGGCGGGGGATGTGCGCGAAGCCCAAGCCCTCGAAACACCGCTCCAACCGGCGCACCTCCGTCAGATAGGCCGCCATGACGGGATCCGAGCAAGTGAAATCCTTTCTCGCCTGGTTGATGACCAGGAGAGAGTCGCCTTTTACTTGCAGCCGCCGGATGCCCAGGGTCGAAGCCACCCTGAGCCCGGCGAGTAATCCTTCATACTCCGCGACGTTGTTGGTAGCGCGGAACTCCAGCACCACCAGGTGCCGGACAATGTCGCCGGTGGGAGACACCAGAATGACACCTGCCCCAGCCCCCTCAAGCCAGAACGAACCGTTGAAGAAGAGAGTCCACGGCGAGGGTACTGGGACGTCTTCAGCTTCTGTATCCGCCGGAGTCCACTCGCTGACGAACTCCGCCAGAGCTTGTCCTTTGATGGCCGTTTGGGGAGCGAACTTGAGATCGAATTCTGCCAGCTCCATGGTCCACTTGGCGATGCGGCCCGTCGCCTCGCGGTTGAAGAGGATTTCCCGCAAGGGGTACTTGGTCAACACGGTGACTTCTTGCCCCTGGAAGTAGTGGCGCAGCTTCCGGGACGCCGTCAGCACGGCGTAGAGCATCTTCTGGTGTTGTGAATACCTCGTCTCGGCGTCGTGGAGGACTTTGCTGATGTAGTAGATGGGGCGCTGAACTCCTTCCCTTTCCGCCACCAGCACCGCACTGACCACCTGGGGGTTCGCCGCGACATAAAGGATCAGCGGCTCGTCCGGGTCCGGGGCGACCAGCACGGGACGGGGAAGTGAGGTACTTCTTCAGCCCGTCGAATGCCTCCTGCGCCTCCGCGGTCCATTCGAAATAGTTGGTCTTCTTCAGGAGCTTGAGTAGTGGGAGACTTTTATCCCCCAGGCGGGCTATAAAGCGGCCAAGGGAGGTCAAGCAGCCCACCAAGCACTGCATCTGCCGAAGTCGCGTCGGGGGCTTCATGTTTTCGATCGCCGCGATCTTGTCAGGGTTCGCCTCAATCCCCCTCTGGGATACGAGGAAACCTAGCAGCTTGCCCGACGGAACAGCGAACACACACTTCTCGGAATTGAGCTTGATGCAGTACTTCCTCAAATTGGCGAAGGTTTCCTCCAGGTCGCCGATCAACTCCTCCGCCTTCTTGGACTTCACCACCAGGTCGTCGACGTACACCTCTAAGTTCCGCCCTATTTGGGGACGATGAGCGATATGCATGGCCCTCTGGTAGGTCGGGCCCGCATTCTTCAATCCAAACGCCATCCTTGTGTAGCAGTAGACGCCCATGGGCATCACAAAAGCCGTTTTGTCTTCATCTTCTTCCGCCATGCTAATCTGGTGGTACCCAGAGTACGCATCCAGAAAGCACAGCTGCTCGCACCCCACCATGGAATCGACGATAAGATCAATGCGGGGCAGTGGGTACGGATCCTTCGGGCACGCCCTGTTGAGGTCGGTGAAGTCCACGCACATCCTCCACCGCCCGTTGGATTTCTTGACGAGGACGGGGTTCGCGAGCCACCTGGGATGGGCGACACTACGAACGACCCTCGCCCTCAAGAGCTTGTCCACCTCCTGGCGGATGACGGTCTGACGCTCCACCGACTGCTTTCGGACCTTCTACATAACCGGTCGCGCGCCGGGGAACGTTGCCAGCTTGTGCTCAATCACCTCCCTGGGGACCCCAGTCATGTCGGACGGTTGCCATGCAAACACGTCTGCGTTAGACTGGAGGAAGGAGACGAGCGCGCCTTCCTATTTGGCGCCGAGAGAGGCGCCCACCCGAACGGTCTTCGCCAGGTCTGACTCACTCAGGGAGATCACCTTAACCTCCGCGGACGAACCGGGGGAGACATGGATCTTCGCCGGAGGAGCTCCCAGAGTCGAAGCGTCGGCCTTCTGGGCACCGATTGCCCCCGCCAAAGCGAGAGCGTCCTTGTCGCAGCGGAGCACCTCCGGGCGGTCCACTTTCAAGACGATGGGGCCAGCTGGCTCTGGGATCTTCACCACCATGTACGCATAGTGGCAAGCCGCCATGAACTTGGTCAGCGCCGGCCGACCCAGTATGGCGTTGTACGGAAGGTCGAAGTCCGCCACCTCGAACTCGAGCATCTCGGTGCGGAAGTTGTCGGAACTTCCAAATGTCACCGGGAGGCTGACGCGCCCCAACGGGACGGACTCAGCCCCCGGCGCGATGCCGAAGAACGGGAGCGCCGGTCGAAGCTCTCGCTGCTTTGGATCTCGGCGCCTTGGCGACTTCGGGCGACAGGAGGTTGAGGAAACTCCCTCCGTCTACCAGCACCCGCCCTAGCTTTACATTCCGGACCGTGGGCGCAACCACGATCGGGAGATGTCCCGGGCCGGCGGTACTGGCTGGGTGATCGGCCTGACTGAACGCGATCGGTTGCTCCGACCACGCCAGCTGCCTTGCTGACCCAATGCCGGGCACGGCGGCGCACACCTCCCTCATCGCACGCTTAAAGCTAGCGTGGGACGGATAGGTGGCCGATCCGGATAACGGCAACTTCGCGCTCCGCCTGCTGGAAACCAAGCGAAGCCACTTCCTTGCCCTTGCCGCTGCCGGACGACTGCTGCTGCTCGTGGACGCGCTTGTCCACCAACTTGCTGACGACATGGCAATCTGCCAAGTCGTGGGAGTTGTTGCGGTGAATGGGACAGTAGGTCCTTCCATCCCACTCACGGGGACGACGGTCTCGCCCCTCGTCGCGGCCGCGGGGGCCGTTGCGGCCACGGCGATCGCCATGGCCGCCGCCACGCCACCTTTACGGGACCGCTCCCGGGCGCCGTGACCTCCTCCTTTCTTCACTCGCCGCGCCCATCGCGGCCGGCCGTCCGTTGTTGTTGTCGTCGTCGTCAAGGCTCGGCGGCCATGACCTGCCGGTCTCGGCCGCTTTGCGCTTCTTCTTGTCCTTCTTGCGGGATTTTGAAGTCCGGCCTCGCCTCCATGCCTGTCCCCGCGTGGTAATGGGCGGACTCGAGCTCGCTCAAGGGCGACTTTCAGCGCCAGTGAAGAGCTCTTCCGTCGTCTTGATCTTGTGGGTGGCCATCTTCTCCTTGACCCGGGGGTCTCGGGCACCTGTCCTGAATGCCGTGACCACGGCGTCGATGGAGATGTCAGGGATGGTATTGCGGACCTAACTGAAGCGCCGGATGTAGTCGCGCAGCGACTCTCCTTCTTTCGCTTCCACGTTGTGGAGGTCGCCCTTGACTCCGGGCTGCTCAAACGTGCCCTGGAAGTTGGTGATGAAGAGCTCCGAGAGCTCCTTCCACGACCCCACGGACTCCGGGGGCAGGTTCATGAGCCAAGAGCGGGCTCCGCTGGTGAGGACTGCAGGGAAGTAGTTCGCCAGAACCTTCCCCGACCCTCCAGTCGGCTGCATCACCGTAGTGTAGATCTGCAGGAACTCGTCAGGGTTGGTGGAGCCGTCGTACTTCTCGATGGGGGTGGGCCGGAACCTCTCCGGCCACTGGACGCGGCGCAGCTCCTTGGAAAAGACGCGGCAACCGACGTCGGGAGCCTCTCAGGAATCCTGCTGGTCCTTGCGGATGGCAGCGTCAGCGCGGTCGCGCACTCGGTCGCGCTGCCGGCGGAGCTTGTCGCGCAGATCTTCTCCATGCAGTAGGTGGCGGTCCTCCAGATGGGACCGGAGATCTGGTCCACCACCATTTCTGCCCGGTCGAACACCCGTGGGAGTCGCCTGGCTCCTGTCGTCGCGGCCCCGCTCCCTCCCGTTAGGAGATCTGCGAGAGGAGTGCGAGGGCAAGAAAGAATGGGAAGAAGCGGAAACGCCGGTTCCCGCGCCTCCCGAAACTTGCACCACCGCCGCGGCGGCATCGACGTAGCGGGCCAAACCGCCAGCCCACGAGCCACGGGAGTCCGGAGTCACCGCACCGTGAGTTGTCTAGCGAGGCCCCGCCGCATGGAGGTTTTGTCTTTGAGTGCGATCCTCCAAGGCCAGCGCCGCTTAGCTTGGCGGACGGCCGCTTTCGCCGTGGCTCCAACCCTAGGCGGCGGCTACCGCCGCTGATCTATCGCCATTGCCGCTGCCGACGCGCGGCAGCTGCTCAGCGGCGGCCGCGGATCCATCGCGGATCGCTGCTCCGCCATTGATGAAGTCAAGAGCACGACCGATGCTAGCGCTCCCTACCGAGCGCCATCGACGGCGTGTTCTCCGCTCAACCATCGCGGATCACACCCCTAGTCGATTTCTATCCTTCTAGCCGATCACCGTGCTCGGTTCGATTTGGCGTGACGCAAAGAAGGAGCGACTCACGAGATTTACCCAGGTTCGGACCCTCGCGGGTAATAGTCCTACTCCTGCTGAGCCTTAGCTCTTTTCTTGTTGTGGTTGAATGGAATGTGGTTACAGAATGCTTGTGAACCGTGTGTCTCAAAACGTCCCCCCCCTCCCTTCTCTCTCCGCTCCTTTTATACAAGCCTTGAACTGGCGGAGAGAGCCGAGGGGGTAGGCAAGACAAGATACTCAAGATAATCGACAAGACATGCGAGACACGACAGGAGAGACGAAAACGTGCATTGTCGCGTCGAGCGGCGCCGCCCTCGCGTGCTCCGCAAGTGGCCTCTGACCCGCACAGACACACCGGTGACACTGCGGGTGGGGCCCAGCCTACTCCTCCTGACGCGGGCGGCTATCTTAAGCAAACCTTCTCTCTGCCGGTCAATTCCGCTGCGCCACCGGTGGTACCGCTTCCGACCGCAGGGGTCACTATAGCGGTAATCATCTCTTCATCTGTCTATCCACACGTGATGTCGCATTAATGCGCTCGTCTTCATGAGAAGGAGAGCCTTCCCTGAAGACTCCTTCCGCAACGCCTCGCCTCATGGGCCCCACCTCGACGCGTGGGACCTCGCTGTCTTCGAGGAGCTTCGCCCGCGCCATGGGGCTCGGTCGCCCACCGACGCGTGGGGCCCTCGCTGGCCTCCCGAGGAGCTCGCCACGCATTGGGGCTGGTCGCCACCGACGCGCGTGGGGCCTCGCTGGCATCTGAGGAGCTCGCCACGCCACGGGGCCTAGTCGCCCGCCTGACGCGTGAGGCCCTCTTGGCCTCCTGAGGAGCTCGCCCACGCGCTGGGGCCTGATCGCCCGTCTGACGCGTGGGGCCCTCTTGGCCTCCTGCAGGACTCTTCATACCCCGATATTTTTTGCACCGACAATACTAACTTTGTAGTATGAAAAAACTTAAGACCAATCTAAACCTATAGATCGAGAGAATTGGACGGCTCGTACTTACTGGAAGGTACCGTAAAAGAACCCTTTTATGAAGGATATGAACTCTCTTTTTTTCTTCTACATTTGTATTTCTTATTGTAGTTAAAATCTACTCTTTTCTTGTTTTGTATTTGATATCTACTCTTCTTTCTATTATTTTTTATTTGTTTTTCTCGTAGTTGATACACAGTCTTTCTTTTAATCTAAGCCGCTATAATTTGACCCACAATGATCAATCATGTAGATCTATCTTTTTCTTTTTGATTAATATGAAAATTTCTAATAAGTGTGGTGCCTTCGTTTAAAACAAGCAAGGTGTCCCGCACGTTTGTACGGCTAGATTTATGTCAGCATATAAAGTTTATCTCTAACTCATAATCCTTTTTTAAGGTAATTCCCAACTCATATTCTTTAGTAGTTTGTAGAGATTTTTTTAATCTGATTTGGTGGGCGACAATTGAATGGTTATCTGATTTGGTGGATATTGATCGGATGTTGAAGGATTTTCAAACAACATGGCGCATTGTGGTGGCTCTATTTTCCTCTACTTTGGTGCGCCCGCGGCAGCGCCTCGGGAACCGATGGCGTCAGCCATCATCTCCACCGCCGGCGCCGGCCAGCCACACAACGTCGCTCCCGTTGAGCTCCAAGGGTGACGCATCGGGGCCCGACTCCAGCTGCTTGAGGAGGCCAAGAAACCAGAGCGCGCAGGTTCCAGGTGACCGCGACATTGCCATTAATCGATCCAAGAAAATGATGCTCGATCCCTTTGATCCTCGGCAGCTACGGGTTTTGGTGTCGCGTTCATGGACTCACTTGTCGCGTTCTTGGGTGCGTACGTACGTGTCAGTGAGTGTTGGGTTTGGTTTGGGCTCTGGCCGTGGTGGTCTATAAATATAATGGTGGGGTTGGGGTTGCTCGTACACGTTTTTTTGTTGGAGGAGTGCTACGGTGCTTGCGAGGTATCTAGAGGTACCTCGGATAGAAGAAATGTGAACCGTTGATCTACGAAGGGCATCCACGGTAGTGGGAATTTTATAACCGGTGGTAGTTGGATAATTACTTGGGGATTAGTTGGGTAATGATCTATCTGTTCGATGTGATCTATCTGTCCAAAACTCAAATCTGGCGTCGATCGCGACCTCCGGGCGCCGGCGATCAATCTGCGCAAATCTGGCGTCGAACGCGACCTCCGGACGCCGGCGATCAATCTGCGCGGCGGCCGATCAGCTACCTTAGCTGTCGTTTCGTTGGGTGGTCGCTAACAACAAAGAACCACCTCCCACCCTCTTGGACCGCCGGAGATTGTCACATCCTCAACCGTCTGCGACCACCGCCGGCGCCCCTCACGGGGCCCGACGGTGCGCACGGTGCGGCGGAGGGTATACCTGGTGATAGCCGGCCTCGTCGGGTGGTCGCAGACAACCGCCGGCGACCCTCACAGGGGGACAGAATTTGTGCGGTTAGCGATGATTCACATCCTCTAGTTTTGGTATTGATTTACCATCTTTTGGTGCGCACATTGTCATTTACTTGTGCAATTTTATTTATAGAGATTCTCCTTCTCAAAATTTGTATTGTCAAGTGTAGAGATGGAGAACCTTATGGAGTATGAAAAAATCGTGACAATGACTTTCAGTAGTGAGGATGAAGAAATTAATTTTTACAAAAGGTATGCCAGGGAGAAAGGATTCAGCTTAAGGAAATCGTATGTTGATAGAAGAAACGCCGAAAAGAAAGAGCGTATCCGAGTGATGGTGTGTAGCAAAGAGGGGTGGCGTGAAAGAAAGCATGTAGAGAGAGACAACAGGATAAGGAGTGCACGAAACGTTAGTCGCTGTGGTTGCAGAGCGAAGATGGTAATTCAGCTTCGTAATGACACAGGCACATGGTTTGTGAATGACTTTGTCGATGAACACAATCATCCGTTAGCGCCACCAGATCAGACTTGTTTTCTCCATTCTCAAAGGTTCATTACCAATGTGCAGAAAGAAGAGATAATAGAGATGGACATTGCAGGTATACGGAAGCACCAGATTATAAATATAATGCAAACTCAATATAGGGGTTATGAGAATACTGGGTTTATTGCGAAGGATTTGTATAACTTTTGTTACCGGTACAAGCTTGACACAATAGCCGCAGGAGATGTTGAAACTGTTTTGGGCCACCTTAGGGCGCGGAAGGAGAGGGATCCAGAATTTTTCTTTAGGCACGAGGCTGATAAGGATGGTCATTTGAAACTACTCTTTTGGGCCGATAGTCAATCTCGTCTTGATTATGAAGCTTTTGGTAATGTGGTTGTATTTGATAGTACATACAGGACGAATCGATACAAATTACCATTTGTTCCTTTTGTTGGATTGAATCACTATCGAAGCACTGTTGTGTTTGGTTGCGGAGTAGTTTCAAAAGAAAATATTGATGGATATGTGTGGATGTTGAAGACCTTTTTAATAGCCATGTCCCAGAAACATCCAATTTCAGTTATTACTGACGGTGACCTTGCAATGCAAAAGGCTATTGGGGCCATCTTGCCATATTGTAACCACAGGCTATGCACCTGGCATATTGAGCAAAACTTAATAAAGCGTCTTGTCGACGGTTGAGATAACGATCTCAAGTCGCTAAGGTTCTTTAGAATCGAGATAGGAGACACGCCGAACGATCACGAACAGCAACGAACAGGAGACAGGGGTTTTTATCCTGGTTCAGGCCTCTCGGGAGAGATAATAGCCCTACGTCCAGCCTTTCTTATATATCAGGAGTGATTACAAGAGATGGCTCGGCGAGATGAACAAGTCTCGGCGAGATTATGGGTGTACAGGTGAGCAATATGCGACAATGCTAAGACTCTTGGCCCTAACAGATGATGGCTTGACCCCTAAATACGCCGTAGGGGCCTTGTTTATATAGTACAGAGCAAACCGACCTACCGACGGAATATCGGGCCGGGCTAACTACGAGATCGTAACGAACTCGACATGCCAAATATATCTCGAGGCAGATAAGGCATACTCCTAGTCTTGGGGATCACGACTCCTATTCCAATCCGGGAAACCAACGTCCGGGTCTTCACGTAGCCGTGCAGAACTCTTGCTCGAGACGGACTCAAACACGATTCCTTGGCCACTACACACCATACCAGCCAAGGGCTATTCGGCAGGATGCATATGGGCCAGATAGAACCTTCCAGGGAGCTGGGCCCTGATAGGCTGTTTGATTGGGCCGTCAGGGAGTGGGCCGTGATTTTATCCCCGACACGTCTCCATAATTCTGAAGTCGCCAAGGACTTTAGGAAATTTTTATATGACACTTGCAATGCAAAGGAATTTGAGAAAAAATGGGTTGCTTTTAGGGAGAGATACAATATTCCTACAGATCATTCATGGTTAAACATGATGTTTGAGATAAGGCATCTATAGACAGCATCTTACCAAGTAGGTCGATGCTTCTTGGGTTTAAATCAGCGTAGCGAGCGGCTGAATTCCACATTGCATAATCATCTAGATGGTAAAATGATATTGTTTGATATGCTGCAGCACTATGAACATTGCTTGTCCAATCTTCGCCGAAATGAGTCTAAGCTAGATTGTGTGGCATCCCAATCAATACCTTTTACTAAACTCAATGCAAAAGAGTTTGAGAAAGATGCGGCTGTTGTTTATACCCCCACTGTATTTGTTATGGTCAAGCATGAGATTGAGAAATTACGGAACTTTGTGATTACAGAAATTTTTGATGGATGTGACTGCACAACATATTTAATTCGCTCAAAGGAAAATAGAGAGAAGAGGTTTGAGGTTGAATGTGTTGTCACAGGCAGCACTGTGGATAATGCCAGGTGCCCTTGTCATAAGTTGGAATGTGAAGGTATACCATGTGCGCACATATTTTGTGTGCTTAACGTTTTGCACTCTGCGAAGATCCCAAAGTGTTGTATTTTGTATAGGTGGACTATGAGTGCAAAATCAGCTTTCCCATCGGTGAGAAAGAGCAGCATGCATGATTGGTCAGAAAGTCTGGAGAGGCATCGTGAACTACGTAAGTTGGGTAATGCTGCATCTTTAATAGCATCGCAATCTGACGGAGTATACATCTCTATGAAGAATTACATGTAGGGCATAATTGAGCAAAATGTTGTAAGCCATGATCCCGAAATAAGAAGGTCTTATGGCCCGACAATAACTCAAATATTGGCTCCGGAAAAACTTGACGGAATGAAAGTTCATGATCCAGTGCCGGTCAAGTCTAAAGGTGCACCCAAGAAGAGAATCGAGTCCTTTAGTAAGAAACGAAGGAAGGTCACATGTAGTCTATGTAATTGTTCGGGCCACAACAGACGTGGGTGTCCCAAGTTAAAGATTATGTAATCTAGTTATGAAACATTTTACAACTTAGAAAATTTTTAATTCAAATTTGTAACTAATTATTTGTCTTTTGTATTCATTGCGTGAGATCGAGGTATCTATTCCTTCATGGTACTTGCTTCTTATTTATAGTTCAAAGATCTTGTGGTTTTAGACTTTAGAGATTGATAGTTTTGACGGTGCTTTACTTTAAATTTTGCGGTTTGCTAATGTTCCCATATTGCTTTCAAATGTAGAATGACATAATTATTTAAACTTACCAGACCGTCGTATAAAGGAGTTGACAAGGTGCCTTTTTACAGTGCTCGGGACCGGTCTGTTGTAGTAGAAAATTTACAAGGTTGTTGTTTCATATGTACGGCAGCCAGGTCTTTCGTGGAAGGAAACTAACAGGATGTCGTTATCATATATTGCGCAGGACCGCTCTGTCGTGGAAGGAAATGTAGATCTTGTGGTTTTAGACTTTAGAGATTGATGGTTTTGACGGTGCTTTGCTTTAAATTTTACGGTTTGCTATTGTTTCCATACTGCTTTCAAATGTAGAATGACATAATTATTTCAAGTTACCAGACCGTTGTATAAAGGAGTTGACAAGGTGCCTTTTTATAGTGCTCAGGACCGGTCTGTTGTAGAAGGAAATTTACAAAGTTGTCGTTTCATATGTACGGCAGACCGGTCTTTCATGGAAGGAAACTAACAGGATGTCGTTATCATATATTGCGCAAGACCGTTCTGTCGTAGATGAATATAATAAGGTAATTGCTACTTATAAATGTAGTTATTAATTATATTCTTCTTGGTTACCATTTATGTTTAGCATGGTTTTTTCATAGTTGTCACAGATTTTCGTAACGTCGCTGCATCGTCAACAAGTGAATTTTATAGTTCACAAGTTGCCTTTTTATAGTGTCCATACAAGGTTGTCGTTTCATATGTATGGAAAACAGGTCTTTCGTGGAAAGAAATTAACAGGATGTCGTTATCATACATTGCGGAGGACCGTTCTGTCGTAGAAGGTTTTTGCAGATTTTCGTAACATCGCTGCATCGTCAACAATTGAATTTTTTCTCACCTACTTGTTGCAAGCTGGAAACAACAGACGTTTTCATATGCCCGGACAGGAAAGAAGACAGGCTTTCACATGCTTGCATCAGCCAATGTAAATTTGCAGGTTTGCTAATCAATGTAATTAATCCAAATCACAAGTTGCATTTAACACATGGAGGAGGCTACCCTAAAAAACACAGGTGGAGAAGGCCAGTTACATCAGACATACAAATTCTGTCAATTTCCTAACTTGCAAACAACATAATACTAGCTGGCACAAATCGTCAATGGACGAACACCAATGCTACCAAGGACACCATGGCTGCGATCAAATAGTCGTTTACTTTTGCTTCAGCAGGAGGTAAACTTGATGACCCTTGAGGCTTCTGGGCCCTAGAAAACAAAAAACAATTAAAACTTTAGTAACGGCGTCCGTATGTAAAAAGAGTCTATTATTTATATCACATAACCATATAGCATACTTTTGTTTATCCTTGAGGAGACCACAGTACAAAATGTTATCTGAAGCCACCATCTCAGTGACATTATAACCTCCAGCTGGATCCAAGACCTTGATGTAAGTCTCCTGATACCCGGGCTGTCAAGTGAGAGTAGGAATGCAGTCCACGCTCCAGGAAATACCTATTGACAGTAATATTATTAGCTCTAGGATGCAGTACTAAGCAATGATGTCAACATATTTGCATCCATTGGCTCATAAATAAATATTGTATAAATATGAACATTAACAAGAACATGAGAGGTGATACTTTGATCATATAGTGCATATCAAAATTCACTGACTAAAACTATGAGTACAAAAGATCCATTTTTTTCCTCAATGATGAAAATTGTCTATGAGCAGCACCAACCACTCAGCACTGTAATCAGATTTTCTTTGTCATTGGCTGCTTGCATTTGCCATAAAACAACAAAGGATCCAGAAGATCACTTCTTTAAGAAAATATGTCATTTTTCCATGAGTAACAACATGATAATTTCAAACTATTATACCGGCACTTGGTCACAAACAAAATATATTACCCAATTACTTCTACCCAATCCCCAAAACCAGAAATCCAAACACACCCACACAGAATGGCATCACCTTCTGATCATATAGAAAACATCAATGATGAAAATTGTCTATGATCATATATGATGAAATCCAACAACATGATCAACTGAAAACGTACCGGGGTTGCCGAAATTAAGCTCAAGTCCCAACTGACCGAGGAGAGGCAGTCCTCCGAGGAGCTGGCCGAGCAGCTCAAGACCGCCGAAAAAGCGCTTGAATCGAGCGAGAGTCGACCGAGCATTTTTCCCGCAAAAAGAGCAGCAAAAGACAAGGATGAACAGGAACCAAGAGCAAGGCGAACATAGCTAGAAAGTTTTAAGAAAACCGGTAGAACGCTTAGCCTAACTCCCGGCTCGCCAGTGCGGTGCCGAGGACTGAGTTTATAACTCGAACAGTGCATAAGCAAAAGAGCGACGCCTAGCCCCGATACGAACGATGCATGAAGACCAGAACTTGCGACTTCAAGCACGTGCGTAGAGAGTTAGAGCGACACCAGATATCTGATCGACTCGCTCGAGGCGCCGTTAACGTAAGTTAAGCGATTCGAAGGTAACCGAACAAGGAAAGTGCCTCGCGCGGAGGGCTTACGAGAGCGAGCTTTGCCAAGTGGTCGCTGTGAGCGGTAAGTGCCTCGCCATGAGGGCTTACGAGTCGAGCTTAGCCGCAAGGCTGGATGCCGTGTTACGCAACTCTGAGTTTAGGAACTCGTTGAAACTACATACGGGCAGGGAAACCCTAAAGATCGCGGAGCCAAAAGTTCGCAAGACCGGACAGCCATCAAGTGTTACCAGAGAGAACGGTAGTCTGAGAAGACGAGTGGTGAGAAGGGCCGCAGGGGGCCGCGAACATTCACCGTTCAATGGGTTGAACTTTACATGGCAGCCCGAGAGACTTGGACGAACTAAGGCGCGAAGTTTGACAAAAAGCGCGAAGCTAGGAAACGAAAGACCTACATGAGGAACTTACGAAGCTGGTCGATATTCGAAGTGCTGGTCAGCTCTCTCCCGTCATCCACAGCTAGGCGAACAGCCCCGGGATCCGGAAGAAATTTTGATCCAGTCCCCGAGCACGGAGCTCGTCGTGGGGACCAGACGCGCGCCCCGGGCAAAGAGCTGCCCGGCGCGAAGAGATCTAGCCCCCGAGCACGGAGCTCGTCGTGGGGACCAGACGCGCGCCCCAGGCGAAGAGCTGCCCGGCGCGAAGTGATCCAGGCCCCGAGCACGGAGCTCGTCGCGGGGACCAGACGCGCGCTCCGGACGAAGAGCTGTCCGGCGCGAAGAGATCCAGTCCCCAAGCATGGAGCTGGGAACCAGATCTAAAAGACGATCAAGATCGAAGGGATCGATCCGATCTGGCAGAGGAAGAGACATCCTGCCCTTCTGAGTCATAGTCCTCAGGGAGAATCTCCTGGTCGCTGATAGAGTTCGACATGCTCGTCTGCAGATTCCTACGGACGGCGCCAAATTGTCGACGGTTGAGATATCGATCTCAAGTCGCTAAGGTTCTTGAAGATTGTGATAGGAGACACGCCAAACAATGCGAACGAAAGAACGAGCAGAGAGGCGGGGGTTTTATCCCGGTTCAGCCTCTCAGAGAGATAATAGCCCACGCCCGGCCTTTCTTATATATCAGAGATGAATACAAGAGGTGGAACTCGACGAGATTAGCAGGTCTCAGCGAGCAGTATGTGACAATGCGAAGTCTATTGGCCAGATGCCAGATCAAGTCGTAAAACTCATCTTGGATTGGCCCCTCAACACGCCGTAGGGGCTCTGTTTATATAGTGCAGAGCAAACCGACCTACCGAGGGAATATCGGGCCGGGCTAACTACGAGTACGTAACGAACTCATACATGCCAAATACATCCCGAGGTAGATAAGGAATACTCCTAGTCTTGGGGATCACGACTCCTATTCCAATCCGGGAAACCAACGTCCGGGTCTTCACGTAGCCGTGCAGAACTCTTGTTCGAGTCGGACTCAAACATTTAATTCTAGGCCATTACGCACCGTGCCGCCCAGAAGTCGTGTTGGCAGATGCACATGGGCCAGATAGAACCTTCCAGGGAGCTAGGCCCTGATAGGCTGTTCAAATGGGCCGTCAGGGAGTGGGCCATGGCAATGGGCCGTGATTTTATCCTCGACAGTCTTAATTTTTCACGGAAGGCTTCTTTGGTCCAGTTTGAAAATTCCAATTGAATTCTCTTTATACCATCAATGTGATCACGTGTTTTTCGAAAACACTGCTCAAGCTGAGATCTGTAATCTTTCTTCATTTCAGCCAGAGTATCTAGGACTTTATCTTTCTTGGATTTAATTTCACTGCCTTTGACCATTGTCTCCCAATGTTGGCCTTTAAGGATGTCAAGTTTTTTCGAAACCTCATGCTGAAAATTACTATTGACTTCAAAATGTTTACTGACAACCTCATTCATTGTACTATTGTACTCTGCTATGGACTTCATCTGGTTCTCAAGCCTAAGCATTGTTGCTCTCTGCTCTTCAAATTTATCTTGATGTACCTTTTGTTCAAAAAGGTACTGCTGGTCATAGTAATTAGGCCAGGTTGGTTGTGTATTAAACAAAGTTTGCCAACCCGGAAATTGATGTTGAGCAGCATGTTGTGCATGAGAAAACTGAGGATAGGAGGGGAATGGCTTCATAAAGTGTTCTTCAGGCAATCCAGACCCTCCTGCCTCACCATCATTAGCTCTACAAACTAAACCTTGTCCTTCTAAAAAATTGGCAGCTGCAGCAACTTCTGCCAATTTCTAAATATCCCCCATATCTTGGTTTCCTAAAACTTTGGTGCTTGCATCATCATGAAAAGGCAATTGCCTTGGACTTATAGGATAATTTGCCACTTCAGTTTATTTTTCTAAATTATGAACTGAAGGTGTTCTTGCAGCTGGCTCTTGAAAGTTTGGTATAGGTGAATGAGGAATTGTTTATCCTAAGCTGTTACTAAACTGAGCTATGATTGGGCTGACAGCATCAGCAAAACTATGAGTATTGTTATCATTATCTTGTTCTTAGTTGTCACTTCCAATGTTACTGTCATAGTGTCCTGTTTTTTCAGCCTCACTGCCACTGCCATTGTATCCTGTATTTTCAGCTTGATGCATAGGAGGCATGGGAGGTGGAGTTAGAAGCCTTGCAGCTCTCAGATCATCTGTCACCTCACGCCTCATCTTGTACTTCTTAGGAAAAATCTTGAAGTCTCTATTTAACTCACCTTCAGATATGATGTTATGAGCCAAAAACATTAGTGTTAATTGCTGAGCAAAAGGTAGTGGACTTGAAAATTTTCTATATATTGCTTCTTGCATTTCTCCGAAGATATAATCCTTAAGGTCAAATGGTTGTCTTGTTAGAATCAAGTGAAGCAGCCAAGCAAGAGTTGGAGTGACACCATCCTTGTTTCCAGATTTTGGGAAAAAGGTGTGCCTTACAAGGAGAAGCAACACCCTAGCTTCTGCAGACAGGCAAGACACTTTGGTTGGGCAGAAGCCAGCTTCAGTTATGTCTTTGTACATGTGCCGACACACCTCCACATCTGGTTTGGCCCCTCTCTGCCTCCATCTATTTACTGGAAACATCTTGTCATGGATTCTTGTCCTATTTGCATGCATGCTTGAAACACCAATCGAGGCTTCAAATTTATCAGCCATTACTTTCCTTATCTTACCATCAATTGTAAACATGATGTACTCCCTTCCCTTTTGCACTAGCAACGAAGCATATAACTCCATTGTTCGGGTTTCACTCCATGGAATTGTGCTATTTGACATCATGTTAATAAGTCCAGGGGTTGAATTTATGCTGTCATATAGTCCCTGTTCGCCTACACGGCCGTTTAGACCGTTTACACACCGTTTAAACGCTACTCAGTAGTCAACTGTGTAGGCCGTGTAGGCAGTTTAATCCGTATAATCCCGTTTAATCCGTTTTTGGCCCGTTTAATCGGCCGTGTAGTCCGACTATTCGCTAAACGAAGAGTGGCTGACTGTTTAGCGTTTACCGTTTAGGCTAACTATGCATATAGTATGCTTGAACCCAAAACTGAATTTATTTGCTCCCAATCCACATATTGATGCAAGGATAGAGGAGAGATAGATCGGCCATCATTATTTTTCCTCCTCTTGTAAGCCTTGTAGATGTTATTCTGGAGAACTGTAATAAACCTTTCCCCGATAGGTGGTTTTGATATAGGGAACCACACTCTCTCGCTCACTAGTCTCTTTTTCCTTAGTGCTTTTCCTGCTAGAACAGTAAGCTCCTGAACGGTGGCAATAAACCTTTCTGTTATAACCTCTTCATCCTCTGAAAGGATGTTGTCACTAGCAGGGTTGTAGTTACTGTCCTCGGAACTGAGTGATTCTTCATGAACAATCTGCTTTCCCTTGCCTTGGGCAGCCTGAAACATAATTTTCTGCTTCTTTTTTCCTTTAATTCTATCTGCTATTTCCTTCAAATTCTCTCTCTTAATTGTATTCTTTGATCTGCCCATGATTTTTTGCTCCAAGAAGATTACCTTAACACATGAACCTCCTGGAAAAAAGGATACCCACTTGGCCACTCAAGCACATGCAAGCAACACCTGTGAATAGAAAAGGTTTTGCAAACCTAAGCGAGAGATTTAAGTACAATTAATCCATTCAACATTTAAATAACATAACACGCTCAATGATCATATGACAAGACCGGTCTGCTGTAGTTTGGAATTGAAAAGACCGGTCTGATGTAGTTTGCAATGAGCACAAAAATAGAACCAGCAAACCCGCAAAGCGCCGCAATCCCGAGATCCAGTCGCGAACGCACCATTAGAGGGGGCCTAAGAAGATAAAAATGGCAATGACCGAGAACATGCTTGTACAATCTAAATTCATACCATCCTTTTTTTTTTTTTGGGGGGGGGGGGAGATTTGGGGGGTTACGGCGGCGAGGGATATGGCGAGCAAGCCGAACCTCCTGACAAAGCCGAGGAGAACTTCATCTTCCACGGCAGCTGAGCTGCGGCCCGGCGCTCCGTTCTTCCACCGATGACGAACCCGCCCGAAACCCCAGCTGCGCCTTCCTCGCTCTAGTCGCCTAATCGCGCTTCGCTCGCTGTTCCTCAACCATAAATAACAAAAACGGAGGCCCACTTTGGTTGGTGCCCCCGGGATGGCCTCCTTCTGAACCGTTCGATCGTCGGTTTAGGGGAAATCTATCCGTCCATATAGTGCGCCGGACCGGTCTGTTGTAGTTTTGAGTTGACAATGTCTCCTTTCATATAGTGCGCCAGACCAGTCTGTTGACAAGGTCTGCTGAAAAATTGTTGAACATTAAAAGGACATAAAAAAAAGTTTAAAATGTAAAACATATTTCAGAAATGTAAAACATGTGATTTAAAATGGCATGGCCAAAACGTATTACATTCCATGGCCAAATTACGTTTAAAATGCATACACAATCAACTTCCAAGTGACCACCATGCAACAACGAAAAAGAAACTAAACTAAAAAAAAATAAAGGTAGTCCAACCATCAACAAGGTTCTCAAAATACTTCACTACATACAAACACTTCAGGCATCGTCATACACAATACAACCATGAGTTATATGAATGTTTCACACCCAACGGATATTCATCACAGTCTTCTTAGCTTCAGACTTCTTTTGGCCCCTGGGAGTGGGTCCCCATGTTTGTCTATAGCCAGAGTTGTGATTGGTTCTTGATGCTGGTTGGAAGGATCCTCGGCATCATTGCTTCCAATGTCTTTGCGGCCCTGTGAATACAAGTATGGTTGCACATACAAATTGTAGGTGTCATAATCCAGGAAAACAATGTCTACTCAACTATATATTACAATGGCATAACTATGTTATGTAATACTAATATAAAATAAATCAGTACCTTTGGGCCCTCCGCTCCTTGATGTACTGTCTGCGCATCCATTGTTGATGCTTGATCTGATGTTTGTGCCTCTGTTGCGCCATCTCTTTCAATTTTATCTGCATGAAAAGAGTATAAGATGAAAATGATAACAAACTGTCATATCAAAAACGACAACAATCTTACCTGAATCGTCTTGTTCGATGTGTGGCTCGAACTGCTTGCAATCGTCTGGAACTGCATCATCAACTTCAACCGGATCAACATTATGTCCAGACACAATATCTGAAATAGCAATCACAAGCTCTGTCCGTCCTTCCTGAATCTCATACTGAGCTTTTATCTCTTCAGTGGCCACATCAACCTTCCTATCGTACTGGTCAAGGGCGTCATAAATAGCTCTCTGCTTGTGCATGCCAATATCGTTGAACATGTCACCTAGCATTTCTCTCAACCTTGGCAGCTTCGAAAAATTTGATCCAGATGACCCCTCGCCTGTTGGATGGGTAGACATGTGTCCCAACATGTACATTGTCCCAGCCATGCTTCTAAACTGCATCGATACATCCAAAAAGACAATACTCAGGACATGCCAAGTATTAAACCATCATATAACGTCATATAACCATTTTACTTACAGGCAACTTCCCATACACCTCTCCACCACCCAAGCTCTTGAACCTGTCAGCTGATATCAACCATGAAACATGCTCCACGGTGTACTCAGCACATCTAGGGAATTTGTTCACTGGTAGAGCATGTGGGTGCTTTAGGTGATCCAGGTAGTATATCTGCATCGTTACAAAACTATAAAAAAGTTGACCAGCAAACTTAATGAACATGTAACTAACACGCTAGCATAACTAACCAGCAAGAAAACTGCACATCCTTTTATTGTCTTGGTATGCAGATCTCGGCTCTGTTCCCAACTTTGTCCGGCCTGGCGCAATGTGTCAACGACGGCGCCTGCCTAGTCAATCTTCTTGATCATATCTAGGGATTTCGTCACATATACGCCGTTGCCTGTAATGTAATTTGCCGAACCAGCCAACAAAAGCTTATTCACTACTATCAAAAATAACCCCCTGATTGTCAATTCATCCACTTTCCCCGCGGCTAGACTCGACAGTAGTTTGTCAATAGTCAGGTTATTATCCAGCTTAACACCAAACTCCCCCTTCAAATTTGCAAGCTCAGTGGACCTATTTGCAAACGTTGACGGCGGGATATCAATTTCACCATGCGGTAAACCGATCACACACCTGACAGCATGCACTGTGATCGGTAAAACCTTCCCACCGCCAGCATCTATTGCCATCCTATGCCAATCAAACCTGTCCATCAACCAAGACATGAAGTAACAACTTTCTAGCCCACCCACCCTAAACTTCAACAGATCAGTGAACCCCATGCCCCTGATAATTGCTGCCTGCTCATCAGTTAGACCACTGATCATGCTAGACACAACACCTGGCATGCACCTACAGTTGGGGGGTCTCTTACTCATTACCTGCAACAAACAGTTCATTAGCATCTGGTATGACATTGGAAATGAAATCAATAACCAAATTAAAAACCTTTTCATCATCATCATCATTAGCGCATTTCTCCGGAGATTCCGATGGTTCCACAACAAACCTTTTAGATCTTCTCCTTTGCTGCAAAAACAAATAAAACAGTGCAACTGTAACCATGACATAACAAGTAAATAACCAGACTGCTAAAAATTAAGGACACACCAGAAACACCAGTGGTCCTGACATAACCAATATAAACCCGTAAATAATACTATTCCATAACCATAACAAAACCATCAAACATTCTATCACCTCTGGTGCTGACTCGGTTGCCTGTGCATTTGTTTTCTCCGCAACTCCTCTTTTTAAAACCAAAACCAGCAAAGCATCGAAAACCATCAAGAATTAACTATTGACATGCAGACGGTAAACTGCAAAATCTTAGTAATCTAACCCTAGACGGCAGTGGTGTCTTGAAGCTAGGATCCCGCGCAGGTCTCTTCCGCGCGACATTCCTCGCCTTGCGAGATCCCGCCCATCGAAGTTTTCTTCGGAACTCGGTAGGGTGACCGGAATGTCATCCTCATCGCAATCGGAAACAGGTTGGGCCCTTCGTACCTTAGTCGCAAGCTTCTTCACGTTCTTCCTCATCGCAATCGAAAACAGGCTGCGGCGGATTCAAATCGAGTGCTGCTTGCGACGGATCCCCACCACCGGATTTAGACTGGGGAATAAAAGATCAGAGGGGATCGAATCATGAACACCAATACCTACGATCCAATACTTAAAAAAACAAGAACCAAGAATGGTAAATGGCTACAAATTAGTAGCCGCAAGAACTAACCTTCGACGCGCTGTAGAACCGGTATCGAAGCAGTTCGAACTGAGATCTATGAGGACTGAGGAGCGCGGATGTAGCGGGGCGGAGAAAATAGATGAAAATACAACTGCCGGCAACGAAAGTGGTGGGACCCCAAAATTTTCTCCCTTATTAAAAACATGAATCATGTTAAAATATGCTCCAAATTTTTTCAAAAATTTTGTCAAATTCGACTACATACCACAACAAAACCCGAATAAAGCGGGCCATCGTGGCTTGTGGGCCCGGTATCGACTACATCTCCTAGCGCTCGGGCCATCGTGGAGGGTGACCATACCAAAACACGGATGAAGCGGGCCATCATAGAGGGAGATCACACCAGGTAGTAGTTTGTGGCCCCGGTATCGACTACATTTCCTAGCGCTCGGGCTCATATATAGCTGGAAACTATGACATGTGGCCCAGGGCCCTGCTTGGTTGCCAACCCAGATGAAGCGGGCCATCGTAGAGGGAGACCACACAAAAACACGGATGAAGCGGGCCATCATAGAGGGAGGCCACACCAGGTAGTGGTTTGTGGCCCCGGTATCGACTACATCTCCTAGCGCTCGGGCTCATATATAGCTGGAAGCTATGACATGTGGCCTAGGGCCCTGCTTGGTTGCAAACCAGTATGAAGTGGGCCATCGTAGAGGGAGACCACACCAGGTAGTGGTTTGTGGGCCCGGTATCGACTACATCTCCTAGCGCTCGGGCTCATATATAGTTGGAAGCTATGACATGTGGCCCAAAGCCCTGCTTGGTTGCAAACCCGGATGAAGCGGGCCATCGTACAGGGAGACCACACCAAAACACGGATGAAGCGGGCCATCGTAGAGGGAGACCACACCATGTAGTGGTTTGTGGCCCCGGTATCGACTACATCTCCTAGCGGTCAGGCTCATATATAGCTGGAAGCTATGACATGTGGCCCAGGGCCCTGCTTGGTTGCAAACCCGGATGAAGCGGGCCATCGTAGAGGGAGACCACACCAAAACACGGATGAAGCGGGCCATCATAGAGGGAGACCACACCAGGTAGTGGTTTGTGGCCCCGGTATTGACTACATCTCCTAGCGGGCTCATATATAGCCGAAGCTATGACATGTGGCCTGAGGCCTGCTTGGTTGCAAACCCGGATGAAGCGGGCCATCGTAGAGGGAGACCACACCAAAACACGGATGAAGCGGGCCATCATAGAGGGAGACCACACCAGGTAGTGGTTTGTGGCCCCGGTATTGACTACATCTCCTAGCGCTCGGGCTCATATATAGCTGGAAGCTATGACATGTGGCCCAGGGCCCTACTCGGTTGCAAACCCGGATGAAGCGAGCCATCGTAGAGGGAGACCACACCAAAACACGGATGAAGCGGGCCATCATAGAGGGAGACCATACCAGGTAGTGGTTTGTGGCTCCGGTATCGACTACATCTCCTAGCGCTCGGGCTCATATATAGCTGGAAGCTATGACATGTGGCCCAGGGCCCTACTTGGTTGCAAACCCGGATGAAGCGGACCATCGTAGAGGGAGACCACACCAAAACACGGATGAAGCGGGCCATCATAGAGGGAGACCACACCAGGTAGTGGTTTGTGGCCCCGGTATCGACTACATCTCCTAGCGCTAGGGCTCATATATAGCTGGAAGCTATGACATGTGGCTCAGGGCCCTGCTTGGTTGCAAACCCGGATGAAGCGGGCCATCGTACAAGGAGACCACACTAGGTAGTGGCTTGTGGGCCCGGTATCTACTACATTGCTATAAAATGCTAGGGGATACGAATCCGGTCCAACTTCCCACCCCATTCGTCACTCGCATCTACCTCCCGAGTCCCGAACCCTAGCGCCGGCCTCCATATCCATGGCGCCTCCACGGCTCCACCCCCTCGCCGGAGAGATGGTATGTTTCCCCTGCCCACTCTCGTCGGCGCATCCTTCTCATACGTTCTCTCTTGCGTGCGGAGCCATAGGTTTGGTCTCCTCCCACCCACGCTGTTAGATTTGCCGATGTTATCGTTCGTGTTCGCTAGAAATTCTGATAGGAGCCGTGTTGGGCTTGCTAGACTTAGATCCAGTATGATGTTGCTTGTTCTCTACTAATTGCATTCATGGGGCCTGGGGCTGATCGTGGGCACTGCGGAATCCTGCATTACCGTTACTTGATTGGTAAATTTCACCATTTTTCTGTTAGTGAAGTAATTACAGTGGAATATGACACTCGGGAATTGCTTGTGCTATCACCGAATTGTTGATTATTAGCTATAGCTACTTGCTGCTAATTAAACTTGGCGTTGTACAATAAGATAGCTTTCATGTGCGGTCGTGTTCATTTATGTCATCTGATTATTTAGAATGATTATTACAATGATTATTAGGAAGAGGTGATTACACAAAAGGAAAGTGATGGTCTCGAGGAACGTTGGAAGGACTTCTCGCTAGCTGTGGAAAGCACAAAGGTGCAAGTTTTAATCGCATAATTTTTTAATTTTATTGTTGATGCATTGTAGTATTAATAAAAAAAATGAATATTCTTTTTCAGGCAGTGCAGGAGATGAGCTGCTGCTAAATCTATTTACTCACTTATTGTTTAAAGATTGTACACTTTTCATGGGTTATGTAATTTTGTCTACTAAGCTGGATTGTTAATAAAAAGGCATTAGATTGCACACTTTTCATGGGTTATGTAATTTTGTCTACTAAGTTGGATTGTTAATAAATTTTTCGTTTTAAAGTTTCATATCTATCAAGGCAAATTTGCATACTTCCTTCTCAATTCAACTAGTTCTATCCATTTTTTTTGTTGTTTCCCACTAATGATTTAGTAGTATTTATTTATTGGCCAACTTGACACACTTGAAGTGGTAGGCAATGAGAAAGAAGGGGATGAGAAGGATGTGGATACTGACTGCATTCATGACATTCAACATTATGAAGATCTGAGCCATGTATGCCGCATCTGTGGTATGATTGTGAGAAGGGCTGAGACAATTTTTAATTATCACTGGAAAAAGGTTCGCAACATTCTTAAGATATGTGATGCTTTCATAACTTCATGTTCATTTAGCAGCAAATGTGCTTTATTTAGCAATGATATAGGTTTATTAAGAAGCTTATATATGATATAAGTTGATAGTATTCAAGACATCAGTTTAGTAACAGATATTTCCATCCATCCAAGACATGCAAATCAAATGAGAGTATGAGACCACGTCAGCCTGTAATTTCATATTGCAATACTAATTTTTGTTGTTCATTGTAGGCTGCTAGCTACGCTGAGAAGAGAGCAGAAACAAAAGTTTTCCCTGCTCTCTCTAAGGAGAGAAAACGAAGGAACCCCAACCCCACCTCCCAGCTAGATGGAGAACCAAAGAGTCCACATAACCAAAGGAACCTCAACCCCACCTCCCAGGCAGAGGAAGAGGAGGTTAAGGAGGCTACTCAGGTGAGCTTTCCTTCTTTTTTATTTTCCTTTTGGCCAATTGTATGCATATTTTGTTCGATTATCAAATGGCTTAGTTTGTAATGCAGCAACTAGAAACAGACATGCCAATTCAAGAGTTGCATGAGGAGGTACCCGTTGCGGCTGCTCCAGAAGTTGAGGAAGAGGACTATGTGGCCATAGACCTGCCAAGAACTGTTGGTACAAGGCCTCCCTGCTATGGTTGGATTAGCGAGTCAGATAGTGACATGGAAGAGGAATCATCCTAGTAGATAGGATGTGAAGCCAGAGAACTGGTGATGTTTCCAAGCTTTTGTATGTTTAAATAGCACACTAGCTATGACAGTATCGTATGTATTTAAATAGCACACTAGCTATGAGAAGTATCGTACGTATTTAAATAGCACACTAGCTATGAGAAGTGCTAATTTGCAGGGACAATTCAAGCAGTCAACAGAACATAGCTCCTTATGCAAGAGTGAGCTAAAAAATATAGCTAGTTTTATTAAAATGTCACCGCCTGCTTATAAAATTTGTATCTTGCTATAGTCAATTTGATGCCATTTAGTATCTGAAAATGGCATTGTAGTGTCTCGTACAAAATAAAAGTAAAACATGTATTAACACTTCTTATCCTAACTCACAAACATAATATAGATAAATTGATCAAATAACATACGGAAGTGCGCATATTACAATTTAAGAAAATTTAGGTCTGAACCACATGGTTCATTGACAAAAGGTAGTTTCAACAGCACATTACATAATTTTCTCGAACAAACACGATCTCACTCATGGTCTCCATCTCCACCGTTTTCCTCGTCATCATCAGGCACAACGGTAGGCAAGTTTCTAACAAGATCCCTCATGGTCTCCATCTCCACCGTCCTCCTCGCCTTGTTGCGCCGCATCGTTTGCAAATGAGCCGGCCATGTATTAGGACGATAATTGGCATTCTGGTCAATGAGTGTACCCTCACCCATCTTGTTCCCGTACTCCTCGAGCTCGCGTTCCCTCTCCATCTCCCTCTGCAGCTGTTTTTGCTGCCTCACCTCTCTGAAATCAACACCAGGTGGATACCTCCCCCTACGCCTCCTCCAATATTCCAGTATTTCTGAGGAGGTGAAGTACCCACGTTGCGGTACCCCACGCTCCCTCCTCATGTCATTCAAAACCTTTTTTTTGTCTTCATCGGACGGCATGAGTACACCATAGTCATGTCTTATCTTTTCTTTCCTCTTCTCCACTTTCCTCTCTTGGTAAGGTTGCCATAGATTATGAATCTCGGCTTTGAACTCTTCTTGTCCCTCATATGTCTCCCAATCGCACGTCCTTCCCTCCTACAAGATTAAGCGTAAGAGTTATCAATCTCAAGCTGCAATATAGTGCAATACATAAAAAAATACTTGTATGTGTCGTACAGTTATGGCATACCCAGAAATCACCACAAGAGTTGCCACAATACCATCCGTACCCAAGTTCCGATGGGACAACTCCTCTACGAGCCAGTATCCCACACTTACAGCTAGTGGATGGATATTTCTCACATGGCCAATCCTTCTTCCCCGAGTTGAAGGCCTCCACATCATCGCTAGAAGGCCAACAAGACTTGGGCCCATAAATGTACTCCTAGAAATCACAGAGAACCCATCCATCCTACAAACAAAAGACATTGTTATTGAATTACCTCAATATGAGAGTAATTTACATACAGAGTAGGCTTGCATACACTTACTCGATCATTGCGGGAACAACGAAAGAAGGGGGTAAAGTCCACCCCTGGGTTTGGCCGCACTAATATCAACTTAACATTGCAATTACACATAGGAGGGTTCATCACCCGACTAGCACTTACCACCGCCTTCTCCTCCGCTGTCAATTCCCCACAGTTTGGCGGAGGAGGAACCCAACGCCTAAAATGCTGAATTGGCTTGGTGTCCCCGGAGCGCCATGGGAACAATCGGATCCTCGGGTCGTACATTTCTGGACCATCGATCCACTCGAAAAACCAACACGGCGAGCTAGAATACGGCATACAGTAATTGAACTTCACACCACATGTGTAGAAGGCTCTACCGGCAGTATCACGGTCCCTCGACTGTTGAACCTCCGCAGGAATGCCGTGCTCGCAAATTGGAACCGGAAACGGAGAGGACCGAACTGGAGCATCCTTACCCCTAGGGTAATCCCCATACTTCAGAAAGGGCTTCGCCTCGAAGGGAACGTTTCCTGCAATATAGTGTAATACAAATGAAAAATAAATTATTCTAACAAACCGTACTCCACAAAAAACCAATATATCATTCGCCATACTTTCTAACTATAATACAAAATACACCTACACATACATCATACGGATTAACATTACCATGTTAGCAATAATCTTGACTAGTTAGTTTATTTCAGAGTTTATGTTTTTCGGTTAGTAGAACGTGTGCATGTGTGTCATGTACGTGGAGTTGTGTTGCATCTGGAGTTGTGTGCGTGTGTTGCATGCATGTAGGATTTAGCTGGTTAATTAGCCGGTTGATTAGTTCAGTGGAGTCGGTAGATTAGCAAGATGCATGCACAATTAGTGGACCACGTTGGAGCGTGCCTTGCACTTAGCTCGGAGGACCAGTTCATATGCGTGAGTTACGCAAGTCTCACACGAGTTAGTGGGCTCGTGCAGGAGTGGAGTTGTGCGCAGGATTAGAGTACTACGTGTAACCCTAACCCTAACCTAAATCATTTGAATCGTACAAAAAATTGCATCCAAACCACACAAATAGAGAGGGGTTTACTTGCCATGATGAAGTGTCGCCTTTTCCCAAACAAATCTGGCCCGATCTTGGCAATCTCCGCAGAATTAGAGTGGTTAGGGAAGATAGGAAAGGAAGGGGAAATGTGAAAATGAAGAAGAAGAGCCGTGGGAGAAGGCTGGGGGTACAAATAGTTTCTGCCAAGGGTTATTTTTATATTAATTATTTGAAAAAGGTTAAAAAAATTCTCTGGTATTCTTTATGTTGCGATGCCAGTTTTTACACTAAATCGCACCGGCCGGGTAATCAGAGCTGGCGGTTAATTACGTGATTACCGCATGGCCGTTAGCTACATGTGATTAGCGCAGGGGCCAAACTGGACCGCCTGGCGAAGCCGCGCCTTCTATATGCGAAATCTACTCCAAACTAGCGCCTACTAAACTGGAAAGGAGAGGGAGTAGTTACCATTGACTCTGCCACGACCCACGCAAATATCGCTGAGGACTACCTGCGCGCACAGCACAACGCCCAAATTACCTCCACACACACCACACCAATCAAAGATTCATTCACGGCATGAAGCGGTCATCAAGCAACTCCGATGTCAAAATTCAACAGAAGCGAATGTAGACAGAGATCGATAGATCAAGCACCCAAGCCCCTACATCCGATGAACGTAGCGAAGAGGAGGTATGTTGCCACCCAATCACGCGCCTAGTGAGTTAGATGTACGCCATGCTATTCTGTTCAAAACATAATTCGTTCAATCTGCTAATTTTATTCAATTGTTTTAGAACCTGTCGAACAAGCACGGATCCATGACTGTTGTCTACTCACCCATGCGTTATGCTCAAATCATCGAACAATTATCAAAGGAACATCACAGTGTCATAGAATCTTTTGGGTTTGGTGGTTTGTTACACCTTAAAAGTATAGTTCTTCGTCGAATTATGTTAGTTAAGGTTGCCAAAAGACTCATATTGGGGACAGACAGATTTCGTATTGCTGGTGAGGATATCCCCATGGAGCTGACAGATGTGTTGGAAATAATGGGGCTGGCAATCAAGGGGGAAAAAGTAGATGTAGGCAAATCCACATCAATCAGTGATGATTTAGTAAGACTTTATCGAGCCCCGGGAGATAACACCATCAGCTTGAAACATTTAGAGAATCAACTCGTAAACTCTAAGGTTCCAGATGTGCACTTCAAGCGTCAGTTTGTCTTGTATACCATCGGACGACTCTTAGCGCCAACCATAGATTACCAAGTTAGTGCTATGTATGTCGCGCTGGTCGAGGATGTGGGCAAGATCTCCAACTACAACCGGGGGAGTTCACCTTGCGTCATTTATTAAGTTGCATACAAAATTTCAAACAGCATGACCAGGTTAATCTCCAGGGCAATCTAGCCTTTCTACAGGTATACCACACTGTCCTGTTTTATGACCACAAATTAAACATAGTATAATATGAATTTCTAATTATGTACAGTCTCTAACTGCTTTTAATATTATTAGTTCTGGTACTGGGAGCATGTCCAGGCTTATACAAGACATAGAGTTACTTATTCTCCTCATGTGCGTCCATGGATAGCCCGATGGGATGCAGATAACTCAAAGCGTAGATTCGATGCTTTTGATCTCGATGGACTTGATGGAGGCGTGGTAAGTCATTATTTTTCTGGCACCGTCTTTCAAATTTGTTATTTGTAATCGCCACCTAAAGTGTTTTATATTGCAAGGTCATCCAAAAATTTGAGATAACTACACCTCAGTCAACAAGCCATGCCCCAAAATTGGAAAATGAATTCATCATTCCTCCTGCTGCTACACGTAGCCAAAGACGACCCACGGAATTTACAAAAGTGGGGAACACTACTTATAGAGAAGGTTGCCTTCTAGACCAGCCGGGCAACCAGCCTGTGTCGTCGTCTTCACAAGTACGTATGCTTCATGATTTCAATGATTTAATGTGACTACACAGAATTTCGTACTGACTACAATTTATATGTACACCAGCTGAACATTGTACTTCAAGCAATCAACAAGAATCGATTATCAACAGAACGAGCCATGATGGATATGGAAAACAGAATTTGCTCAAAGATTCTGAGTCTCGAGGAAGAAGTGGCACAGCTTAAAGCAACCGAGGCACCTGGTGAAACGATTTCCTCAATGATAGATATTATTCGCCAATGTCAAACTGAACTAAAGGTCTCTTCATTATTCGTATATTGAAATAGCAGTTTTCATACATGTTGTTGTTGTATTGCTTAACCAAATACATGATATTTTGTAGGCTATTAAAGCATCGGTTAATGGGAATGCATTTCTACCTTTCAATGACAACAATTTGAAGGTTCAATAAAACTATCGTAATGCATTTTAATTATTGCACCAATGATGAATGTTTCTACTAATAAGTCTGCATTAATAATGTCTGCCGTGCAGCATGATCCTACCAAAGATGTCAGGTACACAGGCCAGCAGTATCCTTGTTCAGAAGATTTGAGGAATTGGCATAGGCCTACAAGATGCACCGAGTCTCCATTTCAAACTCCAACAAAGCCACATGACACGGAATCAGAACACACACTTCATAATGACATAACAGATGTTGCTGGTGCAGATCATAGTAAAGACCCCTTCAAAGCAATTGATAAATTTTTGACAACCATGGACCGCATGGACTCATCAGATAGATCAATGTTAACAACTGACCGACTTTTTCGCAAAACAGGGGACCGTTATATTTATGATAATACCCCGGTACTAAAAATTTTCAACTGCATCCCCAGCAAACCAAACCCCTCAAAGGAACAGCTTGGTGAGTAATTTTATGCACTCATACGTGACAGTCTATGTTTTCATTGTAGCTTAAATGGTTCATTGGGCATCTTGTAATATAACTTTAATTGATTTTTTTATCAAGGTTTCAACGATGATTATGTTCTAACTCAAGAGGATGAAGAGGCCATACAATTTATCAAACATAGTTACGAATATGCTGTGGTAGTTGACATAGCAGACGTGCTTCTCACTGTTAAGTTTCTACAACCCAACGTAAATGCAACATGGATATATGATCATGTAAGATCCACATCTCGACATTCATGAACGGTTATGTAACTTGTCACGTAATATATTCTTGCTCATTCCAATCATAGGTGATCGATGCATATGCATATATCGCCAACATTGCAAACGACCACGTCGCTGTCGTCTCCACAAAACAGAGTCAGAAGTTCGTTCGGGAATATGGTGAATTCAATGCACTTGACGAAGGATCATGGGTTGAAGGTATAGGAGAGAGATGCTTAACAGCAAAAATGGTTAGTACACTTTTCCGTCAATTTAGCTTGACGCACTTTGTTGCATTAATCTTCAGGATTTATACTACCGTGTCATTCATAGGTATTTGTCCCATTAAACGTAATGACTTGTCATTGGAGTTTGTTGGTGGTGAACCGTGTGTGGATAACATAGACCCCGGGTATCCACACGGCGGGCCTAAAAGACCACCCGACAGGGGATGGACCGAATCGGGTGGATAAGGACGGGTACCACTTGGACTCTAGAAGACTTGCTCGGCAAGAAAAGACATGAAGATAGAAGCCTATCCCTGATTAATAGGGAAGATATACTTGTAATCCCGGATAACTACTAGAGGATAGAGATAGGAATCCTACCTCGTAACCGACTAGGACTCTTCCTTGTAACCCCACCCCCTCCACTATATAAAGGGGGTAGGGGGCCATAGTTCGGCAGAGAATAGATCCACATCTAGGCCATCCAGATCTAGGCCATGCCATCTAGAGCATCTCTCGGGCTGATCATCATCTTGATCATCTTGTACACATATACCCCATATAATCCCAGAGCACAGGACGTAGGGTATTACCTCCGCCATGAGGGCCTGAACCTGTATAAATCCTTGTCTTGTGCTACTATCGAGTTTAGATCTTGCGCGCATCGCCCCATATATAATCATTGCCGACGGTACCCCCCAGTTAGTCACCAGTCGACAGTTGGCGCGCCAGGTAGGGGCAGCGTCAAGATCATCTTCATCAAGCTTGATGGCATCAATCACCGGAGTCGCCATCATCTCCGCCCCCGACCAAGCTCTCCGCTTCGGGATCCGACTGCTACTTCAACGACTTCGGCAAACTCCACTTCCCTGATTTGGATTAGATCCAATCTGGGGAGAACTACAACAACGCCTCCCGCTCGGGTTGGGGAAAGCCACGGCCATCTACTCATGAGTAGTATGCCAACGGCTCAATTTCCGACTCGGATACGGCGACGGCTTGAAGACAGATTCTGACGTCATCTTGTTTCTACAATTCCCGTTGATCCAGAAGGAATTTTGGGATCAGACTGGATGCGTTTGAAAGATAATTTCGTCATCTTTCCGTGAAGCCCAAGAACGCCCAAAACGGAGTCCGGATGCGTCCGGGACATCCGTTTGAAGGCAGGCTGTGCGGGATGATCGCGAATCTCGGCGAGCTCGTAAAACCCATCTGCGGAGGATGCGGCAGGCGGATAGCCCGTGGCACACCTCCAAGGACATAGAGGATCAGCAAGGAGCTTCTCCAAACAATCAACAACCAACACTTCTTCCGGACTTGGATCCGATCTAGTCTGAGGAGAACATCGACATCGCATCGTCTGGACTCCCGTTCGGGTCGAGGAACGCCACCGCCATCTACTCCCGAGTGGCGCGCCGGGGGCTCAATTCTCGACTCGGATATGGTGAGAACTCAACCAAGGACTTCTACAACACTTTTGCAGGTTCGGACATAATCCAATCCGTGGGAGGAGTTTAACAGCGCTTCACTCGGACTCCCGGTCGTGTTGGGGAACGCCGCCGCCGCCTACCAACGAGTAGTGCGCCGGGGGTTTAATTTCTGACTCGGATACGGTGAGGTCCCGATGGAGAACGAATTTCGGGTGGTGACCGTCATCAGCAGCAAATCACTCGGACTCGACGACCATGGTATCCATCGTGCGACGCCGGCTTCATCAACCGCGAGACGAACATGAGAAGAAGATGCGATCTGTTCCCATTCAGATTCTGGACTAAAATTGTATCGCTATTTCCCACTGACTCAGGAGGAGTTTCGGGGTGATATAAGATGTGTTGGAAAGCTTATCTCGTTATCTTTCCAACAAATCCAAGAACATCTAATTCCGACTTCGGATGCGACCGTGACGCCTTTGTCAAGGCAGTCTGTGCAGAGAGGTCGCGAATTTCGGCGAGCTCGTAAAGCTCGTCGGTGCTGGCTACGGCATGAGGATTGATCGTGCCACATCTCGTGGGACGTTGAAGACCAGCAAGGATGTTCATCGAACTTCGTCAAGCTACACCAACCGCATGGAGATCATTTACGACCACGGCCAACTACGTCGACCACGGGCGAGACCTCGGCGAGCATGTGCTGTTCGTCGCCGACCACGACGTGTGCCACTCGGTGTTGATCGAGATCTGAACGACTACTTCCTCTACTCGGCTACGCGCCTAGGCCTCCAAGGTCTACAGCTCGGATGTACGCCATCGCGCGCCACGAGCGCCCGGTACGGCTGCACGCCTGTAGCTTCAAATCTACGGCTCGGCGACAAGCCACTCGGCTACACGCCTACGCCAGCGCCACGTGCGCCCAAGTCTACGGCACGGTGACACGCCTACGTCCGCGCCTAAGCGTCAAGTTAGCTACGGTTCATGCGCCGCCATCAGCGCCACCGGCGCCCGATGCGGCTGCGCGCTGCAGCTTCAAATCTACGGCTCGGCGACAAGCCACTCGGCTACACGCCTACGCCAGCGCCACGAGCTCCCAAGTCTCACGCGCGGCGACACGCTACTCGGCGACACGCCTACGCCGCGCCACAGCGTTCAAGTTTATAGCTTCGGCTCTCGCCATCGCAGCGCCCGAGCGCCCGTGCGGCTACACGCTGCGGCTTCAAATCTACGGCTCGGTGACAAGCCACTCGGCTACACGCCTACGCCAGCGCCACGAGCGCCCAAGCCTACTAACGCGGCGACACGCTACTCGGCGACACGCCTACGCTGCGCCACAGCGTCAAGTTTATAGCTTCGGTTATGCGCCATCGCGCGCCACGAGCGCCGTGCGGCTACACGCCTCTGACTTCAAATCTACGGCTCGGCGGCAAGCCACTCGGCTACACGCCTACGCCAGCGCCACGAGCGCCCAAGCCTACGGTTCGGCGACACGCCTACGCCTGCGCCACGAGCATCCAAGAATTCAGCTCGGCTCTACGCCATCGCGCGCCACGAGCGCCCGGTACGGCTACACGCCTGCAGCTTCAAATCTACGGCGAGGCGACAAGCCCCTTGGCTACATGCCTACGCCTGCGCCACGAGAGCCCAAGTATTCAGCTCAGCTGTACGTCATCGCGCGCCATGAGCGTCCAGTACGGCTACACACCTGCAGCTACAAATCTACGGCTCGGCGACACGCTACTCAGCGACACGCCTACGCCAGCGCCACGAGCAGCCAAGTCTACGGCTCGGCTACACACCTACGCCTGCATCAGAGCTAAGTTCTCTTTACCATAGTTTTTTCTTGTGAATTTAAGTTGTTTCTTGACTTGCTACTTAGTTGGCCTCCAACTAAGCAGTAAGTCGGGGGCTACACCTAATAGGTGCACTTGCGTGCACTCTTTTGTTGTTTTTTCTTTATGGTCGCAAATGAATCCGAGTGGTTTTTCCGAGTAGTGAAGCTCTGACCCACGGACGGCGACCTCTAGTCACTCGATATGCGTGCCTGGGAAAAGAGCCATGAGCCAAGTCCCGACGCCCGGGGGCTAGACTAGTCGGGCAGAGTGCTTAACAAAAGGAAGATTACTTGGAGGAATTTAAGATCAAAAAAGGAAAAGTGGCAAAAGTATAAAAATTATCTAAATAAAGCAGTCGGACCTTGCATCCGAGTGATTGTTTTAGCTTTCATAATACTGCCTAAATCCTACATGTACATGCTACAGGAGTTCATGGGTTTTTAGCTCAGCGAGCGCCCGGCATGGCTACGCGCCTACGCCCGCTTCTCGAGCGTTCAAGTCTATGGCACAGCTATACGCCCACACCAACTTCGGTACGGCTATACGTCTACACCAACTTTGGTACGGCTATACGCTTACGCCTCTAGCCATGAGCCATCCTGCGCCCTGAGCGCTAACCACGGCCTTCCAGCTGCGCGTCACAACCAGTGGCTACAAGCGCAGCCGGGCTAAGCCAAATTCAGCCCCTGTGCACCCCTTTGAGGGCATATCACCGGCAGAGTTACAAAAAATTACCCATCTCTTGGTATACCCCATGTTGGGTCACTAGTTGGTCGCTGCATGTCAGGATCAGATACCAGTGATGTCGGGATTGAGTTTCGATGGTATGCTCCAGTTGGGGCCTATGCTGTACACCGCTACCCGGGTATGGATACCATACGGCTAAACTTTTTCCTTAAGGTGCATACTGTGGTGGGGTCGCTAATGTATTCGCTTCTGATTAGAGTGCAGTACCACCTGGTGACAACAATGGTATGCCCCATGTTGGGACACTAGGCTGTGTTACCGCACGATCGGATCTGGTATCATTGGGCCAAACCCTATCCGGATGGTATGCTCCATGTTGGGCCAAGCTTTACTCTCACGAGTATAGGTACGGATGGTTAAAAATACGGTATGCCCTCTGGGGCCACTAGTCAGTATCCTACTTGGTCGGGCATGCAGTGCCGCAGCTCTTGACCAAAACCGTGGTATACCCCATGTTAGTCGCCATGTTGACATCGCAAGGCAATGCACAGTATCACTCGGCTCTTGACCAAAACCGTTAGGTACGCCCCATGTTGGAGTCGCCATTTGTACATCGCAAGGCAATCTGGTATCACTCGGCTTTTCAGCCAAAACCAGTGGTACGTCCCATGTTTGTCGCCATTTGTACATCGCAAGACAATCTGAGATATCACTCGGCTCTTGACCAAAACCGTGGTACGCCCCATGTTGGGTCGCCATTTGATATCGCAAAGGCAATACAGTATCACTCGGCTTTTCAGCCCAAAACCAGTGGTACGCCCTATGTTGGGTCGCCAGCTGTACATCGCAAGACGAGTACAGGTACCACTTCATCGAAATCAAAGTGATGCGCTTTACAACGGGCCAATCGCCAGAACTCCGGCAATCCAGGGCTGGGTGTCACTAACAACTCTCTATGAGTCCTTCACAGTCTTCTCGCAGATAACAGGCAGAAGCCAGTCGGGAAGGAGCAGCAACAATCTACAAGCACTCGGTATGAAGTATGACTCATCCAAGGTGCAACAAAGAAGAGCAGCAACTCGACTATGAAGCACTCGGGGGCTACTGTGGATAACATAGACCCCGGGTATCCACATGGCGGGCCTAAAAGACCACCCGACAGGGGATGGACCGAATCGGGTGGATAAGGACGGGTACCACTTGGACTCTAGAAGACTTGCTCGGCAAGAAAAGACATGAAGATAGAAGCCTATCCCTGATTAATAGGGAAGATATACTTGTAATCCCGGATAACTACTAGAGGATAGAGATAGGAATCCTACCTCGTAACCGACTAGGACTCTTCCTTGTAACCCCACCCCCTCCACTATATAAAGGGAGTAGGGGGCCATAGTTCGGCAGAGAACAGATCCACATCTAGGCCATCCAGATCTAGGCCATGCCATCTAGAGCATCTCTCGGGCTGATCATCATCTTGATCATCTTGTACACATATACCCCATATAATCCCAGAGCACAGGACGTAGGGTATTACCTCCGCCATGAGGGCACGAACTCAGTATAAATCCTTGTCTTGTGCTACCATCGAAGTTTAGATCTTGCAGACGCCCCATATATAATCATTGCCGACGGTACCCCCCAGTTAGTCACCAGTCGACACCGTGAGAAAGAGGAGATTCAAGTCCTAAACCCTATGTCTCGTGTGAAGAAGTTGTGTGATGACGACGTCGAACAGAGATTGGCGAGTCCACATCCATCGTGCCTTACTTAAATTCATTCATTGTGTTATGTACAATCTAACTTGTCAACTTGTATATATACTGAGTCAATATAGGTGCGTGCCCTGCAATCATGTGTCCAAGCTGCTATTCATCTCCGCATATATAATGGTGTCGTCACGCATATAGACATGACAAAGTGGCCCAAACAACGCTACACCAACATACCTCAACAGAAGGACGGGTATGTCATATCTAACTACTATAGCTATACATGTAACAAATAGCATTTACTTATGAGTGCAAAACGATTTGCAGACGATCTTGCGCCATCTACGTACTCAAGTACATGTTGTCATGGAACGGAGATCATATGACCGAATACTTCACTAATGTACGTCCTAAACTATTTTCACGAATACGAATTGCTCTTAACAATTACCCCATACAATTGGACTATAACATAGAGTTCTATGTTAGGAACAAATAGATATTTTTGGGAAGAAGATATGTTGCAGGCTACTGCGCTCGAAACGCAATCGGGAACGAAGAGCTTCATACAAGAATCCATTAACGGTTGTATACAAATGCTATTTTTACATTGGTTTATAAATGCGACATCCTTAGCAAATACACTAAATCTATGATTTCCCATGCACAGAAAGCTGAATACTTATCTAAGGTCAAACAAACTAAAGACGATGAAGGTTTTGATGATGATGTAACCATCTTAGGCATGACAAGAAGAACATGGAAGAGTACAACAGCGCAAAAGGAACTCAACGATGTCAATGTTCTATACAAATCAAATACCACCCAAGGGATGAACGAACGTTCGAACAATAAAAAATGTGGTAAAAAGGAAAAGATGGCTTCATAGGACAAGAAAGAACAAGTTCCGTCAACAACACCAGTGCTATCCAAAAATTAAAGAGCCAAAAAAAACAAGCCAGTACAACAGGAGCCCTTTCATAAAAAAAATAAGATATTCGTATTATTATTCTCTGAACTAGACTGTTTTCGTATTCTCTAAACTACATTATTTACATATTATCTGGACTATATTTTTTTTAGGGTTACGCCTACTTGTTCGTTTAGTTATATATTCTTTTAAGCTTAGTAAGAAATGCGTTTTACAACGGTTGGGCGCATAATTTTTCTCGTGCGATTCGGTTTTATATGCGCAGTTTGAACGTGCGCATTAAGTGGTAATAAAGCGCAGGAATCGGCGGGCTTAACCAACAGCTAGATCATGCGCTAATGGTGCTTGCATGCCGGTGAGCGTGTGCATGATGGCCAGCTAGCGCTTGCATGCGCACGGTGCGGAACAAACGAGTCATGATAAATATAGAGCGGGTAATTCATCAGTTAATACTAGCAGTTGCTAATCCCTTGGCCTTTGCAAAAAAAGTTTATGCACCCAACAATACCGAACAGAGGGAGTACTACGTAATTAGCATTCACACAACTGAATGCGCGTGGGGATTGGGAAACATCATCTATTCATCTGGCCCATTAACTTCCTTTCGTGTCACGCTGCGCCATGGTGTTTCCTCTTTTTTTTATCAAAAAAGGAAGTTGGAACGTTCGGCAAGGCAGTCAGAGAGTAGTGGGTCGCGATTCAGGAAGGAAAGATCGCTTGGGGCGCATACGAAAGGTCGGTTGGCTCTATATAAGGATTCTCACCGCTTAGCGTCCTCTCCAACTCTCCCAGTACTTAGCTGCCACAATCCCTCTCACAAGCCAAACTTTGCAGCGATGAGCTCCTACTCAAGCTCCAGCGGCAACAGCAACAAGCCGGCGAAGCGTCGCCTCCAGGAGCGCTGCAGCTCCTGTTCTTCGTCGGACGCGTCGTCCGACGAGTCGCCTCGTCCAATGGCGATTCCGAAAAAGCGGAGGATCCAGAGTTACCGATACGATGCTCCGTGGGAGTGGGGTTGCATGGACTCCGAGCTGTCCGACTCCGAGGACGTCGAGGTGTGTGTGTATGGTTTTTTTTCAACATTCATCATTTTTTTTTGCTATCGTCACGCTGATTATTGTTTTGTCTGTACACTGATCCCCCCCTAAGGAGTTCCCACCGGAGGAGGACGAGGATCTCCTCGATGACGACTTGCTGGACGACGGCGAAGAGCCGTCAGATGGCGACGACGAGGATGACGGTCACGAGGACGATAATGTCTCTAGGGGTGGATTCGAGCCGATCCTGAGCGAGCTTAGGCTGTCAAAGCTCGAGATCGGTTAGGCTCGAGCTCGGCTCGGGCTCGGCTCGAATTACATCGAGCTTAGGGTTAGGCTCGAGATCGAGCTCGATAAAAGCTCGGTTAGGCTTGAGATCGGCTCGGCTGAGCTCGAATGAAGGGATTTGTGCTGTTTTTAGGGGACGATAAGACCATATGAGCTCGGTTGGGCTCGATTTCAAGCTCGAGCTCGGCTCGAATTGGTTGAAAATTTAGATTTGAAGAGAGAAATATGCTATGCAATGATAATTATTCAGGCTCGGTTGGGCTCGGTTAAGGCTCGGGATCGAGCTCGAGCTCGGGACCGGGCTCGAGATCGGCTCGTTTAGCATTCGAGCTCGATCCGAGCTCGAACCGAACTCGATTCGAGCTCGAGTAGCTCGTCGAGCCCGATCTTTTGGTCCAGCCCAAGATGTCTCCTATGACGGCGACGAGGACGACGACGGCTCGGCGGACGGCGACGATGCCTCAGATGACGATGATGCTTAGTAGTTTAGGGTTATTTAATATTTTGAAAATGTAATTTACTGATGGACTTGGAAAATGCGCTTTTATAAGTTATATTTCCAATCTCTATCCTACGAATGGAATTTATTTTAATTTTCGCTTCGTTTTCTATGTACATTTTAAGCTTGCTTGTTTGTTTCAGATTAATGCCGAGTTGCTTTTTACTGTAGCAAATTTTTTACTCACTCGAAATACGTTTTAAAAAATCCAAGGAATAATGAAAACAAATACTTTGCAGACTCTAAGAAGAACTATTCAAAACCCCACAACAATAACAACAAAACATTACAACATTTGGCCTATACAAAACTTACAATATTTAATTTAATTTAATATGAAACAAACAATATTAAGTTCACAACATTAGTTCACAACTTCTGTTTAATACGTAGGCATCATGTTTCAACTGAGGACAATATAACTTTTCTTTTGACACAATTTTAAGTTTCTGAACATACATATGTCTTTACCATCTCATAACAATAATTCCATTTAGGGAATATGATTCTGTTTTGTATATCAACATGTTAACTTGGAGATCATTGTGGTTCATACCATGGGTGTTGTTGGGGATTAAATTACGGCCCATTGCCATGGCCCACTCCCTGACTGCCCAGTCGAACAGCCTACCAGGGCCCAGCTCCCTGGAAGGTTCTATCTGGCCCATGTGCATCCTGCCGAACAGCTCCCTAGCCGCACGATGCGTAATGGTCAAGGTTTCTGCTTGAGTCCGACTCAAGCGAGTTACTGCGACGACTACGTGAAGACCCGGACGTGGTTTCCGGATTGGATTAGGAGTCGTGATCCCCAAGATTAGGAGATTACCTTATCTACCGTAGGCTGTATTTGGCATGTCTTGAGTTCATTCACGATCTCGTAGTTAGCCCGGCCCGATATTCCTCGATGGGTCGGTTTGCTCCGTATTATATAAACAGGCCCCTATAGCGTTTAGAGGACCTTAGCCAATAGATTTTCAGATACCGCTTTCGCCGAGACTCTTGATCTCGCCGAGTTCCACCTTGTAATTCTCTTTGATATAAAGAAAGGGTGGACGAGGGCTATTATCTCCCGAGAGGCTGAACCGGATAAAACCCCCATCTCTGTTCGTTCTTTGTTCGTGGTTGTTGGCGTGTCTCCTATCTCCTCTTTGAAGAACCTTGGTTGACTTGGGTCGATATCCCAACCGTCGACAGCTGGCGCCGTCCGTGGGGAGAAGCAGATCGAGCATGTCGAACTCCATCAGCGACCAGGAGATTCTCCCTGAGGACTACGACTCAGAAGGGCAGGATGTCTCTTCCCCCTCCAGATCGGATCGATCTCTTCGATTTTGATCGTCTTCTAGATCTGGTTCCCAGCTCCGTGCTCGGGGGCTAGATCAACTTCGCGTCGGGCAGCTCTTCGCCCGGAGCGCGCGTCTGGTCCCCGCGACGAGCTCCGTGCTCGGGATCGGATCTCTTCAAGGCCGGGCAGCTCTTCGCCGGCGCGTCTCGATCCCGCGACGAGCTCCGTGCTCGGGGCTAGATCAAAACTCCTTCGGATCCCGGGCTGTTCGCTGGCGGTGGATGACGGAGAGAGTCGACCAAAGACTTGGAACATCGACCCACCGTAAGTTCCTCGTGTAGGTCTTCGTTTCGCTTAACCGGCGCTTTTCTCAACCTTCGCGCCTTAGTTCGTCCAAGTCTCTCGGCCGCCATGCAAAGTTCAATCCATTGAGCGGTGAATGCTCGCGGCCCCTCGCGCCCTCCTCACCACTTGTCTTCTCGGACTACTCTTTCTCTCTGGTAACACTTGATGGCTGCCGGTCTTGCGAACTCTTGGCTCGCGATTTTAAGTGTTTTCCTGCCCGTATCTAGCTTCAACAAGTTTCTAAACTTCGAGTTGCGTAACACGGCATCCAGCCTTTGCGGCTAAGCTCGCTCGTAAGCCCTCATGGCAGAGGCACTTACCGCCACGGCACAACCACTTGGCAAAGCTCGCTCTCGTAAGCCCTCGCGCAGAGGCACTTTCCTTGTTCGGTTACCTTCGAATCGCCTAACTTACGTTAACGGCGGTTCATGGAGCGAGTCGATCAGATACGGTGTCGCTCTAACTCTCTACGCACGTGCTTGAAGTCGCAAGTTCAGGTCTTGAGCATCGCCCGTCACAGGGGCTAGGCGTCGCTCTTTCTCTTGTGCACTGCTCGAGTTCGCAAACTCAGTCCTCGGAGCAACTGGCACAACGGGCCGGAGTTAGGCTAAGCGTTCTACCGGTTTTCTTAAAACTTTCTAGCGCTGTTCGCCTTGCTCTTGGTTTTCTGTTCGTCCTTGTTTTTTGCTGCTCTTTTTTGCAGGAAAAGTTGCTCGGTCAGACTCTCGCTCTGATTCAAGCGCTGCTCGGTGGTCTTGAGCTGCTCGGCCAGCTCCTCGACCCTTCCATCCGCGATGCTAGTCCTCGCGGCCAACACGCGAAGCTTCTTGGCTTCTTCCCGAAGAGCCTCGGAGGACTGCCTCTCTTCGGTCAGTTAGGACTTGAGCTGAATTTCGGCAACCCCGGTACGTTTTCAGTTTTTCAGTTCCTTTCTTTAGCGTTGGTTTTCCAAAACCTCGTTTGTGTCTTTCGCTCTCGTAGCGCTCCCCGCGCGCGAGCATGTCTTTTTATCTGGCAACAACCTGTACGGCTCCGGTTAACCGAAGCGGTGCACCACCGAGGGAGTTTCTGCCCACCGTAAGCCGATTCTCATTGCAACGGGCATGCCCACGGTAAGCCGATTCTCATCGCAACGGGCACTCCTGGCGCTGGTTCCGCACCCGCCGAGGCGACACCAACGCTGCTCGGGTCCATGCCCGGATAAGATTTCGCCTCGCACGTTTTACCTGCGGCTAAGGTCCCGATCGCCTTCCCTGGTTAGCGATCTTAGCCACAGCGGGGCTGCACTTGCCCGCACATGTCTTTTTTATCCATGCTACGTCCTTCCTGGCACGGTAATCTGGAGCAATGCACCACCAACGGAGTCTTGTCCACCGTAAGCCGATTCTCATCGCAACGGGCACTCCTAGCGTCGGTTCCGCATTCGCCGAGGTGACACTAACGCTATCGGGGACGTATACGGAAAAAATTATGTCTTGTGCGGGTAGGTCGTCTTTTGCGTGTTTTCCAAAACTCGCTTTGCTCTTCTTAGAGCCTGTCCTTGCTCTCTTTTTCCCCTTGCTGGCTCGTTTCTTGTTTGTCTTCTGCAGGAAATACAGGAACGAGGAACATCAGACTCCGGTGATGGTCGTGGCGAGGTTCCAGGCCTCCCCACCAAAGCCGATGTCTGCATCCCTCTCTTTCCGGGTTTGCTCCGCGCATGCCCGGAGACTGATTCACTTCACCCGCGTATGATTTCTTGCCTTTGCCCGGCATTGACCTTCACAGTTTGGCTAAGTCATTGAAGTGCGCCACCAACGGAGTTCTGCCCACCGTAAGCCGATTCTCATCGCAACGGGCATGCCCATCGTAAGCCGATTCTCATCGCAACGGGCACTCCAAGCGTCGGTTCTGCACTTGCCAAGACAACGCTTACGCTGTCGCAAGGAATACGTAATGGGTAAAGCGTTGATTTCACACGTTCTCTTGCGGCTCTGACTGCATCGGGTTGTGATTCACCTTGCACCGGGCAGTTCTTCGCCCGGAGCGCGCATCTGGTCTCCGCGACGAGCTCCATGCTCGGGGACTGGATGGCCTTTGACTGGGTACGTCTTCGCCTGGTCACACTTTCTGGTCCCTTTAACGAGCTTCATGCTCGGGGACTAGATCTCCTTACTTGGTTCCTTTGGCGAGCTCTACGCTCAGGGACTAGGTCACCTTCCCCATTCGTATGCATTGTTTGCTTCTACTACACGATCTACGTCTGGAGGCGTATCGCCTTCGCTCCAGAGCATAACGTTTTCTCGAGAGCGCAATCTCTATTTCCTAGGGCAAGCTCTAGCCCGAGAGGTGGTTCCCCTATCTTTTCCTAGGCATCTGAATGCCTGGATGCAGCAGCACGAGTCCATCTCGCGACTTGCTATGTTTATTCTCCCAGAAGATCTGATCTTACTGGATGCGGTGGTACGCTCTTCACTACCAAGGATCCAATCCCTCCTTGATGACGTTCAGCCTCAAGGAGATGATTCACCTCACTTCTTCCGATTTCTGTATCGAGGGCTGGGTACTCTGCTCGAACAGATGCCGTTCCCTGTTCGACGCAACAGAGTTGCTCGGCGCCGGGCGGGTTTGTTCGGTCCCGAACAAGACTTGTTCGGTTGAACCGTAACCTGTTCGGTCGCCTGTTGCACGTCTTTTTAGCGGGAAAAATACCCTCTTCGTGACTTAGAGTCTCAAGAGGAAGACCCCACTCTAGTGAGTCCTTCCACTTGAGTCTCGGGGGCTAGCTGTCGGGGATTAAATTACGGCCCATTGCCATGGCCCACTCCCTGACGGCCCAGTCGAATAGCCTACCAGGGCCCAGCTCCCTGGAAGGTTCTATCTGGCCCATGTGCATCCTGCCGAACAGCTCCCTAGCTGGCACGATGCGTAATGGTCAAGGTTTCCTGTTTGAGTCCGACTCAAACAGAGTTCTACACGGCTACGTGAAGACCCGGACGTGGTTTCCCGGATTGGATTAGGAGTCGTGATCCCCAAGATTAGGAGATTACCTTATCTACCGTAGGCTGTATTTGGCATGTACTGAGTTCGTTACGATCTCGTAGTTAGCCCGGCCCGATATTCCTCAGTAGGTCGGTTTGCTCCGTACTATATAAACAGGGCCCCTATAGCGTTTAAAGGGACCTTAGCCAATAGATTTTCGCATACTGCTCGCCGAGACCTGCTGATCTCGCCGAGTTCCACCTTGTAATTCTCTTTGATATAAAGAAAGGCTGGACGTAAGGCTATTATCTCTTGCGAGAGGCCTGAACCAGGATAAAAACCCCTGTCTCCTGTTCGTTGCTATTCGTGGTTGTTCGGCGTGTCTCCTATCTCCTCTTTGAAGAACCTTGGTTGACTTGGGTCGATATCCCAACCGTCGACAGGTGTGCTTCATAAATAAATTATTAAATTATATATTTTTTACTTACTTTTATTGTATAAATTCACAAGGTGTCGTTTTATAACGAGCGCCAGACCTGTCCGTTGTAAAAGGACATTCACATGATGTCGTTTCATATAGTGCACCGGACCGGTCCATCCTCAAGGAACAAAGATGGTTATTCCTACTTCTTAGTTTAGTTATTACTTGTTTTTACCTTGGTTAAGAAATTATTTGTAGCATGGTTACAATTATAAACATTTCCGATAGTGCATACGATACAATACGACTCTTTAAATTAACTCCAACTTGTTACAAGCTTGGAACAACACAATTCTCAAAAACCTGAAATTTATGAAATATCATGTCAATTACAAATTTCCAAAGAACTGGGAGGAGCTCTCCCAAGACTTCATGAAAGGAGCGCAAAAACAGGCAAGTTAAATGACTACAAGTTATGTCACGAACTAATATAACCTGACATCAACCCATTCGACCCGTTAAAACACAGATATCCTACAATGAAAACATATAGTTGAAGAAATGATATTTTTTAGAGGTTTGTAATCTATTATCTGCTTTCAAGTACAAAACATAAAGCTCATTTCAACAGATTGCAACAACTGGTACAGAGGCTTCCAAACACCAGTCCTCAAAATGAATTTACTCATCTCAATCTACAACCTGACATAGAAGAAGAAAGAGAGGTGTGTCCTGGAATTAGATTTGCTGATCAACGTACTGAATCGAAATCACAAGCTGCATCTAACAAATGGGGGAGGCTCACATAAAATGTTAACAATTTTTCGTGCTAATTGTTCTTACAATTAGTGAATGTCGTGTTTGGAACGTGTCTTAGCTTCATACAGAAAACTAGACGATTTAGGAAGAATGCTTAATTTGAACAAACAAAATATGGCATGGTAAGATCATGCAAGGCAACGCCTTTACCTAGTCGCCAGAGCAGGGTATTTACGCCAGTTTAGGGGCGCCGGTGGCGGAGTCAGCGTTCGACGGAGGCGAGGGGGAGGCACCTTCCCATGGCCATGATAGCTAGGCGCGCGGTGCTGGATCTTGAGAAAGAGGTGGCTGAGCCACGAAACCGTCTAGTTTGAGGCGCCGCCGCTTCGAGGCGACCTAGACAGGGACCGACGAGCCAGTGTGGAGCTGCTTGGCGACGGCGAGCCGCCGAGGGAGGGCGCGGCTAGGTCTATGAGACTTCTGAGTTCTGACACAGTGATACGACGATTTTGCCCCTCGTTATTTAGATGCGAAATGACCTGGTTACCCTCTCCACTTGTGTACCTCCACCGGTACTTAAGTACCTTTTCCTGTGTACCTTCCATCGTGGAGCGTTAGATTTGAGGGAATGGATGGCCTGTGTCATCCGCAAGCACAGTAGAAGTTTCCTTTTTGTTGTACCAAGTTTGTACGCATACACATATTATTATCGGCTCGTACATATTTGTGTTGTACATAGTTTTTACACATGCACATAGATTTTTTAAACGTACAACATGAGTCAAAATTACAGTAAACGGTGTAAATTATTTTCTATGATTAACGTATAATGAACGATGTCGGTGGCCCGAGCCAGACAACAGATTTATAAGGAGCTACCCTGCGAAGCAGTGTTCCGTGCTTCGCGAAGTAACTCAGGGGAGTGGCTATCCTGTGAGAAAAATAAAGCTTGTCCTTTATTACTAGGGGCCCCCCTATTTATAATGGGGCCAAATTACATCGTGCTATTACAACCCTTTTTCAAGGGAATCACATAGGGGTAAAGGAGGAAAACCTAGGAAAGGACCTCCTAGACCTTAACCTGCCTCTAATCCCGGGGGTATCGAAGGAAAAATACCTTCAGAACCCTTGGCTAGACTCAATTGTCCTTGCCTTTTTACCTACAGCAAGGATAGAACTGAGATTACAAAGGGGACCGGCTGTTACAACGAACCCTGATCCTTCTGCCATCCGAAGCCGGTTGCTACGGCCAGCTGTCGTATCTTCCTGACACACGATACCATTCCTGGCACAGTAACAAACCGTACTTGTTGTCCCCTGATCTTCTTGCCTCCCACGCAACTGCCTCTGCTTCGTGATTTAGGACTTAGGCTCTCCTAGTCTTAGGGGGGTGTACTCCTCGATACGCCCCGCTCCGCCCCCAAGAAGGCCCATGAGGCTCTCAGGGGAGGCACCTCCTCTAGTCCGTGATAGCTTCGCTCGAAGGAAGCAAAGCTCCCCTCGAAAGGCACATTCCCTCTGATCCGCCTTTGATTCGGCTGAGGGGGCGAAGCTCCCTTCGGACATGCGTCCCCTTCCCCTTTGCGGATTGGTTCGCTGCTCTTACTGATTCGTAGGGGGGTGGGTGTCCCCTACTACAACAAACGAGATCAATTCTTTTTTCTACGATTAACGTGAATAGATAGATAGATAGATAGATAGATAGATAGATAGATAGATAGGCTGGTAGATTACACTTTTTACGTAATTTTAGCCTTGTATGAGTGCAAATTTGGATAATTGAAATTAATCTCACTTATCAGTACAGTGAAACCCTAACTTTATAGTAAGATAAAGATTTCAAGATTTAACAGGTGCAACAACTTCATTCTTTGTTCTAGTCCTGGGAATTGGACCGTGCTTTTATGGGCCGGCCCGAGCAAGGCCCGATTTTAGAGGCTCAAAGCATGGCCTAGTATGAAATTATTTGGGCCGTCTGGTGCCCGCCCGATTTGTCGTGCGTCTTGGGAACTCGAGAAGCCAAGCACGTCTTAACGAGGCACAAGTCAGTAATTTATATTTTTTGTAATTTATATTTTTTGTGGTCTTTTATTGCTCGGATGAATTTTATTTCTATATGAAAGTTGTAGAGAATTTGGAGACGCATTTTTTTAATGTAGATAACTTTTTCATTTGAGCAATGCATGAATTTATAAAAAATATTTAGTGTGCTGGCTGTTTTAGAACCCACGTCACCCATTTCGGTAATTCACATTTTTCGAGATATTCCGCTGCTCAGATGAATTTATGTTCTACATCAAAGTTGTAGAGAATTTTGAGACGCATTTTTTTGTATAGACAAATTTTTCATTTGAGCAACGTACAAATTTATAAAAATCATTTCTCTTTTTGTTTTGTTGGGCGTGCCGTGCTCGGGCCGGCCTGGCCCGATCGTGGCCCGTTCGGCTTTTGGGCCATTCCGTGCCTGGCTTTTGGCAGCTTGTGCCAGCCCGGCATGGCCCGAAGCGTTGACCGGGCCGTGTCGACCTGTTACACGGAGGCCCGAGGCACGATGAGCCTGTGCAAAAAAATCCCTCCCCAAATCGTGCTTGCATTTTTCATTACACACGACTTTCCCTATGTAGAAATAATCAACTTCTATTCCAAAGAAGAAGTCTACTAATATTCCAAAGAATCCGTAGTAAGAGGGGTAGTTATGAACCCTGTGGACCACCCCCATGGGGGCGGTGAAGGGAAAGCCCCCATTGGTAGAAAAAAAAACCCACAACCCCTTGGGGTTATCCTGCGCTTGGAAGAAGAACTAGGAAAAGGGAAAAATATAGTGATAGTTTTATTCTTCGTCGCCGTAAGTAAATACGTAACTAGGAATATGAAAATTTACATTTTTGGAATTTGCAATAATGCGATGGGCGAACGACGGGAATTGAACCCGCGCATGGTGGATTCACAATCCACTGCCTTGATCCACTCGGCTACATCCGGCCCTTATCCGGCTAAAGGGTTTTTCTTGACTACTTTGTTCGTGCGATAAGGCAGAACATGTGCGTGATACCAGGGACCAAGGTGGTAGTAACGAGTCACAGGAGGACAAGAGGACAATGTTTGGACAAATCGGCGGCCGAACATTGTGTTCGTCCTCGACTCGTCGGTGATGCACTCAGGCAAACGCAGTGTAACTGTCAAGGCACAAAAAAGATTCCAGTTTGCGGCTACTCAGAACGAGCCGTCAGTAAAAACATCCATCAGTCGAGCTGACGTGTTCTCCGGTGAGTCGTCAACTCGTCTACGAGTCGTGCAACGTCGTCGTGCGACGAACCACCCTTCTCCACCGCGGCTCTGGCCGCCACGCCCAGCTCCGTGGCCTTCTTCCGTATCGCGTCGCCTTCCTCGTCGCCATCCATCGCCCTCGCGATGGCTCCCGCGATCACCTCGCTGCCGATCACCTGTCCGCGGTGCTCCTGCCTCCCCGCGAAATCCTTGGCGCCGACGCTGACCCCCACCTTGAGCAGCTCCACGACGAGCTTCTCGTTGTAGAACTGGTCGGCGTACCGCGGCCACGTCACCATCGGCACCCCGGCGCTCACGGCCTCCAGCGTCGAGTTCCACCCGCAGTGCGTCACGAACCCGCCGACGGCGGGGTGGTTCAGGATGAGCAACTGCGGTGCCCAGCCCCGGATGATGAGCCCCCGCTCGCCGCGCGCCATCAGCTCGGCGAAGCCTTCCGGCATCCACGCCGACGCGTCGCTGGCGTCGGTGCCTGCCCCGTTCATCACCCACACGAAGTTCTTGCCGGAGAGGTCGAGGCCGTGGGCGAGCTCGCGCAGCTCCGGCGGCGCGAAATCGGCCAGCGTGCCGAAGGACACGTACACCACCGAGCCTTCCGGCTTCGAGTCCAACCACCGTAGGCACCCCTCCGCGTCCGGCGAGACCGAGTTGGCGCCTCTCACCGCCGCGTCCTTGCCGGCGAGCGCGACGGGCCCAACCACCCACGCGCGGCGGCAAAGCGTCGTGCGGTAGTGCTCGAAGTAGTCAGGCTCCAGCTCGTGGAAGCTGTTGAACAGCTCGCCGTAGCTCCTCTGGTCCGCGTCGTTCAAGTCCTGGAAAAAGGCCCAGTGATCCGGCCGCTTCCTCGGGTCCATCATTTGGCTCCGCCGCAGCTCGACGCGGTGCGGCAGCCCGGGAAGGGAGACGACGGCGTCGGGGTCGTCGCTGGCGCAGGCCTCCACCGGGTTGTGGCGCAGCATGCTGTCGCTGCAGGCCCGCGCGAACAAGCTGGTGCCGAGAAACGCCAGCCGCGGCACGCCGTACGCCGCCGCGGCGTCCACGGACCACTGGAAGAAGCTGTCGGAGACGACGGCGTCAGGGCGGCGCTCCGCCAAGAACTGGTCGAAGGGCTCGCGGAGCCGTATGGCCGCGTGGAAGAACTTGTCGCGGTCCTCGGCGGTGTAAAGCGCCGAGCCGTTCTCGACGCCCGGCGGGAGCCCCACGTCGGGGAACGGCACGACGGAGATGTCAATCGCCGGGGCGCCGGTGGTACGGGAGTCATCGTTGGCACGGTCGACGGAAGAGCGGATGATGGCGGCGTTGACCGGCGTGGTGAGGATGGTGCACTTGACGCCGCGGGCGGCGAAGAGCGCGGCCATGTCAGCGATCGGAATGAGGTGTCCGGTGGCGAGGAACGGGAAGAAGAGGATGTGCAGTGGCTGCTTATTCTCGTCTTTGACCGCCATGGCTGCGTGCCGGAGCCGTTCTTCCTGATGAAGACGCACTAAAAGAGTAGAAACTAGAGTCTGAACTGTGAAGCTTTATCCTGTATGGAAGCAGAGAGCCACGTATTTATAAGGTCCAAATGTTCGGCCTCTCCTAGACGGATCGAGCCCATCTGGAAGTCATTTCTATGATCTCCATCGCTTCCCCCCATTTCTTGGGGTGCCGTCCAAGTTCATAATTCCTTGGGATGCAAGAGTTTGAACAGAAATCGTCTCACATGACAGTTACCCTAGTTCTATGTGTCATAAAATCAACTTAAATAATTGGGCGTGGACGTGTGGTGCCCGCAGGAGCGGTTAAGGACTGACTGACACTGCAGGTAAGCTTGGTAGACATGCTCAGAGAGAACACAAACACATCCGAGAGCCCATGCTAAACTAATTTTTTTTATATAGACATACTAAGGCTCTGTTCTCTCGTGCTTAACATATTAATTAACAACATATCCACGTTTTGAAAATAATATGCTTAATGTTTTTTGAGTCTATTTTTTTTATATATCGAAGGTGTGTTGTAAAGCTTTAAAAAGTAAGTAAAATAGAATGGATCCTAATGTCAAGACTATCTTGAGCAGTTTTCGAAATTCAGTTTTCATCCGTTCAGATCAACAAAAAACATAACCTAAAACTAATCTTCATGTTCCGGTGGTCGGCACTCGGTATGGCAAAACCTAGCAAATCATCGACGCTCCACACTACATACCTCAACAATTTAAAATTTTGTAGGTAAATTGATCGGTGTGTAACTAAAAATAGTATCCAAGTTAAGATGTCGTATGTTTGACTAGGACAATCTTGAAAATTAGTTATCCACAACCACTGTTCATCCTCTTTCTTTGTACTTCAACCAGAGGATAAAAATCCACAAGAGACGACCAATTGATATCTCGTGGTTCGATGACTTCGATCGTCACCGCTTACGCAAGGGCACGGAAAAGAAAAGCTGCGCTTTTTTTAGAAGAGAAGCTGGACTTTGGTCTTTGCCGTTTGCACCACGCAGTCTGATCTCACAAGAGTGAAACGTTTCTGTCTGGTACTTATTACGTATACTAGGATTCTTTCTATTGCGTCCGTTTACAACCCTGCACGGTTGTAAACTCACGGACACCGGCCGGTGATTTCATGGCCAATCTCTCGGTTTTACCGTCACAAGTCAATTACCACGCAACTCACGGACGTTCAGCTAGCCATGTCGAAACAAAACTAGCCATATTTATTTTCAGGCGAGAGCCGTGACTCGGACATTCGATTGAAACAATCTCATCTGACACACAAGAGAACACCTCTAGTACTGATATGATCCTTTCTATCGCATCCGTTGCAACCCATTTTTTTTTTTAAGAAAAGGCGATAATTCATAGATCACAGAGCATTATCACAAAGTATTTCCCGAATGCAATCCGGAATTACAGATGGAAAGGTATTACAACCCAAAAGCTCCACACTGCGCGTCAAATTGTGAGCAACTAAATTTGACGAGCGTTGGACATGTACCACAGAGCAGCTACTAAAGAGTGCAGCATAAGACTTGATGTCGCTAATAACGCAGCCCACCAGGGACCGATCCCTTTACACCGAGCTGATGCGCCGGACGATGGTTAGGCAGTCGGTCCCCAAACATATCTTCTCAAAACCTTCGGCCAAAGCCTGACGTAGGGCACTCCTGATGGCCCAAGCTTCCGCCAATTCAGGGGTAGCCGCTGTTTGGAGCAGCTCGCTACCGGCCAGCCAAAAGGCATTGACCCTGGTGATCTCTTATCACAAAGCCAAGGCCAACATGTGATGATCGAAAGATAGCAGTATCCGTGTTGATAAACACCATACCTGCCGGCGATGGTGTCCACCTAGAAAGAGAGGGTGGGCTTCCACACCTGTGTGCTGGTACGGGTTTGGAGCAATGGGATGTAATCATCTCGACATAAGCCAAAATTTTTAAGACCACCCTACAAGGATCCCAGGGCGACCCATTGTGCAGCTTCTCATTTCTGGCTCCTCAGATGTGCCAAAGAGTGACTGCCATCACAGTAAGACTCATGCCCGAAGCACGCCCCAAGAAGTCGAAAATCCACTGCTTCATGTTGACCAGTTCGGCTCTGCGCATTTTGAAGTCAAACTTTTCCTTGATAGCACCCTAGATCTCCCTCGCAAACGGACAAAGGAGGAAGATGTGTTCGATAGTGTCATCCCTGCTACAAAAGACACACCCATCCACAGCCAGAACATGGCGCCTTCTCAGCTGGGCACCTGTCAAGAGGCAATTGTGAGCCGCTCGCCAAAGAGTTATTTTCATCTTCCCTGGCACATTGATTCTCCACAAATCCTTCTAGCACTTACTGTCTTTCTCAAGAGTAGAAGAGAGTCCCTTCCCACACACACTGAGAATACAGGAAGCGAGAAGATCGAGCAAAATTATATAAGCCGACCTTACCGTATACACACCTCTTTTGTCATTAGGCCAAGCAGCAAAATCATCACCCCCAAAGAGCACTAATCGGAAGACTCAGAATCATTGTGGCCACCTATATCCTCCTCTAAAACACTATTTACACAAACATAAATACTACCTCCGATCATAAAAACAAGTCGCCGTTGACTTTTGGACACGGTTTTTACCATTCGTCTTATTCAAAAATTTAGTACAAACATGCGTAAATATAAATCATGCTTAAAGTATGTTTAATGATAAAACAAATCATGACAAAGTAAATGATAACTTACATAGTTTTTTAAATAAGACCAATGGTCAAAACCGTGTCTAAAAGTCAACGGCGACTTATTTTATGACTGGAGGGAGACGAGGTAAATGATATCTTATATAGTTTTTTGAATAAAACAAATGGTCAAAGCCGTATCCAAAAGTCAACGGTGACTTACTTTATGACCGAAGGGAGTAATAGTTTAGGAGGTTATAGCCGTATAAAGGAGTTGTTGGGATGCTCTCTTTGGTTCTAAATTCAAAAAAAAGTTTCGGCCGTTTGGCGGACACGTGATTCCATGGCTAATCTATCGGTCTTGTCGTCACAAGTCAATTACCACACAATCTACAGACATTCAGCTAACCATGTTGAAATAAAACTAACCATGTTTGTTTTCAGGCGAGCACTGTGGCTTGGACATTCTGCAATATTTGAACACCGAGAAAACTCCCGAGTAGGAGTACAAGATGCGTTGAGAGGCGATGTCTCGCAGGGCTAGGGCAGAAGAACTGTGGCATGATGCCAGGCGAAAGAGAAAAACAAGCGTCGCAAAAACAGAGTTCTGAGGAAAGAAAGATGCCGACCCTTACGGTAGTTCTCTGAACGTGAGCCAGATCGTGCGAGAAAGCACGAAAGGCCTGCCAGAGCCAAGGCAGTAGGACTCAAGGCCTTTGAGAAGGGAAATACCCCCGATGGTTCCAGTAGATTGATTCTAATAGAGCACAACTATGTTTCAATTTCACTAAGACATGTAGGTTTAGCTACGGTGCACTAGTAGGGCAGATTGTTGTATGCATCGTACATGTCATTTTTTGTGCCATGTAATCCGCTTGTTAATAATGACCGGTTCTCCGGAAAATTATGATCATTTAAATGTTTTGTCATTTTTTTTACTTATACGGATCGAACTAACTAATGCTATAATTACAACGTACGAATAACATGATATGATGCTCCTTGCCGAATTCTCCACCATTTTTCAGTGAACTTATGTAATTTCCCAATATACACGAAACACATAAACAACCATAATAAACCCCTATTTTTATGACCGTTTCATTTTTGTACTTGCTGTTATGAACCAAACTTACTAATGCAACAATAACATAGTATGAACAACAGGCTGTGACACAACTTGTCGATTTTTTTCCTTTCTTTTGAAATTAGGTAATCTTCGAACATATGAGAAACATGCAAACTAACCACAATAAACCACATAATGAGGAAGAAAATGTTCATAAAAATTGCCAAGCATCTCATTTTAAAATAGTTGAACATCGCAATTGGTAAAAACGATGCTAAAACTACCCAACAATCTTCGATCCACCGTACTGTATGAATGCGAAAAAACAGACGAACAGTTATCTCTTCCAACTTTCAACCTTCCCTATTTTACCGCCGGCGAAGTGGAAACTATGAATAAATTAGAATTTCATTCATATTTCCAACTTTGAGTAAAATATTCTAACTTTAAATTTTAAATAACTTTAGCGTCCTCCCGCCGTTCAAAACAGCGGATCAAAACTTCCAGCAAAAAACCTCCATTTGGTTTGGAAGGAGGGACCTCGGGCTATTTTCCGCCGTTTCATACAGCGGGAAATGACTCGTTGCTAAATCCTGCCGTTCTGAACAACGGGTAATTATCGCTGAATGGTATGACGGTGGTAGTTCCATTTGAACGGGCGGGCGGAAGCTATTTTTAAAATTTTAATAATGGAATATCATTTATTTATTTTTGAATTAAACTAATTATAAAATGTTAAAAAATCTTCGTAAAAACAGGAGAAGGAATGATATTGGACCGTTCGGCAGGCTGCGCCAACTCTCAATTATTTCCAGGCTCCACACGGTCCAGCCCATGGGCTTCAAACGAAGTGACAGAAAGAGGTCGGTCGGTCGGAACTGAACTCTAGCCTATAGGGCTACCGCCTATCGGCAAACATTTTCCAACCTCCACGTCGAGGTAGCTTCGGAGAGTGATGCCGTACTCGGAGCATGTTTATACTCCCTCCGTTTTTTTTTATTTAACGTTTTTAACTTATGGGCACATCTTTAACCATTCGTCTTATTCAAAAAAAGTAAATATCATTTATTTTGTTGTGATTTGTTTTATAAATAAAGATACTTTAAACATGACTTATTTTTTATCATGTTTGCACTAAATTTTTGAATAAGACGAATGGTCAACGGCATGCTCAAAAGTCAAAGGCATCGAACAAAAAAAATGGAGGTAGTACGAGTCATTGGATACTCGACACTATTTAAATAAACTAAATAAATATCATTGGATATTGAATGAATTAAAAAAATGCGTACATAAATAAACTAGATAAATAGTGTTGAGCATCAAATGGGCAAGAAAAGGGTTTTACTATTAAGCATGCCCTCAGTACCGTTTATAGCATTCGAGAGGACCGTGCAAGTGAAGAAGTGGGTCATTCGCCCCAACAACATAAAAGAACTTTTTTTATCAATTATAAAGATGTCTAGTATTGACATTATTGTAGTAAGGGACACCTACCCCCTACGAATTAGTGAGAGAGGCGAACCACCTTGCGAGAGAAGGAGGTGCGCATCGAAGGGAAGCCTCGCTCCCTCAAAGCGGAGCAGCGACGAACGAAGGGAGTGCCTATCCGGGTGGTGCTTCGCTCCCTTGGGAGCGAAGCACCGGAGGACCAAGGGCGTGCTCGTCTGAATGGTCCTTCGATCCCTTGGAGCGAAGCGGCGGCGGCCCTAGGAGGCATACATCCCGAGGGGCCTCGCAGCTTCCCTCGAGGTGTGACGAAGCAGGGTAAAGATCACAACGTTAAAGGCCAGAAATGTTCAAGTCCACATTACGAAGCAAAGGTGGTTGCGCAGAGGACAAGAAGGTCGAGGGACAACAAGTACGGTCTGTTACAGTCGCTAGGAATCGTATCACGTGTCAGGGAGATACAACAGCTGGCTGTAACAACCTGCGCCAGGTGGCAGGAAGATCACGATTCGCCGTAACAACCGGGTCCCTTTTGTAATTCCCTTCCTATCCCTGCTTTAGATAGAAAGGCGTCTAAGTCCTAGCCCCTGAGGTGTTTTCCCCTCAGGTCCCTGGACACGGGGGGCGGGTCAAGGTCTAGGGGGTATTTTCTTAGCAAAGTCTCTCTTGCCCTTGTTTGATTCCCTCGGCGAAGGGTTGTAACGGATGATATATGTAAATTGCCCCCCCCCCCCCCAAAACTATAAATAGGGGGCCCCTACAGTAATAAAGGACGAGCTACAGTTCACTATAAAATAGCCACCTTGTGATTGCTCAGTTTTTCAGAGCTACGTCGCGGAGCCCGTTACATTGCTTCGTGGGGTAGCCCCTCACAAATCTGTTGTCTGGCTCGGACCAACAACAGGCATATAAAAAACAAGTAATCAGTTTTAAAGATGTTATTAAAAAAAAGTCAAAAGCGAGAAACAACGAGCGAATTAGAATTGGCCGGCGCAGCCAGTCAGATAGAATTAGCGAATAAGTATTACATATTTACAAGCAGTGGTAGCCGGTCTATGGACTATCCTAGTGTGGCAACAATATTCAGCATTGATCCAAGTCAGAAAAGTCATCAAACCGAGTCACTAACGAACTGAAGCCTTAATGCTTTACTAGTTACTACTATACATGCATGGGCTAGGGCCTAGGAACGCCCGTGGTCGTATTTGTGAACTCTTGTGGCGCATGAAGTGAACGAGAGTTACAAAGACACGGGCCCAACTCAGCCACTCAGGCTGTGAACGTGAAGCCGTGAAGCTCACAACGTTTTTTTTTTTTTCCTTTCAATTGATGCTCACAAGTCACAAAGTTCCTCCCGCTTTGGATCGATCATACAACACAAGTACACAGCTAGGTAGGTCTTTTCTCTTCATGCTTTGGATCGATCGATCATACAACACAAGTACACAGCGCATGTGCTGCTGCTCCTCAACCTCGGCGGCTTTTCTTCTGTGCAATGGACAGCTCGAGCACCTCCTTGGTACGCACCTCGTGCCTTTCAATTGCAGTCCTCTCGAAATCCTCGATGCTCCGTTTCCACGTCAGGCTGTGCAACCAGCAAATGCGAAAGACTGGATGGATAGAGAGGAAGATAAAGGAACGGCGAGCGGCTCGCCTAACAATTGATGTAGTGATCCGATCCTCTGCGAAATCCTATCGTTAATTCATTCATGTACCTACTTCTTTTAATCTTGAAACTGTGCCATAATAATAAGACCTACAGCTCGCTAGGGTGTACTTGAAGCTAACCGTTTCTAGGTGAGATGCATGTGCTCCAGCCTCACGGAATATGGATCAAATTCGATTCGATCGATATGATGGCTCTTTCGCCGTTACTGATGCGCTGTCGATGTTGATGACTGATTGGACATCAGTTCCCAGGGCACAGACAGGAGCCACATGTTGGTTTTGATGAGAGAAATTTTACAGTACAAATTAGTTAATACAAACCGTTTATCTTTTGGTCTAACAGCTTATATTGTTTTTTACCTTTTTATAGCACGATGGTAGTATCAAAACTACACTGCTTGTACATGTTTCATGTAGGATGCTCTTTGAATGAACGATCGTATCTGAATTATACTACCACCCAAGTGTATTTGTTAATGTATAAAAATGCTCTTTTTAGTAGGAGCACGACCTAAACATATATTTTTTTATTAATGAGTAAACTCAATTAAGAACATACATTTAGTAGGAACGAGAAGGGGCCTTATTATTCCTCAATTAAGCCTTGTTCTTTTCAGCGTATCGTTGTGGTGGTGTATTACTGTAGCAAATTTGAGAGCCCTCGAAAAAAGGCCTAAAGATTCTAAAAAAATAAAACAAAAAAATAGTTTTAGGACTTTTGGAAAGACTATTAAAAGACACAAAAAATCGTTACAGATTATCACAACATATAGGCTATATAAAAATAACAAAATTTGTTACAGTAATACGCAACAGTACGTAACGCTGAAAAGAACAAGGACTAAGTAAGCTCGACCGAAATTGATTCCCCATTGCCAATAGAACTATTTGTGTCATGTTTTGATATTTTAGAAACTGAGTTAACTCGTTTTTGTAGTTCAAATACCAAAATGGGCCGAGTGCCGTAGTTTAGGGACCAAATCATTTTTTCTCATATAATATAAAAATCACTTATATCATATTTGCTAATTCTTAGACACCTGAAATATTGGTAACTATCAGTTACTTTAAAGTTGCGCTCTAATCACGCTAAAATTTCACTACTTACGGTACAATTTTAGTACGAAATTGCTATTTATCAATTATTTAGTTTATTCCTTGATTTTATATGCTTTATTACTACGTAGATTTGTTAAATACACATGCTCACATGCTTTTTTCTCCCTGTGTTTCAAATTGTCATATTTGTTTTAGTTAATCTAGAATTGCACGTTTGTAAGTCTAAAATAACATTTGTTAATAGTTATAGTGTAATTCTATCAAAATCTGCAGTTACTTTATTTTCTTTTTAGCTAATTGTGTGTTAGACGTGCCTTTATTTTATGAAGCATGTAAACACATAAATCAATTTCCGTACATCTCTCTGCTAGATCACATTATACATGCCCAAAGGGAGGAGAAAGTACAGCTCTAGCTTACCAGAGCCTCAAAATGCAGAGCATAACATCGTCAAGAACTACATTACCGACGTAGAAAAAAAAGGCCGATTGACATCAAGCTTCCGCGAAAAAAGCATTGATCAGCCGTATAGTTGTTTCTATCTTCTTCGCCCTATGTCGTTACAAGCTAGCTGGTTGCTGCGGCATCCGTACGTGCTCTGTCTAGGAAGCGTTGTACTGCGTGGGAAGTTTACAGTGTCTCCCAAAAGTTGTCGACAACGCTCCAAAGGTTGTCACTGAACTCCGATGAGAAGTACTGCGTCGTCATCGCGTCCACGTCGATGGTTTCGAGGTGGTCGGTGACGGAGCTCAGCTCTGCATAAGGGAGGCCCATCTGCATGTACCCGTCTCCGACGGTGGAGCTGGCCTGGCTCTGGCTGGTCGACGCCGACGTCGATGCCGCCTCGCTCGTGGCCGTGGCCGTGGCCATGGTATCCTGCAGCAGGCACGGCTGCTGCTGCTGGCTCCTGTGCGGCTTCTTCTGTATCCTGGTCCTCCAGTAGTTCTTGACCTCGTTGTCTGTCCGGCCGGGGAGGTGCTTGGAGATCTTGGACCACTTGTTCCCCAACCGCGCGTGCAGCTCCCGGATGACCATGTCCTCCTCCGGCGAGATGCTGCCGCGCCGCACCCCCGGCCTGAGGTAGTTCAGCCACCGCAGCCTGCAGCTCTTCCCGTTCCGGTTCAGACCTGGACGATTTGGCACATCGCACAGATAGATATCTCCATAAGCATTAATAAACATCGAACATAGATCGATCGACTCCCAAGAACGAACACGTGCCAACTGCCAATGCCATTGGCCATTACAGGAGCACGAAGCAAGCTAAATTGATCATCAAGTCATTCGAGTCATACCGGCAGAGCGCGCGAGGCTGTCCCAGGAGCCATCCCCGTGCTGGGAGATGTAGCTGACGAGGATGAGGTCCTCCTCCAGCGTCCACGGTCCCTTGCGCAGCGCCGGCTCGCCGGCGCGGCCGCACATCCTGGCCATCGCAGCCAGCTTTTTTCTTGAGCTGATCGAGTTCGTGTGGTGGAGGAGCAGAGCAGACAGCACCAAGTCGGGCACTCGGGCTTGCTAGTGTGTTGCTGTGCGCTCTCAGCTGGATCTTGGTTGATCCGGCGGCGTCGGTGTTTATATAGGCATTAGGCGCGAGATCGCGGGAATTGGGGCGGTGTATTGAGCACATGTTAATGTTGGAACCACATGCGCTTATTGTGCGGCTGACTTGCAGTTCGCAACCTTGCCTTGTTTGGGAAAAAGGGTGGGCTGCTTTCTTTTGTGGCGCTTCCATTTCGGGAGCGCGAATACAAGTGTAACAAGTCTGCAAGCTGATGGCAATAGCATAACCAATAGCCTAAACTGCGTAATAGAAGACAGTGCTCAGGTATCATGACTCATGAGGAGCGTCTCGCCGCGGTAAAAACAGGGGAGGGAGGTGACAAGCGGGGGCGCGCGACGATCCTCGCCGATTCCTTCGTTATTGATGTCGTCCTTGGTGTTGGAGACGACTTAGGGTCGGTTAGATATCTTCAAGATTTCTCTGATTTTTGTATTTTGCTTATCAAAGTTTACATCTTGAGTCTGGGGTTGTGGTTGGCGTCAAATTTCTGATTTCAACATGTTTGTTCTTCGATTTAGTCAATAAGAGATCTCTTTGTGTCGTCGTTGACGCGGATGAGGAAGGAGCAGAGCCTCGGCATGGGATTGTCTTAGGACGATGGCGACATCGTGAGGTCAAGATCTCATTGTTGGATGACAGTCCATGTTAGTAAAATCAATGAAAGGGGCCAAATTTGGATGAGATAGGGAGATTCCAAACATTGGTGACTTCAATGTTGATGACAGCAGTATTCAACGACAGTTGCTCGGTTTCGTCTTCCTCAAACGCGGCCATGACAGACATATGTGCTGCCAGTATTACTGTTGATCTTAATCTTCTTCTCTGTCTCCCTATGTCGATGAGGTTAGAGGTTATGGGGACAACAACAACACGGAGTACTAGGTCCCTAGGTTTTTAACAGTTTGATCCTATACTACCTCATTTGTAATTTGTCTTTTGGCTAAGGGCCTTCCTATAAAAATATTTAATATAACTGAATCTTTATCCTTTTCAAGGAAAAAAGTCTGCAAGCCGACGGTAGTCTAGATCGCCCCGCTTTTCATCAAGTCACAGTCCACAGTCTCTAGGAAAATTATTTGAACTGCTAATCAGCAGCTAGCTTGGAGCTATCTTTGTTGGGCCTCCACTTAATTTCATATTTGCCATTCAGCTTCACTACTTAAGTTAACTACTGCTCCGCTATTTAACTACTGCCCCCTCCATGTTACAAATAATTTATGTTTTGAACTAGCTACTATTTTATTTTATTTGTAAAATCTACTAGTACTTTTGATACTGTGAAAGGGTTTTTTTGAGCCGAATTATTATGTATTGTTTTGAAATGTTAAATCTAAATAGTTTAAAAAAGTTTCACACATAAAATTTTAAAATTTTGACATGCACATATTTTTGAATGTTAATTTTTCTGATACGAAGGGAATGCATAAAAAATGCTAGCTTAAAGACAGCTTTCCGTAAGGTTATTGCCATCCCTGACAAGAATATACTAGTATCTAGTAACATGCATGCATAAAATCGACTTCGTCTTTCCTTTTACTTTCTCCGTTAACACTTGCCAGTGAAAGAACGCACAGCTGTAATCTTGCCGTGCCCAGCAAAGCAAAAGGCATGGATCCTATTCGATCGCCGCGGGCGCTCACGCTTAATCGCTTTCAGTTGGCGATCGATCAACGGATCGGCGACGGAGCAAGCCGAGGCTGCGTTCCCATCATGTACGTGCGTGCGTGTCCGGGACTCCGGGTGATGCGCACTGGCACGTGGCGTTGCTAGCTAGCTACTAGCTAGCTATAGTACCACGAGCACGAGCTCTCGCCACTCGCTCGCTCAGTCGCTCTCCCGTCGCCTCACGGCCGCCTAGCATAATAGCCTCATGCTCGGCACTCCGAAGCTCGCTTTGCCTCTCGTGGCATGGTGGCGCGGCTTGCCCGAAACGGGGGTGCGCCGCTTCCACTCGAGCCCGGAACGGGTTAGGCGACCTGCCGATTCCGACGAGTCGCGGCGGGTAGCGATCGAGCTACGGGCTGAGGAAACACGATCTACGCCTATAGGCACGTTTACCTGGTGGGAGAAAACACGATCCGCGCGCGAGGAGGGGAGGCGCAGCGCATCACCCGCCATCACAGGGGTGACAGGTGACAAACTCAAGTGGGACGTCGCGCGTGGGACGTCGCGCATCACACGGGCAGACGAACTGGTCAATTTGATTCTAATGGAATAAATGTTTAAGGGGGCAATCGGTCCAGTGCAACCGGTGCAGTAACCGTGAACCGCTCCTTTGGATGATTCATGGGGCGACCAGCTAGCTAGCGCAGTCAAAAGAGCTAACGACCCCCTCTCCCTCTCCCTCGCCACTCTCCCTCGTCACTGGCCGCCGCCCATCTCTTCCCTGCGGTGGCGGGAGGACCCTTGCCCCTCGTCCTTTCCTCTCCCCCTATTTCCCTTTTCAGGTGGTTTCAGCTTGAACTGATACGATAGTGGAGGCTGTCGCGTAGGTGGATTGTCCGGGTCCGACAGTAGGACGATCAGATCCAGTAGTGGAACGTGCAGATACAACCACGGATGTGGCTCATTTCGCTAGTGTGGCATCCATCAAGTTGCCATGTGGCGAGGATGGATGCGCAACAGAGCGGCCGATGTGCTTCCAGGCGGCATAGCAAGCAATTTTTTGACGGTGTGGTCCACCGAATCCATCGGCGTGGTCGCCGGATCACGGTGGGGAGACGGTCAAATAGGGCCCACACATTCAAGAAATGGGTGAGAGATAAAAGATTCATTGAGGACCTGAAAATCTACATCGATTTCAGCGCTAACGAGTTGTTTTAGGTGACACACCTCTATGCCAACACAGAGGTGTACAAGTAGAGGAAGCGCATGTCGGACAAGGGCCAAATTCCCCCTCAGCCCGGGGTGAAGCCTAAGGAAAATAAAAGTCTTCTACATCCTCGAAGGACAAAAAGAAGAAGAAAGAAGGCTTTGCGCCCAAGATTGTGGTTGCGTTAGGCCACGAATCTCCTTCAAAGCTGGAGCAAAAGAAGCCCTTTTACCCAAGAAAGGGAAAAGTGTGTGCTCCACAACACCACGACAATGATCGTGATAATGACGATAAGGCAAGGAAGGATTGCTTGTTCCACAAGGTAGCCGGGCACGAACTCCACAATTGTTGGACCTGACTCAATTGCATGTACGATTTCTACATGGCAAGGGTCTGATGTCTACACTGCCCGAGAAAGGCGACAACAGTAAGGGCATAATTGGTGCCCTCGCTGATAATGCCTCTGAGTATCCCGAGGCAGAGCATCATGTAAAGGTCATATTCGGGGGCTCTTTGGCATACACCACCCATCGTGAGCTCAAGGCTGTAGCTCATGGCGTCCATCACATAGAGCAGGACAAACCTCAGCCTAGGGAGCTCAAATGGACTGAGACTTCTCTGACGGTAGGCGACAAAAACTTACTCTCATGGTCTCTTCCACAAGTAACTCAACCGTTGGGCAAGTTATGATTGACGGTGGAAGTTCCTTGGACCTGATAACGGTTGAAGCCTTAGATAAGATGCAAATCCCGAGGTCCAACATGAAGAACATTGTCATACCTTTCTCTGGCATAGTACCCAGATAAAAGGTGCAACCCTTGGGTCAAATTGTGTTGCCCATTACGTTTGGAGGCCACACCAACTTTACGACGGAATTGATCACCTTAGAGGTGGTTGATATTGCATCTGCGTTCAACACCATTTTGGGGCGACTGGCTTTGGCCAAGTTCATGGCTGCAACTCAGCATCCCTATCACTGTGTTAAGATCCCCGACCCAAAGGGGGTTATCATGGTCAATGACAGTTACAACGGGACCCTGGACTGTAATGAACGATCGCTCGCCATGATGGGGCAGTTGCCTCAGCCCGGTCCACCATAGGAACTGAAAAAAAACTTCCTGGTTCAAATGAGCCCTCAGTTTAGGGCGACACTAAGGAAGTCACCCTCTTTGAGGACGACCCAACCAAGACCATACCTTTGGGGACCTCCTTGGACCCCAAATAGGAAAATGAACACCCTACCTTCCTTTGGGCAAGAGCAGATGTGTTCGCATGGAAATGATCTGATATGCCCAAGTCCCAAGGGAGATGATTGAGCACAAACTAACTGTTCAGCTTGGCAAACAACTCGTCTGCCAAAAGCTTCTCTAGTTTTCCAATTTCAAACTTAGCATTATCTAGGACCAGCTTCAATAGCTCCCAAAGGCCAGTTTCATTCACCTGGTAGAACACACCAAGTGGCTCACCAACCCGGTAATAGTTAAGAAGAAAGGGAATAAGTGGTACATGTGTGTTGGCCACATGGGCCTCAATGTCGCTTGTCGAGAGGACAACTTCCCACTACTTCTTGTAGGCCAACATACATGTCGACGCGATTCAGGAGTCCAAACTCAGGAGTTTTTTTTTCATGCCTACTCAGTTTATAACCAAATTAGCATCTCATCATGTCTTTTGGTCTTAGGAATGATGGTGCTACTTGTTTCGGGCGTTTTTCCCCTTTTTAATGGCTTATGCGCAACGCGAAACTCGGCGGCCACGGGTGAGAATAAAATAACATGCGGGCGTGCCAATGTATATAAATACACAAAAGAAATAATAAATACGGGAAATCAGATATTTTATTAATGGAATAAAATACAGTCTCTCGATATATTTAAGCTCCATAGCCTGTAGATAAGAACATCTAACATGGGCGATTGGAAGTTCGCTGTTCCCGGGGCCTCGGAAGGTCTCCTGGTTAATTACATCTGCAAGATGAATCTCACAGAATACCTTTGATTAAGCTGTGTTAACGTCGACATCAGTCTTCGCCTGCAGTCACTATGCATGCAGAGAAAATAGATAATAAACAAAGTAAATGGCGCCGGCAGCAACCATGGTCGTATGTGACCATGTGCCGAAGATAGCGAAGTCGTTGTATGATGGACCTCGCCCGCCTATGTCGTCCGGCCTCATCAGTCTCGAACGGCACAACTGGGATATGTATATGACCTGAAATCAAAACATGCATAGATATGCTAGGCTTGACCAAACTTCGTCAGGTTGGATAATTCTGCAAAATAGATCTGCAATATATATTGACATGTATTTATCGGCGACCTGCAATAGATCACAATGGATATGGTGTTTTGATATTTTATGTAACTTCGGGGCATTTTAAGATTTATAGCTCCCGTTTGGCACATCATGGGAATGTAGCGACCTGCAGTAGATCACAATAAATATTGCATCGAGTAAAGACGCATTGATTTATTTGATAACTCCGGAGCATTCATAAAGTATGGCTCCCGTTTGGCACATCATGGGAATGTAGCGACCTGCAGTAGATCACAATAAATATTGCATTGAGTAAAGACGCATCACTTATTTGATGTTTATGTAACTACGGGGCATTCAAGATTTATAGCTCCCGTTCTGGACATCATGCCGTAATTATTGAATAGAAAATCAAAGGGCTCGAGTATATTTCGTAAGCACCTTAATAATATTTTAAGTCTAAAAGACTTATTTAAAGCAGAGATGAACATGGGGCTAAATTAAGACCAGCTAGCACCCTATATCAGATCAATATATGATTGGAGTATTTAGGGGTTGACTTATCGTCTAACACCCTATATCAAATATGAGAACATTGGATAAACTACAAAATAGGAACGACATGAAAACAGGGCTTAACTATAATTTATAAGCACCTTACTAGCAAGTACATGATTATTCAAATATTTAAAGCACGTATGAATATGGGGCTAAATTAAGGTTAAGCTCCCTTTAAATTACAGATGCTGATGATACAAATTAACAAAATATGGGGCCAGACTACATTAGCACCCTAATGCAAATGTGATTATACTGGATGGACAACATATAATGATGATACGAGATATAGGGGTTATATAGTTCTAACACCCTTGTGAATATAAAAGATGTCCAAAACTAAGAAGTATATTTATCACGAAAAGGGCTAAAACCAGATCTTAAAGCACCCTAGTGCAAGTATGCCATGTTCAGAGGATTAAACTGTAAATATCTTGTCAAGGAATTCTAAGACTTGGGGCTAAAATAAGGTTTCAGCACCCTTATCAAATTAACACGGAATCCAGGGACTAAATTGCAAAAGTGCCAAAATCCCCCTTCTTCCCTATGCGGCTCACTCCACATCGTGCTCCTCTCAGCCTGCAGTCATACACATACAGAGAGAGGGGAGAAGGGAGGAGGAGGCCGGCCAAGTGGCACGCCGACTAGGGCGGTGCCGGCCATGGGGCGCGCCGGTCAGGGGCGGCGCCGGCCAGAGGCGGCGCAAGCGGTCCGGCGGCGGCATGGGGACGGCGGCGGCTTGAGGCGCGCCTGCCATCTGAGGCGACGGCGCATGGCGACCCAACAGCGGCATGGGGCGAGGTGGCGCCTTGGGGATAGCTACAAACAGCGGCGATGCGTGGGCACCGGCGGTTTGGAGTCCCTGTCCATCCCTACATTGAAGAAGATAGAGGTAGGATTATGGCGAAGTTATCAACCTGCAGTCCCGTTCTCCATCTAGTCCGATTCGATCTTCCTCCTGCAATTGATCTTCAAAACCTGCGAAGAAAATGGTTCCTGTGTGGCCTCTTTGCGTAGTCAGCCTCTTGTGTTCGACGACCTGCAGAAGAGAAGAGAGAGCCCGATCCCTGCAACCTGCAGAAGAGTGTCGATGTCCTCCTCCAGAGCGTGGGAAGAAGACCCTGCAAAGAAGAAGCCCTGCAGAGAAGAAGCCTTCCTTTTGTGTGTGACGTGAGATATGTTTTATAGGCAGGGGAAAGGCCGGAAAATGAGGATCTGGTGCCTGAGTTTGTTAGTCACGCATAGAGAGAAATAGGATAGGCTGGTGCATGTTGGTTAATGAAGATAAGCACCGTAATTATCTTTTAATCAAGTGCTTAAAAAAATGAGCCGCCGCAAACTTGTTTATAATTATCCTCCGATCAATTATTCAATAATGTGATAAATAAATTATCAGCATTAAAAAAGGTGAAATTTTCACGTCAAACACTACTTTTCAGCGCCTGATGCAGAAGACCTTCCTCGATCAGATCGGACGGAACTTGGAGGTGTGCGTAGATGACATAGTCATCAGGAGTAAACAAGACTCTAACCATGTGTGTGACTTTGAAGAAATATTTTGTAATCTTAGGAATCATAAAATAAAGCTAAACCCGGAGAAGTACACCTCTGGTGTACGATTCGGAATGTTGCTCGGGTACATGAATTGATCACTATCATAAAATAAAGCTGAACCCGGAGAAGTACACCTCTGGTGTACGATTCGGAATGTTGCTCGGCCGCTCGGGTACATGAATCGATCACTATGTATTGGCGTCAACCTTGAAAAAATTGAGGCTATCGAGAACTTGCAACCCCCAACCAATTTTAAATAGTTGCAGGGCCGAACCGGGCGCATGACGACTCTAAGTTGTTTTATTTCTGTTGGTGATTGATAAGTGGCCCATCCCGAGATGGGCCTTGGGCCGGTTCCGTACCGACCCACCGCACGCACAGAAGGTCCAAAAGACCGCCCTTGGCCGTACTAAAGGAAGCATCTAGCCCGCCAGGGTCTCCCCTGGGCTTGACTAGGTCAACAGCGCCTCCCTGACTTCTAGCTAGGGGTGCGGCGTACCTCCCGAGCTATATTTGGCCTGGGAAAGGGTCCCGCAGGTAGTCCTCCTGTCCGTGGGCATGTGGCGACAACCGTCATGTCCCACCGCACTTTCCCCGCCCTTGATCGGGAAGAACTATGCCTCCCCGGGAACCCGCAGCTCGGGGAGAAACACGCGGGCAGCTCGGTTTGTCGTTTGCCTCCTTTGGCAGGCGGCGACGGTTGTTACGCTACGCGACGCCCCCAACGGGCGGCGCGAGGCTGGCCCGGTCCAGTCAATGCTATATCGGGGGTAAAGGGAAAGTGCTTTCTCCCTAAAGAAGATTCCTTCCCCATATCGGCATCCCAAGACAAACATGTGTCCAATACTAAGTGACCAGTTTCTCCCTGCAAGCTTTGGACCAGACAGAGCCCTGGAATGAGACAAGGGCACCGCCACTGAAGCAGAAACGGGCGCGGGGCCTGCCGTATCAGCTCCGGGCGACCCGGGCGACTCACCGGGCCTATAAAAGGAGGATTCTTGGACATTCAAAGGGATCCGATGGCCTTCGATTCCAAGTCACCAAAAAACACACGCATCCGAAGTTTCCTTAGCAGTAGCCATAATCCTTAGTCGCGACACTTGTAAGCTCGGGATCGGTGCCTGCAAGCCCGGTCTCGGCACCTCTGTACTGCTTCCCACCATATAATCAACAAGGCCGGAGTAGAGCTATTACCCGGCAGTGGGGGCTCGAACCAGGATAAATCGCTTGTGTCTTCACGGTTTGTATTGTTTCCTCTCTCTCTTTCCCTCTTTCTCACCGTACGAAGGATCCATACCCAGATCACTAAATCGCACCAAGCCCTTGTCCGGGAAGACCGCGTGGCCTGAGCCCCCGTAGGCTTGGCCGCCGCCCCGGGCTGCTGAGAAGGGTGGTCGTTGGGCCTCACACCAACTACAAATTCGTCTGCCGGTCCGTGGACCCGCTGCTCTTTAGGAGCGCGTTTCCTAACACCGACAATTTCTCGGTTAGGTGAGCACGTACCACCTTTCTTCAAGGTTTTGTGCAAGCACAATGGTTTTGAATAGACAGAGAGCCAATAAGTCTCTCGAGACTTAAGCAATAGCTGCCTAACCCACCTGCCTTAACGATACCCTAGCATGGGGAAGACTTGTTGATTAACTTTGTAGCTACCCCCAAGTGGTAAGTGTCATTTTGGCAGTGGAGCATAATGGTGTCCAAAGAACTATCTATTACGTGAGCGAAGTATTGCACGGGTCAAAGGAACATTACCCGACAACCCATAAGCTACTGTACGCTCTACTTATGCCCTTCGAGAAGTTAAAATACTATTTATAGGCACACAAAATAATAGTTCCAACTACCTTCCTGGTAGGTGATATCTTGAGGAATCAAGAGGCCACCGACCGGGTATCTAAGTGGCCAATAGAGCTAATGGAGTTTGATATTCAGTTCACTGCCCAGACAGCTATCAAGTCACAAATATTGCCGATTATCTGGTCGAGTGGACTAACCTAGGTAACTCTTGCCCGTAGCAGCAGTCTATCATAGATGACAAGTGGGCTATGTATTTTGATAGCTCTCGCGCCTATGAACGCTCGGGGACTAGAGTTGTTCTAATTTCCCCACCGAAGAACAACACCAACATACAATTTCTTTACACTTCTTGGCATCTAATAGTGCTGCAGAGTATGAGGCCCTTTTGACCGGGCTTTAGCGGCTTATTGTTAAACGGGATTCACAGTTATTCGTGCAACATGTAAATAAGGAGTATCAGCGTGTTGGGATGTTTTGATGGCAGGTTACCTAGTTAAAGTGAGGAAAATAGAGAAGTACTTCACGCACTTTGAAGCACTTTGAAGTGTTTTACATGCCCCGGAAGGACAATACCTTGGCAGACCAATTATCCAAGGTTGGTTCCTCACAACTATTCGCTCTAGCAAGAATGCTCGTCGACCATTTATGCAATCCCTCTATAACTGGTCGGGAGGTGTAGATTGTGCGCTTGACGTGTTGGAGTGGTGGTCGATGTTATGCTGTATTGGCGACGCTAGTGTTGCGTCTATGCCTCGTGTTTCATATCAGTGCATTTTTTTCTTTTTATATATTTTAATGAATGAATTGACAACAAAATTTGCCATTTCCAAATATTTGTTTCGAAGTGAGCGGTGAACAGACAGCAGACTAGTGTAGAGGGGCAAATGGGCTTGGAAAGTATATTTCAACCTAACGAGCCCACATGCCGAGCACATTCTGATTCACCAGGGCCTTCCTTGCTGGGTTGGCTGCAACACAAGCCTCGAACAAAATGGGCTTCGGCTACAGAAGGAAATAGACGTCCCAGATCTACACAATGCCCTCGATCAGAACTACTGAAGCGACTCGACCGCCGTCCGATCGCAATTCAGCAGGACAACGCAAAATCACCACGCAGAGGGAGCCTTTCCCCGAAAATCGCCTGCTTCCATCGAAAGATATCACCAAAGGGAGGGAGCCTCGGCCTCCCCATGGCGGCCTCGCGCTTCTGTCTCCCCCTCTCCCCCCGCCTCAGCGCCTTCGCGTCCTCCTCTCGCCCCCTTCTCGCCGCCCACCCCGGAGCCCTGCCCCTCTCCCGCACCACCGGCCCCGCCATGCCTCTCGCTGCCCACGCCCGCCGCGGGCTCGGCTCCTCCCTCGCCGTCGCCCCGCCCGCCGGGGACGAAGACTTCGCGACAGGTTAGCCGGCGCCTCCTCCTCCTACTCAATCCTCCCAAAAGCCTTTCTGCACTCGGCCGTTGTTATACTGCTAAGTGCTACCTCTCACTCCTCTTGATTCGATGCTGCTGTTTAGCTGCCGACCTCCGGTTCGAGCCGCCGCTCCAGGTCGTGAAGTACCCCGACCCCGTCCTGCGCGCACGCAACAAGCGCATCACCACCTTCGATGACAGCCTCCGCCGCCTCGCCGATGAGATGTTCGACGTCATGTACAAGTGAGTATGGACGTTGTTGAGTCATGTCCCCCTTTCCCCCTCGGATATCTGCTACCTGTCCTGTTTGATGGAATGCGCATGCAGGTGTTGTTCACCAAGTTGAGCGATCGATTTTTTTTTTTCACGAAACATGCATGCCAATGTTAAGTTGATCGGCCACTGGCTTCACGAGGTTCATCTGATAGTCTGGGCAGGGGTGGATGCAGCAAAAAATAATAGGAGGGGCTAAAGTTTAGCTTAAGCGTCAAGTCTAAAGTTTAGCCCCTTCTTCTTTTCTATTTTATACTAAAACTTATAGCTGGGTCTAAGGTGAGGCTCCAGTAGGTGGGGCTAGAGCCCACCAGACCCGGTGCTAGGTCCGCCCCTAGGTCTGGGGTTAACTAGTGCTTCCTGTGGGAATACTCATAGCACTGCTCAATTAAGGCGGTTTCCATTTGGTTGAGGAAAATGGGTACAGAGCCGCAATATACATTTAGGAAATTGCTGGGCGAGTAGAAGCTCAATTCAAAGCAGTGTGCTTTAGAATACGAATGGCCCACCGGATTTTACATGTGTTGCTTTCGTTAAGTCAGCAATTTGAGGCCTCACTTGTACTTACAAGGCTGCAGGGGCCCTGGAATGGTCAGGTTAGAGCATGTACATCAGAAACGGTATCAAGCGCCGGCCGGTGTCAGCGCGCGAGTGCCCGCGCAAGAATTTCAAAAACGCATGTCTGCGCAGCGGGCGGGCGGGATGGCGCGGCCGGTTATGGCGTGATACAGGCTGCTTGATGCAGGCCCTGTTGTTCATGCGCTTAGTGTTTCATTCAATGAACATCAGACTAATGTGATGGGCTTTCGAGAATGTTGACCAATTTTTTGAAGTTCACAAGTCTATGTGGCATTCTACTTATTTCCTGATTGGTGAGCAAGTAGCTAATAATAATCATCTCATATCTTCAAGAAAGGACTGCTATACTATATTTTCTACATAACGAGTAGGGTGTCCGGTGCATCTGCGTGGCTAGATTAATGTCAATTTTTAATTTGACATGGGCTATTATTTCTATTTTTTTCTATTCCAAATTTATGATTTTTTTTCTTCTTGTAGTCGGTATGGACTCTTTCTTTTAGTTTGACATGGACTCTCATTTCTATTTGTCTATTCTGAATTTCTATTTTTTTTATTGTAGTAGGTACACACACTCTTTTTTATCTGTCATGGAGTTTATTTCTTTTTTATTCTGAATTTCTATTTTAACTTTTTATTTGGCATGAATTCTTCATTTTAATCTAATCCATTATAATTCGGGCCACTACAATCGATGGTGCAGATCTTTCTTTTCCTCTTTGGTTAATGTGGGAATTTATAGTATTTTAGGATTAATGTGGTGGCTCTGTTTAACTCAATTTTATATATATAAAAGAGGATAGGATAGGATGTAGTGTTACAATTAAATTGTTGGTTTCTTGCTACAGGACTGATGGCATTGGTCTCTCGGCACCCCAAGTCGGGGTGAACGTGCAGCTCATGGTATTTAATCCAGCTGGGGTTAAGGGGGAAGGAGAGGAGATTGTCCTTGTCAACCCAGTGGTTTACAAGTTTTCAAAGCGATTGTTGGTGTATGAAGAGGGTTGCTTGTCATTCCCTGGAATATATGCCAACGTGCTGGTGAGAATAGCTGTATTACCAGTTGTATTGTTGCTTGACTGCTGGAGTGTTACACCTGACATAACTATTGAAGTTAGGTGTTTCTCATTTTTTTCTGTGTTGTTTCTGTTCTCTTATTCTGCATATTTGGACGTGCACTCAGCAAGCATTTGATTTTCTATGTGCTGTTTTTTACTTCTGGTTTTACTGTAGACATGCTTAGAAATAAAAAGCAAGTTCATACAATAGCGTTGTCAATGATGCTAGCGGCCTTAAAATGGCAACAGAGAAAATCATGATATGTTTATCTGATGTGCTTGCACTGATGTATGTCACTTTGAGGATTGAATTGCTCCCGCATACTGTTGAAAGCACTTTCTTGTTCTAGGCCCATTTCCATATTTTGTGTTATCAATGTGTGAAGCGTTCAGATGGAATTATTAAAACAAACTTCCATCCTATGATACCTTTAATTTTAGTCCTGGTTAGGTCCTGTTAGGCTATGCAACCCAACAACATCCTTCGTTAATTATATTCTTAGATCATTCCTCTTGCATCTATGGGTGGTGCTTGCACAAAAGGAGAGTTATCTAATTTATCTCATTCTTGATTTTTTTGTCGCTGTTTTATGATTAAAATGCATAGATGATAAATACATTGACCTTGATACACGAAATAAACTATGTAAATTGGAGAGAAAAATTCCAAAAATAGCCTCTGCCTTGTACCATTGCAATATTGCAAATTAAAAAGACGGAAAATTGCATTCACACTATAAAATTTGGTATACCTAGTAGGTGAATGATTGATGATCGCCATATCCATGCAGAGACCAGACAAGGTTAAAATTGATGCTCAAGATGTCACAGGGACAAAGATCAATGTTAAACTATCAGGTCTACCTGCAAGAGTTTTCCAGCATGAGTTTGATCATTTGCAGGTAAATGTCTAGCCATGATCAAAGTTAAATTGGCAGGTTTGAATGCAATAGGTCTCTAGCAATGTTCCACCACACCACCAAATCATGTTCATATTTTGCATGTTTTTTATTAGAAAAAAAGATGATTGAGCATACTTTAATTTTTAAAATGAAGGTATATATTGTTTCTGTTCAAATGGGAATTAAATGGAGCTTAAGTTTTCATGGGATAGAACTTGGAATCACATTTGAATCAAGCGATGATAAGCATCCTTAAGCATATATGTTTGCCAGTCACCAAAAAAAAAAACATTTTGGGATATGAGCACTTGTGCTGTCAAACTTTTTAAAAATGTTTATATCTTAAACATGAAAATCTTATGTGTACATTGGTCTTGAATGCATATTCTTAACGTTATAATTTTAATGGGCTGTATAATATATATTACATAAAAAGCTACTGTTGAAAGTTGCTTTTTTGGGGACCACGTCGATATCCAAACTGACATGTTTTTTGTAACTAGAGAGAGTACGTTCTATTTATGCCCCTATGTTCTCGCTATTTTTTATTTGCAATGTGCTGAAGTAACCCTATAGTTGTGAGGTGATACCCCCCCTCCAACCCAATAAAAAGTATTAAAATCTCGTCAAGCGATGGAAACATGGGCAGTGGCTCAATATTTCAATTCTTACCATCTAGTTGTGGATGTGCAGGGGATTCTTTTCTTTGACAGAATGACTATGGATGTTCTTGAGAGCATACGTGAAGGATTGAAGGTTAGAAAATGTATTTATAATGCAGTATAACGGGATCTCTTTGAAAATTTCATTTTATAGTAGTTGTAATTGTGCTTCTATGGCTCCCAAAAATTAAACAGCACAAATCCAAAAGCAGTCTTGTCATTTAGTTGTGGGTCATTGCAATAGACCCTAATGAAATGTGTTTTGAAATATGTGCTTTTCACTTTTGAGGAGACTACGGAAGGATAGTATCACTACTAAGTTTTTGTTATCACTAGAGCTGATCATGACATGTTATTTCTGTATTTTTAGTTTTGAATATGTTTTTATATTTTTTGGTTGGAACATGATTTTGGTGTGTTAAGTTTTGCTAGGTTTGCTTGTGTAACCTCTTGATCTCAGCATCCTATCAGCTTCCTCTAAAAAGACCTCCCTATCAATTAAGACACCTTGCATTTAATTGAAATGAATATTGTGTGCATAAATATTAATTGGGCCTGCATGTTTTTGTTTATATTTGGTTATGCAATGACTGTTTTACGACTTTTCCTTACATTTACAATAGAACCTAGAGAAGAAATATGAGGAAATGACAGGACTGTTAAGTCCTGAAACTGTTGACAACTGGAGAGAGACAAAGGATTTCATTAGTTTCTCAAGATGATGACTTTTGGTAGGTCTATTCATCTTATTATCTTCATAATTTGGATGACTTCTCATATTCTGTTAATGAACAGTTCAACCCTGAAAATTTAATGTCTGCTATTCTTCGAACAGGTTCTGGGAATTTTCCAAATATATGATTGAACCAGACTTTACATCGAACTGTTTGTGAAACAGTTGATAATGCCAAATTGCCAGACCATACATACTGCTGTAATTCTAGTTTTGGCAGCCTTTCTATGTGTAGTTATGTGCAATATCAGTGAAATTACAAACACTAATATACTAGTGACGAGTGAGATGTTATTTCCAATGATGAATATCTAAACAGTGTTCGTGTTTCCTATTTATGATTTTTAGAGGATACTATACATCCTCTTTTACATGGGGTTGTTCATGTACACACTGATCTTTCAGATCAGAAAATAGAAAAAACTTACCTTTTTGTTGGGGGCAAATCTAGTGCACACACCCAGTGTTACCAACATCTCAGTTTGCATGCTTACAATTATTATGTATGGTACAAGTTCTCTGATATTTCATATTTCAATAATATTCTCATGTTATCTTTGTACACAAGTAATAATGGTTAAAGTTCAAAAAAATGTGCCCAACAGAGGTGATGCTGCCTCCAATCCAAAATAGATGTGTTTTAGTTAGTTTTAGTTTGTAAATATATGTATTGTCATTTATTGGCAAAACTTTAGCAAATTCAATTCAGTAGTGATGCTGGTCACTGTTACGTGCAAGCACGCAACAGGGGGATACGGCCCTTGACGCGGGCGAGACGAGCTGTTGTCGAAGCTACCGCCTTTGGCTGTTATCGGAGCCACCGCCTATGAGATTTAGATCTCAATTTTAATTCATTGCTTGGATCATAATTAAGGATACATGACCATTCCTTTTATAGGGAGAACAGATTTAGATCTTAAGAAAAGATCGACTTGAACAACAAGAAATGAATTACTTGAACTTTAAGAAACTAATCCCTAATAGGTAGAAACATATTCTAAATATAAACGCAGCCTGGGGCCACGCGCTACAGTAATCACGGTACTGTTCACACTCGCTACAGTAACCGCGGTACTATTCATGGCCCGTTTGGGCCCTATTGGGCCTGCCCATAACATTACTCCCCCCTTCAAATCAACCTTGTCCTCAAGGTTGAAGCAATGACGCCCAAGAACTTGACGTCGATGTTGAAGTCGAAGCGCATCGCCATGAGCACGTCGTAGCCGCGATGGTCTTGTATGGTTGCAAAGCATCCGCCGATGAGGATGCCGATGTCGATGTTGCGGTAGCCGGGTGTGTGCTCGACGTGGAGCGACGCAAGACCTGATGCCATGAGGGTGTTCCTCTTGAAACCTCGTCTTAGGAGAAATCACACAGGAGATCAGCATGGCGTTGCCCGCAGGATCATCCCAATGTTGTTGCTGGGTGTCGTCAACGACGTCATTGATAGTATTGTGGTCACCGACCAACCCGGTGTCATCACGATGGTGCTGTTTTGGAGGTGGCGCACAGCTGTCCCTGGAGTTGTCGTACTGCCCTGACTCCAATTCCTCCACCGCCTTCTCCTTCCCTTCAATCTCCTCCATCCCTTTGCCCTTGACTTGGATCGACTCAATATAGTCGGCCAACATCTTCTCCAATCTAGCAATTGATGCCTGCATCATATCCTGCGAGGTGCGTAGCTCCTCGATGGACGTCTCCAACCTTCTGATCCGCTCCTCGCTAGAAGCCATCACAGGAGGACCGGTCGGCTCTGATACCAATTGTTACGTGCAAGCACGCAACAGGGGGGATACGGCCCTTGACGCGGGCGAGACGAGCTGTTGTCGAAGCTACCGCCTTTGGCTGTTATCGGAGCCACCGCCTATGAGATTTAGATCTCAATTTTAATTCATTGCTTGGATCATAATTAAGGATACATGACCATCTCTTTTATAGGGAGAACAGACTTAGATCTTAAGAAAAGATCGACTTGAACAATAAGAAAGGAATTACTTGAACTCTAAGAAACTAATCCCTAATAGGTAGAAACATATTCTAAATATAAACGCAGCCTGGGGCCACGCGCTACAGTAATCGCGGTACTGTTCACACGCGCTACAGTAACCACGGTACTATTCATGGCCCGTTTGGGCCCTATTGGGCCTGCCCATAACAGTCACCGGAGAGATGGGTATATAATCAATCGGGGTACATTACATGCAAATCTAAGGCAGTTGTTCATCTTTGTTCCATGCATGTTGAGCTAAAATGAGAAGTGTTGTCTACTGAGACAGGAGGGCACATTAAAAATAAAAAATCTTCACCAGTCGATATGCTTGCTGATAATGGACACACATTACATTTGCTTGGTTAACAGCTGTAGGAAGAAACATTAGTGTTGCATGAGAGCATCTTCTATATGAAATTACTGTTTGATATCTGTAATTTATTTAGCAATGCTGTCATTGTGATATGAAATATGATATTATTATAGACTTCAAATCTGAACAGATGTGCTGTCTTTTCCCCCCATTAAGTTGTTGTGGTTCTTATGAGTGGTTTTTATGACTAACTCAATACCATCGGTATATCTAGAGCGTGTTGCATGGTTCAAGATTTGATAACTGCACTACGATATATTTTTGAATAGTTTAGCAATTGTATCCTTACTATCAGTAAAACATTCCATTTAGTGAATGGTGTACTTGCGTATGAGTTAACTTTTTCTTTCTTTTATCTTTATTTCTGGCGCTGTCCCTGTTTAGTATTCTTAAGATGATGCATAGCCTTACTTCTTTCCATTTGATTTGATATGCTTTCAGCCTTTCACTGTTGTTGAACTAGTGAGCAGCAGATGGTTGTGACAACTGTCTTCTGTAGTTTACTCTAGCATATGTGGCTTGATATTTGAACAACTGATATCGCATATTCGCATGGTTAAGTTTCAATAGGTGTTGCACTAGTGTACCTTGATAGCTTATTATTGGTCCCTTTTGTGTTGAAAAATAGCTGATTGTAGCTGTGGTATAATGCTAGAAAAAATGCTTAAAAAGCATATGCATGCATTTTTTATTTATAACCTAATTAATAAGCTGGTATGTCTATGTAATGTTCGTATGAGTTATGGGTGGTTCTCACATCCAATTCATGTGTCTTCTGCAATTTCTTTGAACTTTTTGGAACACTTTTTACTATCCATTTTCATAACTTCTAGCTAAACCAATAAAATCACATTTCCATTTCCTGTTGTGCCATAATATTGAATTCGTGCATTACATTTTTTTTAGTATTTGTTACCTTAAAACTAGCTATACTGTACTTTTTTATATATATATATTTTTTAGTTTCCTTAAATATGCTTTTCTGTTTCTTTGGCGGAACGCTGAAGTTTTTTTTTTCTATCCATTGATCAGTATGCATGTTGGTAATATAAACAGTGTTCTATCATTTAGTAATCTGTTTCTGAATATCGGTTCAATTACTCAATATTGTACATTGAACATTGTCCTTGGGATCCTTTGCTTGCTTCTTTAACAGTTGCTTCAGCTTCACCAAATGATCTGTTGTCATTATGTTTACCTCACAATTCTATTTGTTAATGTTCAAGGATGTTCTGTATTTTTTTATAACATTTACCTATACAGCTATACTTTTAATCAAATTGCGATATCTTTATATTTTCAACTCAAATAAATATTCTTGTTTAGTGTCCATTCATATGAAAGTATCTATGTTTGCGTTGATGGAAAGCAAGGTGACACATGCATTAGTAACAAGACATAAAAAATAATTGTATATATGCACACCACCAAACAATGGTGCAAAGGGGTCGGAAGTATCACAACGACCACTCATGGATAAGCACCAATCAATGGATGAAGGTACTTTCTTTGTTTCAACTTTCAACATATATCGTGGTATGACTGTAAGTTGTTCCCAGCAGGTTTTCCAATCTGCAAGCAAGCTATGGGAGGAATTGCTGGAGTGTAGAGTTCTCCAAAAGCATGCCAGCAAAATGGGTCGTTTAGGTGGTAGTGGGGTATCTGCATAGGTTTGAGTTGAACTCCAGTAAGAGTTATCCCTGAACAAGGTGAGCTGTCACTGCATGCAAAATGGACAGGCTTGATTGTAAATGTCCCTCTGATGTTCTCATACTGAACACCTGATACTGCCACTGCTGATGTTTGATTTGTACAGGTTCTTCTGTCGCAATAAAACTGGTCTATGATAATAGGTGTTTGAACTTCGGAAACTTGTATGTTTGAGAACCTTATGTCTTGAACCAGCCCTAAACCACCCTGCAAGGAGAGTTCAATTTGTTTACATCAGTAAGTATTATGATTTTGCTTGGCATCATCATTCTTTTGTTTTTTTGGATTATTGTTGTAATCATGTTGCTTGTACAAGTGCATGAAGAGGATCGCCCCCCCTTTGTGACAATGTAATTGAACTAGGATTCTGTTTGTACCTACAAGCATGAGCTTACCTGCCAGGTCTTGATTCTGACACCCGTCATAGTTCTGAACATGTTGACATCTCGTACGGTAACATTAGAAACACATGCTTTTGTGTTGTCCCGGCCTAGTCCACCAATACTGATTCCATGCCCTGGTCCACAATTCACATTGTGTATATTTATGTTGCTGCATCCTGTTTGGATGGAGACACAATCGTCACCTGCATCGAATAAGACAGATGTCATTTTACCTGTGCTATGCTATTATTTTGGAGTTACTGTGAAAGGGAGTTCGATACTTCAAGTTCAAGAGTACACTAGTAATTTTAAAATGAGGGACTGGCTCTATCCCTCTGTATTGATTTAACGGAACAGAGGGACAAGCTTTCAGTTGTTCCTGGGCCTTTTATTCACAGAACATATGAGTTGTCTTGTGTTTTAAAATTCTTGCTGCAGATTTGTTTCACTTTTGTAGTAGTTGGGCAAATCAAAATCACTGAGCATAATTGATGTATCCTAGATGCCTTTTCTCTAACTTTTACTTGAATTTAGTTGTAAGGGGGAATTACCACAAGCCAAGTTGGTATGATGAATGCTGACATCTTTGGAGTTTTGCAGGTGTATTCCATCAGTGTTGAGACTGTTTTCAGGGGAGGATATTGTCAAGTCGTGGACCATCACACCTTGACAGGCATCGAACTTAAGATGGCATTGCGAGCTATTGACAATAGTGATACCAGCTACCACGACGTTGAAACTACCATAGAACCTCAATGCCTGCATCAGGGTGCGGAGTTACAGTTCCAGGACTTAGTTTTGTATTCAATAAAAAAATGTGCACTCAGATAGTGATCTTACTGTAGGTTTAATCTGTGGCATCCTCTCAAGGTCCTCATCGTACTGCTGAAAAACATCTAAGGTAAGCAAATAACTTGACCAACTTTTGAGTTGTGCACATATAATGTTATACTAGTCTTACTGTGTCAACATCGCTGTCATCATCTGGGTCTGAGTAGGCCCACCACTGTTGCCCCCTACCATTTATGATGCCATTGCCTTGAATTGTTACTCCATTTAATTTAGTGAATTCAAGCCATTGAAGCAATCCAGAACCCCAGGCTTTAGCACTGGTTGGGGCTAAGATCGTTCCTTCCAGCTGCACAATGAGCACACCATTTAGCACCATTATATTTTGTTTTCTATTTATTTGCCAAATTTGTGGTTTGCTGCATATTATAGTGCCATTAAACTTTGTGTTTTATTAGACAAAACGTATTCCTTTTTTGTGCTTTATTAGACAAAACGTATTCTTTTTTGTGTTTTATTAGACAAAACGTATTCTTTTTTCTGATTAATAAATGTCCTGCTGCTTGTAAGTTTCACATGTTGTTAAACATAATTACAATTTATATATATTTTTGGCCTGTCTACCAAAATGGTATTTTTCTATCTTAAGCTTTAAGAGATCGTTTTCTTTTGCCATATGTAAAACTACATGGGATAGTTATATACTATTATACAAACTAAAGTTAATCTTCACAACTATGTGGGCGTGCCAGAGGCATAGTCCTAATCTTTATGAAGAAACTTATCAGGGGAGAGCATTTTGGTGGGACTAGGAAATTACCTGGAACAGAATGTTTGGTTTGCAGTAAGGCCCAGAGAATGAGATCGGCCCAACGAGGAACTCTAGTTCTGATGGCACGAGAACTGTAGATGCACCCTGCTTGCACGCAGCGGCCCATGCTGCTTCAAAAGCCTGCAAAATTGCAGGTATACTCATTTAGCTCAACCGTATCTTGAAAAGTTACTGTCCTCTAGACTTGGTACAATAAAATGAACCCTGGGGCAACACACACACACATAAAGCCCAGATCCCTAAGCTAAGAATGGTCTGTTCCCTAAGCCAAGAATAGTCTGTTACACTGGGCATCCTACGGTTATACTTGCTGTATCTAAACGATGGGCAGATTACAATCGAAAAGAAGGGGAAGAGTTTTTCCTGAAAGTGATCCCATGCACATCGTTGACAGCCTTAATTTCTTGCAAATCGACAATAACATTTCCTATAGTTTCCAACAAACACGGATAATGGAATCTTTCTTCTGGGTAATTCTGTTGGTTTCAATGTATGTTCCGATTAAAAACTCCAGTCACATCACGTTTTCTTTCTTTTTTTAATAAAAAATTTCAGAAAAACTTTCCAATTTGATAAAAAAAAAAGGACTATGAAAGTGGCAAAAATAAGCATTTTGCTATCCCCTGACTGTAAAGGCTGGGAATCAAAAGACTGCAGTAGTTTGCTTGTATTTCCTCGTAACACAAACTTGCAAGTACTATAGAAGAGGTTCTGTTGTGAGCCGACTTATTTGGTGCCCACTTCGTACTCTCGCATGACTACTCAAATAAAAATAGTGATAAGAAACAGTAACCAGCTAGACGTGTAAGGACATCTCTTTATGCATTAGGTGCAGTCAGTCATATGAGAAGAGAACAATCCAAAATAGGGAACAAATCAAATTGCCGGCAACACATGCAGTCATGCAAAATACTGACTACAGAAAAAGTAAAACGCTAGTGACAATCTCCTCGGGCTCTGCACTTGAAATCATGTGAGGGTAACATTCCATGATCGTATGCAAAAATGAAATGTGTTCAAAGTGCCTTGTAATCTGAAGAAAATGGAACAATATGAAGTGTCATAAAATTTCGAAATATCACATGCATGCTAAAATCTAATCTCGAAATTTCCATGGTATGACATGTTTTGCTGGAGTGATCAACTAGGAGTTGATCATGCATGACATGTCTACCATGAATTACATGACGAATACACCATGTGAACGTGGACCAAAAGAATTGCTCTTGAGAAAATCCGAAAAGGGAATTCATGCTGCTCAAAATATATGATGTTAATTTGAAACAGAGCATTTTGAAGGGCAACGATGTGGACCTTTGTATCATCCGTGACTCCATCACCCTTGGCTCCAAAATCAATCACGTTGAAGACCGCACCCTGTGGAGCTGCTGGTGGCAGCTGCGGTGGCTGATTACCCTTTCCACAGCTTGGTGTTGGAGGTTTGGGACTCGAATGTCCATTACCATTGGCAGGGCTTGGGTTCGGACTTGCACTTACAGGTGCATTGGGGCTTGGACTCGGGCTTGGCTGGTACGGACTTTGATATCCTTTGCCAACACCAGGGCTTGCTGGCGGGCTGACCGGAGGCTTATGGCTTGGCCGGCTGTATTGTCGGTGTGAGCTGCTTTTCTTCCCTTTGCCTTTTCTCTTCAGCAGAGATGAGCTTGGTGAGCTCCCAGGCCTCCAATGCTTGCCTCTTCTTGCATCGCAGACGTCAATGGTAGAGCAAAGAGCAAGCAAGACAAGGAGAAGCAGGAAGCCGAAGCCTTTTACTCTGAGCTTCATCCTTCTGTTTGTATCTGTTTGCTGTATGGAGAGAAGTGTTTGTATGTGCTTGGGAGGTAGATAGAGAGCACAGAGTGTGTGGATTGTGAGAGGGAAAGAGTGGGGGTTTAAATAACAGCCTCAGAGTTGGCGATGCTTGCGGCTCTCAGGATTTTGATGAAAATTAAATGGAGAAATGGGGCCCCGATTCACGTGCATGCAAGGGTCTTGTAACTGCACAGGGAATTTGTAGTGTCTTGTTACTTTTATTTGTCACCATAATCATGTGTACTTTGCAATTATCTTTACTGTTTTCATTCAGTGAGAACTAGGTAGGATGGGTTACAAAATTTTAGCTATCCGTCTCCAGTCACTGCTAACCCCATAAATACCATACGATTAATGCTGTCTTGGGCTAGTTTTTTGCTGAAACAGAAATGGGACTTGTGCCGTTGTGCGCATTGCTTCGCGAATGGGGAAGAAGAATTTTAGCCCTATATTTATAGGTGACAAAATAAATTCTGTATGGACCAGTATCCTTTATATTGCTTTGATTCTTTCTAATGGTCCAATGGATCACAGCAATTAGAGCGTGAGAATTAGAGCATGCCCAATTTAGCAACAGATTTTTTTTGAAAAGAAAATATTTATATTTTAGACAGCCTTTTTACGGAGGTACGAAATTTACTCATAGTCATATTCCATATGCACATGCATTTTTTTTTTTTTGGGGTAAGTTTGCACAGTGGGTGAGGTAGCTAAAATAAACGACTTACAAAGATTTTAGGTAGTAAATATTTGCTTTGCTCCTGGCCTTGTTCAAAGATACGCAGGATTATGGTTTTTTAAAAACTATGTCGTTCCTCCCTTAATTTTTCTCTTCGGTTCACGGAACATTTGCTGCTGTCTGCCACGGCTGTACATGCGATGTGAGCTCGCTTTTTCAGTTGAAAAAACCAAATGCAGACATGTGAGTGACCGGCTCGGGGTCCATGCGCGCATGCATAAAACTAGCTAGCAGCCACGTCCGGCCAGGCCGTTCCTGAAGCGCACGGAGAGCTAGCGAGTCCCTAATCTTAAGCTAATTAAGTGGGCAGCGCGTCGAGGAGAGGCATGAGCTCTACGCTTAGTTTACGAAATCGCCTACGGTTTTGCGTTTTAAGTGGATTATGGACATTTGTACAGTCAAATCAAATGTTTTAGCTTGCAAAAACGTTTATAGAAATATTTTGAATCCGTTTTACTAAATAATCTCCCGAATCTGAGTAAACTCGGCGTTCAGCCACAGCCAATGAACAAAACAGTGCAGAATGGCGCGCACACACAACACAAGGGGGCACGCAAGCTAACTAGCCAGCACACGTGAAGATGGGAATCAAAATTAACAAAAACCATTCCAGTTAATGGGACAGAGCGGCCAGCAGGGGATGCGTTCATTCGTGGCCAGGAATGACCGAGCCGAGACTTGTATTGTACCGGCCGGCATGCGGATGCAGCTACACAAATCCATGTGTGGCCAGGAATGACCACACGCCGGCGGCACGTATATGCATGCCCTTCCGGCATCCATATTCACAGATCACAATAGCTAAAGCATCCGTAGAAAAACCGTAAAACAAAGTGTACAAAGGTAGAGTGTTTGTTTGAGAAAAAAAATCTTTAGATTGAAATGTAAAGCATGAGAAAAAATTAAATTAATAAATAAAGTGTGTAGTCAATACTGCTATAAAACTTGTATTTAGAATTTCCGATGGAAATGGTCGAGGAGAGCATGGTGATGGATGAGCGTGCAGGCACATGCGCTCCCCTGGTCACATGGGCAACGGTCACGGGCGGAAGCGCGGTGGTTTGTCCGCACCCGCGCGGCCGGACCAACTGCCGCAACCGGACTACCAAGGCGGGGCCGGGGCCCCGCGCGTCGCCAACGCGAAAGGCACGGCTGCTCCTCCTGCTCGTTGCCCCCGGCCGCTTCCCCGCTGCCCGCCCTCGATCCCGGTGACTTCAGCATGCCATGGCCACTAGGGCATGCACGCATGCACCAGCCTAGTACGTTGCACTTGACTTGCGTACACATGCAGCGATAGAGATCGATGCTGCTGCTGGGATGGTGACGACGATCCGAGATGAATCGAACTTTATCACTAGCTTCCTCGGGCCTAAACGTCGATCGATCTACGTACGTCGACCGTGGTAAAATGTAAACCCGTCTCCTGTAGAGTAATCTTCCGTAAGTTCAACTTACTGCAGCACAAAACAAAAGATTTAAGGCACATACCTACTGGTAGATCGTGTGCCGTACGGCAAGGCGCAGACCAATAAAAGAGGCCCAGAATCACACCCGGCTCTTGCACATTCCGCATGTCAAGGTCCGGGAAATTCCACCACCCCTGCAGACCTGCACGGCGCCCAGCGCTGGCGTGCTAGGCTAGCTCTCGTGCGCAGAGACGCAGAGGTTGGCTCACACGTATCAGGAGTATGTGGCTAGCTAGCTCTTCCTCTCAAGCGGTGATATGATACGCTCATCAGGCTCAGCTACTCTCGCCGGTCGGTAAGCTTCTCATTTAATTTGCAGCGGACGTATTCTTTCGTTGCACGCCACGAGGATTCCTTGCAGGAATCTATATATGCATGCTCTATTAACCGACTCAGCTGCCAGCTCGTCCATGCATGCGTTCCATATTTATATTGGATACGCGCGTCCCTTGGTCACACAGCAGCACTCTGATATACTCCTACCTGTATACCGACGTGCTACTTCAATCCCATGCGCGCATATAATATAAGATATCGAACTATATATGCCTCTTGTATGCAACGTACGTACACATACACTACTATACTGCAGAAACAATCGGTATGTTAACCACTGCCAGTCAAGCTTATAATGCATGCATGGTTTAAAGAACCGACAACTGCTCTGGAGCATCACAAGATGCTATTTGATATCTGTCACCTGCAGGTTTGACGATAGATCGGCATTTTGCAGCGGCTGGTTCAGTGGAAGGGCAAAGATAGAAAGCTACCGCCGACAGGGTCTGAAGCCTGATTAATTCACAGGGATACAGGCCTGGTTCTTTTCAGCGTATCGTACCGTAGCAAATTTTGTTATTTTTATATAGCCTATATGTTGTCATATTTTGCGACGATTTTTTCATGACTTATAGTAGTCGTTCCAAAGATTTTAAAACTATTTTTAATTATTTTTTAATAATCTTTAGACCTCATTTTGAGGGTTCTCAAATTTGCTACAGTAATACGCAAACGCAACAATACGTTGAAAAGAACAAGGCCACAGACAGCTAGCGTATCTCGTGTAGAGCTGAGCTGTTCAAAGGCCGGGTTGGGCCGGGCTTTGGGCTAGGCATGGAAAGCCTGGTGCTTTTTTAAGGCTCGAGCCTGACTTGGTCCGGCAATTTTTTCAAAAACCAGTCTCAAACCTGACCCGAAACCTAAAGCCTGGCAAAAAACCGAAGCTCGAAGCCCGATTTTACACCACATTTTCGTTTTTTCCTAAAACCTGGGCTCGGTCTGGATTTTCTGTTGGGTCTAAAAATGAAGCCCGCGCATGGCCCAATAGGCAAGAAAGTCTGGCCTGACTTTTTTGAGCTGGGCCACTGAGCCGGGCTAGCCATGATCAGATCTAATCTCGTGTAGATAGACGTAAACATCTTTGCAAGTAACGCAAGTAAACCTATAAAAATGTAGAGATGATCCCTACACCATAATGACATATTTGTGCCATTCAGAATCGGTTATTTATGCTGGTTTGTTAACCGGCACAAAAAGCTATTGTGTCTGTTTTAGTCATGAACCGACATAAATAATTGGCTATTGCCATGAACCGACATGGATGATGATTTTTTAAAACGCGGTTTTAAGCATAAAAATTAGTAAAAAGGAAAAAGTATTTTTGAATTGAAAAACCTCCTTACTCCAACCTCACCCTTCTGACCATCACACCCCATCTCATGTTCTAATTAGAATAGGATTTGCATATGTATTTTTTAACCTATCATTTTTAAATCTTTAAACAACTTCTTATGAAAGAAAATGACATTAAATACAAAGGTTTTCAAACCACGGACTTGTAAATCTTATGGAAACTAACAATTTTCGTGTTAATTTTTTTTGACTTTATTGGAATAAAATATAAATAAAGCATCATTGTAATGATTATTTAGACATATATATTGCTTAAAATGAGAAAGATGTCGACTAAAAGTTTTAGATCTTCTCGACAACTACAATTTATATATAAAGTTTGTTTTCATCTGAGCTCATATGAAAAGATTATAAAATTTCGAAATTATAAAATTTCTAAAAATACACATTTGTGCGTTCGTGGCTATAACTGATACAGATGAGTGAGTGTTTGTGTTGGTTCTACCCACAAACCGACATAAATACATCTGTCAGTTCTAGACATAAACCCACATAATAAATTTAAATTATTTGTGTTGGTTCGTGGTTAGAATTGGCATAAATGTACTCGCTCATTTGTATCGGTTCTTGACTAGAACCACCACAGATGTACTTGTCCCATCTTAGTTTTTATAAACGGACATATATGTGATCATTTGTACCGGTGTATAATGAACTGACATAAATAAATTGGATTTTTGGTGCAGTGGATGTACTTATAAAGCCACAAGCCCGCAAGCCAGCCGGCTCCTGCAGGTAGCAAGCACGTACATTTTGTTTCACAAGCTGTCGCGGCTCACGAGTAGCTCCCACTTGAGCGACCTGACTGTCGTGAGATCGATACAACGAAGCACGCATGCATGCGCGCAGATGCGGCTCCGTTTCTGCATGCGTGTGTCTGTCCGAGTAGATCCATCACTCGATCGATATCGATCAATATATAGGTTTGTAAATTATGGCCTTGAGGGCATGGAACCAGCTTCGGCATGTGACTCTTAGTTATATGTGAATTAATGCAGGGATCATAAGATGACAGCCTTGGCGATTTTGTCCATTTGCATAAGCGTGTGTACCGCATTCTCTATGGCAGCGACACGCGCAATTGTAGCCAGCTAGCTACCTAGGCGTGTGCCTCTTCAATTTGCATTTTTCTCCAAACAAAGATTGAACATACTAACCAACTTAGTATGTAGTATATTCAGCAAAATGAAGTTTAGGAACTAACCAACTTTACATATTAATTGTAGTAGATAGCAATTAAGAGCGTCTCATAAATGGCATGCTCATCACACTCAATGCTCTTTTGTTGGAGTTGTTGTTCCACGCCCCGCTATTTCATACTAGCTCCGTCGCAAAATAACTACAGTTCTGGCTATGCACCTAGACATAAATAAGTATAGATGCATAGCCAACACTGCACTTATTTTGGAACGGATGGAGTACCTCGCTACTGAGTCTTATCAATTAATCTATCCTCGGCAACAAAAAATCATCCCTCGGTTACGCCTTGTTTAAATATTTGAAACCAACACATACTCCCTCCGTTCTGAAATGTAAGGCATATAATTTTTTGATGAAGTCAACAAACATAAACTTTGACCATTAATTTCTTTCATATTATATCATCAATAACTATAAAATTAACATCATGTCAAAGTACTTTCAAATACGAATCTAACTATATTACATGCATAACATTGAACATATATGTTCCTAGCATAATTATCATTCAAACGTTCTAAACATTGACTTTTTAAAATACATGCACGCCTTACATTTTAGAACGGAAGGAGTATTTTTAAAGCTCTGTTACTTTTCTTTACCGATAAAACATTGGCTAACCTTTTCGTATAACTACTTCTTTTACGACCTTTACATCAAACAACTTTTTCACTTCAATCTTCGCGTCCTTTGCCTCTCTTCACACAATTTTCTTTATTTTTTGTTTGCGCAGAGTGCAATTTGGCTTTACCTCCAATATTGTATGCTCAATGATGTGTGGTGGAACTTCCTCCGCTTCTTCAAGAGTCCATGCGAAGATATCTTGATTTTTCACAAATGTTTGTATTAGGCTTGTTTCTATATCCTCCGACAACTTGGTTTCCAATGTTATTTTCTTTTGGCCTGGTGACCTTTTTAATGATACCATTTTTGTTTGACCCTTCAATCTTGCCTTTGGAGCCCATACTTTTCCTTCGACCGGCATAGCTATTTTATGTGTTGTGAACATGGCTTACTTTTGTAGCACATGCAGCCTCCGTTCGCCTACCAACTTTTTGATCTCTGCACACTGCTATCACACCCTCCGTGCAAGGTATCTTCATGCAAAAAAAATTATGATATATATTTGCGTTGAACTCCATTATTGACCCCCTACCCAGTATCACATTTATTGGTAGGGCATGTCAACAACATCAAATGTTATGTCCTTTGTCCCAAACAACCCTTTTTCAATGAAAGTGACTGGTAGGGTGACTTGCCCCATGCACGCACCGGCTTTGCTTTAAAGCCTACCAATGATATTCGGACTCTGTCATTCTATCCAGTGGAATCAACATTTTCTTGAACACTTTTGCAAAGAGTACATCAGGAGAACTTTTTCCATCCACCAGCACCCTTTTGACCTCGAAATCCTCAATACGTACTTGTAGCACTAGCGGATCTTTGTGCAGGAAATGTACTCTGAGGGCGTCTTCTTAGGAGAATACTATATATAGCTTGCTTTTCTCTTTGCCCTTCGGCGGTTCTGCTGCCACATGATTAACCTACCTTGCATAAGCCTTGCGCCTTCTTTTGGATGTCAGTTGCAATGATGACCGTCTAGAAATCATGTTTATCACCCTTCGTTCTTCATTTTCTGCTAACGCCTCAATGCAGAGATGTTGGACAGGAATTATTTGTCTGTTTTTCTCTTCTTTTTTTTTCTTTTCGACTTTGCAATGTATTCTCTCATTGTTGCAATGGTGCCAAAATCTTCTGTTGTATGATTACTCTCCTCGTGCATCTCGCAATGCAACGCGGGGCGACTTCTGTCCCCTCCTCGGCCTCTTCCACGACCACGATCACATTTACCTCCCTAGCCTCTAACATCATGTTGTTCATTCGTTCCTTAGTAGTTGTCTTAGCGTTCTTTTGGTTTGACCTCACTTTGTTGGAGGTACCAGGGTTACCTTCTCCTTTACTTCGTCCACTCTTTATATGTCTTCATCCGTCCTCGCATACTCTTCCATTTCGAGGAACAACTCATTCACCGAATGCGCATTCTTTCTAGCCAATTTGTCTCGCAATGGCCTCGGAATAAGACCATACCTCACTACTCCGATGACTGTTGTGTCATTGACACCCCTCGGTTGGCATTGTACCTCCATAAATCGTTTGAAGTATGTTCTCAGTGATTCTCCTTGTTTTCACTTTGTTGCAAACAAATCATCTTCTTTCTTCTTCGCTTTATAATTGCCTTAAAAATTTATCACCATATGGTCGCGAAGCTTAATTATTCCAACTTGTTATGGATTCACTAGGCAGCAAGGAATACCATGAGAGGGTCATTCCTTCGAGAACTAGAGTGAGAGCTTTTGCTTTTGTATCTTCGTCGGCCCCAACTGCTTCAGTTTTCGTCTCGCATACTTGCAGGAACTTTTCAGGCACAGTTTCACGTGTGAATTTGGTGATGTTCGCTATCTTGGACTCCCTTGGCCACTTCGCCCTCCGAAGCTCCACACAAAATGGGTTTTGTCCCCCTTTTCCTGTGCCGTATGCATCGTCTGCCAAAGGGTTGAAGCTTGATCACTGGTTGATTGCACCCTTAAGCGCCGCACACTGCTTCTTCCCTTGGCTCATGCTAGTCCATCTCATATGGATTCCTTTGAGGCGAGCCGTATGCAAAGTTCATCATTCTCCTTTGCGAGGTGTTGTAGCGTGGCCTTCATTTGGCTTCTTTCTTCTAGGAACTCCCTCATAAAGGTGTTTTGTGTGCACTCGGTTTTGGCTAAAACTTGTGGGTTTTGGTTTTGCGGGTTTAGGCTCAACTTTGTGTTCAATATATTCGCATGAGTTGGTTTTGATTCATTCCTCCTGCTTGGTATAAACTTGACAATGGCTGAGGGTGGTTCATGGCTGTGCTAGCTTGGCAGTGGGGATCGATGTTATGGTCGTGCCCCTGGGTCATTTGTGGTTGGAAATAATGGAGTGTTGCATCCCCATTGGGCTGTGGACGAGAGGAGTAAAACACCCCCTCCTGCTTGGCTAGTGGGCGAGAGTAACGAAGTGCTACCTCCCGCTTGGCTATCTCCAAGGGCTACAAGATGACCCTCATGTGGGTTTGGGATGGGTGGGTTCTTCGCTACTCACTGAGGGCCGCAACGGCTGCGGTTAGACAAAGAGGGCGTGCGGCGAGGCGAGGAGGGTTAGACGGTGAGACGAAGAGGGCTGCGGTGGCAAAGCGAGATGACGAGCGTCACACGACACAGAGAGACCAGGAGGGTTGGGCGGTGAGGTATGTGACTGTTTGGGAACAGGGTAGGATGAAGAAGGTGATATAAAAACTGACACATGGGTGCCATATGGATTTTGGAGTGTGTGTTATAAACAAACTGTTGGAGGGATGATCTCTTATAATAAGATAGACATTGTTATAATTAGTAAGCTGGCTCTACCACTAGAGATGCCTTAATCTCCTGGTGTGACACTAGCGTGATCTGTTGGGTGTGGTACACACCGCTGCACCTCACCACTGGACTAGGCCCAGTCCACTGTACACATGCACATATTTGTAGAGTAATTAAACATATGAACACATAAATGCTTAATAATCTTAATATATATGTGCACCCTTTAACACTAAAGTCAGTTTTCTCAACAAAAAAAAACACTAAAGTCAGAACGTACTCGGATATGTGTGACAGAGCACGGAGGGCGTATACGTGATGGATGGCATTCCGGCCTGGATCCTGTGTGGGGCTCGACGTACCGGGTAACTGCTAGTGCCTAATGGCATCTTTAGCCACCAGCCGCACCGCAGTCGGCGGCAATGCCGTGCCGTGGGGGCAGAAAGGGGCGCGCGCCCTGAGAGGCGTCCAAGCCCCCACCTTGCGCTGTCCTCTTGCGCGCGCTCGTGAACCGTGCGACTCTCGTGAACTCCCCACCACCACGCCGCCACGTACGTCCGCCCCTCCGCGCGTGCGCCACAGATCGAGCGCCAACGATCGAGCTGCGCTGCTCCGCTCTAGGCATGCCGTGATGCCGTCGCTCCGTCCGTCCGTCCCCGCGCGCGCGCGCTTCCCACGCAGGTCGTGGTTTCCCCGCTCAGCACGCTGGTTTTGGCCGGCAGTATGGCCGTAAGCCTGCACGTAGCTGCCGCCGTTGTTCATGTTCATGGCTACGCGTGCAGCGTGCATCTCTTGCTTAATTAACTAGCCCTCACGCACTCTTTTTTTTTTGAGACAACCCCACGACCGGGCACTCTTGATGAGGCTGATTCGGGCTGATCAATGAGTTGAGCCATGGATTCAACGTGACTACCCTCCCGTTAGGGGAGGGATAAAACCCCCCAAAAAATAATTTTGTACTCCCCTTCTCTTTAATCAATAGATGGCAGATCGTCTGCCCTTTGCATAAAAAAAAGTGACTAGCTCGCCGTCAGACCTGTATGTTTTTCCTTGCTTCCGACTAGCTCGCTACAGCCGGTTTACAAAGTGGGTTTTTTATGGCAGTGGTTTTATCTACGCCATTTGTACATATGATATAGTATTTTTATCCTAAACTCTAAAATATTATAGAAAAATCTGAAAAAAATATTTAATGCATATGGATCAAAGAATAAATATTTTTTGGTAAATTAAATTAAGGAATTTTGGTGATATTTAATCATTTTAAATTTCAAAAGAATAGTTTCCCGTGGTCCTTATGCACTAGAGTTTTTTAATTTCTCTATATCTTTATAGCAAAAAATACTAGTTATGTCACATGTCCAAGTGATGTGGATAAAGCCGTTTGTCATGGCGCCAAAACTACGGTTCCAACCACAAGAGATGTTAAAGGCAACATATCTAGTGTAAATGTTCATTGAGTGCTAACAACAGATTTGGCTCATCAGATCCATAAGGAGCGGACCAGATCTGTCGGGGATAAAATTACGGCCCATTGCCATGGCCCACTCTCTCACGGCCCAATCAAACAGCCTCCCAAGGCCTAGCTCCCTGGAAGGTTCTATAAGGCCCATGTGCATCGTGCCGAACAGCCTCCTGATCGATACGATTGCGTGGCGCCCAAGACTTCGTGTTTGAGTCCGACTCGAACAAGAGTTCTGCACGGCTACGTGAAGACCCGGACGTTGGTTTCCCGGATTGGAATAGAAGTCGTGATCCCCAAAATTAGGAGTATGCCTTATCTGCCTCGGGATATATGTGGCATAACGAGTTCGTTACGATCTCGTGGTTAGCCCGGCCCGATATTCCCTCGGTAGGTCGGTTTGCTCTGCACTATATAAACAGGGCCCCTACGGCATGTTGAAGGGTCAATCCTACAGGAGTTTACGCATCTAGCATCTCATAGACACCTGATCATCGCATTGCCTCTTGTACACCATAATCTTGCCGAGACTTGTTTGTCTCGCCGAGCCACCTCTTGTATTCATCTCTGATATATAGGAAAAGCTGGACGTAGGGCTATTATCTCTCTCAAGAGGCCTGAACCAGGATAAAAACCACTGTCTCCCTGTTCGTTGTTGTTCGTTCTGTTCGGCGTGTCTCCTATCTCACTCTTGAAGAACCTTAGTTGACTTGGGTCAATATCCCAACCGTCGACAGTTGGCGCCGTCCGTAGGGATACGCAGATCGAGCATGTCGAACTCCATCAGCGATACGGAGATTCTCCCTGAGAACTACGACTCAGAAGGACAGGATGTTTCTTCCCCTGCCAGCTCGAATCGATCTTATCGACCTAGATCGATGTCCGTATCTGAGACAGAGGTCTCTGGGTACGTCCCGGAGATGGTCTCGGATCGAACTCCCGTCATCGACGACGAATACGGAACCGACGATCTTTACGCTGGTTTAGATCTATCGGATTCCAAGACAATGTCGGTTGATTCCTCCTGTGGCGACACAGTGATGACGCCGTCTAGCGCACAAACGTACGGCCATCGCTGCGTCAACATGGTCGGTGCAGGAACCTCTGGGGATCCGGCACGGGTCACGGCGGCCAAAGAGATCGAGCGGGTCAATTCTGCTCGACACCAAGATGGAGCCGCATAATCTGCCCGCGAGCAAGATATTGTTCGCCGCACTTTCGACGAATCCATCAACCAAATCTTGGCGCAGATCCGCAATCAGCGCAAGCGTCAACGACGCGATCCGCCTCGCGCACCTACGCCAAGACCCCCGGCAGAAGTTCAGCCTGCCCGAGCGGAATCCCCGCGCGCCCAGACTCCAATTGGGCAAGACGCGGATGCCTCAGGGATCCCAGGACCAATTGAGCAGAGCCGGGAACGGCTCCAGGCCCTAGCGACCGTAATCATATCCGCTCACCAGGACAATCTTGTCCTTATGGACGATGCAGTGGCTACTCACCTTGAGAAACTGACCGAGGTCCTTAAATCTATATGTGAAGCTTCATCCGGACAACGCGGCGAGCCTATCCGGGTGGATTCGGACAGCGAGCGATCCGATCGATCGCGTGACCACCGTCACCGTCGGAGGATCACTGTCCACGAGCAAGCTGCCCGTGGTCGCCGCCGCTCGCCATGTCCCCATAGTCATCGCGACCACAGGGGCAAGCGTGCGCACGACGATCATGGACGATCCCCTCGCGAGGAGCGCGTTGTCGCGACCACGAGGAAGGAGCGTGGAGGCTTATCACGGAGAGAGTTCCTCCAGGAGGAAACCTGCCGCTCAGCTAGAGTTCCCCCGACCAACAGGACCAACGTCTTTTCAAGGCTAGGTTCTGCTGGGGAAGGTGGCTGGTCTTATGCCTTGGGCTACAGGGCTTTCTCTGACGAGCTTCGCTTTGTTCAGTGGCCCTCAAAGTTCAAGCCCGGACACATGGAGAGGTACAATGGGACCCAGAACTCAGAGGAGTTCCTTTCCATCTACGCAACGGCCATCATAGCGGCCGGGGGTGACGAGCTTGTCATGGCAAATTACCTCCCGACTGTCCTTGAGGGCGCTGCTCGGACGTGGCTGTTCAATCAGTAAGAGGGTTCTATCAGCTCTTGGAACCAGCTTTGTGACGCTCTGAAAGCTAATTTTTAGAGCTGTTACGTGCGTCTGGGCAAGGAGGATGATTTACACCAGATGATCCAGATGAACGGGGAGACCCTCTTTTTCAAAAGCAACGTGGTCACGCGCTTCAGGATTCCCCACAAGCTGATCACGGATAACGGTACCCAGTTCAGAAGCGAGCTATTCCAGAAATACTGCGAACAACTGGGTACCAAGGTCTGTTTCGCCTCTGTGGCACATCCACAGAGCAATGGAGCAGTCGAGTGAGCTAACGGATAGATCGTCCAGGGTATCAAACTGCGCGTGTTCGCGGCACTCCGCGAGCACAACAAAGCTTGGGTTGACGAAGTTCCTTCCGTCCTCTGGGCAGTTCGCACTACGGCCAGCCGGGCAACCGGGGAAACTCCTTTTCAATTGGTCTACAGTGCAGAAGCCATCCTGCCCGCCGAAATAGTACTCGGCTCGCCTCGCACGAGCTCGGTCAACTTGATTGACGACGAGTAAGAGCGCTTACTCGATCTCGATCTCCTCGAAGGCACACGCGAACGGGCACAAGTCAGAATAGCGCGCTACTAGCAAGCTCTTCGCCGGCACGCTGCCAAGTCAGTTCGACCAAGGGCTTTGAAGGCGGACGACCTCGTTCTGCGCCGTGTTCAGAACCTGTCCAATGCCAACAAGCTAGCTCCCCGTTGGGAGAGCCCATACACGGTCATTTCTTCTGCTCGCCCGAGGGCTGTTCGCCTGGCATTGGAGGACGGGAGAGAGCTGACCAGCACTTAGAACATCGACCAGCTTTGTAAGTTCTTTGTGTAGGTCTTTCGTGTGTTTGCTTAGCTTCGCGTTTTTTGTCAAACTTCGCGCCTTTGTTCGTCCAAGTCTCTCGGGCTGCCATGTAAAGTTCAATCCAATAAACAGTGAATTTTCGCGGTCCCCTGCGGCCCTTTTCACATCTCTGTCTTCTCAGATTACCCTCTCTCTGGTAACACTTGATGGCTGCCCGGCCTTGCGAACACTTGGCTCCACAATCTTAAGGGTTTTTCCTGCCCGTATCTGGTTTCAACAAGTTCCTAAACTCAAGGTTGCGTAAAGCGGCTTTCTCGCCTCGCGGCTAAGTCTGCTCTCGTAAGCCCTCCGCGACAGAGGCACTTACCGCTCACGGCACAACCACTTGGCAAAGCTTGCTCTCGTAAGCCCTCCGCGGCAGAAGCACTTTCCTTGTTCTGTTACATTTGGAATCGCCTAACTTACGTTAACAAGCAGTTCCTGGAACGTGTCGATCAGGATATGGGTGTCGCTTTTTCTCTCTACGTACGTGCTCGAATTCGCAAACTTAGGTCTTCGAGCAACGTCCGTACCGGGGGCTAGGGTGTCGCTCTTTCTCTTGTGCACCTGTTCGAGCTCGCAAACTCAGGTTCTCGAGTAGCTGCACAACGGGGGCTGGGAGTTAGGCTAAGCGTTCTACCGGTTTTTCTTAAAACTTTATAGCGCTGTTGTGCCTTTGCTCTTAGTTTCCTGTTCGTTCTTGTCTTTTTGCTGCTCTTTTTTGTAGGGAAAAGATGAGTCTTATTGTGCAAAAGTTATATCTTTATTACATTTCCAAAAGTTACAGGTACAAGGCCCTTTTCGGGTTACAGCCGCGGTGCTACTTAGGAGCAAGCTGCTCCTTTAGCTCCTCAACTTCTAACTTGAGGCGCACAACTTCGCCTTGAGCCTTGATTCCTTCTCGGGCTTCAGCTCGGAGATGCTCGATTTCCTCCTTACTTCGCTTGGCCTGTTCCGTGGCCTCTGCCCGAATGGTTTCGACCTCTTCGGTCTTGGCCTGCTCGCTGGCTTGGCTGCGCTTGGCCTCTGCCCGAAGGCTTTCGACCTCCTCGGTCAGAGCGCGCAAGTCCTCGGTCAGACTCACCCTCTGACTGAGGCGCTTCTCGGCTACCTTGAGCTGCTCGGCCAGCTCCTTGGTCCATTCTTCCGCGGCGCGCCCCCTCGCGGCCTGCTCGCGAAGTTCCTCAGCCTCTCCTTGGGGGAGCCGCTGGGAAGATCGTCTCTCCTCGACTAGTTGGGCTTTGAGCTCCTTCACCTTTGCCTTTAGCCTGCTCCGGCTCTTGGCTGGTGCGGAGGGCTCCCCCGCGAGTCCCCTTGTTCGGAGATGCTCCTGGAAGCCCGCTATAACGGCGGTGCGCTCGACGGTGACGCCCTCCACGAGGTCCTCTATGGTGTCCTCCATGAACTGAAAGAGAGAAGACCAAGTTAAAGCCTTGGGCAGTTATCGCCCGAGCAGACAAAGTTTTGGTTTTGAGGATAACCTTTCCAAGCCACCGCTTCAAACTCCGGCGCAGGCGATCTTCGAGACCATGGGTCACGAAGTCTCGCTCGTGCGGGATAAAACTTACGCGGAGACCTTTCCGCTTCATCCTTCCCGTGCGGGCGCGCGCCGCTTAAGGCGATTGCAGCAAGAAAGTTGTCCGCCTCGCGCTCTCCCCTCCTCTTGCTCCTCTGCCCGTTCGCCTTCGGGCAGGATCGGCGCCTCTTTGCTTGGAGACGCTGGTGGGGTAACGGACGGGGTGGCTCGAGCCCCCTGTCCGCGATCTTCTTCTCGCTCCCCGGTGGCAGGGATCTCTCCCTGCCCGCCGGAGGTTGCCGTCGCCACAGGGATGGTCTTCCCCTGCGACCAAATATCCAGCGAGTCCGCCTGCTCGGTCCCGCCGTGACCCGCCTCTTGGGCCTCCAGCCAGTCGATCGCGCCCTTCAAGACGTCGATTCGGTCGCTGGAGTAGCCTGGGACCAAGACCGACGCTGCTAGCTTGTCCTTCAGCGTGAGGAGCTAGGTTGTCCGCGAAGCATCGCGCAGATGCTCGGGTAGCATGGACCTCACCACGGCCCCGTACACGTAGTCCGGGTTGACCTCTTCTTGGATAGCTAGTGAGAAAGGAACAGGTTAAATCCGGCACTGCTAGGTAAGGTGTGGAGTCGGAAGGTTTAACACTGCATACCTGCCGCGGCGGGTTTGATCTTCTTCTTCGTCGCCAAAACTTTCCGCCTTTTCCTCGGAGGCTCCTTGGTTTCTTGTTCGCCTTGGCCCCCGGATGCCGACGACGACGAGCTCAGCTCCCTGATGAGCTGAGCGCTCTTCTCGCGCAGCGCAAGAAGCTTTTCCTTGCGCGCGACTTCTTCTTCGAACCTCCTCTGCTCGGCGACCTGTTGCAGCCGTTCCATGCGGCCCGGGTGAGTCTGCGTATAACGTTTAAGCCAGAGGGTCATGATCCTAACCTCTTCGTCGCTTTGCTCGGCGAGGAGGGACGGGCTTGGTCCTCGCCCGCTTGGCTGTCCGTGCGCGCGCTTGATTTGCTCGGCGCGCTTCGTTGCCACTGGGGGCTTCTTCGAGGTCTGACGGCCGCCATGGCGCGGCGAGCTCCGCGTCGGCTCGGCCGCCACCTTGGGCTTCGTGGCCACCTTAGCCTTGCCCTTTCTCGCTTTCTCTTTCTCGAATCCGGAGAGTTCCTCCACGATCCCTCCAAGGATCAGCTGATCCTCCTGTTCGTTTGAAAAGGTAATGTTAGCATATTTAGCCGTGCAAGTCTTGCAAAACCGGGCGGGTGAAAGTGTGTTACCTCTGGTATACGGATGAGCACGTTGCGAGGGCATGTATAGGCCACCTCGCCGGTGACCTCGCTGTCCTTCTTCGCGGCCTTGAGAATGGAGTCGACCTGCTCGGTAACCCATGCCTCGGTTGGTTGCTCTGCCCGAACAGAAGAAAAGTCCTTTAATATCTGTTCGGATGAAACCATCAAATAGAGGTTGAGTCTTAAAGGCACTTACCCGTGCTCTCCCTTGTGATGTCTTCCCATCCTTCTATCTTGTAGAAGGGGTAGGATCTCCTCCGCAGCGAACAGATCCTGTTCGCCCGTGAAGTCGCGAATGATCTCCCTGCCCGTGAGCCCGAGGCCCACGAAGGAGGCTATCTTCCGCGTCAGGTACCAGTCCTCGTCGGATAGCTCCGGCCGAGGCATTGGTGTCCCCTTCGCCGGAGCTTGCCGGGTGAAGACGAGCTTGCTGTCGTCGCTCTGCTTGGTGTATAACCACCTCATCCACCACGCGCCCATTGAGTCGAGCAGCTGTGGACGGGGGTACGGCGCGTCGTCGCTGGTGGCCCGGAGCTTGAGGTAGTAGCACCCGAGCGCCGAAGCAGCGGAGCTGCTCCTCGTCACTATATAATAGTGGAGGAACAGCCCCACCGACGGATCAACTCCCAGATAGCCCTCGCACAGGTGTGCGAAGACGGCCATCTGGAGGATCGAATTTGGATTGAGGTTCACCACCTCTAATCCGCTGATGTTGAAGAAGGTCTCAACGAAGTCGCTCTCGGGAGACCTCAACCCGAACAGTGCGAACTGTTCGAAGTTGAAGAACTCTCCCTCGAGGGGCTCCGGAGTTTCCTCCTCCCGGCGACCTCCATTGCCGGCGTCGTCTTGACCCTCCTCCTCCCAGATCTTCAGGTCCTCCTCGGTCATGCTAGTGCTTGCGAACTTGGCCATAGCTGTTCCCAGAGCTGGACGAACAGGGTTGAGGGTGGAGTTTGGCTCTTTGATGCTGAGCGCGGTTGGAATTAGGGCTTCAGAAGAAAAGGCGTGAGAGCAGAAGTGGCTGGCCGCGGACGACTTTGGTGCTTTTATAGGCCCGAATCAGCAGCCTTGCAACGGTTTTTTGCCATAAAACGGCTAGTTTTTACCGCAACGGCTAAGTAAAAACGGTCAAGCTGCTTTTCATCAGCTTGGCGCAAGTTACCGTTGAGATCCGCTAACGACTACTTTTTTTCCGGCGTCATGGCGAGGGCTGGGTGCTCGCTTTCGGATGGATGCGTTTTCTGTTCGGCGAGCGGAGTTGCTTCAAGCCTTGTCGGGTTTGTTCGGTCCGGACAAGTTCATTGAGAGGCGTAACACCTTTCGGTCATATGTTATTCGTCCTTGTAGCAGCATAATTTCCCTCTTTTTGACTTTGAGTCTCAAGAGAAAGACCCCACTCTAGGGAGTCCTTCCACTTGAGTCTCGGGGGCTAGCTGTCGGGGATAAAATCACGGCCCATTGCCATGGCCCACTCCCTGACTGCCCAATCGAACAGCCTCCCAGGGCCTAGCTCCCTGGAAGGTTCTATAAGGCCCATATGCATCGTGCCGAACGGCCTCCTGGTCGATACGATTGCGTGGGGCCCAAGACTTCGTGTTTGAGTCCGACTCGAACAAGAGTTCTGCACGGCTACGTGAAGACCCGGACGTTGGTTTCCCAGATTGGAATAGAAGTCGTGATCCTCAAAACTAGGAGTATGCCTTATCTGCCTCGAGATATATTTGGCATGACGAGTTCGTTACGATCTCGTGGTTAGCCCGGCCCGATATTCTCTCGGTAGGTCAGTTTGCTCTGCACTATATAAACAGGGCCCCTACGGCATGTTGAAGGATCAATCCTATAGGAGTTTACGCATCTAGCATCTCATAGACACCTGATCATTGCATTGCACTCTTGTACACCATAATCTCGTCGAGACTTGTTCGTCTCGCCGAGCCACCTCTTGTATTCATCTCTGATATATAAGAAAGGCTGGACGTAGGGCTATTATCTCTCTCGAGAGGCCTGAACCATGATAAAAACCACTGTCTCCCTGTTCGTTGTTGTTCGTTCTGTTCGGCGTGTCTCCTATCTCACTCTTGAAGAACCTTAGTTGACTTAGGTCAATATCCCAACCGTCGACAAGATCTGAAAAGGTGTAAGCCCCCTTTCCCACTTAGAAAATCAGAGTTTTTTTTTTGTGAAAGTGTTTAAATGAGAAAAGAGACTTCCACCTCTCTAGATTTGGTCGCTCCTCATGGATCCAATAGATCAGATTTGTTGTTAGCATGTTAACACTCAATGTACATTTCCATTGAAAACGTCGCTGATGTTAATTAGCAGCCCGCCTGCTAGTTCCTTCGAAAAAATACTCTCTATATATACGGTCTATAGGAATAGGTCCATTATGCATCTGTCAACTATTTTAAAAGTTCATTCTGTATCCCAAACTACAAAATTGTTTATTTAACACCTTTAATTCTTAAAACTAGATTATCTAAGATGTGTGTGTGGTTGCTTGAATAAGGTTGAATGGGATTGTGCGGTGCATGGTCCAGATGTTTGGTTGGTGGGATGGAATGATATGATTCCTAATATGTTTGGTCAGTGAGATATAGTGTGATGGGATGGTACAAGATGTTTAAAATTAAGATTTTTTTTGTTTATACTGTATAGCTGGTTCAACCATTTTGATCGAACAGTCTCATGATAAGTTTTGTTCCATCGTGTTTTATTTCATTCTAGCCAATTTGGTATCATCAATCAAGCACACAAGTGAAAGAGCATCAGTACATCAGTACAAAGGTGGAACAAAGGGAAAAAGGAACACCAGAAGCAGCTAGCCCGGGGAAATGATCTCTTGCGCGCTCGCCTGGCCGCATCTCGCCTAGACCTGAAATTCATCAGTAATTTTCCCAGATCCTGAGATAAGGGAACCACCGCCGGAGAGCGTTCCGGTCATCCAAGATTAGCATGAGGTTAAGGTTGGAATGGGTTGAGACACGTTGGAGCAGACGGCACTGGAAAAAGATCGCACGGGCGTTTCATTCTGAGTATGGGCGTTTCATTCTGAGTATGGCAGAGGTTACACCGACCGTTCGTGGGGATGCCTCCTTTTGTAAGTTGATCGGCTGTCAGCACTCTATCATGGAGCAGTAACCACATAAAGAACTTGCAGCTAACCAACGCCCAAGGTTCCACAGCAAGTTTTTCAAGGATTGGCAGCATGATCCTAGGAACTGTGCTTTGTGCGCTGATGCTACCAGATTATTTGTCTCGAGAATCTGGCTGAAAGGTGACATTGCGTAAGTGCGTCCAAAGTTGGATACATTAGGGAACCATCTCCTGATCATTTAGCTGGCTACGCAAGTCTTTGATCCATATGCACCATTCTGAAACGCAACCGCCACTGACCTGCAGCAGCCAGCGCTAGCCGCGCTAGGACATGTCGACTATCGAGGACTAGGAATGAACGAGTATGGCTGCTATCACGGGAATGCAGCAGCCAGCGCTAGTTCTCGCAATTTGAGACGGAGCAGTTCTCCGGCAATGCGGGCTAGTCGGCCCAGCTCAAAGACAGGTCGCAAAGAAGATAACAAGCCAAGCCCATCAAAGAAACAGCCCAAGACCTAACATGGGCTAAAAGCAGTATCCAATCGCAAAATACGCCTCAACACGCACGAGTAAATGGAACTAGGGGTCAGACTGTACAAGTCTCCGGGTGCAATGCTTCCAACGTTTCATCAACCCGTCGCAAAAAAAGAAAGAAGACCGCAACAAAAATACTTTCTACTCCGCCGTCTGAGGTACGTAGCATCCCAAAGTCTTCAAACTTTTTTATGAACTCGTAAAACTATAAGGTAACTTCTTGTCAGAGGACTAAATCAATAAATAAATTATCTAAAGTGCAAGTGGAGAGAAGCCACACAATAGATAGATACGAAGTAGAGCACGAGTACTGAGTACATATAGGCAGAGAGTCTTTCATATCTCAAGGACCAACCTTTGAAAACAATGACCCAGAGATTAGGAATGATTAATTCGCGTGATGCCGTGATCCATGGATCACGTCCTATACTGTAACACTCCCCGCACTCGAATTAAGAGACATATGGACGTTTAGGTTGGAGGGAAACTCGGTGAAAACCAAACTGGATAGCCCTTTGGTGAAGATGTCAGTGTACTGGGTTGAAGTGTAGGCACGTAGAGGACTTGCACGTGATTAAGAGCAACATGCTCTCGCACGAAATGCAGGCTGGTCACGATGTGATTTGTACACTGATGCTAAGTCGGATTGGTGGAGAGATAAACGGCGCTGATGTTATCACAATAGACAATTGTAGCACGTCGAAGAGGACCGTGGAGCTTTAGTAGCAGCTGTGGAATATGCACATTAAACTAATGAAACAAGTGAAATTACTTGTTGAATCATGCAATTTGAACTAACAGCACCACAAATCGTCTTCATCACTTTAAGTAATGGTGGGCTGAGTTTTTTTTGGAAAAAGGGATAGGAAAACTGCCGTCCTATTTCATATATAGCCGGTCGGTGAGTTAACACACATGTGATGTTCGGCCAAGCGTCCAATCTATTAATCTATTAGGACGTTCGATTCCTAAATTCCATTTTCTCTCGTTTTGACCATAAATTTTGACACAATTCACAGAACCTTTGGCATCACCGGCACGTGTAGCCCGGGGGCGTGACTCATCACTCATGAGAGAAGAAGAGGGGACGTATTAATTTATTTAAACATGGTTGGGAACGAATACGTGTTCAAGGCAGCAGTAGTGCACGCAAAAGCAACCACGCATATCCCTGCGTCTGCGTTGAGTAGGCGGAGCTGTTCATCTAACTCGACCCACAGGCCACACGTATATTAAAGAAGTAGGAGCAGTCTGACGCTACCTCTTAGCCGTGATCTTAATAGTGTTGTCTAATTCGAACTATCCATTCCTGTTCATGCTCCATGCAGCCATAATACTCCATTGATTGTAAGAATTCCAACTCGATCGGATAGCTAGCGTACGTGTTCCTCTGAGGCAGCAGCCAGGCCCCACAGAATTTGCATGTACGTCTGTCTTTAATCAGACGGAATCAGCGAGTGCAGCGTGGTTGGTTACTTGGTTTACCTGTAAAATCTACCGGGCATGAGATCACCAACGTCACGACGATCTCAAAAGGACCATTTTTCCATTTTTTTTATTCCCCCGACGAGTTCTTGATCGAGCGTGGTTGTTTTTTTTTTTTTTAAGAGGGACAGGAGAACTGTCGTCCTATTTCATTAATCAGTAGAAGAAAATAAAATAAAAAACCCATACAAGCATGGGGTACAACCGCAGCGCTCCGCTGCAACCCTGACCAAAGCCAGACACACCTCCGGCCACCGTCGGAAAACACCACCTACAGGGGAGAGAGAGGAAAGCAGCCCCACCACTGCCACCTAGGCCAAAGGCCGAACAAAGAGAGAAATACAGGTAAGCGAGAAGGGGACACACTACCAACACTCATACAGCAACAAACGACTCTTAATGCAGCAGACCCAGCGGAAACCCAAAGTGCAAAACGGCGACCACGACGCCTCCAACGAGGTTGGTTTTCGGAAGCATGCCAAACGAATTCTGCTTCCAACGAATACTGTACTCGATCCGTGTGCGTGCATAGTTTCAGCTCGTTGTTTTTAGACATACCGTTCTATTATGTGATATGAAAAATATTATAATAGATTGTCTTTCATGTTTAAGCTATCTAAGCCATCAATCCAATTTGTTAGATGCGTGGAGACGCTTCTAAAAGACTCTTTCTAAGTCTCCTCCTTGTCCCATCCAATTCCTATTCTTTTCCCTTTCTCTTCCCCTAACATAGGCTACTCAATTTGATGGTCTTGACTCCAAACGATATTAATTTAGTGTATCTTTCCACCCACGATACCGTACACGCGAATTTGTTACCTACACGACATTTTGGCCATTTCACTGATTTTCTAATCAATTACCCTTTTTCACACCTGACTTGACTGTTTTGCCCCTGTCTCATTGCCCCGAACTCAAATTTGACAGAAATTCATCGATTTTGACAAAGATTTTTCAATTTTGACAGAATTTCAACGATTATGACCTTAATTCATCACTTGCTAAAACCAAAGCTCGTATGCATCCAAAGCATGTCGATTACATAGCAAAATACATCCAAAACACAGTCGTCGAGGACCATTTTCATGGTGGCGGCGTCATCATCATCCTTGACAGCCATCGTTGTCGTCTGACCACAGCCACCGCACCCCTAAGGCTGCCGCAACGCCACGTCAGGGGCTGCGAGGAGGGGGGAGGAGGGGGACGCCAAGAGGAAGGGGTCGCCGAGGGAGGGGGGCGGAGGAGGAGGGGTCACTGGAGAAGGCGCGTGGGAGGGGTCGCTGGGGAGGGGGGCAGAGTAGGGGGAGGGGGTGTCGGGGAGGAGGTGCGGGGAGGCGCCGATCTGGGGAAGGGAAAGGCGCCGGGAAGGCGGCAGGGAGGATGCGCGAGGAAGGGAGTGGCGGCGGCGGCCGATCTGGCAGGAGGGTGGGGGAGGGGCGGTGGCCGCGTCGATCTAGTCTGGGCTCGTGCGGGGGCAGCAATGGAGAAGACGAAGAATAGAAAGAATCACCTCAACTCAATGGACGAAAAAAGATGGTCCTTTGCCAGGTTGAATCAGGAGCAAAACGGTCAAGTCAAGTGTGAAAAAAGGGGTAATTGATTAGAAAAACCAGTGAAATAGCCAAAATGTCGTGAAGGTAATAAATTCGTGTGTACGGTGTCGTGGACGTAAAGGAAAACTAAATTAATGTCGATTAGGTTAAGGCCATTGAATTGGGTGGCCTGTGGGCAAATCTCCCACTCAGCTATGCCTCCCCATCGGCTTTACCAGCTCCACCATTTAATGCTTATCGCCAGGGAGAGAGAAATAGTTGGAGAAAACTTATCCAAACAACGATACAAAACCTTGCCGGCGAATGAAAACCCTAGGGTTCCTGATGACTTTTTCTTTCCATGGAGAATATCTTACTCGCTTGAAATGTTGGCAGGAAACTCACCGAAAACCTCGCTTGCGAATGAAACCCTCACCAACGAATGCAAGCCTCATGGTGTTTGTCGAGGTTTACGCTGTTAGTAGGGGTGATGCAACTATCGAAGTTGTGCTTTGGCCATCGGAGCCAAGCTCGGGGGGAGGGGACAATTGGGAGAAGAAGAGGAGGGGTGGATGAAAGAATAAAAAGAAAAAGGCTTTTCTTAAAAGAAAGGTTGCATCAAGATTGGTCTATCTCTAGCTATCATTCTAAATTTCTCTTTCAAAACATTATTCCCTAGCCCTCAATTCATCTCTCTAAAATTCCTTCACAATTTACAGCATATTTTAAAAGATTCATTTCCTCCGACAGCTTCTCTATAAAAAAAGAATTTATATTCTCTTTTTTTTATAAGGCGTCAACACATTTCAAGATTCAAACTTCATAATTTTCGACCAATAATATGATGATATTTAGATTTTGTGATAAAAAATGCTACCGTTAGATTTGTATCCAAAAGTACTTTTTATTAGTTATAATTTCGTTATTAAAATAATATATGATAAGAGAAATCAAAGATCAAAATATAGTTGAGATGTCTTTGACAAATCAAATTGTGTCTTATAAAAGAACGGAGAAAGAGCACTTATATAATCCCTGCTGATGATGCTTAGGGTCTAGATAGTGCAAGGAGATGCTTGCGCTAGATGAAAGCTGCACTAGATCTATGCGCTGTCATGACTCATGAGAAGCACATGAATCCCTGTTGCCGTCAGGTTGCAAAGTGATATTTATTTCGGCTATTCACTCTTATCTATGTTTGTCCATGAATATTTGAACTCGAAGCATAAATGCTTTAATTCCATCATCTCGTCGATAGGCAAAGGCCCGTGCAGCACCAACGGCATGCTTTAATAACTCGCTCTAGCTGTGCTTTATTGGCACTGTAATTGCGTTCTGCCATTAACGGTATGTCCGATTAGATTTAAGTTAGACTAATCTATTACTATATTAAATAAAATAGAGAAAATACTGACATCACCTAGTTAATTTATACTACTTATGTTATGTACGTAATTTATACTTATGTTATGGATGACCATCCCCAACAAGCAGCAGCACAAGCCAACGAAAGCCAACAAGGAGAAGCCCGCCGTCGTGCTCGTCCACGGCTTCGCCGCCGAAGGCATTGTCACCTGGCAGTTCCAGGTTATATTAGCTTGCAACATAACCTAGTTAATTTATAAGTAGTAATTAAGAAATATGTGTGAATAATAGATAAATAATGTTTGGACTAACCTAAATTAGGCATGATTGGAGATGACCTATTCCAATAAAGTTTAGGAAGGAGTATAGGTATTCTCTCCGCCATTGTTTCTCTATAAATGTTTGATCTGGACTCATAAAAGCTTTTAATTTCTCAGAGACAAGACTAAATAGACTAGACTCTAGATTGCAAAGGCATGACCAATGGGGGTATAAACTTTGGTTGTTCTAGTACCGTGGTAAATAAAATAGAAGAGAGAGAAATGTAGATGAGTAGTAAAAAATATGTGTAAATAATGCCTTGATTAATCTAATTAAGTTAGACCTACGTCGTGATGCCCACTCGTTCTTTATGTGGCACGTCACTGCACCCTGCGCACAAAAAGTCCATAGAGAGTATTTTCGGCTGCATGGTAGAAGAACAGACTCAACAACTCGCAACTACCAGCAGAAGCAATTGAATACAGTACCTTTCAGATAAATTTTACTCGATCTTGACCCGAAGAAAGGGAAATTAATTTCCCTGTTGCTACCACCATTCCTGCGATCGCCCCCACGAACCAGCGGGCCCATGCCACTCTGCCATGCATTTTCCTTATATATAGGATCATCCCCCCACCACTGCATAGTGCAAAGCTACACAAGAGAGAGAGAGAGATCAGAGGCGAAGATGGTGAACTTGGTGGAAGCTCAGAAGCCGCTGCTGCACTACCTGGTCAGGAGGTCCGGGCTCCGGCAGCACGCCGTGGACGTCGACGGCGCCGGCACGGTGGTCAGCTTCTGGCTGCCCAAGGACAAGGTCCCCAAGGACAAGGCCAACGTCCGGGAGATCACGCCCGAGAACACAGGTGGCTCAGGGACGACCATCCCCAACAAGCAGCAGCACAAGCCAACGAAAGCCAACAAGGAGAAGCCCGCCGTCGTGCTCGTCCACGGCTTCGCCGCCGAAGGCATTGTCACCTGGCAGTTCCAGGTTATATTAGCTTGCAACATCACCTAGTTAATTTATACTTATGTTATGTACGTACGCATATGCATGTTTTAAATTTAACGAACGTTTGTTTCACACTACACGTACGTGTGTAGGCCGGTGTGCTTGCGAAGCGGTACGACGTGTACGTGCCGGACCTGCTGTACTTCGGGGGGTCGACGTCGCCATCGACGGACCGATCGCCGGGGTTCCAGGCGGAGTGCGTGGTGGCGGCGCTGCGGAGGCTGGGCGTGGAGCGGTGCACGGTGGTGGGGTTCAGCTACGGCGGGATGGTGGCGTTCAACATGGCGGAGGCGCACCCGGACCTCGTCGGGGCGCTCGTCGTGTCGGGCTCCGTCGTCGCCATGACCGACTCCATCAGCGACACGACGCTGCACCGGATCGGCGTCAGCTCGTCGGCCGAGCTGCTGCTGCCGGAGTCCGTCAAGGGGCTCAAGGCGCTGCTCTCCATCGCCACCCACCGGAAGCTCTGGTTCCCTGACCGCATTCACAGGGACTGGCTCAAGGTATGGGCGCTTCTCGTTCTTGCGGCCGCCGCCATGCATGGCTGCACTAACATCAATTTTTCTGTCCATGTACTTTCATTACTTTCCACATTCATTTGCTGCCGCTGCAGTAGTGAAGTTAATCAAGTGGCACGAGTTCATTTATCCCTTCGCTGTGCTAGCTTACCGTGCACTTAATACTTAACAATATTACTACGGGAAGCTAGCTTGCTAGCTAATGGAGATCAGCTGAGAAAATCGGAGAAGTAAAGGTCGATCCGTGTGGTGGCTTGTGCACGCAGGTGATGTTCACCAACCGCAAGGAAAGAGCGGAGCTATTGGAAGGTTTGGTGATCAGCAACAAAGACGCCACCGTGCCCGTTTTGCCGCAGGTACGTTTGGCCACGGCCCCCACTTACCCCCCCAATTATTAATACCACGATGCACAAAAAAGCGTCCTTTTGTTGTTTTTTTCCACAGTTCATTCAAGTGAAAAATCTGAAAGTACGCCTTTCCTTCCATATCGATTGCGTCCATGCATGGGACTTGTACTTCGAAACGTGCACGCCCGGCCGTTGGCAAGGCTAGCTGCGGAAGACTAAAAAAACCCGTCTAAAAAAACCGGACTTTGGCGGAATGGACTAGATATTTCGGTTTTTTGAAATCTCTAGTTTTCATATGAATCAGGATTCATATGTCGTAATAGTTTGCAGCTATTTTTTAAGACTTTTTGTTGCTATTCTCCAAACGCTAAAAACTGTTTCTAATATATTTTTATCCTATGTAAGCCACCTTTTATGAACGTTCAACTTTTCATATTATAGTTCATAGCAGTTTTTTAGCTAAGAAAACAATTAATCTGTAATCAGTCGTAGAAAATCTTTATGCATACTCCTTTTGCTGTGTAAACAGACACGTGTATGCCACACTTTTTTCAAAAGAAATTGAGAAGTTTGGGTATGAACTGATTTTCCAAAAAAATTTTATTAACGCAGCCACATACGATGATTACAATAACGACGCCAGAGTAAAATAGTTAAATTGGATGTGATCTTTTCAGAGGGGTTGATATATCATATACACTTATTTATGGACATGCATGTGAGCATGTCGTCTATAGAGATGTAAAGGACGCCTATACCCTGAGATGTACAATACACATGTACTGCATGACTAATTTAAATTTTAGAATCGAGTTATTTATGACAATTGAGTTTTGAACACAATTCAACATAATTTTAACAATTTTTAGTATAAGTGCGTGGATATAGGACGATTCACCTCACCACTCTGAGCCATGAAACTGCCTCAAACCTAAATGGAAGATGTTTCTTTTTTTTTTAGTTCGATCAATATTATATATTGGCCAGGTATATAAAGATTTACTCCCTCTGTTTTTTATATAAGACGTATTTTAAAATGGCGCATAGATTAAGAAAGTTGTGAAATCAAGAAAAAGTGAAGAGAAAATGACCATACTATTCATGTTATAATGTTTTGGAAATATGAGAGAGCATCATGTGAGAGTTAATAATAAACGAGCGAGGTGGCCCACGCGTTTGCGCTGCTAGATTTGTTTTGGTATATAGTGTTTATCTCTAACTCATAATCTATCTCTAACATATCAGATTGGATGTAGAGTTTATCTCTAATATATTATATTAACTTTAGTATTTAATATGAATTTCTAATATTTTCTTCTAATCTAAGCCGCATAGATCTTTTATTTTTTTCTTTGATTAATCTATCCCGTTATAATTTGGTCCCACAGTTGATTGAACGGATAAAATAGCCATATTATATCATCTTTAGTATTTAATCCGAATTTCTAATATTCTTCTTTTTATCTAAGCTGTTATAATCCAGCCCCACAAAATCAACGGCATAGATCTTTTTTTTTCTTGATTTATGTGAGAATTTCTTTGATTGAACTTGGCCATTATAATTTGTCTTTTAATCTAAGCCGCATAGATCTTTTATGTTTTTCTTTGATTAATCTATCCGTTATAATTTGGTCCACAGTTGATTGAACGGATAAAATAACCATATTATATCATCTTTAGTATTTAATCCGAATTTCTAATATTCTTCTTTTTATCCAAGCCTTTATAATCCGGCCCCACAAAATCAACGGCATAGATCTTTTATTTTTTTCTTAATTTATGTGAGAATTTCTTTGATTGATCTTAGTCGTTATAATTTGGTCCCACCGTTGATCGAACGGCTGAAATAATTTGGATGATATGGACGAACGTCGTGGCTTATTTTTCCCCTCCTTTATATATATAATAGATAGATATGGTGGTTCCGTTTAACTCTGTTTTAACATAAAACAAGCGAGGTGGCTCGAGTATTTGCGCCGCTAGATTTGTTTTGGTATATAGTGTTTATGTCTAACTCATAATCTATCTCTAACATGTCAGATCGGATTTAGAATTTATCTCTAATATATTATATAAACTTTAGTATTTAATATGAATTTCTAATATTTTCTTTTAATCTAAGCCACATATATCTTTTATTTTTTTTCTTGATTTATATGATAATTTATTGATTAATCTATGCCGAATTTCTAATATTCTTCTTTTAATCTAAGCCGTTATAATCCGGCCCCACAAAATCAACGGCATAGATCTTTTTTTTTTGATTTATGTGAGAATTTCTTTGATTGATTTAGGCCGTTATAATTTGGTCCCACCGTTGATCGAACGGTTGAAATAATCTAGGTGATGTGGACTAACGTGGTGGCTTCGTTTTCCCCTCCTTTATATATATAATAGATAGATGCATGAGAGAGAATTGTGTAATAAATAATAATAGACAAGAAAAAATATCAACAAGTTCACATACACGTCTTATATTTCTACACAAAATTATTCAACCTACATGCCTTATATAAAAATGCGGAGGGAGTACATATCAAGGTATATATTCGCGTGCCTACAACCACCCTGCGTGATAAGTGAAACCTACTTTTGGAGTTTTGGGTATATTCATTGTCAAAATCTTTTCTTAGAAGGCTTCCCATTGTGTGTGGCACGATAATTTTGGTTAATTACTGTGAAATGAAAGCAGTACATACTAGTATACTTTACGTATATTTTTCATCATAATTCACAAAAGACTAGTGTTAAGAATCTTCCAGAAAAACATGGATTTCTTATTTCGTTCTTCAGCGCACTTGAAAATACAAAAAAGCTCACACTCAGGCGTCCAATAGAATCAGACCCTACGAGCATTGCAGCCCACTGTCCAGCCGTGTACTTAGCAATGGTCACTCATCTTATTTTTCCTCACCTTTTATATCATTTTCAACCACGCAAGCAGAGAGAGAGGCAGAGGGAGGCGAGAGATGTAAGAAGGCTCGATGACGCACCGACCAATGATGGTCCGGCGAGCTGACGGTCATGGCGTAGCATGCGCACACGGTGATCTACGGTGGCAAGCCTTGCAACGAATCCAGGAAGAAATCTTAATTTCTGACTTTTTAGTCGGATCCAACAACGGCGATGCTCATGCGCATCGCTACCTTGCTATAGGCCCCATTGAGGGGCATGAATCTTTCTACTAGATTGCTTTTTTGGTTCATTTATTTAATGGACGGTTTTATGAAAAGTTTGAGTTATTACACTTGAATTCAATTGGTCAATGTTGCAGATCAAGGCTAGTTGTTTTAAATGTTGCCCTCTTTGCCATTAAATCATTTCGGGTGTTTTGAGAAAAAAATTGGAATTGGCTGCTCTTATGAAATAGTGAAGAATTTCATGAAGATCAATGATCATCTTCTATGTGAGGAAATTCAAATTTACAACCGTAAAATTATTTAAATTGTCTAGTTATTAGTATAATGTAGAAGCTTGTTTCCTTTTTCTCGTTGCTTGCCTTGGCGCGGTAAATATTTGTTAATTCACTTTTATTTAAGCTTTTTAATATATGCATCTTTAATTGGTGCGGAGTCTAGGGTAAAATTTAAAGATGTAAGTGCGCCCAGTTGCAGATTTTGATATGTCTAGTAATGAAAGAGGCCATGTTTCAATTTCCTTTACTACGACATCTTTCGTGGTTTCCTTAGAAAATTATTCCTTTACTACGACACCTTTCGTGACTTTCTTAAAAAAATTCTACGATGGCCGGAAAAAATGCCATAGTTTTCATAATAGATTTGTTACGTGTTGATGTTATCTTCGACTTGTGTTTAAATTCGGCATTTGCTTTGGTTTAAATTAGTTGGGTCTTGTAATAATCTAGTTGGAATATTATTAGCGTTGTGTACATCTTTGAGTATAGAAGCCAGATTTTATCTATTATATTTGAAAAATTTGTGAGTCTTATCACGGTCTCTGACAAGCTTCTGAACTTGAACCTTCAGAAAATACTTCTGCTGTGGGGAGAGAACGACAACATCTTCAACATAGAGCTCGCCAAGACAATGAAAGAGTATGTTTAATATTTCGCATAAATGCGCGACATGATTTTGCATATGCACTGAGATACTACTACTACGCTGGTTATTTCGAACTTGCGCAGGCAGCTCGGAGAGAAGACCATGCTGCAGAGCATCGACAAGGCAGGGCATCTTGTGCACCTGGAGAGGCCCTGCGTCTATAACCGACGCCTGAAGGAGTTCCTGGCGTACGTCAATGCTGAAGCCGTCAAGGAGTGACACATTTATCTAGATCGACCTGTAAAATGGTTAATTTGTTGAGAATAATTGGACTCCCATGTTACAGTTTGGTACTCAATTAGATTACTTGGCCGAGAACAAAGGGAATGAGTGTGCTCAATTATACCGACGATGCATCATGCACCATCGAAACTATATGTGTCTATTGCTGTTTGAGATGATTTATGTGAACCCAAGTGCTTCTAGACGGATTGAGGTTGTTAATAGAACCATCCTAAAGTTTTTGAGTCATGTTGTAATGCAAGAATCAGCACATATACATTCGATCTGAGCAGGAAGTATTTTGCAAGAATCAACAAACCAGAAGTAAAGTTCAATACTGAAATTGCTATGCAATATCAATTTATAGCTTTCCTTCGAAACTATTGGCATCTCCATTGATTTATTTACTTGTTCTTTGAACTTCTTTTACTATCCTTGATTGATGATGTTGGGTTTAGTCCCACATCGCTAATAGATGATGGGGAGCACGACTTAAAAGGTAGAGGCGACCCTCTCCTACTAGGCTAGTCTTTTGGGATGAGTGGGCCCATGGCCTTAGTCGTTGCTCTAGTTGGATGTTTAGGTCCGTTAAGACCTAGGGAGCTCTTTCTCTACGTTTTGGCCCATACGTGGGCTGTTTGCAGCGGGCTCTAAATCCTAACATCTAGGTGTGCTAGGTACTAGGAATACATAGGATAGTAAAAATGCTCATATTCTACAGAGTAAAATGCACCGGCGGCCCTCGAACTTGGCAGGGGGTGTCATCCCGGTCCCTGAACTTAGAAAACTAGCTATTCGGGTCCCTGAACTTGGCACGGGGTGTCATCCAGGTCCCTAAATTTGGCAGGGGGTGTCATCCAGGTCCCCAAACTTAAAAAAAATTAGAAAAAAATCATTAAAAATCTAAAAAAAGAAAACAAATATACAATAAGAAATATCATAAAAAATATCATAAAAAAACAGTTATATGTTTTTCTCTTTTTTTAGATTTTTAATGATTTTTTCTAAATTTTTTTGAGTTTGGGGACCTGGATGACACCCCTTGCCAAGTTTAGGGACCTGGATGGCACCCCGTACCAAGTTCAGGGATCCGAATAGCTGGTTTTCTGAGTTCGGGGACCGGAATGACACACCGTGCCAAGTTCAAGGACCCGAATAGCTGGTTTTCTGAGTTCGGGGACCGGGATAACACCCCCTGCCAAGTTCGAGGGCCGCTGGTGCATTTTACTCTATTATACAAAAACATTGTAGGTTATTAGTAGGCTTGCCGCTATCCTAAAGAGCCTAATGTCCCAAAATTCGTTTAAATCCTAGTTCATTATGGACAAGTTCACACATATGCCGCACCCATATTATGCTTTTGCCAATGTTTTGCCCAAAATGATAATTAGCACATAGATACAACAATTTAGGGCAATACATGTTATATGTTAGTGAACCTCAAAAGTAAACTAACAATAGGATTACAAAGAGTGAGCGGTTACATTATTCCCTCTTGATGGGCTATTGAGACCATACACGTATTGCGCGAGTAGAATTTTACAGCTCTTTGTACCTAGTAGTACCTTGAGGTACGTACTACGAATCTTAGTCGTCCATCTAACTCGATCAGTTGCAAAGTGGTGGTACCATCCTAAGTACTAAGAACATGAAGAGCATCTTTGTATTTCTCTCTCCACTCTCTTTCTACGATAATAGCTCACTAGGCACTGGTGGTCTCTACCGGTCGGTTGCCATGCCACAAACCCTTACCATCTAACCATTGATCTAGCCACATCGCTCATCAAAAGCGTTATACCTTATAAGCCCACTTGCAAGTGTGCTACCAACTGCGCCCCTTGCCACGCCGCCTTCCCAAAACAACTCAGCTATATATTTTTAAAACTTTTATTCCAAGTTGAAGGCTAATTCTCAATTTTTCAATAAGAATGATAAGAAAAAGAGTCAATGCCGACTACTAGATAAGAGCAAGAGTCCATATCTACTATATTAAAATAATAAAATAGCAGAAAAAGTTCATATCAACTACAATGCTATAAAAAGAGTTCATACAAAAAAGTAGTTCATACCAAATAAAGTAATACTAACATAAACAACTGCAAGAAAAATAAAATATAGAAAAAAATAAGTTTGTATTAACTATAATAAAACATGGAAATAAGATTGGAATATATCCACATATATATTATATTATTAGAACAAGATCCAAAGAAGAAGAGTCGAGCTATAGAGTCATAGCTAGCACCATGAGTCGACGATGAGAGCAACAACGATGACACGAAAAGCAACAAGAAAGTATAGATTTAGAAAACTATAGTGGCCTGCCGGATTTAATGATGTATATCTAATAATTAATATTAGAGTAATTAATATATCTTTTATATAAGACTTAGATTTATAGATTTATAATATTCGATGAACTACAGTTAAAAGAATTAGACATTTATTTCTAGCCTCAAATTCCCTAACACATGCATGGAGATGGGCTCATGTGTTGGCGTTTGGTTGAGGCACGGTATGCAGGTGCGCGTGGCGACTCGTGTCCCTGCCGACAGGGCGGCTGGGCGTGCGAACGTACGTAACTCGTGCTCAGTCTTTCTTTCAAGTCAACTGTGCCATTTTGTCGGGTGAAAAGCCCGAAAATACCACAAGAAGAGATCAGAAAAAAAATAGGCACGAATATGTTTAGGTTACTATACTTACCAACGTCAATATATTGGGAAAACAATTGTCCATAGCAACAGTCCTAACTGGCAATTAAGCATAAGAATAGTAATATTCAACACTATTACACTCTACAGAAAGGATTCATTTCACTGTTATACTTAGACCGTTATATAGAAAGGATTCTAGAATGGACCAGCTACGATCAAACATCAGCAGTTTGGATGCCACTTACTCATTGATCACGTTAAGAGAAAGAATCCAACCAAAATGCGCAAGAGCATAACATCCGGATAGAAACATGATAGAAGTACAATTTTGCAAAACGAAGCACACAGCTACGATCACTATAGGAAACGAAACTTTTATGGCTGGCAAAAAAACTTTTGTGGTCGGCCAAAACACCGACGACAATGTTTTTCGCTCTATGTCGACGGCAAAAAGAAAGTCCGACCACAAAAGTCACCAATGTGGTCGGCCAAAAAAAGGCCGACCACAATAGTCCCGGCTAGTCTCCCGCCACCATGAAAATTTGAAATTTGGACCGCTTCTCTAAACATTATCGACGGCACAGTTTATGCCGTCGACACAGAGACACCCAGGTCACGGCAGCTTAACAGACTAATGAAACCACATCAAGGCTGGCCCACAACGCAGATGTCTGAGAAGGTCCTACCAACGTCGTCGGCCTTTTAAAACACCGACCACAAAAGTAACTTCAGGCCGACCACAATACTCCCACTTTGTGGTCGGCAATTCTTAAGGCCAACCACAAACACCACCCTCCCCCTTGGCTCTAATTTTCGGCTGTCTCGTCCCTCGGTCGACACTGTCCTATTCGTCATCTAATGTTTTATGGCATCGACAACACATTGTAATTTCTTTTCAAGCGTCTACATTGGCCTGCATCGCATTTCCGTAACCTTGAATTCGACCTTAAACGTTCGTGGACCGAAAGATGACGCTAAAGTCTCGGCAAGCAGGGAGAATGCGCCGACCGTGCAACTCAGGATGATATAGCCCGTGGCTCGACTTTGGATGTGTTGGGAATGCCCTAGAACTTCACATAGCGCATACGACAGCGTAGATCGAGAGACGGCCGTGTGTGGCCGGTGAGCGGCCGATGGGGGCCGGGGGGTATTGTGGTCGGCCTGATGTGAGGCCGACCACAAAAGTTACTTTTGTGGTCGGTCTAGGATTTGGCCGACTACAATACTCCACTTTTGTAGTCGGCCAAATTTCAGACCGACCACTATACTCAACCTTTGTGGTCGGCATTTGTTAAGGCCGACCACAAAGACCCCCTCCCCCACGGCTCTAATTTTCGGCCGTCTCGTCCCTCGGTCAACACTGTCCTATTCGTCATCTAATGTTTTAGGGCATCGACGACACATTGTAATTTCTTTTCAAGCGTCTACATTGGCCTGCGTCGTATTTTCGTAACTTTGAGTTCGACCCTAAGCGTTCGTGGACCGAAAGATGACGCTAAAGTCTCGGCAAACAGGTACGTAGAATGTGCCGACCGTGCAACTCACGACGATATAGCCCCGTCGATCGACTTTGGATTTGTTGGGAATGCCCTAGAACCTTACGTAGCGCATATGACAGCGTAGATCGAAGGGCGGCCGTGTGCGGCCGGTAAGCGGCTGATGGGGGCTGGGGGGTATTGTGGTCGGCCTGATGTGAAGCCGACCACAAAAGTAACTTTTGTGGTCGGCCTAGGATTTGGCCGACCACAATACTCCACTTTTGTGGTCGGCCTAAATTCTGGCCGACCACAATGCGTCGCATTTCCGTAACTTTGAGTTCGACCCTAAGCGTTCGTGGACCGAAAGATGACGCTAAAGTTTCGGCAAGCAGGGAGAATGCGCCGACCGTGCAACTCTTGACGATATAGCCCGTGGATCGACTTTGGATGTGTCGGGAATGCCCTAGAACATCACGTAGCGCATAGGACAGCAGTCGATCGAGGCCGTAGGTGTGCGGCGATAGCGGCCGATGGGGGCCGGGGGGTATTGTGGTCGGCCTAATGTGAGGCTGACCACAAAAGTGACTTTTGTGGTTGGCCTAGGATTTGGCCGACCACAATACTCCACTTTTGTGGTCGGCCTAATTTCAGGCCGACAACAATACTCAACCTTTGTGGTCGGCATTTGTTAAGGCTGACCACAAAGACCCCCTCCCCCACGGCTCTAATTTTCGGCCGTCCCGCCCCTCGGTCGACACTGTCCTATTCGTCATCTAATGTTTTAGGGCATCGACGACATATTGTAATTTCTTTTCAAGCGTCTACATTAGCCTGCGTCGCATTCCGTAACTTTGAGTTCGACCCTAAGCTTTCGTGGACCGAAAGATGACGCTAAAGTCTCGGCAAGCAGGTAGAATGCGCCGACCGTGCAACTCACGACGATATAGCCCCGTCGATCGACTTTGGATGTGTTGGGAATGCCCTAGAACCTCATGTAGCGCATACGACAGCGTAGATCGAGGGGCGGCCATGTGCGGCCGGTGAGCGGCCGATGGGGGCCGGGGGGGTATTGTGGTCGGCCTGATGTGAGGCCGACCACAAAAGTGACTTTTGTGGTCGGCCTAGGATTTGGCCGACCACAATATTCCACTTTTGTGGTCGGCCTAAATTCAGGCCGACCACAAGACTCAACCTTTGTGGTCGGCATTCGTTAAGGCCGACCACAAAGACCCCCTCCCCCACGGCTCTAATTTTCGGCCGTCCCGCCCCTCGGTCGACACTGTCCTATTCGTCATCTAATGTTTTAGGGCATCGAGGACACATTGTAATTTCTTTTCAAGCGTCTACATTGGCCTGCGTCGTATTTTCGTAACTTTGAGTTCGACCCTAAGCGTTCGTGGACCGAAAGATGACGGTAAAGTCTCGGCAAGCAGGTACGTAGAATGCGCCGACCGTGCAACTCACGACGATATAGCCCCGTCGATCGACTTTGGATGTGTTGGGAATGCCCTAGAACCTTACGTAGCGCATAGGACGGCGTAGATCGAAGGGCGGCCGTGTGCGGCCGGTAAGCGGCCGATGGGGGCCGGGGGGTATTGTGGTCGGCCTAATTTTGTGGTCGGCCTAGGATTTGGCCGACCACAATACTCCACTTTTGTGGTCGGCCTAATTTCTGGCCGACAACAATACTCAACCTTTGTGGTCGGCATTTGTTAAGGCCGACCACAAAGACCCCCTCCCCCACGGCTCTAATTTTCGGCCGTCCCGCCCCTCGATTTATTAATCGTCCTATTCATCATCTAATGTTTTAGGGCATCGACGACACATTGTAATTTCTTTTCAAGCGTCTACATTAGCCTGCGTCGCATTCCGTAACTTTGAGTTCAACCCTAAGCTTTCGTGGACCGAAAGATGACGCTAAAGTCTCGGCAAGCAGGTAGAATGCGCCAACCGTGCAACTCACGATGATATAGCCCCATCGATCGACTTTGGATGTGTTGGGAATGCCCTAGAACCTCATGTAGCGCATACGACAGCGTAGATCGAGGGGCGGCCGTGTGCGGCCGGTGAGCGGCCGATGGGGGCCGGGAGGGTATTGTGGTCGGCCTGATGTGAGGCCGACCACAAAAGTGACTTTTGTGGTCGGCCTAGGATTTGGCCGACCACAATACTCCACTATTGTGGTCGGCCTAAATTCAGGCCGACCACAATACTCAACCGTTGTGGTCGGCATTTGTTAAGGCCGACCACAAAGACCCCCTCCCCCACGGCTCTAATTTTCGGCCGTCCTGCACCTCGGCCACAATATTGAACCTTTGTGGTCGGCCAAAAGTACCCTTTTTTTATAAAAATTTTGGTGCGTGTGCTAAGTTCTTTTTAGGGTAGTTTCTTCCTCTCTCTCTCTCTCACACAGTCACTCACAGCCTCCACGCCACTGCCCTTCCTCGCCGCCACCCCAACGCGCCGCCTCCACGCCGGCGAAGCCGCCTCCACGCCGGCGCCCTCCACGCCGCCGCCCTCTCTGCCTTGCGCCTGCCTTCCTCCGCCGCCGCCCCTGCATGCCACCATTGCGCGCCTCCACGCGCGCCCCACCACGCCGCCGTCTCGCGCCCGCCACGCCGCCGCCCTCCACGCCGCCGCTTTCGCTGCCTGCGCGCCACGCTGCTGCTGCCGCCGCTTTGCCCGCCGCGCCGCTGCTGCCGCGCCGCTGCCCGCAGCGCTTCCACGCCGCTGCAGCTTCACGCCTGGCGCTTTCCACGCCGCCGCCACCACGCCGCCGCCGTGCCCCTCCACGCCCTGCCCCCACCACGCCGTCACCGCGCCTCGTCACGCCACCGCCCACCTCGCCGTCGCCGCGCCTCGTCACGCCGCCGCTTTCCACGCCGCCCGCCCCGACGCCGTCGCGCCCTTCCATGCCGCCGCCGCCTGCGCAGCGCGCCCCTCCACGCTGGCGCCACTCTTGCCGTCGTGCTGGTTGATTGCCTTGTTGGCGCCCGGACAAGCGGACAGCCGGCAACAAGCGGCAAGGCGCCACTCGATCAGTAGGCTAGAGCGCTAATGGATTCTTGGAGCACCGAGTACGGTGATTAACTTTGACTGATTGCTTTGCTTGATTACTTAATTGCTTGCACTTGTTACGATGGTTGATGCCGATCGAGACATGCCGTGATGCTTGCTTAATTTATTCTAGGATTAGCAAATGAGTAATTAGTAAATATGCCCATTTAGTGTGTACAAGTAGACTTTGTCACTTTGATTTTTATTTGTTGTTTGTTAATAAATACTTGATAGTATGTTAAAACTCGTAATTCAGTTCACTTGCTTATTTATACATGAATTTGGATTGTACTAGTAACTAAAACCTATATTTAATATTTTTTTGCTTTGTTTTCGGTGGTTGAAATGATAAGCCTTGCCCCCCCTCAAATTTGGTCCTGCGTAATTAGTGTACTAGTAACTAAAACCTATATTTAATATTATTTTGCTTTGTTTTCGGTGGTTGAAATGTTAAGCCTAGCCCCCCCCCTCGAATTTGGATTGTTTAATTTATAGAATTAGCAACTAGCACACGAGTAACCCTCGAATTTGGATTGTTTAATTTATAGAATTAGCAACTAGCAAATGAGTAATTAGTAAATATGCCTAATTGGTGTGTAGACAGTAGACTTTGTCAGTTTGATTTTTATTTGTTGTTTCATTCTTTCATTATTTCCTCTAAATTCTACTCGTACCTTGAAGCTTTGCTATATGTGAGTATGTCACAAACTTCAAATTTGGAGTATGTCACAAACTTCAAACTTGCAATTAGTGAGTTAATACCTATTCATTCCGTTTGTGAAATACATTTCATTTGTGTCGTTAACCAAGGCAGCGTCAAACCCGTTCGGGGCCAATGCATATTTTCGTAAAGAACTCGGACGGTGATTCGTTGTGTTCTATTACGAAAGGTGTTGCGGTCCCGAACTGTTCACGTTTTGGACAGCCCACGGATGTGCGTTTGAGTGCGGTGCTCGTGGCATGGCAGTGTATGGGTTGGAATTCCGACGGCATAACCCTGACGTTCTTCTAGTGCAAAACATAAGCGGTACGCTGTACCCGTCGTTGCACTAGGGGAACTGCGGGGTTATGCTGCCGGCATTTCGACCCGTGCACTCTCATGTCGCGAGTATCGCACTCAAACGCACATCCGTGGGTGGGTAAGCCCTCCTATTTAGCTAGTATTAAGCCGTCTAAACCTAAATTTTGAATGCATGCATGGACGTTAATTAGCAAGCAATGGAAGATCGGCGTTGGATGTACGATGGCTGGATGAAGTCTGGACGGCACACGGAAGAGTGGTTGAAAAGGCTTGACCGTGGAAGATGCATTGAAAATTACACAACCCTAACACAATGGGTCGTGTGGTGTCCTGTCTTTGCATGCTCAAACACCGAGAAGAGGACCAAAGGGATATTAGTGAACACCTATGTATGCATGATTTCAAGCCAAATTATTTTGTATGTGTCGATTGTAATAAATACCGGGTACAAAGAGTCCGAGAAGAACAAGCGGGCCCCACGCGTCAGTGGGCGATCGGGCCCAGTGGCGTGGGCGAGCCCCTCAGCGCTCCAGGCGGGTCCCACGCGTCAGGCGGGCAATCAGCCCAGTGGCGTGGGTGAGCCCTCGGCTTCAGAGGGCCCCACGCGTTAGGCGGGCGACTGTGCCCAGCCGTGGGCGAGCTCCTCAGAGGCCAAGAGGGCCGCACGCGTCAAAGCGGGCGACTGTGCCCGTGGCGTGGACGAGCTCCTCAGAGGTCAAGAGGGCCCCACGCGTCGGCGGGCGATCGAGCCCAGTCGTGGGCGAGCCCCATCGTCGGTGGGCGACTGTGCCCCATCGCGTGGGCGAGCTCCTCAGAGGCCAAGAGGGCCCCACGCGTCGGGCGGCGACCGAGCCCAGCGTGGCGAGCCCCTTAGGTGGCCAAGAGGGCCCCACGCGTCGCGGGCGACTGACCCAGCCAGCGTGGCGAGCCCTCGAAGACCAGCGAGGGCCCCACACGTCGGCGGGCGCCAGACCAGCGTGTGGGCGAGCCCATCGGTCTGGCCGGCGAGGCCCCATCGTCGGCGGGCGTAGGCGAGCCTCGGCGCACGAGGGTCTCCCATCGCTCAGCGGGCCCACGTGGCGGAGCGTTGCGGAAGGAGTCTTCGGGCGAAGGCTTCCCCGCCGCTGCGAAGGGCGGCGCATTGTCGACATCACGCGCGGATAGGCGGTGAAGAAATGATTACCGCTTCTGATGACCCTGCAGGTCTCGAAAGTACATCCTTTGCGTGGCGCAGCGGAATTGACCGGCAGAGAGAAGCTTTGCTTAAGATGGCCGCCTGCGTCAGGAGGAGCAGGCTGGGCCCCGCCCGCAGTTTCACCGGTGTGTCTGTGCGGGCTAGAGGCCACTTGCGAAGCACGCGAGGGCGACGCCGCTCGGCGTAAGCAGCAGCACGTTTTCGTCTCTCCTGTCGTGTCTTGTCAGTGTACTGAGAATACTGTACTGCCTACCCCCTCGGCTCTCTCCGCCAGTTCGAGGCTTGTATAAAAGGAGAGGGGACACGTTTACGTTTCACACGCACAGTTCACAAGCATTCTGTAACCACATTCCATTCAACCACAACAAGAAAAGAGCTAAGGCTCAGTAGGAGTAGGACCATTACCCGCAAGGGGGTCCTAACCTGGGTAATCCCCGTGTGTTGCTCTTTCTGCCCCACGCCAAATCGAATCGAGCACGCTTGATCGGCTAGCGAGATAGAAATCGACTAGGGGTGTGATCCGCGGTGGTTGAGCGGAGAACACGCCGTCGATGGCGCGCCGGTAGGGGGCGCTAGCATCAGTTCGTGCTCTTCGACTTCATCGATGGCGGATCAGCAGTCTGCGATGGATCCGAAAGCAGCCGCTAGAGCCGCGGCCGCGGCGTCGGCCGCGGCAATGGCTATAGATCAGCCGGGTGGTGGCCCCCCGAGGGACGGAACCTGGCGGAAGCGGCCGCCCGGCCAAGCTAAGCGGCTCGCCTTGGAGGAGTGCACTCCAAAGACAGAACCTCCATGCGGCGAGGCCTGCTGACAACCCACCGTGCCGGTGACTCCGGACTCCGGCGGCTCCGTGGCTGGCAGTTTAGCCCTTCGTCGATGCGCCCTTGGGCGGTGGTGCAAATTTCGGAGGCGCGGAACCGGCGTTTCGCTTCTTCCGTTCTTTCTTGCCCAGCGCTCCTCTCGCGATCTCTGGCGGGAGGGAGCGGGCCGGACAACAAGCAGGCGACTCCTACGGGGTTCGGCCGGCAAAGCGTCTGGTGGCGGGATCTCCGGTCCCACTTGGAGGACCGCCATCTGCGACAAGGAGAAGACGTCGCGCCAAGCTTCAGCGGCACGACCGAATCTTGCGACAGCGCCGATCTTTGCCGCCCGTGGGGACCAGGAGGGTTCAGCGACGCTGCCTCCGCCGGGAAGGAGGTGCCTCTTGGCGCCGTCCGGACGGCGGGCACGAGACGGAGTCGCATCCCGGGCAGAGGCTCGAAGTCATTGCCGCGCCTTTTCAAAGGAGCGCGCGCGGCCGATGGCCGGAGAGGTTCCGGCCCACCCCCATCGAGAAGTACGACGGCTCCACCAACCCCGACGAGTTCTTGCAGATTTACACTACGGTGATGCGTGCCGGTGGAGGGTCGGGAAGGTTCGGCGAACTACTTCCTTGCAGTCCTCACCGCGAGCCCGCTCTTGGCTCATGAACCTGCCCCGAGTCCGTGGGGTCGTGGAAGGAGCTCTCGAGCTCTTCATCACCAACTTCGTGGCACGTTTGAGCAGCCCGCGATCGAGACGACCTCCACAGCGTGGGAGAGAAGAAGGAGAGTCGCTGCGACTACATCCGCGCGATCGGTCAGTCCGCAATACCATCCCTGACATCTCCATCAACGCCGTTGTCACGGCATTCAGGAGAGGCGCCCGAGACCCTAGGATCAAGGAGAAGATGGCCACCCGCAAGATCAAGACGACGGAAGAGCTCTTCACCTTGGCGCTGACAAGTCGCCCTTGAGTGAGCTCGATTCCGCCATTTGTGGGGCGGGGACAGCTCTGGCGGCGAGGCAGGACTTCAAAAATCCCGCGGCAAGGACAAGAAGAAGCGCAAAGCGGCCGAGACCGGGCAGGTCATGGCCGCCGAAAGCGCCTATTCACGACGACGACGAAGACGGCGGCGGCCAGCAGCAGAAGCGTGGCGTGAGAAGAAAGGAGGAGGCAGCGGTGGAGGCGCGGCGGCGCGGCGGCGGCAGAAGAACGGTCCCGCAGGGTGGCGTGGCGACCGCCGTCCCCGCGAGTGGAGCGGGGGGGCTTACTGTCCCATCCACCGCAACAGTTCTCATGACTTGGCCGATTGCCATGTCGTCAGTAAGTTGGTGGACAAGCGCGTCCACGAGCAGCAACAAGCGTCCGGCAGCGGCAAGGGAAAGGAAGCGGTGTCGGGGATAAAATCACGGCCCATTGCCATGGCCCGCTCCCTGACGGCCCAATCGAACAAAGACATACAGGCCCGGCTCCTAGAAGGTTCTATCGAGCCCATGTGCATCTCGCCGAACAGCCCTTGGCTGCACGGTGCGTAATAGCCTAGGATTAAATCTTTGAGTCGGCTCGAGCAGAGTCTGCTGCGGCTACGTGAAGACCCGGACGTTGGTTTCCCGGATTGGATTAGGAGTCGTGATCCCCAAGACTAGGAGTATGCCTTATCTGCCTCGGGATATATTTGGCATGTATGAGTTCGTTACGATCTCGTTGTTAGCCCGACCCGATATTCCCTCGGTAGGTCGGTTTGCTCTGCAATACATAAACAAGGCCCCTACGGCGTTTAGGGGGCATGGGATCAATCCTGGACGAGTTTTTACGACTTGATCTAGCTTCTAGCGTCTCGTAGACACTTGATCATAGCACATTGCTTCCTGTACACCATAATCTCGCCGAGACTTGTTCGCCTCGTCGAGCCATCTCTTGTATTCATCTTTGATATATAAGAAAGGCTGGACGTAGGGCTATTATCTCTCCCGAGAGGCCTGAACCAGGATAAAAACCCTTGTCTCCTGTTCGTTGTTGTTCGTGATTGTTCGGCGTGTCTCCCATCTCACTTCTAAAGAACCTTAGCGACTTGAGATTGTTATCTCAACCGTCGACGATTAAGCGCCGTCAGGCGGGAATACGCAGATCGAAAGGTGTCGAACTCTATCGGCGACGGAGATTCTCCCTGAGGACTACGACTCAGAAGGGCAGGATGTCTCTTCCCCTGCCAGATCGGATCGATCCCTTCGATCTTGATCGCCTTTCAGATCGAGCTCCGCGCTCGCGGGCTGGATCTCTTCGCGCCGGGCAGCTCTTCGCCCGGGCGCGTCTGATCCCGCGACGAGCTCAAGCGCTCGGGTGGATCACTTATTGGGCGCTCTTCGCCCGGCGCACGTCGTCCCTCGCGACGAGCTCCGTGCTCGGGATCGGATCTCTTCGCGCCAGCGACTCTTCGCCCGGCGCGGTTCAATCCCCGCGACGAGCTCCGTGCTCTGATCAGATCTCTTCGCGCGGGCAGCTCTTCGCCGGCGCGCGGTTGATCCCGCGACGAGCTCCGTGCTCTGGGCTGGATCTCTTGGGCGGCAGCTCTTCGCCGGCGCTGCGCGTCTGATCCCGCGACGAGCTCCGCTCGGGTGGATCTCTTCGGCGGGCAGCTCTTCGCCCGGGGCGCGTGTCTGGTCCCCACGACGAGCTCCTTGCTCGGGGGCTGGATCTCTTCGCGCCGGGGCGCAGGTCTGGTCCCCGCGACGAGCTCCGTGCTCGGGGACTGGATCAAAACTCCTTCCGGATCCTGGGGCTGTTCGCCTGGCAGTGGATGACGGGAGAGAGTTGACCAGCACTTGGAACATCGATCAACTTCGTAAGTTCCTCGTTTAGGTCTTTCGTTTCCTAGCTTCGCGCTTTTTCTCAAATTTCGCGCCTTAGTTCGTCCAAGTCTCTCGGGCTGCCATGTAAAGTTCAACCCATTGAACGGTGAATGTTCGCGGCCCCCTGCGGCCCTTCTCACCACTCGTCTTCTTAGACCACCTTACTCTCTGGTAACACTTGATGGCTGCCCGGACTTGCGAACTCTTGGCTCCGCGATCTTTAAGGTTTCCCTGCCCGTATCTAGCTTCAACAAGTTTCTAAACTCAGAGTTGCGTAACACGGCATCTAGCCTCGCGGCTAAGCCTGCTCTCGTAAGCCCTCCGCGGCAGAGGCACTTACCGCTCACGGCACAACCACTTGGCAAAGCCTATTCTCGTAAGCCCTCCATGGCGCAGAAGGCACTTTCCTTGTTGGTTACCTTCGAATCGCCTAACTTACGTTAACGAAGCTGTTCTCGAGCGAGTCGATCAGATACGGTGTCGCTCTAACTCTCTACACGCGTGCTTGAAATCGCAAGTTCAGGTCTTCATGCATCGTCCTGCACCGGGGCTAAGGCGTCGCTCTTTCTCTTGTGCACTGTTCGAGTTCGCAAACTCAGTCCTCGGCGGTACTGGCACAACGGGGCTGGAGTTAGACTAAGCGTTCTACGGTTTTCTTAAAACTCTCTAGCTGTTACGCCTTGCTCTTGGTTTCTGTTCGTTCTTGTCTTTTCTCTGCTCTTTTTTGCGGGAAAAGCTGCTCGCATACTCGCTCTGATTCAGCGCTTTCGGCGGTCTTGAGTCGCTCGGCCAGCTCCTCGGAGGCCTCTCCTCGGTCGATTGGGACTTAAGATGAATTTCGCAACCCGATGCGTTTTCAGTTTTCAGTTCCTTTCCTTTGCGTTGGTTTCCAAAACCTCGTTGGTCTTCGCTCCGTGGCGCTTCCAGCGTCGCGAGCATGTCTTTTATCTGGCGACGACCATGCGGCTCCGGTTAACGGCGGTGCACCACCGATGGAGTATCGCCTCACCGTAAGTCGATTCTCATCGCGAACGGCATGCCCACCGTAAGCCGATTCTCATCGCAGCGGCACTCTGGCGCTGGTTCCGCACTCGCCGAGGCGACACTAACGCCGCACGGGTCCATGCCCGGATAAGATTTCGCCTTGCACGTTTTGCTCGTGGCTAAGGTCGATCGCCTTCCACGGTTAGCGGTCTTAGCCACAGCTGGGCTGCACTTGCCGCACACGTCTTTTTTATCCATGCCCGTCCTTCCTTGCACGGTAATCGAAGCAATGCACCACCAACGGAGTCCGCCCACCGTAGCCGATTCTCGCCATAGCGGGCACTCCTAGCGTCGGTTCCGCATTCGCCGAGGTGACACTAACGCTGACGGGGGACGTACTCGGAAAAAATTATGTCTTGTGCGGGTAGGTCGTCTTTGCGTGTTTTCCAAAACTCGCTTTGCTCTTCTTAGAGCCTTTTCTTGCTCTCTTTTTTCCCCTTGCTGCTCGTTTCTTGTTTGTCTTTTGCAGGAAATACAGGAGCGGGGAACGTCAGACTCCGGTGATGGTCGCGGCGAGGTTCCAGGCTTCCCCACCAAAACCGATGTCTGCATCCCTCTCTTCCCGGGTTTGCTCCGCGCATGCCCAGGGACTGATTCACTTCACCCGCGTATGATTTCTCGCCTTTGCCCGGCACTGACCTTCACAGTTCGGCTAAGTTAAGGTAGTGCGCCACCAACGGAGTCCTGCCCACCGTATGCCGATTCTCATCGCAACGGGCATGTCCATCGTAAGCCGATTCTCATCGCAACGGGCACTCCAAGCGTCGGCTCTGCACTTACCAAGACAACGCCTACGCTGTCGCAAGGAATACGTCATGGGTAATGCGTTGATTTCAGACGTTCTCTTGCGACGAGCTCCGTGCTCGGGGGCTGGATCATCTCGCGCCGGGCAGCTCATCGCCCGGGGCGCACGTCTGGTCCCCACGACGAGCTCCGTGCTCGGGGACTGGATGGCCTTTGACCGGGTACATCTTCGCCTGATCGCACTTCCTGGTTCCTTTGACGAGCTCCGTGCTCGGGGACTAGATCTCTTTACCTGGTTTCTTCGACGAGCTCTACGCCTGCGGGGTCGGGTCACCTTTCCCATTCGTATGCATTATGCGCGCCCTAGCACACAATCTGCGCTCGAGGCACATCACCTTCGCTCCCGAAAGCACGGCGTTAAGCCGAGGCGCAATCTATATTTCCTCGGGCAAGTTCTAGCCCGAGATGATTCACCTCACTTCTTCCGATTTCGTATCGAGGGTGGGTACTCGCTCGGACAGATGTCGTTCCTCGCTCGACGCCTTGAGTTGCTCGGCGCCAAGGGAGTTTGTTGGTCCCGAACAAGTATTGTTCGGTTGAACCATAACCTGTTCGATCGCTTTGTTGTACGTCTTTGTAGCAGGAAAAATACCCTCTTCGTGACTTAGAGTCTCAAGAGGAAGACCCCACTCTAGTGAGTCCTTCCACTTGAGTCTCGGGGGCTAGCTGCCTACCTAGGCCCAGCTCCCTGGAAGGTTCTATCAGGCCCATGTGCATCCTGCCGAACAGCCCTTGGCTGGCACGGTGCGTAATGGCCTAGGATTCGTGTTTGAGTCCGACTCGAACAGAGTCCTGCATGGCTACGTGAAGACCCAGACGTTGGTTTCCCGGATTGGATTAGGAGTCGTGATCCCTAAGACTAGGAGTATGCCTTATCTGCCTCGGGATATATTTGGCATGTATGAGTTCGTTACGATCTCGTTGTTAGCCCGGCCCGATATTCTCTCGGTAGGTCGGTTTGCTCGGCACTATATAAACAAGGCCCCTACGGCGTTTAGGGGGCATGGGATCAATCCTGGACGAGTTTTTACGATTTGATCTAGCTTCTAGCGTCTCGTAGACACTTGATCATAGCACATTGCTTCCTGTACACCACAATCTCGCCGAGACTTGTTCGTCTCGTTGAACCATCTCTTGTATTCATCTTTGATATATAAGAAAGGCTGGACGTAGGGCTATTATCTCTCCCGAGAGGCCTGAACCAGGATAAAAACCCTTGTCTCCTGTTCGTTGTTGTTCGTGATTGTTCGGCGTGTCTCCCATCTCACTTCTAAAGAACCTTAGCGACTTGAGATCGTTATCTCAACCGTCGACAAGCGGCTTCGCTTGGTTTCCAACAGGCGGAGCGCGAAGTTGCCGTCATCCACGGCGGATCGGCCACCTATCCGTCCCACGCTAGCTTTAAGCGTGCGATGAGGAGTGTGGCGCGCCGCGTGCGCTTTGGGTCGCAAGGTACCGGCATGGTCGGAGCAGCCGATTGCGTTCAGTCAGGCCGATCACCCAGCCAGTACCGCCGGCCCTGGACATCTCCCAATCGTGGTTGCGCCCATGGTCCGAAATGTAAAGCTAGGGCGGGTGCTGGTAGACGGAGGGAGTTCCCTCAACCTCCTCTCCTCCCGGGTCGCCAAGGCGCTCCAGATCCAGCAGCAGAAGCTTCGACCGGCTCGTTCTTGACATCGGCGCGGGCCGAGTCCATCCGTGGGCTCGGCAACTTCCGCACCGAGATGCTCGAGTTCGGTGGCGGACTTCGACCTCCGCATAACGCCATCTTTGGGTCGGTGGCGCTTACCAAGTTCATGGCGGCTTGCCACTATGCATACATGGTGGTGAAGATCCCAGGGCCAGCCGGCCCCATCGTCTTGAAAGTGGACCGCCCGGAGACGCTCCGCTGCGACAAGGACGCTCTCGCTTTGGCGGGGGCAATCGGCGCCCAGAAGGCCGATGCTTCGACTCTGGGAGCTCCTCCGGCGAAGATCCGTGCCTCCCCCGGTTCATCCGGGGAGGTTAAGGCGATCTCCTTGAGTGAGTTAAACCCGGCGAAGACCGTTCGGGTGGGCGCCTCTCTCAGCGCCAAATAGGATGGCGCGCTCGTCTCCTTCCTCCAGTCTAACGCAGACGTGTTTGCATGGCAACCGTCCGATATGGCTGGGGTCCCCAGGGAGGTGATTGAGCACAAGTTGGCAACGTTCCCCGGCGCGCGACCGGTCATGCAGAAAGTCCGGAAGCAGTCGGTAGAGCGCCAGGAAGTTATCCGCTAGGAGGTGGACAAGCTTTTGAGGGCGGGGGTCGTCCGCAGTGTCGCCCATCCCAGGTGGCTCGCGAACCCCGTCCTCGTCAAGAAATCCCACGGGCGGTGGAGGATGTGCGTGGACTTCACCGACCTCAGCAGGCGTGCCGAAGGATCCGTACGCTGCCCCGCATTGATCTCATCACGATTCCACAACAGTGCGGCGGTATGCAGGCGGATCGTACTCGGGTACCACCAGTTAGCATGGCGAAGAAGATGAAGACAAGATCGCTTTCGCGTGACGCCCATGGGCGTCTCTTGCTACAAGGATGGTGTTCGGATGAAGAATGCAGGCCCAACCTATCGAGGGCCATGCACACGCTCATCGTCCTCAAATAGGGCAGAACACGGAGGTGTACGTCGGCGACACAGTGGTGAAGTCAAGAAGGCGGAGGAGTTGATCGGCGACTGGAAGAAACCTTCGCCAACTTGAGGAAGTATCTGCATCAAGCTCAACCACGAGAAGTGTGTATTCGCCGTTCCGTCCAGACAAGCTGCTAGGTTTCCTCGTCTCCGGAGAGGATTGAGGCGAACTCGACAAGATCGCGCGATCGAGAACATGAAGCCCCGACGCGACTTGGCAGATCACGGTGCTTGGTGGGCCGCTTGACCTCCCTGGGTCGCTTTATAGCTCGCCTAGGGATAAAAGTCTCCCACTACTCAAGCTCCTGAAGAAGACCAACCAATTCGAGTGGATGGCGGAGGCGCAGGAGGCGTTCGACGGGTGAAAGTATCTCACTTCCCGCCCGTCTTTGGTCGCCCGGACCCGGCGAGCCAGTGATCCTTTATGTCGCGGCGAACCCCCAGGTGATCAGCGCGGTGCTGGTGGCGGAGAGAGAAGGTGTTCAGCGCCCCGTTTACTACAACAACAAAGTTCTCCACGACACCGAAACAAGGTACTCACAAGAGAAGATGCTCTCGCCCGTCTTGACGGCGTCGAGCTGCGTCACTACTTTCGGCGAGATCACCGTCTTGACCAAGTACCCCTTGCGGGAGATCCTCTTCTACCGCGAGGCGACGGGCTGCATCGCCAAGTGGGCCATGGAGCTGGCAGAATTCGACCTCAAGTTAAGCTCCCGAGCGGCCATCAAAGGGCAAGCTCTGGCGGAGTTAAATCGTGAGTGGACTCCAAGCGGACCGAGAGTGAAGACGTCCCGTACCCTCGCCGTGGACTCTCTTCTTCGACGGTTCGTTCCGGCATGAAATTTGGGGCGGGTATCGTTCGGTGTCTCCACCGTCGACATTGTCCGGCACTGACGGTGGTCTTTGGAGTTTCACGCTACCAACAACGTCGCGAGTATGAAGGATTACTCACGGGCTCGGGGTGGCCGACCACAGGCATCCGGCGGTTACAAGTAAAGGCGACTCTCCTGGTTATCAACCAGCGGAAAGGATTTCACTGCTCGAATCCGTCATGGCGGCCTACAGCGAGGTGCGCGGTTGGGCGGCATTCGAGGTTTGGGCTTCGCGACGCCCCTTGCCGCGACAACTATATGGCGGATGAACTGTCCCAGATTGCCTCATCAAAGGCACTGTTCCGGCCGGGTTTTTGAAGAAAGACTCACACGGCCGTCGCATGCGACCCCCAATCTGGCGGGGCGGCGCTTTCCTGACGCGGCTCACTACGGAGGAGCGTCACCAATCACCGCCTGAGCTCCCGGTTGGAGGAGGCGGAAGAACCGCTGAGGCGGTTGAGGCGGAAATGTCGGGCGAGCGAGTGCGTCGGCGACAAAGCTAACGTCGTCACTTTCGTCGGGAAGGTCGATGGATGGATCGGATCTAGCCTACTGCCGGACGGAGTGATCCCAACGATGATGGCGTCGGTGAAGATAGCGCAAGGCCAAGCGCCACATACAGTAGGTGGGGACCAGACGCCGAGGCAAAGCGGAGTTCATTGAAGTCGTCACTCGGAAGCGAGGAGTGCAATTCTCTGAGATCCATGGAGGCATGTCGGAGCCATTGGGAGCCGCCGGTCGGAAAGCTTTCGCCACGGCTTCTATTGGCCTCTCGCCTCTAGGATGCCGAGCTGGTGAGGAGATGCGGCGTGCCAATTTCATGCTAAGCAGATCCACCGACCGGCCCGAACAGCGCAAACCATTCCGCTCTCTCACGGCGTTCATGATGCAGAAATTTGAACATCTGAGCCCGTTCGCGGGCGGCCGGAGATTACGCGTCTGTTAAATCGCCGTCGACATGTTCACCATGTGGTGGAGGCATCGCCCGATCCCGGCGATCACGTCGCTGCAGCCATAAAGTTTATGAAGAGCATCTTCGTCGGTTGGCGTCACCAGCAGGATTATCACCGACAATGGCGCTTCGATTCAAAGCGCCGATTTCAAGGCTGATGCGAAGAGATGGGTACCAAGCGTATGCCGCCTCCGTTGCACATCCGAAGAGCAATGGGCAAGTGGAGGCGGAACAAGCGGAAATACTCGAGGACTCAAGACAAGGTCTTTCGACTATCTCGGGAAGCGCGGCAAGCAACGGGCGAAGAAGTCCCCGTATTGACAGGGCGCTGCGGACAACTCCCAACAGAGCCACCGGTGAGACCCCTTTCTTCACGGTGTATGGCTCGAGCGGTGCTCCCCATCGAGCTTCGCCTTTGGGTCCCCCAAGGTGGCGGCGTTCGGCGAAGACGAGACCACGGCCAACGTCGGGATGAAGTAAATCTCTGGAGGAGATCGAGCAGGCGGCGATCCGGACCGCCCAGTATCGGCGAACCTTCGCGCCGTTATCAAACAAGGCGGTGTGTGAAGAACAACTGGCGATAAGGCGAGCTCGTTCTCACGCAGAATCAAGCGAAATTGGGCGCAACAAACTGTCTCCCCGTGGGAGGCCCCTTCAAGGTGGTCTCGATCTCCGTCTAGGCTCGGTCGAGCTCGCCGAGGATGGTCGAATTTGCGAACACTTGGAGCGTCGGCGGTGAGGAAGTTCTACCGTGGGTAGGCTGTTCGAGAGCTTTTTGGCCTTCCTTTGGAGCCGAAGCGGCGAGTCTTCCTCCTTCCCGCTTCGTCTCGGGGTTGCGTGTACAAAGCCATACGCAATAAAAAGATAAGTTCCGTCTCTCGTGGGCATCTGTTCTTTTAGCCTTAAAGTCTGTTAGAAAACGATACATTGCTGAAAGTCGGGTAGCGAAAAAAAAGTACTTAAGGCTGATGGCCCCTTAGTTGCAAACAAGCGCTTAAGCTTAGCAATTTGGCGAGGCGAGGCAGACGGATGGCGGGTTCTAACACGGTGTGTCCGCTCGATGGGCAATCATGTAATGACACCGATGTCTGAGACCACTTCCGAAAGCTAAGTGCTCGCCATAGCGTTTAAGGTCGGTTTGCCGAGGCCATAAGGGTTGAAATAACCTCGATGCCTAAGAAAAAGCGCTCACTTCCAGCGTAGCGTTACGTCTAAAGCTTGTGGCAATCGAGTTCGTGTAGCCTTAAAAAATCTCGTTAGAAAACATTACATTGAAAGTTGGTAGCAAAAAGTACTTAAGGTTGATGGCCCCTTAGTTGCAAAACAAGCGCAAAGCTTCGGCTGGGGCGGCGACGCAGACGGAAGGCGGGTTCTAGCACGGTGTGTCGCTTCGATGCGGACAATCGCCAGCAGCGGCACCGGCGTCTAGACCACTTCAGCTAAGTGCTTTCGCCACGTAACGTTTAAGGTCGGTTTGCCGAGAGGCGTGAGGGTTGAAGTAACGATGCCTAAGGAAAAAAGCGCTCACTTTCAGCGAACGTTACATGTCTAAAGCTTTTGGCGGTCGGTGCCTCGATTCCTCTTTTACATGAAGTATAAGATTTGGCGCGAAGTTTGATCGAGACTCACGGCAAAAGAGTAAAAGATTGCATTAATGTGGTTTATGCGGACAAAAACAAATGAGGAGTTCGTCTACTCCTCATCTTCATCTTCAACGCCCTCTGCGGTATGGCCGCCCA